>JAJHSJ010000004.1:13382507-14082515 GCA_021015155.1 Magnolia officinalis | reverse complement strand
TTGGTGGGCAACATCAATATCAAAATAATCGAGTCACTGAACTGGTTTGATACGAGTTTGATTCGAGTTGGGTTCAATCTGAGTCGAGTCGAGCTGGGCCAGCTCGAACTCATTTTCCGGCTCAAAAAATCAGTTCAATTCAGCTAAAACTCAGCTTTGAACCGTGTTAAATCGAGCTTTTTTAAGTCTAGTCGAGCGAGCTAACCGAGCTAGCTTGGTTCGTGTACACCAGTGGCACCTTAAAAGGACTTTTTATCATAATAATTAAAAAAAAATAAGAAAAAAAAATGTTTTCTTATTTATTTCAATGAACTTTACCCTATCATCTCTATCCAAAATTTTACCATTTTAATACTGCTTCAATGTGCAGAGAGGAGCACAGAGAGTTGGTGCGCACAATCTATCCCGTGTTTGGAAGGCAGCTGGCAGGCATCTAACCATTCCAAACTTTTGAAATTTGAAAATTCCATTTTGACATTTGTGTTAAGATTCTCAAGAGTGATTGGTGGATAGCAGGGTATATATGCGCGTGCTGTCTATGCACGCTGACCGCAGCCATTATCTTTTCCCTTTACAATTCATTTCCAAGATTCCCTAGTCCCTCTCTTACCCTCAAAATAATTCCAATCCAAATGAAAGACAAGTAACATCCTTCCACCATGGTACATAGTGCCAGCTAGCGAAGTGGACGGTTCAGATCACCAAGGAGAATCTATATATATGATTAGGCCTAAGTGGGTCACACATAAGGAGTTTGGAAACCCTCAATTTGCAATTGCATTTCTTTCAAGTCCAACTCCAACTTACTTACAGTAATGTAAAGAAATTGTAATTCAATCCGATAGTTCAAACGGTCCAACTATCCATCATCAGGCGGTGGTCCCAGTTTGTACACGTACAGTCACAATATCGGCCAGTCTCATCATCTAGTGGGACACTTTACCTAATGAATAGACAGCTAAAGAAAACATCGTCTCTCCTTTTGTTTTGTACGTTTTCAAGGCATACGTTAATCCGGCTATTCTTTGTCACAGGGCATCTGCAGGGTGGGGCCTACCTGAAGGATGGCTACGATTGCATTCGGAAGTATCTTAGAGACTCAAATCACATTTCTCGACTAGATATACATTTGAGGCTCTACTCATAGCAGCATTTCGATAGGGAAAGAGCGGTTGGTGTACTGATTGCCCTGGCCCATCCCAAGTGAGCTTGGTCAGGCCAGTGAATGTCGAAATCCAGTCCATGCCAAGGACCTAAGGCTCGAGTTGGGGTCCAGCACAGCCTGGGAACACCAATCGCAGTCCACTTCAAGCCTGCGGGCAGGAAACGAGCCCTGGACCTGACTAATATAAGGCCTCACATCTTAATCTGGTCCAGTTCAAGTTATTTAACACCGTTGATCTGAAATATCAGCTACTAGATCCAGTAGGTCATAGGCCCGAATTTTACCTGATCGACTGGTTTGGACTGGTCTCACTTCGTAGCTCATGGACTGGACGTGGACAGACTTCAGATAGACCAGCCCGGTTGCAACCAAGAAATTAGGTAGGGTTGCCAACACCACCCACAGTGGTGGTGTGTTGGGAGCTACGAGACACAACATGATGTATGTATTTAATATCCACGCCGTCCATCCGTTTTTTAAGATAATTTTAGGCATGAACCCAAAAATGAAGCAGATACAAAGATCAAGTGGACCACACCACAGGAAAGAGTGGGGATAATGACACCCACCGTAACATTTTTTGTCATCCAACCTATTGAGAAGGTCACTCAGACCTGCATGAAGGGAACACTAATATCAGCTTGTTCCAAAACTTTTTAGGCACCCAAGAAGTATTTAATGGTGGGCGTTCAATTACCACTGTTTCGTACGGTGTGGTTAACTTGAAAGTCTTTTCTGCTTAATTTTTGGGTTCATGCCCTAAAATGAAGAGGTAAAACGGATGGATGGCGAGGATATAAAACACGTACATCACAATATTGAGCCCACAGCGCCCAACACATCGACGATGTTGGCAACACTACCTGATCCAAGTCCCATGTGCGTGAGAGATTTGTTTGTTAGTCTTACAACGTGGCGAATAAAGGACCGTTGAGATTTAAGAGGACTCAACCGATGGTCAACCGTACATTTGTGGACCACCCAATGACTTAGATGGCCTGATTTCTAGGGCTAGGGCGCGTTTCCTACCGGCCAACTTAATGTACATATGTCACTCGCACATAAGATGCAAATGGGTCAGGTTGACTTGACACTCACCGGACCCAACCTGACAATAAGTTGGTCTGACTCTAAATTTTAGACCCATGAAGTGGGTCTAGTTGCGAAATTCAAACCAACATACTTAAGTGGTCCAGGTTTAAAATCTCTCAAAATTAACCTGGCTGAACCTCACCCGGACTCGGTTTGTATTTAGGTTTGACTTATCAACCCTAAGATAGACTATACTTCAGCTGGACTCAACTCAAACCCAAGAAAAAGTAATAATTAATTAAGAGTTTCATTAATTAATTAATTAATTAATACTACCTAAGATATGTAGGAAACTAATAACCCTTGGAACAGATCCAACAGTTAATATTAAATCCGTCCTAAGTTGAAAATTGGATTTTACTCGTGGATTTATATTTTATCCTTTACACAGGATTAGTTTATTGAAGACAACTTATATACTTTAATATTTTTCAAATTTATCTAAGATGGAATAGAAGAATGTGCTCTTAGAGCTTGCCCCATTCAACCTTGATAAAAGTAAAATTAATATACTTGGACCATTATCTGTAACAAAATACAATTTTCTATTTTATAGTCCACACAGGTCCAACCCAAACTAATAAATTTGGACCATTATCTTAAAAAAAAAAAAAACAAACAAACTTGTATATTTTATGGTCGAACTGGATTCAATCCGAACCTGACCAATCACATCAATAGGTTAGGTATTGGAATAGGACTAAAAAACAGACCTAGTAAAATTGTTTTATATGTGTATGTACAAACATGCATATCATATAAAAGTAGAGGCTTGCTCTCCCGGGCAACTTCTTAGGTGAGCACCTATATATGCGCATCTTCTTTGGTGAGCTGCACATGTGTCATGGCCATAAATTTAGACGGTCCATGTGATGTAGCAACTCTTGAAACCCTTTAGGACCAACTTTTGGCCTTATTGAAAACTTTGGTGTGTCATATCATAGATATAGGCAAATCAAGAGAGTAAACTGTTTTTGTTTGTTATGGCCCACTAAAGTTTTTAGTCAAGTTAAAAATTAGTCTCGAGGTTTCATGGCGGTGCCACATCACATGGGCTATTTAATTTTTGTGTACAAAGGATCCTTACTCTTGCTTAGGTGGTAGACTGTCAGGAGTTTCAACTCCCGGTCAAGGGTTTCGAGTACCCATAGGTGGTGAAATTCCACTAGCGTGAGTGTGTGGGTTGTGTGTGAGTGAGTTAAAATAATAATAATAATATAATAATTGTGTACAAAACATATATACAGGTGGATAATATATACATGATAAGATTCCACACACACATATATTTACCTTACCACCTGTATGCACACGTTTCTTAGGCATAGAATTTGAACAATTTACATGATGCAGCACTCCTTGAGACTATATAAGCCTAAATTTTAGCCTTAGCGTGCCATGGAAAAAGAAAACAATTGTCTCTTTTAATTTTCATTTCCCTGTCACGGCTCACTAAAGTTTTGGAGTTGACTGCAAATTAGGCTTATAGAGTTTCAAAGGGTGCCACATCATGTGGACCGTTTAGATTCTATGCCCATGACACATGTGTCAAGGTGTGCACGGTGCTCATGTAAGGTGTCCAGGGAGCATCACTTGCCCACTGGTGCTTGTGAGAACATCAGTCAGAACTTTTTTAGAAATCATCTCACTTGACATGAATCCAAAATCCAAAATGTTCACGTGATGTAGCACCTATTAAACTCTCGGAGCCCAACTTTTACTTTGATTCAAAACTTTAATGGACCATTCCAAAAGAGGAAACAGTTTCATTAGTGTCTTTCTACTGCAGTTTACGAGTTCTGGATCGAGGAGAGAAGCTCTCTCTCTCTCTCTCTCTGGATCGAGGAGAGAAGCTCTCTCTCTCTCTCTCTCTGGATCGAGGAGAGAAGCTCTCTCTCTCTCTCTCTCTCTCTCTCTCTCTCTCTCTCTCTCTCTCTCTCTCTCTATCTCTCTCTCTCTCTATATATATATATATATATATATATATATATATATATATATATATATATACACACACACTTGTAGTTACACATCCTATGCTGTGTCAGATAATCCATTGGCCCTTTATTTCAGAACTTGACCCAACTCAAACCTGGCCCAAATTTAGTAGGTATCATGCGGGTCCAAAATTTTGACCCGATTATTAAGTACGCTGAGTGTGAGACTCTTCCCAACTTGACCAGACCCATTAGCATTCTTAGACATTTGCAATGACATGGATCACCTGTCTTTAAGCGCATATGGCATTTTTATAGAAAAGAAAGTTCTGGGTGTGCCTGCTGGATGATAAGTTGGCTTTGGAAATTACATAAAAATTGAATACTTGGTAGACAACTAATTTAAATTAAAACTGTCCAAATTATGGGTTCCAGTTTAGATGTATTATCTACCAAAAATTAAATTTATTTGATTAATTGAGCATCCTTATGTTAGACATTTATTAGATGGTTAAAATTGGAACATTTTCATTTCCTAATTCAATAAACATGTCTAGTAATTGTAGGTGAGTATTTTTCAACCAGTCAGATATTGGATTAATGACAGTGGGTTCCACAATTTAGAGGGTTTAATTTGAGTTATGTATACCACGTGTTCAAGTGCTCGTGTATCAGGTGTCATACTCTGCAGAGTAACTTCCCAAAATGATAAAATGCAATAGTAGCCACCCAATCCTTCTTTCCCACAAGCTCCAATTTGGCGAGCGTGCAAATCGAGTCTGTTCATCCTATGGGCACTGCCATTTATTTTCCACTGCCCTAAAATCAAACCCAACTGACAATCAAGAGGGACACACGTTTATGGACAGATAAAAGAGTTGATTGACGGCCCATATTCAACGAGGGCATGTCAACCACTTGATGATTGGATTGGCCTGATTTTCGAGTAAGGGCACATTCACGATCATACCCAACTACAGGCATGAGGAGCACGTGCGAAGAATATCATATGCAATTTAAAACTACAGAGATGACATTTATTGGGCGATTAAAGATGAAAATATCACAATTTCTAACTGCTAGAGTATTAAGTTTCATACTCTGCAGGAGTATCATATAGCTCTTATTGTAGAATTATGTCAAGAAATTCCGGTGAATCCAAGCATGCAATTATCGACGCATTTTGAGGAACCACAAAGATAATTGCGCATGAGCACACATCACACCTATAGATTCTCATGTGAGACGTTGATTCCCATACGGAACTCTCATTCGCCCATTGATAGCAATTGGATAGGGAAATAAAAGGATTCGTCTTCTTCATCGATGGCCTGTGTATTGTCAACCCAGATGGACCCATAAGAATCTCAAGGAATTGAATGATGGACGGGCAAGATTGCTGCTATGTTAGCATCATTTTAAAATGGTGGTGACTTATCCTCCTCATACGTGGCTCTGAGTTACAGCTTTCCATTCCACCCAAATTGAAATTCTCATTATAGATGTAGTGTGCCTTCAAAATCATATTGATCAAGAAATCCTAACCATCCATTTTATCTAAATGGATGGTTAAACGTAATATTGTGAGTGTACAGGAAAAATCAGATGGCGAACGCTACCTTCTCAGTGATTTTTTTTTAAAAAATTTTTTTATTTTATTGTGCTTCATGAACATTTGATTCAGCGATTTGGATGGCCTGGATCACCGCACAAAACCATGATGCATGTCCAGTTGAAGAGTCACCACCATTTTTTAAATGATTCAAAACAAACGGAGGAACCTACCTTTCCATCAACGGTGTATATATATAGGAAAACGCTCACCTGCGAACCAGTTTGTACGTAGTACGTACGAACTTTTTTGAGAACCCATCATACCTGATGAATTTCGTAAATCTGAACGGTTCACATGAAGCAGAACCTAATGAAATCCTATAGTATGAATTTTTATTTTGATCCGAAACTTTGGTGGACCGTGAAAAATGTAAACAGCTTCTTTCCTTGATTTGAATTTCTCTTTGCTATGGACAGTATGGATAGAAGTTTTAGATAAAAGTAAAACTTGATCCTGGAGGTTTTCACTAGGTGCTGCTTCACATGAACGGTTCAGATTTTGGATCAACATCACGTATGATGGGTTCTCAAAAAAGTTCGTACGTAGTACGTACGAACTGGTTTGCAGGTGAGCGCTTCTCATATATATATATATATATATATATATACAGTTAGCTGGTTAGTACACATGTTAGTACACGCACTCCATGTTAGCCACCCCCACTAGGGATGGATTCCAAAGTCCTCAAGTGTTGAAACGAAGTATCTCCACTCAGTCTGCCACTTGAGCTATAGATCTACACATATTAGTACACGCACTCCATGTTAGCCACCCCCACTAGGGATGGATTCCAAGTCCTCAAGTGTTGAAACGAAGTATCTCCACCCAGTCTGCCACTTGAGCTATAGATCTTGGTATATCAACGGTGTATTCGCAGTATATCTGTGTTTTCCATTTGTACAAGCAGGGCCCATGGTTCAGTGATCAAGACCGTTGGTCTTTTTGGGCCCCTGTGGCGGATGGTCCATGCCTAAAAGATCTCCTTGATATCACACGCATATCCTTTCTCTTAATCCCGTGAAAGTAGCATTAAAAAGAGAACCAAAGCAACGGTCATCATTCATCTAAATAAAGACGCAACATTGGTGACTAGGATCTTCCAATCTTAGAAAAAAAATTAGGATATGAACCATCCCTGGCAGGTTGCATCAGACCAATGGTTTTGATCACTAAACCATGGGCCCCACTTCAAGAAAAAGAATCCCCCAGCCCCCTTTCTCTCTGATCATATCCATTTCTAGGCATATATCAGTAGGGTTAGGTTACCCGTATCCATTTCTAGTCATATCTGTAGGGTTAGGTAGAGAGCGTGAATCAGATTCCACCATAAACTCTATAAAAAGGCCGGCCTTTTGCATTGTCTGTGTTAACAGTGCCACATATACTGGTATCCAGGCATTATATTTTGAATGGATGATACATGGATTTACACATAGCATCTCAGAGCACGCTCCAATCATAACCCACATGAACCGACGGTCCTCGTGACTCTGACTACTTCATTAAAAGTTTTCAAGACAGCTATTTTCTGATGCATAATTAAAAACCAAAAGAATCCCATTTCCTTACTATAGAGAATAATGATTAATGTGGTTATGATATTGATAGTATTTTTGTATTTTTGATTTTGTACCTATCAAAAATTAGGATACCAGTGTGTGGCCCACCTTAATGTATTTTTTGTATATCCATGCTGTCCATCTGTTTTTTCATCTCATTTTAGGGATGATTCCAAGACTTAAGAAGATCCAAATCTCAGGTGGACCATACCACTAGAAATAGTGATGAATGATCATTCAAAACTTTTTGTGGGCTATAAAAGTTTTCGATCAAGCAGAACTTTGTATTTTACCTTCATACAGTTCTTCTTGACATTATTAACAGGTTGGATGGAAAATAAACATTACGAAAACCTTAAGATGGCCTCTTTCGAGTTTTTAATGGCAAGGCACTCGAATCAACATTGTTTCCTATGGTGTGGTTGACTTGAGATTTGGATCTTCTTAAATTTTGGAATCATGTAATAAAATTGTCTATAAAAGCGGATGGATGGCATGGACATACAACACATCATCAAGGTGGGCCCCGTGGTAGGGGTAACACGTAATCCACTCTCCTAATTACCACAGTAAACATAAAAGAAATATACAATGTTTATAAATTATTTTATTTGTCTCCTAACAACATTTGCATTTGATAAGTAATGTTCAATTTATCAATAGTAAATTTATAACGATGACATTTTAAAATTATTTTAATATCAAATCATCATTAAAATATATTTTTGTTATTTAAATTCGTAATTTTTACACTAATGTCGTAAAAAAGAGTGTAGTAGTTATAAATTCTTTTACCTTTCTCTAAAATAAATCATAATGATTAATGGTAACACTTTTTCTTTCCATTATCAAGGGCCAAAACAAATAAACCCTAAATGAGTTTGAGAGGTGTCAATTTTTCATGTTTCTTGAAAGTTAAGATTTATTTATTTTGTCATTTGCATTGAATGTTATGATAGTTTATTTTTAGAGAGAGGATGACTGCGATTCAATGTAGGCAGCTCATGTGAAGTCTCAGAACATGTGTCAAAGATCGGGGTGAACAGCACACGTGTCAGATATCCAAGCCATTCATTAGACAGTGCAACAGTATGAGCATGCCTTATACCAAAAATCAAGGAACTAACCTCACCAAGTGAGCCACACATGTAGGTTTGAGTTTGGACTGCTGGAGTCTTTTATATATATATAACCGTCCATTTTTACTCTCTAGACTAAAAGGGAGAGAGGGAGATGTAATGGAGGAAAACTTTGATATTCTCCGGAGTATGATGAGAGTACCAGGAGGCATTGAGATATTGTCTACGTGGCATAAGCAATTTGAATTGCTCTAGCCAAGTTGTGGTCCCAATTTCAATGTATCTTGAATATAAAAAAAATAACACTTATTCCCACCACGCCATTCTTTGATATTCCACTTGAATGATCTATAATATCCCAGAGTAGATGGACTATTCCTAGCCTTACGTGATATGATAGGACAGTTTTAGCCATTCATGTTTGTGGCCTTAAGTGAGCGTTTTCGAACACAAACAACAAACGTACAATCGATTGAAAGGATTCTGATATCTGTCGCTGGAATCTCGATCGGAGATTTTAGGGCTATCTGCATCAACCGTATAGCCTCATAGACCAATGGTATAGATTATCAAAGCATGGCCCCACATGTCGAACTAAAAAACCTAAATAAAGAATCCAGATCTTCTCCTTGCCACATGCAAAAAAAAAAAAAAAAAAAAAAAAAAAAAAAACTCATATTTATTGCAATTTGATTGGGCTACATCATCACACATTGTTGCTGACAGATAACCTTGGTGATAATGTGAACCAATCATAATGCATGTTTGTGGCAAACAAAGGAAAGATGCACACCACGTGTCATATAAATGTTGGAAAAGGTCAGGGTGGAAAAGCTGGAACCTTTGGTAACCGGTACAATTGGTTTATTGAGACCCACATTGGATGGAGTATGCCTATCAAATGTGTATGATTGAAATATCCTGATGAAAAATATTAAGATCTCAGGGGTTTGTACTTTGACCGTTGCTGCATTTCCATTCTTAAGGTGGAAAACGATCATTTTGTGCAAAAATCAGCCATATTCATTCATCAGGTGGAACATACCGAAAAAAAAAAAAACTTTCTCCAACCATTAATAAATAACAAAATACAAGTGTAGTCCACGTGATTATAAGTGGAAGTAGAGTGGGATCCACTTGGGCTTTGATTTGCCTTCATTTTGGACTCATGCCATAAAATGATTTAGCAAGATATAAACAGATGGCGTGAATAAAACATATACACTACAGCGGGCCCCACAAAGCCCAGGATAGGACCATCCATCTCTTGCTAGCTCGCCGTGTAGGTAGTAGCCAATTCGAGTCTAATGTAACTAGCTTTTAACATGGATGTGGTTTGGTGTATGTGGCCCCATCTTGATGTATGTGTTCTATCCATGTAGTCCATCCATTTTACGAGATCACCTCATGGCATAATTAAAAAAATGGCATAAGTAAAAAACGACACATATCCAAATCTCAGGTGGACCACACCATAAGAAATAATGGTGATTCAAGCCAACCATTAAAAAACTTCTTAGGGCCACAAAAGTTTTGGATAAAACTATGGCTACATGTCTGTGTGACGTAATCAACAGGTTGGTTGGAAAATAAACATTATCATGGCCCTAGGAAGTTTTTAATGATGGGTATTCAATCACCATTGTTTATGATGGTGTGGTCTACCTGAGATTTTGATCTATACCTTGTTTTTGGGATCATGCCCTAAAATGATCTCATAAAATGGCATCCTTAGGATACATGCATTATAATGGGCTCACATAATGACTGCTAGACACCACCTTATCTAATCTGCATATGAGCTCCCATAGGACTTCTTTTTTCTTCTTTTTTATTTTTTTTATAATCACACCTTATCTACCTATCGTTATAACTTTCTTATGCAACTTCATTACTTAGAGGGCATTTTTATTATTTTAGTGAAAAAATATAACGGAAGTTGAGAAAAACTTAAGGGAAGGTATCTCTTTGAAAAGAACTTAATTAATGAGATGTATTAATGAAAATATAATTTTAAAAGGTATTGAAATATAAATATTCTATTAATGAGGTACTCTTTTATAATAATCCACAAACATTTTAATGTATTCCATGGGCTAGCTCCACCATAAAGTGTGACGGACATCCATCTCATTAATTAGATGCATCCTTTTATGGTGAGCCATGAGCCTAATAATCAGACTAATCTATGACGGAGGTGGGCCAGGCCACGAACAACAGTGGAGAGTCGATGCTCACCCATTAAAACCTTTCTGAATGCATATGAGGCCCAGTGAAATGTGGTTTAAACATCTAGTCCATCCATTGTATGTGTCCCAATTGGATGAGGGGGGCACACTAAATTTTAAGCTAATCCAAAACTCAGGTGGTGCTCATGAACAAGTGCTTTTAGATGTTGAAGGCATGATTTTTCCACAGTTTCATATGGTGCAACCCAATTGAGTTCCAATACGATTGATTTTTGGTCCATCCCATGACCTAAAGGGGACCTACCAAATGCACAATGCGGATGTCTATCACACATACGTTGGGATCCACAAGACCCAACCTCTTAGGAAGCGCCCATGAAGTAAACTTCATAGTACTATTTCACACACAAATTCAAGAATATAACAAACGAAAAAATCAAAGTCTCATGAATATATATATATATATATATATATATATATATATATATATATATAATAAAAAGAAAAGGAAGGCACCCACACCTTGTATCAGATAAAGCTTACACCTCGGCTCAAGGAAAAAGAAAAAGAAATAAAACTATTTACACCAAGGGTGGATGATGAAAACCTATCTAAAGATAAGGAAAACAGCTAACAACACAAATTGTGCTTAAGGCCCAATATGAGAGATACATGTAAGCTTCGCAATAACCCTTCTGTGCGATATAGAAATAAGGGAGATATGTGGGATCAACCATATGCGGAAATCCCTGAGATTGGGCTGTGCATAGGACATGGGGATCAAGGGGTTGGATGGCTTACTTAGTTGAGACGCCATATATGCTAGATTAGAATACCAGAATACCATTGCTGTAGTCTTTCTCTCATTCACACCAAATTGTTGTGTCCTAGTTCAACCCAAATTGTTGTTTGCGTAAATAGAAATAACATTCCAGCCCTACTACGCACTGCTGCGCAGATAGGTTGCGCAGTGGATCACCCGAAATAGGGCCCACTGGTTTACTCAATCTCATAGTTCAACTGATAGGACAATCTGGACCGTTGATCAATAAGGCCCACCATATAGAGTTCTTACAAGATAGGATCACCCGAGCTCTGTAAAGCAAACCATTGACAAACCTAGCTTCTAGATACACCTTCGAGGGGGTTCAAATGAGTTACGATGATCCTTTTAATATTAGAACTGAGCACTTCACTTTTAACTCGAACATGAAACATTATCTATAAAAAGTTTCATCAAGCCAAGAGAAGTAGAAGACAGGAAAGAACATGCTATGTCCTTCTTTCCAACCTTCAAAATAATACCCCGTCATGAATGCTTTAAAGAAGGAAGGAGAAAAACAAAGAATGTCAATTTGAGAATTTAATAAAGAAGCATAGCAAAAATACCAACTAAAATGATGAGAGATGGAAATAATGGAATCATTTTTTTAGTAATGCGAGGCATATGGGGAAATATTCCAATGAGTGGCAATAGTAGTGAGCAAATCACTACTAAATCTTAAAAATTAAATATGCCTCTTAATACCCTTGACAATGAGCTTGAGCTGAATTTCCTTGCCAACTTTCTAAGAGAAAATATGAGAGTTTCTTTCTTTTCAAACAAGCCATTAAAAGCAAGAATGCAAAGCTTAGCTATAGTAGAGCAACCACGGCTACATCATATAGAATTAATAAGATATGTAACAACATAAAAATTATTAGTATGAGTTGGATGGCCTACATCAAGCTCAATATCAAACATCTATAAATGTAACAAATATAATCACACTTTAAGAATAGTCATTAGATTCAATAACTATAGAACAAAATGAGTAATAAAAACCGGACGAGATAGTACTAAAAAGAGAGAGCCTATCTTTAGCCTTTAACCTCTCACAAGAGGCAAACCAAGCACAAAAGAAATGCTTCAAGCTATGGCCTTTAAACCAAAACAAATCATACCATAAGAAAAGAAAAGGTGTTTGCCTACAATATTGAGTTTCGATCTAATGTCATCATCATCCTAATGAATCTTAATTTTTATAATCTCATTTATAATCTGAACAAGATTCCTTAAAGAGGTACAATAGAAATTCCAAATTCCATAATGAGTTTCCTAACATAAGTATTGAAAATTGTGGATCCTGCAAAATAATCAGCATTCTTATTTATATTGAGTTTTCCTAGTATAAGATATGAAATGACCTTAATCTTTTTAACAAATCTAAAATTTTCACTTGCGAAACAAGCAAAGCCTTTAGAATAACCCTGATCCACAGCTAAAGTGATAGACTGAGTGAAAGATACCTCGTTTTAACACTGAGGTCTTGGTATCGATTCCCTGGGTGGCTAACAGTGGGTGGCTAACAGTGATGTGTGAACTGACCGTGGGTGTACTAACAAGCTTAAACCCCTCCCCCCCCCAACAAAAAAAAAAAAAAAGAAGAAAAGAAGAAGCAAAACCTTTAGAATAGAATACATATGTATGTAATATTAGAAAAAGTTAGGACAAAATATAGTTCATAGCATGAAATTCTCGACCAATGAAAAATTGTGAAATCTAATAATAATTTTATCGTTTCATTTTGATGATAGTTAAAAATGCTGAAAAGTCGATTGTTAAAGGCCAAGAGCTCTCTCATAAGATTGAAAAATTGATGTTAATCAACAAGTTTCTGGAAGAAGTATTTCTTCTAATGATTTTTTTAAAACACGCACTCACACCATAGTAGAATTTCACTTCAATAGATATTCAAACCCATGACCTCAGGCTGAAACTCTTGTGACTCTACCACTAATGCATGAATAAACCCATGGCCTCAGGTTGAAAATCTTGTGAGTCTACCACTAATGCATGAATAAAGACTCATGTTTTTGGAAGAAGTGAATATCAATATCTTTATGGAAACGTGTCTCTATTGAAATCAATCTATTCCCAATGTTTCATGTGAATCCAAACACTCTTGGGTAGCTAGAGATGGAAGGCATCTTGGTCTAATACTTTAAAAGCTGCAGAATTGGATCCAAACCGTCCATCTGGGAGGAACTCTATCCATGAATAGACCATTAATGAAAATCACACCAATCAGACCACAGTAGCCATGTAAGTGGTGGACATCAAGGGGAAGGTCTAATGAAATAGCTGAGAATCAACATTTAACAAGAAAATTAGATGGTTAGGATCTGCTGTTTGCTATGATTTTCAACTGCAGGCCTTCTGCATATGGGACCCACTACATGGGTGGGCTGAATCCACCGCAAATAACTGAGGATCAACATTTAACAAGAAAATTAGATGGTTAGGATGAGCTGTTTGCAATGATTTTCAACTGCAGGCCTTCTACAAATGGGACCCACTGCATCAAGTGATGCATGTGTGCCTTGATTCCACACTGCCCAACCGTTTTGAAAGCTCATTTTAAAGTGTGATTAAAAAAATTTGAAGCAGATCCAAATCTTATGTGGACCATACCACAGGAAACATTAGTGATTGAATCCTCAACATTAAAAACTTTATGGGGACCACCGGAATGTTTATTTGCCATCCAACCTGTTGATAAGATCACAAAGACCTGGATAAAGAGACCACACAAATATCAGCTTGATTCAAAACTTTTGTCGCCGACGAGAAGTTTTAAATGGTCGATTACCACTGTTTCCTGTGTTATGTCCACCTGAGATTTGGATCTTCTTCATTTTCTGCATCATGCTCTATAATGAGCTTTCAATACGTATGGATGGCGTGGATGTACTCACATACATCACAGTTGTGATGGGCCCCACAGTCAGGGGTCTCAGCTAATCCACTCCTGGGTGGGCTGAATCCACCGCACCCATTTCTTCATCCAGTGAGTCAGATCAGAGCTGGTCTCTTTTATGGAAAACGGATTGGCTACTCCCCCTGCCACCAGCCAATGGCTGGTGGTCGGTGCTCTGTGGGCCCCACCATGATTTATGTATTTCATCAATGCCGTCCATCTATTTTTCTAGATCATTTTATGGTATTACACAAAAAATAGATATATCCCAATTTCAAGTGGACCACATTATAGGAAACAGTGTTGAATGAACGTCAACCATTAAAAACTTTTTGGGGCCCATAAAAGTGTTGGATCAAGCTGATCTTTGTTTTTTCCCTTCATCTAGGTCTTTATGACCTAATCAACAGATTGGATCTCAAATAAACAGTACAGTGGGCCTTAGCAGGATTTAAATGATGGATATCCAATCACTATTGTTTTCCTGTGGTGTAGTCCAACTGAAATTTATGTCCCTCAACGTAAAACCCTAACATGATCTTTAAAAATGGATGAACGGAATGGATGAAATAGATACATCACGGTGGGGCCCACAGATCACCGACCACCAGCCACGGGGCTGGTGTCAGGGGGAGTAGCCAATCCGTTCCCCTTTCATGTGGTTCCATTTTGGGAAATGATATGATAGAGCCGGAAACGGATTGGTTACTCCCCCTGACACCAGCCCCGGAGCTGGTGGTCGGTGCTCTGTGGGCCCCACCATGATATATGTGTTTCATCCATTCCGTCCATCCATTTTTAAATATCATTTTATGTCTTTTCTCAAAAAATGGGACGGATATAAATCTCAAGTGGATCACACCACAGGAAAAAAAATAGTGATTGGATATCCATCATTTAAATCCTCCTATGGCCCGATGTACTGTTTATTTGACATCCAATCCGTTGATTAGGTCATAAAAACCCAGATGAAGAGATATAACAAAGATCAACTTGATCCAATACTTTTATCGCCCCCAAAAAGTTTTTAACGGTCAAAGTTCATTAAACACTGTTTCTGTAATGTGGTCCACTTGAGACTGAGATATACCTCATTGTTTTTGCATTATCATAAATTGATCTACAAAAAGAGATGGACGGAATGGATGAAACACATACATCATGGTGGGCCCACAAAGCACCGACCATCAGCTCCGGGGCTGGTGTCAGGGGGAGTAGCCAATCCGTTTCCGATAGAGCCGTCTCGGTCGTGACAGGATAGTGCCACGTTTTCACCGTACACGTGGCAGCTTAGAGCTAGGTGAGTCCTTTATCCCTAGTGCGCCCTGTTGTAGATGGGAATACCCAAACCATCAGTGTCTCCCACCCTTCCCGTGGATGTCAACCGTTAAATCTTTTTATCTAAAGGCCACAGTTGGATCCTATGATTCTAGATTAAATTTTAACCACGGGCCATCCATGGTAGGTGTCACTAGGTGCATGGTTTGGATCCTCCCATCTCTGCCACGTGTAGGGTGCTCTATTTAATATTCTAATTTTCAGGCCCGAGCCCGGCCCATTTACGCTCCTAATTCCAAACGTGAGTTACGTACTCTGATTGCGTGTGATGCTTATACACGGGCAATTAGAAATGGTACGCATGATATATGTTAACTAAAATTAACCATCTGAATTGTGGATGGCTAAGTTACCTTCCAAAAAATCAGATGGTTTGTACAATTCCAACCTCCGATTCATGGACACATGTTTCTTGAAATAAACTTACTAGATAATTTTTAATTTTTAACGTACTATAAATGTCCACCAACATAATGAAAATGGTCAGATGATAAAATAAGTTTTAAATTTTTATTTAATACATCCAAAGGTGCCGACTGGGTACTCCCTGGGCCGATCCTACCTAGGAATGGACAAGGGCTCTGAGGGACCACTGCAATGTATGGGTTTTATCCACACAGTTCATCCATGCCGGTCGGGGGTGGCTACCATTGAGTGTGTGTACTGCCATGGGTGTGTACTGAGTTACTAGCAAGCTAACCCAAATTAAAAAAGATTAAAATTAATTTTTTTAAAATTTTTTTTTTTTAAAGTGAACCATGCGGTGGGAATTAAACAACTAATATTGAGAACTTTTTAGGTGCTAGAGAATTTTTGGATCAAACTCATGATATTTATGTTTTCCGTATATGTATATCTAATTAACTATATGACTTCATGAATAAGTTGAATGGCAATTAACCATCAAGGTGGGCCTTAGGAAGTTTTCAACGGTGGGTGTCAAAATCATGGTTGTTTACCGTGATGTAGTCCACTTGAGCCTTGGAGTAGACTTTTTTTTTTTTTTTTTGGGACTTTTATCCTAAAAGGAAATGATATAATGGATGGTCGGTGAGCCTTGGAATATTAGACTCGTTTTTGGACTTTTACTCTAAAAGACATGATAAAATGAACGGTCGGTGTGGATAAAACCACTTTAGCCTTGGGATTGAATCTTTTTTGGACTTTTGACATGATAAAATGGATGGTCGGTGTGGATAAAACCCACACATCAAGGTGCCCCCCAAAGGCCTTGTCCGTTCCTAGCTAGGGAAAATTTACTAATGTACCTACAAGGGTTAGTTTCACCAAGTGAGAGCCACACGTGCATGGAATGTTCATGAGATCCAATCCATCCATCAGGTAGGCCGCCTCATTTTGATGATAGAATGGAAAACTCTAAATCATCCAAAAGCAGACCACACTACACTACAATAAACAGTTGAAATGGAATACCCACGATTTGTCCTGTGTAGGACGTCTGTGGTGTTTATATGCCATCCAATCCATTCATTCCATGTGCTTATTCAGGATGAGAGAATTATCCAAAAGAACACCCACGATTTGTCCTGCGTAGATCTCTGTGGTGTTTATATGCCATCCAATCCATTCATTCCATGCGCTTATTCAGGATGAGAGAATTATCCAAAAACCACAGTATTCTGAAACAAAGGTGGATCATGTTATCTGAATTTAGAGATTTCATGTATAAAAATTCTGGGGTGGCCCATATGAGTGTTGAATCATCCTGAACTTTGGGATCAAGACCCAACAAAGAATGGCCTGCGTGTTGCACGGTGTTGATTTAATGAAAGTTTAAGGCCTTTCATCTGCGTTAGCGAAAGTAAGTCCAGTAGATACGTACGCGTCAGGTACCCAACTGTTTTGGCAAATGAACAGCTGAGTCACTGATAGGTTAGCTTAACTTACAAGCAACAGCCTATTACACGTACCAACGTGCCAAGTGCTTCCAGCGTTCAAGCTATATATAATAAAAGGTGGGCCCCCACCACGTAGATCAGCAGACGCAACAATCAGGCCAATCCCATAAACAGGCAGACCACCCTGCTTGAAAACAGTGGACAGTTTTAAGTTGCATCTGCCAACCGTCTGCTCAGCCACACATGTGGCCCACCTGAGAATTGAACTGACCTCATCATTTTATGAGGCAGCCTTCCTTGACGGGACAAAGGTTCAATTGGAAAACACTCTTAACGTTAAGTGGGTCCCATCATGAGGTTTGTGTTATATATTCAAATTATCTGTCCATTTGATGATCCAAAGATCAAGTGGACCACATCTTAAGGGATTATATGTCTACTATTGTAATCCTTTTAGGCTCACAAAAGTTTTGGATCAATATGATATTTGTTTTTTCCTTTTCATCCAGGTATGTCTGACATTATAAACCCATTGGATGGAAATTAAATATTATGGGGGCCTACCAATGTTTTAACGGTGAGCATCATTTTCCTAATACTGTTTATGGTTTGGTTCACTTGAGCTTTGAATATGACTTATTTTTAGGCTCATGCTCTAAAATGATATAGCCAAATGAATGAACGATGTAGATATAATAAATAAATCATAATGTGGCCATGTCTGTTCTATCTCCTTTGAAAACTGTTTGTACGTCGGGAGGAGCGTGAGCGGTCGTCTTCGCACGACATGTACTCACACTAGCTAGGTCGGTTAATCAGCTAATCAGCTTTCAGGTTATCTACGTCCGTATATAACTCAGATATGGATGACTTATTTTTGGGCTCATGCTTTAAAATGATATTGCCAAATGGATTAACAGTGCCCTGTCCAAACCTTTTTGGAGCTAACCATGATGTTTATATATTATTCAAACCCTTCCTATGGTTATTACCACTCACATAAACTGTAAGCATAAATAAGATCCTGATAAAAACTTCTATGGCCCATAAAAAGTTTCCAATGGTAGACGTTTGATCCCCGCTCTGTGTGGTATGGCCTGCATGAATCTTGGATCTGTGTGATTTTTATAATCCCGTCCTATTGTAGTCTTCCAAAAGTGACGGAGCCGGATGTGGATTTGTCATGGCTACGCAAATTCTAACTACAGAACTTGGCTGGGCGCTATGGGGCAGCCTAATGTATGTGATTTATATCAAAAAATAAAAAATATCTAAATTTCAAGTGAACCACACCACAGAAATAGTAAGATAATGAGATGCACAACTGTTGTTTTTTTTTTTTTTTTTTAATTCATCCAACCCACTAATAAGGTGATGGAGACCCGGACTAAAGGAAAACAAACATCATCGTGATCGAAAACTTTTAAAGCCTCTAAAAAGCTTTAACAGCGGACATTCAATAACAACTGTTTCCTGTGGTGTGATTCACTTAAGTCTCGGAGCTGCTTCATTTTTTGAATACTACCCTAAAATGTGTTAGAAAAATGGACGGATGGGGTAGATATAAAACACATACGATGGGCCCACGGCTCCCCACAAATAACCATAGCACCGTTGATGGTGGTGTGGGCAACGCCACCTGCTCTGCGTCAAAATGCTATATAGCCAACGTGTAAAAGTAGAAAGAAAAAGAAAAGGGGGGAGGGGTTTCCTTCTCTGGCAGCGTATGATGCTTGATTGTCAGGCACTCAGATATTGTACATATGTCATATTTTAAGTTAAACTAAAGCGATTGAACTGTGGAACCGACTGTCACGGGGTCACCATTCCAAAACAAGACTGGCTGAATGATTCATGGACACTTATTTTCTTAAAGTGAGATTCCTTGGATAATTTTCATTAACCGTCCAATAAATATCCACCAATCCGATAGTCAAATAAGTAAATAATCTAAGTTTTTAGTTGACAATACATCTAAACTGGGATCCATAATTTGAATTTCTTGCATGCCACGTATGTAATATCTGTATTTTTATTTATTTTTTAATGCCTGAGTATCATCCATCATGCTAGGCAAGAATGTCTAAGTTTTTTTTTTTTTTCTTTTCTTTAGCACATTCAACGACTCCTTTGGAGAAGTACTGTTTAAGAGGAATTGCAGGTCATGAAGAGGAGAATATGCGCAGTGTACTCGGCTTTTCAATTGATGCACGTGGGGACCAAAGTACAATAATATGGATAATTGGTTTGTTGGGCCCCACATCGATGGAGTTGATGTACCATACCCCAAAACCTTGTCCGTAGGACAAGCATCGTATGTCTTCCAGTTTATGGTATGCAAATGGACGGTTCAAAAAGGAAATACAGCTGTTATTCCACAATCAACCGTCTATGATCAATGTGGCCATGCCATGATGTCCTTTAGAATGCTTTAAAGTATCCTCTTACTGATACTGTAAAAGCAATCCCAGCCGCATATTTTAAGATATCTAATTGCCCAGCAGAAAACTGTCCTTGATCCAAAATCGACAGGTGGAGGACAATAAGAAATTTGGAAGTGAAAGCAGGCCTTGTTCTGATTGGCCCAAAGCTTAAAATTAACTCACGATGATCAGATGCCTGTTCCCACAGTACTCGATCGAAGGATTTGCTTTTAGGCTCAAGTAATGAATGGCCCAGATCTCATCTGAATATGCCACGTATGCAATCATTGACAGTGGACAGAGATATTTTGGAGGACCATTACTTTTCATATCTACTTAAAAAAACTGGACACCATCACATGAGCGACTGTTTCGTGGACAGCTGCCTCTATCCGAAAAAGGAAAATATTCTTAGAGATACATCCTGCACGTGGCAAGACACCATCAAATACCATAATCATATGGAAACTCGACACGTATGCAATACTGGCAGTTGGAAGTGGCAACGTGTCAAGTGATGGGGCGGATGTATAACATATTTGCTCTATTGGATCTTGCACTTAAAGTACGTATGGTTGTGCGTCCATGCAAAAGGCACTGACACTCTCAAACGAGCTGACCTTATAATCGATGCCACTCAACACTTCCTCAAAAGGCCACACTATAATAAAATCATCCGCGCCTATCTTTTTATCATTTTAGCAAAAAGCAAGGAGACAGAGATAGCAAAGGGTAGAAACTTTGATACTCTGGCAGAGAGTGTGATGGTTGATGAGCAGGCACTGAGAAATTATACACCTGGCATGCAAATAACTGAATATTAAACCATCCAACTGGTGGACCCCACATTACATTGACACAAACCAAATTTTACAATAACTTGCCTACTTGCCATGTAAATCAGTTTATGTCTTTCTTCTTTCTTTCTTTTTTGCATTACTCTAACTTCTATCCAAATGTTTCCTTAACTTTTAATCCCAAGTTTTTCATTTTTTAGAAAAAAAAATTAGTGTAAGCTTCTTAAGAAAAGTTGGAGAATATAATTTATAAGGAATGTTTAGCTAGGTAGATTAGTGGTTCAGTAATATATATATATATATATATATATATATATATATATATATATATCAACTTCTAAATTTGATCTTTGAAATGAGAGTCAAGATATATACTTTGATTCATTATATTTTAACAAACATGGTGATACAAGTTATACATAATACACTAATTCTAATTCGTACATATTAGATATATATCTATCTTTATCTATATCATTCATTATTTCTCAACAAACATGGTCATATGAGTTATACACGACTTATTAATTTTAATTGGTAAATATTATCTATATATCTATCTTTAGTTATATCATTACAACTATTTATCCCATAAATTCATTTGATTGATATGAGATGATTTTCTGTTACGATCAATCAATGGCCCAATAGCTACTTCAACATCAGCTACAATAGTTATAACAAAGATCGAGAAAATATCCCCTCTTAATCGGTGACTATCAAATAAATTATAAAATGTCACAAAATAATTATTATTTAGAGAGAGAGAGAGAGAGAGAGAGAGAGAGAGAGAGAGAGGTAAACCAAACTTGCTTTCTACACAAGCCAAAGAATTACTAAGCTGAGAAAAAAAAAAAAAATAGCAACCTCACAAGCCCTGGTGTCCCACATTCTCCTTTTATCAGGTTTTAGTGAAAACAAGTAAACCATGGTGAGGTGATCCAGTAACTGTTGGAATGGATGTAGTGCAATCCAGACCTTCCAAGTTGCTGTCT
Organism: Magnolia officinalis; assembly: GCA_021015155.1. Taxonomy (NCBI): domain Eukaryota; kingdom Viridiplantae; phylum Streptophyta; class Magnoliopsida; order Magnoliales; family Magnoliaceae; genus Magnolia; species Magnolia officinalis. Next base: position 14,060,727 of record JAJHSJ010000004.1, on the reverse strand, counting down.
CCATTGTGGAAGGAGAGGTGGAATTACACGTACAGATCCAATTGTTAAATGGAGAGTAGTTACAAGGAACAAAATGGGCCCACTGGATCCAACAACCAAGAATATGGAAGGAATCAGAGCCGGCTTCCCACAGCACCATTCGACCTTTGATTGGACAAGGCATTGTTTGCACACTGCCTACTTTCTCTATTGTCGTTTCGCACTTGATCATTCCTGTGTAACACGTACATGCATGTGCGATGCTAACACCAACCACATGAGTTATATGATTATAGCCTCCTGTTTCCTGTTTTTACTGCTATCAAAATCAACACCCTCCATCTGATGAGCCGTACTATGGTTGATATATATCTTCCTCAATTATCTTATACATGAGACAACTCTCAGTCGATGGACTGCAGATAGACTGTTTGGAAAATAGATCCAGCAAGGATCTACATTCAAAAAAAGGCCAAAGTTCTAGGATGAATAGGATCTTCCCGTCTGAGAGATTTTTTTGGCCATGGTCCATCCACAGCGGGGCCCAGCATATGAATAGCCTGGATCACTGAAACAAAGGGGGCCACTTGTACAAAACTTTTTTTTAAAAAAAAAGGTATAGTTTTCAACTTTTCATGGCTCTCGAGTTGAACCCCTGCCCATCTGAGGTGCACCTGACCCTGTCGGTGTGGGGTCCATTCGGAAACTTGCTCTTGACATATGTCTCAATCAAACCGCAGATTGCCAAACCCGTTGCTTGATTTTGATCAATTAGTATGAAATTTACAAAATTCCCTATTGAAACGTTTTTAAATAAATCTTTAATACTCCTCAAAAATTCTATCTTACGGTGATTTAAATTACGTTCTAATCATAACCGAATAGTTACGAAATATTGTCGTGGAGCATGGGTATGTTTACAAGATATAAATATAAAATTAACATATACTAAGTGCCCATCTAATTTGAAGCCTTTGTGCGAGTGAGGCATAGCAATCCATGCTACTGTTCAATTTCAGTGGATACGAACTTTGAAATTAAACAGTCTAATGGACCCCCTCAAGATCTCTGTAGATTTAAAATTCATGAATGATAGTAGAAAATTGTAGGAGGAGATTATAGCGTAGATTATTTTTGGTCTGGAATTTGGCCACATGATATATGTATGAGGAGTGTAAGCATACCAAAATCGATTGGGTCCGGTTCAAACCAAAACCACTTATCCTTGGTGTTGAGATAAAGTGGTGCTTAGTCGAAAATATGGCATGCCATCTATTGAGCTTACTGTCGAGTGTGTTATTAAACAATTTGCGGAGGTTAGAAATATTCTTCCAATAAGTCCTTTTTTCTTGAAAAAAATCAAGAACTTTCAAAAGTACAACAATAATGTGGTCGAACATAAATAAGTTGAAAATGGATGTGAAAAGGAGAACTTACCACTAAAATCGGAATTACCAACTTAGCTGAGAGCAGTGAAGTGCTTCGTGGAGTAGTGCGCTGATGAGCGATGATCGATTAATACTAAATATTACAAGCTATCATTGACACAGTGTACAAGTGCGAGTGGTTGATTCCTACAACTAAGGTCTTTCGTTAGGTTTGGCACGCTAGCTCCGACAAAAGAGGATTACAACTATAGCTAATCGATTGAATTACCCATAAATGTAAGGATAAAAGCCTTCGAGATGGTTGTTATTTAATTGAGTTATTATAATTGTGAATTTTTTCTCCATGCCTTCTTCCGTTATTTATAAAGTTCTAAATGCAGTCGTAAGAATAATTGTTATACATGCGACGATATCTAATGTCATCAGCTATAAAGTAAATATTACCTCCCTTCGATCATGTTTGCTATATGTGGAATGCATGCTTATCTAGTCATAACTTCCCCTATATTCTCACCATTGACGTAGCCTTAACAATCCTAAATTCTTATCTCGAAATCACATGCTCGACACGTGTCTTCAGAGATTTGTTCAGTAGTAAGTTGCCCTCCATATATCTTGCCAACAACATAGGTATATTATTTGTGCCACATGGCCTCATCTACATCGTTCTTTTGTGACTTCCCAAATCTTGCCCAAATAATTACATTCTAATCATTACTCTGGTCATGATGCAACAGTTACAAAACATCATTTTGTCGCAAACATTACCTTATGTGCACGTGATCTAAATCTAAATGTAACATAAATGACAACCACGGATACCTCTAATTGGAAACCTCTGTGCAACATATGCAAGGCATGGATTAAATCAACAGTTTTGATTTATTTTTCAACACGGCTACAATGGAATTGTGTTGTTTGTTATTGAGATTAATGTTATGAAATGGCATGGATTAGTTAAAAGAACCGCCTATATGCTTTGACCATAAGAAAGTTCTTGTTGCAGCTATTTTTAGGAAATAATACAAAAAAAAAAAAACTACCTAATTAATATAGAATTCATATTCCAATATCTTTTTTTCATAAAAAGGTTTCAATAAGCTACCTCATTAGAGTACCTTCCGTTAAGTTTCTTAATGGTGGCTTAGGACATGGTAAGAAAAAGCGTTAACAGCTTGTGTGGGTCCCACTATAATGTTTGTGTGACTTCAAAGCTAGGTGCATCATCTTCTATTTGACCAGGCTTAGAACAATATTTTCTTTCCCTCCGGTTCCATAAATCCAAACAAGCCCTTAAAAAATCATCAATAATCTATGAAAATTCTATATTACAATTATGTAAAATGACGTCCTAATCATCAATCATCTATGAAAGTTCTATATTACGGTTATGTAAAATGACGACCTAATCATCAATCATCAATCATATCATGACTAAATGGTTGCAAAACATTGTCATGGACCACGGTTACGTATACACAATGTAAACGTAATGTTAATGCAGGCTAAGGGAGTGTTTGGATAGTAAGTTGCTTAAGATAAGCTACTTATGCCACAAGTATCTTATCTTAATTTCTACTTATAAGATAAGCATGTGTGGTAAACAACATGCTAATCTATCTAATGCCTCTCTTCGACAACCTATGAAAAGTAGAAAAGCTATAAAAAATTAACTAAAGTAATTAAGTACAAGTAAGAAAAAGTATTTATAACTAATCATAATCCAAACTAGGTTATCTTAAATAAGTCACTTATTTGCTGCTGAAAGTAGAAAAAGTTACTTATTTGGTGGTATCCAAACGGGCCCTAAGCGTCCATCTAATTTGAAAGCTTGGCACAAGTTAGGCATGGAAATCCATGCTAGGGTTCAATTTCAGTGGATACAAACTCTAAACAATGTATCTCTTATACGTAGATTTAAAATTTGTGAATGATAGTAGAAAATTGCATGAGAAGATCCAAACGGAGGGCTAGGATTGAACTCTATCCTACCATAGCATAAACTACATTCTAAGAAACAACTATTTTCGAACGTGAGAAGGGGAGCGGAGTAGGTTAGGTGTTTCCCGGGTAACATCCACTGCCGTTGGGCTCACCTGTGTGATGTGTTCCACGCCGTCCAACCGTTTTTCTAGCCCATTTTAGAAGATGGTCCCAAAAATTAAGCAGATCCAAATCTCATGTGGACCATACAATAGGAAACTATGGTGATTGAACGCCCACCATTAAAAACTTTCTAATGCATACCATAATGTTTATTTTCCATCCAACCTGTTGATAAGGTCAACTACACCTGGATGAAGAGAAAATAGAAGGATCAGATTGATCCAAAACTTTTTTGGCGTACAAAAGGTTTTTAATGGTGATTCAACATTGTAAACAGTGGTGTGGTCTACCTGCAAATCGTATTTGCTTAAGTTTAGGGATCATATCCTAAAATGAGCTGGAAAACGGATGAACGGCGTGGATATTCAACATATTCATCAAGGTGGGCCCATGTGGTATGGGCGGTATTACCCGGATAACACCTAATTCGCTCCCAATAAGAAAGTCACCATTGTAGTTTGCTTTTTAAGAAATTAAAAAATAAAAAATAAAAAAATAAAAAAAATAAAAAAATCTAACGTTTGAATCCGAAATGCGTGAAAATGGGAAGTCATTTTCCCAGAAACACCTTTTACTACAGAGCAGAAAGAAAGAAGTGGAGGACAGCATTCAGTTGTCCGAAGGTTATGTTGGGAATCATTAGTAGCAAAACGGGTCGATGATGATTTTAATGGATGTAGTTGCGTCACATGAAAATCCATACACGCGCACTTAGACGGTAGAAGGTGGCATACATACACATGTACCTTATTAGAAGCATAAAGTTGTGGGTCCCATCAAAGACGGGGCTTAATAGAAAAGCTATACTGAGATTGTTAAAATGAGAAAGTTCTACGGTTCCGATTCAGAACAGCAATTGATACTTGCGCGATTCACAATTTTAGATTCATCTGATGGTCGCTATTTTGAGTGGCCCAAGATCCATATTCGTGACGAAAAGATTATCTTGACCGTTGATTTTCGAAGTTGAGTGGGATCCATTTAGAATTTCTTTTCACAAGTCCAGATATCCACATTCTGCTATGCATATCAATGGCCAGAATGACCCCTTCAGGAACATGAACGGTTGTGGTCATCTCATCATCTCTGCACGTGAGCTCCACTACATGGTCAAAACGAACTCACGTGGGGGAGGGTAAGTTGGTAAAATGTCAACCAAAAGTAGGAATGGTAGCCGACAGATCGACCATCCCGTCCCTTCTCGCATCCGACGGCTCTCGAAATGGACCACCGGGATCGTGACACGTGGTGAGCCAGCTAGCATGGATGGTGACAAGCACGGAAGCGCCTGACGTTGCCATCCGGGAATCGAATAGACGTCTCGAACGAGGTAGGGTATTTGAGGTGGGCCCCACCTTCATGAATGTTCCACGTCCGCTCGTTCCGTACAGCACCGACATGGGCCCGCGCTGACGTGTGCGGAAAGGTTGGAGAGGGCGTGCGTACCATACGATTGAGATAATCGGAGGGCTGTGGGCGTCCGTGAGCTGGAGGGCACTGCTTCTGTGGCCCGCCACGCACGCATGCAGTCGCGATCCGAGCGCCCGCTGCTGGATACGCGATGCGGTGCGGATCCCGTAGAAAGGGAAATGACGGAATTGCCCCCCTTGATTTTTCTGCCTGATGAACGTCCAGATTTTGCACACCTGCGCAACGTGGCAGCGCGCGGATGCTGCAAATTAATATTTCATCTTCCAGGGGGAAGTTATTTGATCCTCTGACAGAATATGACGTTGATAAGACGCAATCAGAAATTGGACACGTGGCATATATTACCAACAACAAAACCGGAAGCGGATTGGCTGGTATACCTCACCCCTGATATATAGCTGCTATAGTAACGCCAGCAAATACCGTGGGTCTGATCACGAGGTATCTGATATATGAAAACCAGCCATCCATTTTATAAGCTTCTATTAATGCTAGAAACGAAAAATGAGACAGTTCTAACTATTTAAGGGACCCCACTGCCTGAACGTCTATTACTGAAATATTTTTTTGGGGCCATAGAAGTTTTGGATGAATTTGAAAATTGTTTTTCCTCTTCATTTAAGTCTCTGTGACCTTGTGAACAAATTGGATGGAAAATAAGCGTCATGGTAGGCCCTGTGAATTTTTTATCGGTGAAAATCATTATCTCCCTCGCTATTTGTGGCGTGGTTCATATGACCTTTGAGTATATTTCTTTTTTTTTCTTTTTAGTTCTCTAAAAATAGATGAAGGGTGTTGATATAATAAATACATCACCGTGGGGCCACGTAACTTTGATCTCCTTTAAACCGTTCGTAGAACTCGGAGCTCGAGGATTGTCAGTGCTCCTCCTCGCACGACACGTACGTACAGCAGCTATATAGCTGGTGTGAGGTACACCAGCCAATCTGCTTCCAACAAAACCGACTAGACTGGGAAATTCACAGTCGCCAAGACACCTGCCAAATGAAAATTTCTAACATATTATTAGTGGACACAAATAAGGATAACTTTCAGTTTTAGCCGTCCAATAATTAAATAAGCTTAACGTTTTGGTTTAAGATATATCTAAAATGGGACTGATTGCCTGAACAGTTTACATTGAATTACTAGCATGCCATGTATGCAATTTCTAAGTGCCTATATATCAAGATTTTTCTCCCAGCAAAGTCGTCACTTTACGTCATCCACAGCTTGTATGATCTAAACCATTCATTTATTGGCCCTATGGATGGCCCTCAGTTCAAGAACTGCGCGAGTGGGGTGATCCTAACCATCCAATCGGTGCATCACTTAAGAAAAAAGGGCCAGCAGTCACTCACACTGCTATAATTATCCGGAATTTCTAACTGTGGTGGCTAGGCCCATCTAGGGTGTGGATACCAAATGGACGGTTCTGATCATCGTGGGATGATTCCGGTGTACCATGGATGTTGTGTGGAAGAGAGCAATGCCATACCAGCAGCATTTTCTTGATTTTGTTTTTGTTGAATTAGGGAAATAATAGAAAAGCCGTTTCCGGACGACATCTCCAAATCTTCAAGCGCCAAATACAACGCAACACACCAGTCAGCTTCGTGCATACGTGCGAGATCCGGAACGTACCCAGAAATCCTTTCGGTCCCTATCAGGTGGGCCACATATATACTTGTGAAGAAGTAGTTGAGAAAATGATAACCAACAGTCTGAATTCAACGTGCATGTGTTTCTCATTTGATGAGTGGGCCCAACCCGATTTCTTGGGTAGAGTACACACTCATCATAGGGACCACCCTATCAACGTCCTGATCCTGCAGACACGTGACAACATTGGCACGTGAAAATGGTTTGTATTTGTCACTTGAAGTGAGTCTCCTGAATTTGCATATCTCCATGCATGATCTAGCTAGAATAGAGGAGAGTCTTCAACCGTAGGATTCCCCTCCATGTCACATTGATTAGAGAAAAATGGAATTTTGTAGGGATTAGATTTCTATGATAGTTCACCACCCTTTAAAATTTTGGTGGGGACTACTTTTTGCCTCCTAGACCCCCAGCTACTCCTCTGCCTATTAGAGCCCTCCACAACACCTGTTTTACCCACCACATAAATCACCATTCTATAGAGCCACCATGCTCTATATGTAAGATCCACATTGTCTCTAAAGTTACATCCTCAATATTAAGCGCCCTAAGGCCAAAAAATAGCTGCGTTCACATAGAAAAATGGGGATGTAATATCAACCATAGGTTTGTGTCTGGGCCAACATGGTGTCTATCTTTCCTCATAACCCTCAATCAGGAATAATCCACTAAGATGAGTTGAAGATTAAAAAGGTTTTTTTTTTTTTTTTTTTTTTTTAATTGAAAAAAGGTCTTATACTAAACATAGGTAGGCCACACCATGTGAATATAGTAATTTTAGTAGTATCTTTACAACATTTTCATTTATGTGGCCCATATGATATTTTATTGGGGCTTATCTTCTGTATAAACCGTCTAAATAATTATGTGTTTTATGGTTTCCATCCACTTCAATACTAAGTTGGATGTATGATGACTCACCCAATAGTATAGATACCATAGTTATGGGACAATTTAGACCATCCAACTGTGGATGGTCCATTAAAATAATTATACTTAGTAGCTAACGGTAATCATTTCCACAGTGTGGCCCACAATTTGGATGATCAGGATAGCCATGCATGAGCATCATAAGTGAAGTGTCCGGGTCACCACCATTTTCGAAATGGTGAGCTACCACCATTTTAGTGAATATTTCATTGTTCCTGTCATACCTGAACATATGTGGTAATATGGAAGGAATAGCCTAGCTATGGTGACCACATTTTTCTAGACATGGGTGACTTATCCACACCGTACACCTCGCTTGTATGTAAAGCAATCCAGACCTTCCAATTTGTGGGTCAGATTCTGAATGCACCATAGTCCGAAACTTTCTTCACCCCACATCTGAAACATTTGAATTAGCTCAATGCCATTTTATCATCAACCGTCCATTTCGATCACCACCGAATGGATATTTAGGATCGATGAATCAATGTGCTTCTCGAGCTAAACACAATAAGAAAATGGGCCAAACGATTTGGACGGTAGGGATTTACGTGCATATATTATAATATGAGTCATTGTGAACTATCTCACCAGGCTTGCCCTACAACAGATTGTCAAGATCCTCATCAAACTCAAAACCTACAATATCGGGTGTCTGAATATTACATAGTGGGTGGCCCAGACACGTGGAGAAAAGATGTGATGTGAAGAGATATGGGTATCCCAAAAGGTGGGACAGACCAGAATAGTGGGTATTTTAGCTTTTCCAATCACATGCGCGTGTATAAGTCAACTTATATGCACGCAACCTCACGTCTCAGCACGGCATACAGTACGTGATCCAATCCATCCATCACGAAGATCTCACTGTTATTGACGTAATGACTAAGAATCAAGCTAGTCCATTAATCATATGGGCCACAGTCTATAAAAAAATTGACCGAAGTGTACTAAGCTGCAACTGTTTCTAATACATGGGCCCACATGGTGAGTTAACCAGCCTTACAAGGCCATACGCACCTGTATGGACCCACCGTTTAAACGCGTGTGAGCTTAGACGGTCAGCAGAACTCCTTCTATCCACGCTGGATAGGATGCTATTAACATCAATGCACAGGAAAATAATAATAAGGTGACGTCCATACCAAATGTTAAAAACACAGAGAAGAGTCTTTATCCAAACACCTCTCTCTCTCTCTCTCTCTCTCTCTCTCTCTCTCTCTCTCTCTATCTCTCTCCCTTATATAAGGCCTCCACTCCTCTCAAATCCCACCACCCCAAGAGCAATACAACAACATCTACAACAAAAGAATACAAACATCCATAACAAAATATATATCCATTTCGTTTTTCGGTGAGAGATGGAGATGGGTGTTGTTCTTCTCTACATATTATTCATCGTCCCTGTCCTTGTTTCCTATATCTTGATGAGAAAATACAAGTATTGTACAAGAGCTAAGTTTCCTCCAGGTTCGATGGGCTGGCCTTATATTGGAGAGACTTTCCAGTTCTACTCTCAAGACCCAAATGTCTTCTTTGCATCAAAACAAAATAGGTTCTTACCCCTCTCTCTCTCTCTCTCTCTCTCTCTCTCTCTCTCTCTCTCTCTCTCTCTCTCTCTCTCTCTCTCTCTCTCTGAAATTTGAATATGGGGAGGGTTTTTAGGTATGGAGAGATATTCAAGACCCATTTGCTGGGATACCCTTGTGTGATGCTGGCTAGCCCTGAGGCTACTAGGTTTGTGTTGGTGACCCAAGCCCACCTATTCAAGCCCACCTACCCAAGCAGCAAGGAGCTGCTGATCGGCCCATCTGCGCTTTTCTTCCACCAAGGTGATTACCACACACGCCTGAGGAAACTGGTGCAGGGCCCTTTATCTCCAGACGCCATCAGAAACCTTGTCCCCGACATCGAATCCATCTCTGCCACCGTTTTGGACTCATGGGCTGGTGGCCGTGTCATTAACACCTTCCACGAAATGAAAAAGGTTTGTTGGGTGTAACTAAAAGATGTTTTTCGTTAATGGGTCTTTCGTAACTTGTTTGAATTCTAACACAATCATGATCTTACAGCTTTCTTTCGACGTTGGTATCCTTTCTATCTTCGGTCGCTTGGATGCCCGATACAAGGAACAACTGAAGAAGAACTACTTCATAGTAGATAATGGCTACAACTCATTTCCAACGAACATCCCAGGAACTGCATACAACAAGGCAGTAAAGGCAAGGAAAAGGCTTGCTAAGATTCTAAGTGAGATTGTCTACCAAAGGAAAGAGAAGAGATTAATAGAGAAAGATCTACTAGGCCATCTCATGAACTCAAAAGACATGAAAGGAGAGTTCCTGACCCATGATCAAATCGCTGACAACATCATCGGCGTGCTTTTTGCGGCACAGGACACCACTGCCAGTGTCCTAACATGGATTCTCAAGTACCTCCATGATAACCCAAAACTTCTAGAAGCTATAAGAGTAAGAAAACCATTTAATCCACTTCTAAAAACCTAATTAACTAATTTTTTTAATCATAATTAAATTATGTTTAACAAGATAATCCTCTCAAACAGGCAGAACAAAGATCAATACATGAATCAAACGAGGGAGGAAACATACAACTGACATGGTCCCAAACAAGGAACATGCCAATAACTTATAGGGTATGTGTACTAACTTTTTGTGATGTGGACCCACAATCTCTCTCTCTCTCTCTCTCTCTCTCTCTCTCTCTCTCTCTCTCTCTCTCTCTCTCTCTCTCTCTCTCTCTCTCTCTCTCTCTCTCTCTCTCTCTCTCTCTCTCTCTCTCTCTCATATAAGGAGAACTAAGGGAGTGAGTATTTCAGGTTATAATGGAGAGCTTGAGAATGGCAAGCATCATATCTTTCACATTTAGAGAAGCAGTTGCAGATGTGGAATACAAAGGTAATTAAGTTTGTGTTAATGTAAGTAGAAAAGACAGGTTTTGGATTGGTGGGATTTTAGAGAAATAAAGAGTGTTTGGGGAATTTTTGCAGGATATTTGATTCCCAAAGGCTGGAAAGTGATGCCCTTATTCAGGAACATTCATCACAACCCAGAATTCTTCCCTGATCCTCAAAAGTTTGACCCTTCAAGATTCGAGGTATGATGGGTTTTTATTAAAGTAAGAAAAAAAAAAAAAAAAGTAGCCTTACTAGTACAAAAGCTAAAATTATGCTAGTGGGGCCCACCTTCTGATGATCTAGATTTCGTATATAGTGATCCTAACGGTGGACTGGTGATCTAAACGGTTGATGGCTTGGATCAGTGTCATACAGATATTTGGTCATGGTCCATCATATGATGGGGCACACCGGTTTGAGGGTTTAGGTTACCAAAGAACGAGGTATCTCATGATCCAGCATCATATGAGACCTTACAAGAATCATATTCATATGGCCCATCTCATACATGAAAGGCCAAAAAAAAAAAAAAAAAAGTTAGGAGAGAGACTGATGGATTTTGTGTGATGATTGAAGGTTTCACCAAAGCCTAATACATTCGTGCCATTTGGCAATGGCGTGCATGCATGTCCTGGAAATGAGCTTGCCAAGCTGGAGATGCTTATCTTTATTCATCATCTGGTGACTAAATTCAGGTAAGAGAGAGAAATGGATTTTCTTGATTTCTTCTTTTTAATTTTTAATGGGTTACTTAAACACGTGAAAGATAGAATCAAAACCTTATAGAATAACTCAAAAACGTCTCGTGTTGGTGTTGATCTTTGGTGCAGGTGGGAAGTGGTGGGACCCCAGAGTGGGATTGAGTACGGCCCATTCCCTGTCCCTAAGCATGGTCTTCCAGCTAGGTTTTGGAAGGAATCCAGCAGCCGAAGATACGGGTGCGCATGATAGCATTGGCCCTTCCTACAATCACATCAGCCAGCCAATCTCAACCCATAGTTCAGCTAAACATGGAAAGGAGCCTCTAATTTCTATTTACCATGTTATCAGTTTTAATCAAGTGAACTTTTCTAATTAAGCTCTCTCTCTCTCTCTCTCTAGTAAATTTGTATTTGGCTTACCAAATGAGAAATAACATGTAGTAAATTTTGGAATTAAAAAATAAAAAAATAAAAAAATAAACCTTTGATACTCTGGCTGAGTGTAATGGATAATAGTCAGTCGCTTAGAAATTTCATTTGTATCATTAAAATTAAGTCAAATTAAATTGTCCAAATTATGGTTCTCAGAATTAATGTATTATGAAACAAAAATTACACTAATTAGTTGATTAATTGATTATTGAATTGGTGGACATTTATTGAACAGTTAAAAATGAAATATCCAACAGATTAGTGCGAAATTAGAAAAGGTTTGAATTATTCATCCTATCCCACTTTAGAATTATGAGTTTGAGAGATTGGGTTCCACAATTTAGCCGATTTATGTTGGGTTAATGCCTGCAATGCATATAATTTTTCTTGTGCCAGAGTGTCGTAGGCAGCTGAGGAACACCACATGAGCTAAAAAATGAAGCAGATCTAAATCTTTGGTGAATGGCACGTTTTTAATGGTGGGAATTCAATCACCATTGTTACTTGTTGAGTGTGGTCAACTTGAGATTTGGATATGCTTCATTTGTTGGGTTCATGCCTTAAAATAAAGTAGCAAATTGGATGGACTACATGAATATACAACCTATACATCCAGGTGAGCCCCATGATCATGGCCTCACAGAAGTTGGTGTTTCTGGACATGACGAATCCGATCTCCCAGATGATATCATCTGCATGCAGTCGAGTATTGATATGGCCTATGTGGCATTAAAGCTTTCTAGAGCAGATTTGATGAGGCTGGGAAACACCCACTTGGGTGAGGCCATGACCATGGGGCACACGTTAATGTATGTGTTACGTATCCACGCCGTCCATCCATTTTGCCCCCTCATTTTACAGTGTGAGCCGAAGAGATCGATGAAGCACAATCCAATCTTGACTAGACCATACCACGTAATACTGTGGTGATAAAACGCCCACCATTGATAAAACCTCTAAGCCTAGATTAATGTTTATTAAGGCCACACAGTACCTGAATGAAGGGAAACAGAAATATCAGCTTGACCCAAACTTATGGGTTTTTTTGGATCCGTAGCTTGCCTTTATATCAGTATTTCTAAACTCACTCACTTTTAAGTAATTTAAAGTAATCCACTTAAAATATCAAAAGACGGTGAGAAAATAGCTTTGTTGATAGTAACTAACTAATATGGACAGAAGAGCACCATTAATGTATAAAAATAGCTATATTGCACTTAAAGGCACTTGTTTTCACAAGTATAATATCACCATCTGGGTGATCGCATGATTTAAATTGTGGAGCCCATCATTTCGTATACAATTGATCAAAATCGCATTCGTTTCGTACACTTATTTTAGGCCACGAGAAAAAGACAGATAAATCTGAATTGCAAGTGGGCTCTAGCTAGCTAAGAAGGTTTCATCAGTGGATAATCTTATAATGGTAAAATAAATTTACCTAGTGTGGTCCGCTCGAGTACTGAATATGCCTCATTTTCAAAGTTGTACTGTCAAATATGATCTAAAAAAAATGGATGGACACTGGATTTTTCATAAATACCGCAGTGGGCCTCACCTAACTTACCACCCAATGATGTGGGGGTGGAGTACATGTGCGACCCTGGCATCAGTCAACACAGTGCAGCCCTAATAGTGGGGCCCACATCAATGCATATACTGTATCAAAACTTTTGATAAGGTTAGATAAAACTGGACGAAGGGAAGAGGACAAATATCAGCTTGATACAAATTTTTTATAGCCCACAAGAAGTTTTAATGGTAAAACACAACTGCTTCATGTGTTTCGGTCGTTCTAAGTTTGGATCTGCTTAATTTTTGGGACATGCCCTAAAATGATTTGGAAATACGAATGGACAGTGTGGATATACAGTACATATATTAAGGTGGGCCGCACTGTCACCGCAACACCATGTACGGTGAGATCGGGTCGCACCTAATCCACTCCCTTCCATGGGGACACAAATTGCTTACCAAGTTGCCAGCACCGAGGTGGGTACTGGATGGTGCTTTGTGGGGCCACCATGATGTGTGTGTTGCATCCATATCTCCCATCCATTTTGGATAATTACTTTTAAGGTCTGATATAAACAATGAGGTAGATCCAAATCTCAGTTAGACCTAACAATAACAATAGGAAAATAACCATTATTGAACGCTCACCATTGAAAACATCCTAGGCCCATTTTAAGATTTATTTGCCATCAAACATATTGATTAAGTCATAAAGGCCAGGATTAAGATAAAAATAAATATCACCATGATCCAATACTTACATTGCACCCAATAAGTTTTTAACAGTGGACACTAATTAACCATTACTTTTCCCGTGGCTGAGATTTGAAAATGCCACGGGGCAGCACCATGCTGCATGAAACACGAGCTGAATATACAGATGGACAATATAGATATACAATTACATTAAGGTAGGGCCAACACCTTGTTAGATGAGACACCTGCTCCGCCTACTCCATCATTCTTTCTCTGCCAGCGACTTACAGCTGTCTGAATAGACATTTGAATAACGTATCTGACCCCATTGCATGGAGGGTGACTATGATGGTCAGGAAAAATCCACTTTGTCCATCTATTTTGGCAAATCATGTTACGACATGAGACCAAACAAATGGAAACATTCGAAAGAGACGTACCGATCAAAACTTACTTTTGAGCTTCACCATGATATTTATATGCAATCCAAACCATTTATATGGTGGTCAGTTCATAAGATCATTGCCAATAGGATAAATTTTAAAAAATAATAATAAATGTTTCACCGGTGGGCTACAATATCCACTAGTTTCTGTTGTGTGGCCCACTTGAGCTCTAGATCCACCTCAGTGAATTAGAAAAACATGTGAACCGAGTGGATTTCTCACAAAAATCATAGTAGCCCTGCCTAGCTTGGGATCCCTCAACATTAACTCCTCACGTGTTTTAAATGAAGATCATTTTAACTTTTTTTTTTTTAAAAGACCGCATGCAGTCGCAGTGGTGAGCACATGGTTAAATCAATAACGAAGGGAAAATATGGACAAATTACTTTAAATAACTTTTGTGGCCCACAAATTTTTAACAATGGATACAATCATTTGTTTGCGGTAAAATGGTCCACCTAAGAATCCTCCCTTTCACTCATATGTAGTTATATACAATTTTTTTTTTTTCTTTTTTCTTTTTTTTTTACACACGCACTCGACACTGACACCCACAAGCGCTGCAGTGGGATTTCACCACCTATGGGTATCAAACCCAAGACCTCGTGTTGAAACTCTTAACCCTAGTTATATACAGTTAAGATAGCGTTGCCACATGGTATTAAGGCCTGACTGAGGGAGCATGTCCTTCGCGGCAAAGTAAGAGCCACGTTTGGGCAACGTGGGTAGATGGTGGGGTGCCCTGTGCTGGAAGGTACCCTGGGAAGTAGGGCTGTCAACAGGCCACGCCTGCGTAGGTTTCGGGCCAGGCCGTCGGCCTATTTAAAATTCTGATTTTCAAGCTCGAGCCCGGCCCATTGATACCCTTCTGGGAAGGGGACAACGTTTGTTATTGTTCCTGTGTTTGGTAGGTGCCATGTGAAAGTACACCACATTTGTTGCACTCCACCTGGTGGGGCCCACCAAGATGTGTGGCTATTGAGGTTTGTGGTTAACAGCCCAAAAGGTGTGTTGGGATTTGGCCGGTGCATTTTTTATTTTTATTTTTTTGAGATTTTTTTAAGGCCCTGTTTCTAAACTTTATTCGTTGGGTGCCCCATCAAATTCAAAGGCCTTCCCTACAGCCCTGCAACATAAACGAACACTGCTGAACGTATTCACGCAACTCTGCACGTGTACTAGACCACAACTTTCATCAGGAAGGCCCACCATAGATGTTTGGACTGGCTTAAAATATTGGATGGGCAGATGATCCTAGTTGTTGGATTTTGAATGCTACATGCTATATGAAAATTCTCTACCCTCCAATTACCATCTTCAAAAGTTGTTGAATTAGTGGATAGGAGAACCAGCACAGTTAGTTTTGAGGTCGTCCATCTACGAAAGATCCCAACAAATGAACGGTCTGAATCTCATAAATCCGGACCGTGGGTCCTTGATAGCTATCTATGATAGAAGATTGAGGAGCACGGAATAGTTGCTCCCGGAACGCACTATACAAAAGTTTAGATTAGTGTTATCTTCACCGTACAAGTGCAAATGTGTACGGTGACTGGTACCATTGATCTTCCGAACGGGAAGCGGATTGGCTGGTGTACCACACACCACCGACCGGGCCGGTGGGTTGATGCCACCAAGTTCTGTGGATCCCATCTTGAGGTATGAGTTATATCCAAACCGTCCGTCCACTTGGCAAACTCGTCATAAGGCTTGAGCCAAAAAATAAGACAGATCTAAAATTAAAGTGGACCACACTGTAAAAAGCGGTGGGGAATTGAAAGCCTGCCATTGAAATCCTTTAGGAGGTCACAGAAATTTCGAATCAATATGATATTTGTTTTTCTCTTCATCTAGGTCTGTGTGAACTTATGAACATATTTAAGCCCTACAGATGTTTTAATAGTGAGAATCATTGTCTCTGTTGCTATTTGTGGTGTGGTTAACTTGAGCCTTGAAATTACTCATTTTTGAAATCAATATGTAAAATAATCTGGCCAAATTGATGAACGGTGTAGATATGATAAAAAATCGTTCTGGGGCCATGTAACTTTGATCTCCTTTAACCGTTCATAAAACTCGAAGCTCGAGGAGCGCGATCACTTGTCTTCGCAGTTCGCACGGCATGAACACACCAGCCGATCCTCTTCCGGCCCCTAAGGAGCAGTTTGTCTGGTGTACCAAGCCACCTACTTAGCTTGTGTGTGACGTCACCAAGTTTTCTGGTCCCATCATGAGGTATGTGTCATATCTAAACCGTACATTCATTTTGGGAGCTCATATTAAGGCTTGAGCTGAAAAATAAGACAAATGCAAAGATCAAGTGGACTGCACTACAACAAGTAATGGGAGATTGAATGCCTACCATTGAAACATCTTGGAGTCACGTAACTTTTGGATCAATATGATATTTGCTTTTCTTCTTCATATGTTATGAATGGATTGAATGAAAATAAAAGTGATGGTGGGCCAATGAGTGTTTTAACATGAGAATCATTATGCCACCGCTACTTATAGTGTTGGACATTTGTGTTCTAGATATGATTTATTTTTGGACTCGTGTTCTAGAATTAGAGGTAGGCAGCGAGTCAAGTCGGAGCGAATCGGGTTCAACTCAATTCGATCTAATTGTTTATGAACCTGACCCGAACTCAATTCGTTCCGGGACTTAATCTTGTAGGCTGACTCGATTCGATCCAAATTCTTGTCGGCCTTATCCGAACCAAGTCTGACTCAGTATAGAAAACCGAATCAAGTCTGATCGAGTTGAGTTTGTCCAATTGATTCAGACTGGGCTGAATCAAGATCGAGATATAGAGGGAGAGAAAGAAGGAAATGTGGGAAAGAATGAGAGAAAGGAGGAGAGAAAGAAGGAGGGATTAGGGCTTTAATCGGGTGAGGCGGGGAGTAAAAAAGTGAAAATAAATAAGTATTAATTATATAGTACCCAATCAAATTGGATCGGATCTATTCGGATCCGATCGGTCCAAATTGGCCACTGATCCGAATTCGACTCAATATACGTTCGGATCTAAGTGGGCCTACTCGAACCGACCCGATCCTTGCTTTGGTTTGGATCGATTCAGATCAGATCCATTGGACCGGGTCAAATTCTTCCCAGCTCTATCTAGAATAGTCCCACCGAACCAAATGAATAACCGGTACAAAGGTCTATGTAAATATATCATTTAGCCTGAGTAGCGTCCGCGCAACATATACCCGCACTATCCAGGTCAGTGGTGTGTAATACACCAGATCCCCTCCTACCAAAAGTAGCACCAAATAGACGCAAGCGGATTGACTGGTGTACCACACACCACTGAGCTGACTTGTGTGTATGTGTCGTGGTAAGACGATCTGACGGTCCTTCGGCTTCGAATTGTACCAACGGTTCAAAGGATATCAAAGTTATATGGGCAGGATAAGATGTGTTTATTATATCCACACTGTTCATCTATTTTGGAGATCATTTTAGAGCAAGATCCTGAAAATAAGTTATATCCAAAGCTCAAGCGTACCACACCACAAACAGCAGTGCGAAAAGTGATTATCACCATTTAAATATTCACAGGGCACACCATAATATTTATTTTCCATCCAATCGGTTCATAAGGTCACACAGACCTGGATGAATAGGAAAAGCAAATATAATATTGATCCAAAACTTCCATAACCCCCAAAAGGCTTTCAATGGTAGATGATCAATTCCCCACTGCTGTCTGCATTGTGGTCGCCTTGATCTTTGGATCTGTTTTATTTTTCGGCTCAAGCCTTACAGTAAGCTCCCCGAATGGACTGACGGTTTGTATATAACACCTACCTCACGGTGGGACCCACAGAACTTGGCGGAGTAAACACACCGTCCAGTTCGGTGTTGTGTACGTGGTACACCAGCCAATCCGCTTCTTAATTAGACAATTCCATCATCTCTGTCCACTGAGTATGGACCGTTGCTCTGTTTTGAAAGAAAGCATCCCATTTTCATGCCACGTGTACCAATCCAATCCCAATGTTTTTGAGAAATGGCGCATCCATGTAGTGGCTTTCTTGTTTAGTAAATGCCTTCAAATCTGAAACTCATAAATTCTGCCGCTGCATACAGACCGCTCATATGCGGTCACCTCATCCATGGGCGTATCATAAAAAATTGATTGAGTTGGTTGAATCCAACCGCTCAATCTTTTACTTCTTTTTCTTCCACCGTTGCTCCAAACTTTTCTGGACCGTCCAAACTAAGCCATGAATTTCCGACTTAAAGGCTTGTTTGGCATCTTACTCTAATATGATAAGAGTTTTTCAAATAAAAGCTACTCTAGTAAACTTTTTTATTTAATTCTTATATTAAATAAGCTCTTTCCGTAAAATCATATTTTCAAAAGCATTTTTAAAAGCTTTTATATAAAATAAATATATTTAGTAAAATATTTAAATAAGAGCTTCTTCTTTTTCAATATTTGATGTCATTTTTATAGATTAGAGCAATTTTAATAAAAGCAATCCAAATGATTGTTTCGGTAAATCTCATCACACAGTAACCATGTCCTAGATGGTAAAAAGGGATGGCTATAACCTCATGGTTTAAGACATTTAGGCTGTCACGCCCCGAAATTCGGTACTTGAGTTGGCCAGGCCCGGACCCGAATTTCAGGACTGTGAGTTGTATTTAAATACAAAATACATAATACATGGCAACCCACATTATTTCATACATTTTCAAGGCAATCAGAGCAAATAAAAGGATGATAATCATCGTTATTAAACATTGTCCACTAATCAATACTTAAATATCTAATTACATTGACACAAAAAAAAATAATAATAATAACAACGTACATTGAATTTTAATTAATTTCTAAATATAAAAATATAAAAATATAAAAGTCTTCAATCTTGTCCAATCGGTTCTTCATATACAAACCCTGCAAAACAATCTATATAGGTGTGAGCGGGACGGCTCGTAGGGTCACATCCTTCCCAAATTTGAAAATTTTACATTAATACAAATAAAACTCAATAATACAAATATGATTAATCATGAGTATTGAATCGTCATTGTACATGACAACAATAATAATTTATTTATTTATTCATAATAACAAAATGAGACAATGCCGTTATCTAAAATTATTTTTGGTTCAATCCAGGGCAGAGCACCCGTGTGTGTTGATCATTTTAGGGGATGACCCTCGACAGAGCACCGGTGTTGATCCTTTTAGGGAATGACCCTCGGCAGAGCACCTGCTGAATAAACTTTTAGGATAAATAACCAGGGCAGAGCACCCGTGTGTGTTGATCCTTTTAGGGAATTGCCCAGGGCAGAGCACCCGTGCCGATCCTTTCGGGAATGACCCTGGGCAGAGCACCCGTACCGTGCTGATCCTTTCGGGAATGACCCTGGGCAGAGCACCCATAAAAATATAATGATCCTTTTAGGGCAGAGCACCCATAAATTCAAATACATTATTCATCATGTAATAATAAGGAATTAATTGCAATTTGAGCACATAACGATAATTAATTAAAATTAATTAATAACTTAAATAAATTACCTTTATACTATGCAATTAAGAATCAAATAAATCTGTGACCAATGATAATAATCAAATAAATTGAACTCGTATCAAATAATCAAGTCAATCTATATATTAACATAAATTTTCCAATAGGGAAGATCACCTACCTGCTGTGGAAAAATTGTGTGATGGGAGGAGGAAAATAATCTGAGGCGACGTTGATTTCTACGTGTACTAGCTTGGATTGATCAACTCTGAACTCAATGTTGAACCTCACGGATACTCTCCCTTCTCCTGAGCTCTCTTTTTCTTCTCACAGATTTCTCTATAGTTTTCTCTCGATAGCATGAGAAATAGAATATAAAAAAAATGATGTCGGTGAGTTGGTGGGTTCTGAGTTTAATGAGCGGTTTAGATTGAGGAGTGGGTCCCACCATGATGATGGCAATCATAGTGGATGGGTTCCTATCCGCAACTGTACCACAGAGAAGTGGGAAAGAGAGAGAGAGAGAGAGAGAGAGAGAGAGAGAGAGAGAGAGAGAGAGAGAGAGAGAGAGAGGACTCGTGGAGGAGTTTGTGGAGAAGTGGAAAGCGAGGGCCCAAAAATGAGGCTGATCCAAAGCTCAGGTGGACCACACCATGAGAAACAGTGGGGTTCAGAATACCCACCGTAAAATAAAAATATGGGATGTTACATAGGCCATCCATTATGTCAAACATTAAATATAGATTCTCCATTGTATGACCCTACCCTGGTCATGAATAGTCTATCATGTGAGCTAAACCTTCAAAGTGGGCCATTCATCATGCGAGGCTTGTCTTGGATATGGACCATTTATCATTTGGAGTTGACCTTTGATGTAGACCATCCATCATGTGGGGCCTTCCATTAATACTAGTTGTCTTTTATATGGGCTCCTCTATGTCCACTACCCACCATGGGAAATCCACATTATTTGATGCGTCCAATGTGTGGGTCCCAACCTTCAAGAGGGTCGTCCATCATGTGGGGTTCACTTTTGATATCCACCATCCATCGTGTGGGGTGCACTTTCTATATAGATCATCTATCATGTTGGGCTACTTTTAATATGCGTTGTCCATAATGCAAGACCTTAGATGTAGACCATCCATTAGGTGGGGCCCACTTAATTAATGTTAATTATTCATCACGAGGAGCCACACTTTAAAGAGAGACATACATCATGTGATCATGTGTGGCCCACTCCATCCATTATGTGGGCCACCTTGATGTGGACCATTCATTATGTGGGGGCCCCTTTAATACAGATTATTTATCATGCAGACATACCTTTGATGTCAACATGTGGACCGTCCATCAAGCGGGGCTCGCTTTAGCTTAGGTGGTCCATCATGTTGGGCCACACTTTAATGTGGGTCATCCATTATGTGGGACCCACCTTTAATGTGAACCGTGCTTTATGTGGGCCATTCATCCTATGAGGGCACCTTCAATATGGGCCATTCATCATGCGGGCCCACTTTTGTGTCCACCATCCATTATGTGAGTCCCACCTTTGCTATAGGCCATTCATCATATGGAGCCCACTTAAAGCAAATAGTCCATCATACGGGGCCACATTTTGATGTAGGCCATCCATCATGCGGGACCCAACTTGTTGTTCATCATCCATCATGTGGGTTCCACCTTTGCTGTGGACCATCCATCATGTGGGGCCCAACCTTCAATATGGGTTGTTCATTATGTGGGCCAACATTTGATGTCCACCTTCTATCACGTAGTCCCACCTTCAATGTCCTCCATCTATCATGTGGATTGTCCAAAATATGGACCACCTTTGATATAATCATGCATTGTATGAGCCCACCTTGATGTGGACCATTCATCGTGTGGAGCCTCACCTTTATAGGTTGCTCATCATGTGGGCTAACCTTGGAGAGATGGTAAAGGAAAGAGAGGAAGGTAGGATGACAATAACTTTAAAAAAAAAAAAAAAAAAAAAAAAAAAAAGTTTAAAGGATAAAATGATCAAAAAAATAAATTTGTTTTTTTAATGTTTACCCAGTAAAGTTAAATAAATCATAAATGAAAAAGTGATCTTTCCAATACTTATTGTTTAGGAATTTTTAATTTTTAATTTTTTGGCTAGTTTTTAAAAGAAGCTCTAAAAATAAACCTTTGCCAAACTGTCTAATATGAAAATAAAAACTTTTTTTAAGAATAATCAAATAAGCTCTTATTAGCTTAAATGTCAAATAACTGCGCCAATCAAGGTATCAAATGAATGGGACACACGTGTAGAAAGTGGACAGTTCAAAAATCAAGTTCATCCATTGATTAAGTGGACAACAAGCATACAATGAAATGGCCTACCCAAATAGATAACTAAACCGTCCCATTCAACCAACGAAAAGGTGTGGCCCGGCCCACCACGTAATTGGGATGTGTTTGAAAACTTTACCTGGAACCTAACCAATCAATTAAGACCTGCTAAATCCATTTGTAACGGGTACCTTGGATCATCTCAATGGGGAGAAGTTGGGGCATTCTTCATTCCCGGTGGTCCACTTAGATCACT
The DNA here is from genome assembly GCA_021015155.1 of Magnolia officinalis. NCBI lineage: Eukaryota > Viridiplantae > Streptophyta > Magnoliopsida > Magnoliales > Magnoliaceae > Magnolia > Magnolia officinalis. The sequence goes on along the minus strand of JAJHSJ010000004.1, from coordinate 14,038,453 downwards.
GGTTTCTTTGGATCTAGGCCATTCTATCGATAGGAATTTCCTTTTTCTTGTAAATTAAAAAAAAAAGTTCCTGGGGTGCTGTCCCTTGACGCGAGTTGTGTGGCATCCATAGAGATTCCTGTGATCAATCCACTCCGTCCATCAGTTTCTAAACATCACAGCAAGACATGAATCCAAAAATAATGCAGATCCAAAACTAAGGTAGGCCACACCATAGGAAACAGTGATTATAGAAACGTCCACAGTTGGAACCTTCCTAGAGCAACCATGATGTTTATATGTCATCCAAACCGTTAAATGGTGGTCGTTCAATCCCTGCTGTTTTGTGTGGTTTGTGGCCCATTTGAGTTTCAATCTGCCTGATTTTTGGACTCCTGTACTCACTGCGATGTGTATAAACTGATGGACGGAGTGGATTTGTCAGGGGCATCTCTGTGGCCCCCATATACAACCTCCAGTTCCTGACATTGGCAAAAGGGAGCCTATATCGGGATGGGCCTAGCGGTTTGTTCTCGATCCAGGTAATACCTCAACAGAGCGGATGCCATAAATCCTTGTGCCTCTCAATGTTGGATCCTGCCCATCTATTCACTGGCCAAGGAAATGCACAGTCCAGATCATTTTTGGTTTTTAAAAAAATCTAAATATGGATCTGGACAGTCCATACTGTGGCCCCCACTTCTCATTGCCTTGTTACTTTCAAGAATTACTATGATATGATGATCCTATCCATCTGATCAGAGGCCAATAGAATAGATGGCCTAAATCATTTATGACAAAAACCTTGCTGATTATGAATCTGGATTGTTTATCACCTGCGCACACGTCTGATCTTAGTGATCTGATCTCCTCCATTCGATCCATGGCCAACAAAATAGATAGCCAAATCATTTTTCATAAAAGCAGCAGCATCAAAGATCTGCACCGTTCATTGCAAGAATAACTTTGATTTGACATCCTATCAATGGCTAGCAATAGTTTTAGGCAAGGGCATCTACACAATGGGTCTCATCTAATGGATGTCTCAAATCGCAAACAAAATTACCATATTATCACAACAAGATTTATATGCTAGCTCACTTTGAAAGTGGCGGTGACTCATCCGTATCTGACCTGGCATTCTAATGCAAGGAAGAACATGAAACGGCGATGAAGCTCACCGTCTTTTTTAGTCAAGATCTTGAATTCATGAGGTAAGTTCCTGAGTCGATAACATATAAGAGAAGAAAAATCCAATATTTTATTGAATTATAATTCCAACATTTTTAATTTATACCTTTTAAAAATACTAATTGGATTAAAACTTATCTAAAATTGTAAAATTCCTTTTTTTAATAAATAGAAACGGCAATAAGATCTTATCGAAACACTCTTGTTATTACAACAAGTAACGTTTAAAAAGTTAAAATTTTTGAAATTCAAAATTAGGGAGACATGAGGATTTTTAAAAATATTAATTTTTCTTAAAATCTCAATTTTGTCTTCATACACTTTACATAAAGATGACAAGTCATGTATTTCATAACGATGTCCGAACTAAAAGTTATAGTTCTTTTACAGTCAAAATTTAGAACAACAATTCTTCCATATTTGAAATACATTTCTTTGAACTTACATGCCAAATGCCCTATATATAAGACTCTGTAACATATACTGCTTCCACTTTCATTTACACTTCTTTTGGTCCAAATGTGCTAAGAATTCATCTGTAACAAACTCTACAACAGATTCATGTATGGCTATCGAGGCCATCCTTGAACATAGCATTCATGTGGCCAACTTTTTAAATAGATAATACCTCTAAAATCGTATTAATCAAGAAATCTCAACAATCTAATTTGCCTACAAATGAGATAGAAGTAAAATAGTGCAGATTAAATGGTTGATAAATATATTCTCGGTATAAATTTCCAGTCGTGCTCCATCCACACAGTTGAGGGCATTACCATCTCAAATACACCGAGCATACATGTATTTGCAGCTATGCTATGTGTGTGAACAGTAACTTGAAGTATATTTTTAGGTAGCTGCATTGATGGAGGACAAGTCAAGAGCAATCATATGAATAGCCAAAACTGAAAGTAATCTAATATATTGGCCAAAAGATGATGTATACTATATAAATTGATATAACTTTACAACAAGTTATTAAAATTATGGATATAATATATTATTAAAAGGTCGTTGGTGCACAAAAATTTTTACAAAATAAAGTTATCTTATACATTACATTTGAGTGCAAAATTAACTAAGTTACGAATTTATAATTTTAAAGATATTTAAGATTTAAAAAGTCTTGTGATTGCTTAAAAGTCTTTTACTGAGTTATCTAAGAAAGTTTGAATCAGTTTAGCCCCTTTTATTATTTTTAAAAATTTTGTAAATTCACAAAAGTCACCTAAACATGGCTTATGTAAGTTGTATCAAGTGCATTGAAAATAATTCATTCAATGATATTTGCTTGTCAAGGACTTATTTTGTGGATTTAATGTTTTTTTTGTGAATTCAAGGATTATATCAGAGAGATTTTTTTGTGAATTCAAGGATTATATGAGAGAGAGAGAGAGAGAGAGAGAGAGAGAGAGAGAGAGAGAGAGAGAGAGAGAGAGAGAGAGAGAGAGAGGAGAGAGAGAGAGAGAGAGAGAGAGAGATTGATTGATTTTTTTTTCCTCCACCTTTTACCTACCACCCACTTATATATATATATATATATATATATATATATATATATATATATATATATATATATATATAATATATATAACACGCACACACACCCCGGCCCACACACTCACGCCGTAGTGGGCTTTCACCTACCACCCACTTAGTTAATGTATGTACACTCTCTGTGTATGTACAACTATGCCATGTATACATACAGTAACTGTATATACACTGTTCGGTATGTATGTGCACTCCCAGCTACACTCCATGTATGTACAGCTATGACATGTATAAAGGTAGCACTCTTAGGGAAGCATCCTGGCCCCCCGAATTATCTGTATAGGCAGGGCTTTGTGGGGCCCACTATGATGTATGGGTTTTATTCACGCCGTCCATCCATTTTGTTGAATTATTTTAGGGTATGAACCCAAAAATGAGGAGATCGGAGGCTCAAGTGGACTACACTGTGGGGATTAAATGCCCACCGTTCAAAACTTTTTAGGAGCTGCAGAAGTTTTGGATCATGCTGATATTTGTGGTCCCTTCATCCAGGTCCATATGACCTTATGAACAGGTGGGATGACAAATAAACATCACGGCAGGGCCCTGGAAGATTTCAACTGTGGGTGTCATTATCACCGCTGCTTCCTGATGTGTGGTCTGCTTGAGCTTTGGATCTACCTTGTTTTTGGTCTCATACATTAAAATGACATGAAAAAATAGATGGACGGCGTGGATAAAACCCATTGGGCCCCATGGAAGGCAACACGCAATCCACTTCCATTCTCCGGTACTTTCGGATGTACAATAACTCTATGTGCACGCTCAATGTATATACACTATTTACAGCCTACAGTAACTGTATGTAGTTATGTACACTCTCTGATACACTCAATTTAAGTCCATTAACTGTATGCACACTCTCAGGTACACTCAGTGAATGTACAGCTATGTGCAACGTTCAGTAGCAATACACTCTCATTGCATTTACAACTATCATCTGTAAAGTTGTGGGCCACCATCACATTTAAATGGTGGTGAATTAGCATAGCAGTCTCCCCAGATATAAAGCAGGGCCCGGTTTATTGATAGACCCCATTAGAAAATACACGTGTACTGAAGATATGTAGCGACACAACCTACTACATTTCTTCACCAACGTACGTATTACGTTTATGTCAAATCCGGGCTATTCACCGGATGGGCCCCACTGTGGGTGAGCGCTGACACAAATTCAAGCGAGTCCAATCATCAGGTGGGTCATACGGGCAAACCATATACGGTTGAAAATTGTTCAATGGTCCAGATTCAATGACCATTCGGCACATCTGATCATGAGCGAAAAAACCCGACTTTAGGTCAAGGTCAGGATCATTTACAGTGACACAATATTAATGAACGGTCAGGATCCCACAAACACATGACACTTTGGCACTTGTACATCTAGTGAGAACTTTAATACGGATAAATGGTTGGAAAGAAGATTCCCTTACGGTTGATCTGTTTAACGAAAATCTCGACCATCAAACATGTATGGTTGAAAATTGGGTAAAATGATCTGGGTTCAACATCCAGTTCGACCATCTGATGAGCAAAAGACCCAACGTAAGGCCAGGGATCGGAGTAATCTCTATTGATGGTATGTCCTAATTATGAGTTTTAAAATAATATATATTTAAACTTTTTAATTGTAATTAATAAATGCATTAAAATTTTAAATATATATTTATAAATTTAAGTGTTTTGCTAGTTTCCCACAACATTCATGGGATCTTCAGAGAGTCTTCAAAGCTTTTGAATGATACATGGGATGTCACATCATCAATCAGATTCATTCAATAATGCCATTAATTACAAGTATGTTATGGTCCAAAAATCAATCTGATTGAATGATCCTTACCCTTTGAATAGGGATAATTAATTTGTTAGAACAATTCATTATTTACAAGCCATAAATTTCATGGTTAGAATCATAAATTGAACTGCTATTTTGGATTGAAAAGCAATAGAAAGTGAGATCTATTGAATGAGACCTATTTTGTTTAAACCTAACTACTACTTTAGAATCATAAGCAACACAAAATCCTAATGCGTTTTTTGGGATGATGATTTGACATATTTTGTTTCTTGGCTCAAACTTGATTATCCATTTTCCATTCCATTAATTGGATGTTTGGGATAATCTGATTTGCATAATTTTTATTCCATAGCTTGCTCTTGTTTATATGAATGAATGAACAATTCAAATCTACATGGATCATAGATCATCCCATGTGTGATTTAAAAGCTTTGAGGACTTTGAGGATGTTAGCAAAACCCATATTCATATAACAAATTTCTGTACAAATTTTTTTCTATTTTTGTTTAATATCCAATGAGAAAAACATGGTGATTTAAAAACCACTGATATTTTGAAAATACTGTGAAAATACCTTGCAGTGTATTTTTCATGATGTCATATGGAAATTCTCAAAATCTTCGCAATATTGATAACACTGGCCCTAGGTTGGGTGTTAGGATTTAGGCCATGTTTGGTTGGGAGCAATCCTAACCATTGATTATTGGACCCCTTTCTTTTGTTGAATTTAAGCCACTTATTACTTTCACCTTAACCTTCCATTAAATGTCCACCACCTATCTGATAGACTAAACATTAAGTTGTTATAACAATACAATTGTTTCCTGCCCACATTCCACTTCAATGTGAAATCAGACCCTACGGTGAAGATCACCCTATTTAGAAGCAGGTCGATCCACTTATTAAGTAGGCCACATCTATATGTCAATTCAGACAGTCAATTGTCCAATGAATTCAATGGCTTGGCTAGACTTGATGATGGAACAGACCTGAATTTTATATCAGATCTTCATGATGGGGCCTACCATTTTTTGAACACGCACATCACATAGACACTTGAACCCATGACCTCAAAGCTTTGTATATCACTGAGCCATAGCTAGGAATCTGGGGCCTACCATTTGAATGGAAGAGATTTCCTACATATATGGCAAGGTAAAGGTGAGATGCCATGGGCCCATGAGTATACTCAACATGCAAACCCTACAAACGGTGATCAGTTCTATAACTGGTTAAAAAATCTCGTGATTCGGAGAGTTATTTGATGCTCTAGCTGCTTATGATGTTTCATACACTGGTACCCAGAAATGGTATTTGTGGCATATATTTACTTAAATTAAAAAAATCATTGTTAAGCCATGGTTCAAAACTTATAGTGCCTGATTTAGTACGCATCACACACTTATGTGGACAATGTTATATGGACATGATTATTTTATGATGATTACATCTAAAATGACAAGAGATCTATGATTTTGGCCGTGAAATTACTCATTGATACATGCTTTGCATGAATAGTGCAAAGCGTTTATCACTTTCCATACTCAAAAAGCCTTCTACAAGAGAGACTAGTGATTTATAATTTTTATTATTATTATTATTTTAAAATGTTATGATTCCGGTAGTAAGTCCACTATTTGGATGGTATAGATTATACAACTACCATGAGATGTGTTCAATTTTAAAAGGGCATGTGTATCAACCATCACACTACCAAATACACAAATCCCCAGCCCACATTCATTATGGACACTAAAGTCGGTGTCACTCACGGCGGGACACCAGATGGGCCTACCATTGAAATGGGGAACAGACTTATGCACATGAGTTTTAATCCATCCATCAAGTGCACCGACACATGCTCGGACTCAATCCCAAAAATCAAAATGATCCAAAACTTAGGTAGGCAAGTCATAAAGAACAGTTTTAAACCATGCCTAAAACCCCAGAATTCAAGTGGTGGGGCCACCATAATTATGGAATGGCCTAATTTTTGTCATCCCTTCACGCTAGCTTTGCTTGTCAAATTAATAAACTGGATGGCATATACACGGCATATGGTAGACCCCATACAAAATGCCCTTTTTCCATTGTTCCCTGTGGTTGTAGCTCACCTAATTTACGATTCAGGTAGATTTTTTCACATGAGACTGAACATGAGGCAAACCTGATGGTAGGAGTGGATAGTATTTATGTTTCATTCCTCCGTGTTGCCATGCCAGCCGCTATAAATATTTATTCTTGTCAAAATAGTTCGATGCTGCCATTTTCTCATAATGCAACTATAAACATTACTGCTGGCAATTAACACGGGTACAAAAAGTAGGAAATAGCGTATCATGAGCATAGCCAATTAAAATGAGAAAAGCAAAATTACATATCTTAAAAGTCTATATATTCATGTGCTAATTAATAGCATCATGACGCGCACCAAACAGGCCTATATTGGTTGAACAATCCTAACCTCCAATTGGTGTACACTTGCTTGTTGAATAGTACTATTGGATATTGTTTGTTATCAATTGTCCAGTAAATATCCACAAATCTAAAAATCAAATAATTAAATAAGCATAATTTTTTAGTCATGATACATCTAAACCTATAAAATAAAATAAAATAAAATAAAAAAATTGGACAGTTTAATTTGAATTACTTGTATGGCACCATTAAATTTTTAAGTTCTAAGTACATGCGTATCATTGATCCTCTTTATCACGTAGTTATGTAGGTCTCACCCACATTTCCAATGAGGCAGAGAAGAGAGACAGAGAGTGTGTGTGTGGCCATCCCAGCTCAGCTATAGTGGGTTGTATCATTTGTGTCCCATTCGGATGAGTCGGTGTGAGTCACCCTCATTTGCTAGACCCATGCATCAGACTGGATCAGGTCCTTTGAGTTTGAGTTATCTTGTCCAAGCCAGAAGATGAGTCGAAAGAATGTAAGACTCCTATCAGGTGGGCCACACATGATCATTGGTTCAAATTTGACCCTTGGATTATTCAGATTGAGCGATTCAGTGGACTTCACTTTAGTTGTGATCATTGTATATAGGTTTGGGGCAGGACACTTGTATCATTGTCCTATACTCGGTTATTAAGCTAGATATGGAAACTTACAGTGTGGAGACCTCAGAGGAAGAAGCATGATAGGTAAGCTTCTAATCCTCTTTCCTATATATAGATGTCTTGATCCCCTCACCAACACAAGCGAGAAAACCCTAGTCTCATTAAAGGTTCTCCTAAAGGGTGTGAGGTGCGGAAGATCAAGATTCTTGTCAACAAGATCGAGGTGTCAGGATGTCTTCCCAATCAGGTACGCCTTTTAGTTTATGGTATTGAATCTCCATTGTTGATGCATAGACGATCCGTCGATTCCGCAATATAGGTATAATAAAGAATCCTTATGAGATTACGAAGTAAGGAGGTATAAAGTTTCCATGCGCCAAATTCAACTGTCAATTTCTATAAAATGTCGAGTGGGATAGCATCATGTCTAGCTTTGTACTTCAAGAAGGAGGAGCACAAACAGAACTTCGAGCTACTGAAAAGCAAAGCTTTACCCCTTATAACAAGCTCGGGCCATTTCAAAACCAGCCCCTTTATGCTTATAAGAAAAGCTAGCCTCTTATGACAATTCACGCCATTTAAAACTGATGGTGATTCACTTCCCCACATGCAGCACACATTTACGGTTAAATAACTTTGATCAAGCAATCTTACTATCAATTTATGGATATCATATGTATAGTTAAAGTGTAACGCCTTGAAAATCGAGGGTCGAGCAAAGCTCAGCTCCCGAGTTCCAACGTATCACTTATGCAACATAGATAATGCTGATTATGATGAGTGCATTGAAACATGAATGAGATTATATCAAAACAGCATATCATACTCCAAAGACAGTTAAATTATGCAAGCGGAAGACTGTGATAGATATATAAAATATATAAACTGTTGTAAGTCTCTAGAGTATGAACATGTTACCAGGTTAAATATAGACATGTATACACCAAAAATTAACAGAAGGAATATACATGGGTGTTCTAAAAGTGTAAACTAAAATAATCCATGTAATCTCATCGATCAGAAGATGGTCTACATAGACCCGCCTAATAGCTGCATAAGGGAGGAACCCTCCTCATCATCATAAAAGTCTGGCTCTACTTCACAAACATCGTCATCATTTGAAACTCAAACAGGGTCTGGTTGGTGTGTACAACACTGTCCCGTAACGTGGGAGTGAGTAATCAACTCAGCGGAACAATAAAGAAAAGGTTAACATGTTATCAATTCAGTCAAGCAGTAATGATAAAGCAATAAATCACACATCCCTAAGTACTCTTGTTAATGCAAGAATGGTATGAATGTATGATATATGCCCTCGCCTACGCTCCCTCAGCGACTTCATCTCACGTTCACGCATGAACAATACTGCCTTAGTACTTGACCTGCTACGCCTGAACGCACGCGTAATGCGGTGCATGCATATGATTACCAAGTTCTTATTAGTCCTTCTCATACAGTAGGGTTGGAAAACTAAGGTACCTCTCTTATGTCATTTCACAAACAATGATCCATTCTAGGGTCGTCAGTCCTAGTTAGTCTCATATGATGTTGCGGTTCTCGGTCGCTGCAAAAGGGCTCGTCGTCAAATCAGTGCAGGCCTAATTTATACTTTTGTTACTACGGAAGGGTCGTCGCCTCCACGTAGACTCAGAGTACGCTCGAGGTCACTACACAAGGCCCGTCTAGGGCTGTTAGGGTTGTTGCACGGAATCGTTACACCACTCCCCCATCACTCATCACGGCTTTGTCATCAAAACAGTGTAGGTCGACAGCTCGAATATAGTGTCACATACCACCGTATTCGGCTCACGAGTCTGGGTTGCTCACTGGTCACTACGGGGAGGCTCGTCGTCCCAGCGTAGGCCGACAGCTCGACCACAGTGTCTCATACCACCATGTCCGGCTCATGAGTCTTAGCGGATTGAGGTACTAAGGTTAACAAGATTTCACTAGTAAGTTTAGTACCTTAGGTTCAAGTAGTAGCGTCCAAACATGGTGAACATACAATGGCCAATCGGGTTATTAGACAAGTTCGACTGGTACGAGCGTACGCTGAAGTAACCAACAAGGTACCACTGTCGACAACTATCGTACGACTCGGATTCATCGAGCGTGTCTTTTGTGGCGAAATGACCTCAGCCACAACATTAAGGCCTGTTACCGATTGCCTGAACTGTACAATAGCCTCAATCACATTCAAGTACAACAAAATATCCTAGAAGATAGTTAAAGCAGTTATGAATCAAGATTGTAAATCATATAACCAAAGGTCCAATAATGTCCGCTTTAGGGCTACCAGGGCTGTTGCACGGAATCGTTACACCACTCCCCCATCACCCTTCACGGATTTGTTTCTACATTTTATAGACTACAACTTAAACATAAATCCACACATATGCATTCCATAGATAAAACAGACGCTATAATATACGGTACATGAAGGAAATCATACACATAGTTACGGGAGTTGGGAATCATAGCTCAACACCCATATAAATTATAATTTACTAACCACTTACTCATTCAATCAATTTAACAAACACTTAGACTACACATACATCAACATACATGACGTATGTTGATCACACAGGTAGTAGGCCAAATCCTTTCATTAGGGAGTTGCCCAGTATATCACACGCATATACCCACGATGGATAATCATGGCATGCATGAATCCGGGTTCCATACTCATTCAATCATTTTCACAAACACGTGGGCTACACACTTAGACATATATACGTGCATTAGTCGTGGCGTACTTTAGGGCAAATCCTTTCGTTAAGAGTTATCGCCTATACAACTATCATATATCCATGACTATTGGTCATGGCGAGCACGAATGTGAATTCTATACTCATTCAATCATTTTTCACAAACACATAGGCTACACAATATAACATACACAACGTATGTTGATATAACATGCATTAGGGCAAATCCGTTCACTCAGAAGTTAATACTAGTAAGTCTAGCATACATATACAACAGTTAATCATGGCCAACACAATTTCAAATTTTATACGTATATGGTATTTTCTATAAATACATGGAATACAGTATATTCAACATAGTTAACGTATAACTGAAAAACGAAACGGACAACACAGTGTACATGTGCAATAACATCCAGATCATAAATCTATCATTATCTGACATTGAAAGCATTGAAAACCATAACCTAAGCGTCTATAGTCCGCACCTTATGCCGTAGAACCGTAACGAACTCGACAGAGGCTCTATGTCTTTGTCAATGATAAAATGGCAACCTATATCACGAGTTAAGTTAACTATTTCGCTACTTGTAATAGTTGAAACCCTAGAACGGATTAGGGTTAGGTTTTCTTACCTCAAAACGAAGTCAGAATCGCTCTAGTAGTGACACGGATGCGATGAATAAGCACGTATAATAGTAGAAGACTCTCTCCCACTCATTCACTCACTTTCTCTCTCTCTCTTTCCTTCTCTTTCTTTCTTCTCTCTCCCTTAGGTTTAGAAAATTCGTATGGAATATGAGAGAGGGAGTTTAAGCCTCTTATATAGGCCCAAAACTGACGAAAGTGGCCCCAGGGCCAAGAGATACTTAGGTTATGTCCAAAGGGCATCTGTTTCAGCTAAACGGAGCACTTCTGAAGCCCTCCCCCCCTGAACCAAAGGTCAAACTTAAGCTTACTGGCCTTGGATCTAAGTCGAGTTAAGTTTACATTCCAATTGGGTTCCTAGATCACACGTGGCGGACCAGTTTTAGTTCAACGGTCACCGAAACTCGATCAGGGTTACAAATACACGAAACTGTGTATGAAATTTTCCCTGATCCAAGGGTGTATTTGGGTCAGATTCTGACGGTCTGATTACTTATATCTGGCCCGCAAACGACAAGTCTCAGATTACTTAACTTTATATTTTTATTTCTAAAATATCCACGTTTCTCACACACTTCACTCCGGGCTCAAGCGAATAGCTTCGGGACACTATCTGGACTTGATTTCCGAGATGGTTGTCAAGCCCAGCAAGGCGGTCCTAAGCACTTAGTCTCGTGGTCATTGGACTTTCGACGTGCGGTCCAGATCCAATATGGAGTTTCCATGTGCTCCCGAGAGCAACTGGGTAATGAGATTTATCCTAGATTTTAGGGTATCCTAGCGTCATTGATTCTACAAGTTTTGGGTCTTGCAGATCGTATTTAAAGTGAATCAAGCGGATTTCGTAACTAATCTAGGTTAACACTTAGTTAAACTCGCCTAATTTCTAAAGGATTTGAGGTTTGAGAAGTAACTAAGGGGTTAGGATCAACCCCTTGCCTAAGGACATCTAACTCCAGGTTGGCAAAAATCCAAGGTGTTACATAAAATACAATCGTGATTTTTCCTAATTCAATGGGCAAAATCATATGGTTTCTTGTTATTCATTCGTAATTAAGTCAGTGATTTGGACGACTAGATTCCATACATGCATGGATATCATGTTTATGGTGGAATCACCATAATTTATAAGCTTATAAAATAGGGATGAACTATCATGGTAATAGTTGACATGTAATAAACTAATAATAAGCTGAAAATGTTCACATACATCTCGGTCCATGAACTATTCACATACAACATTTTATTTACCATCATTGTATAAGATTTGCAGATAATCCAAGTTGCTCCAAAGGTTGGCCGCCCCATAGAGAACACCCGAGGTGAAAATTGGACTAATCAAATTGTTTACACCTAGCCTAGCACAGCCAAATCAAATGATTTAGAAGACGTCATATAACAGTCGTGTTACATGTGGTATAAATGAACTTCAAAGGAAGGAATTAGAGATGTGTGCATTATTTAAACAATTTAATCAAATACGAGGCCACACGTGTTAGTGAGGGTCTGCATTCAGTTTTTATGTGCAATTAGGAAGGTGCGAGCATACTAGAGTCATAATCTACTCAATGTTTAATTGAACATTGGTGCCCCTACAATGAGAGGACCATTTAGGACCGAATTCTAGAACTCAGCCACCCTCTCAACCATCGGTTGTAACAGCGATCAAGTGATTTGTATAAGGGTAGGGGTTAGTCCTTCCTGATGAATTCATTTTCCCTTGTGTATTAAAGATTTGTTCTTTCACCGATAATTGCAGCTAGTGTATTTCTTAATGAAACAAATATGTACATACTAAAATAAAATAAGCTAAAAATAATGTCAATTTTTATTGATTTATAAATGATATTCAATACAATCGATAGAGTAACAATAAAACTAGAGAATAAAAATAAAATAAGTGATAAATACTTAAACCATCCATGAGGACAAACCATCTAAGTGAATGGTCAATAAGATGTGACCAGGACGTTTGATCTTCAAAGTAAAAATTCAGTTTATCAAATTCTGATAACAAAAGGTTGTGGATATTTATCATACTTCTACAATACTGCAGTGGCGATATAATCTAAACCTCAAACATTCTACAGCGTGGCTAAACATTAAATTATACTAAGAAAAAAAATAAAAGATAAATACTGTAAAGATAGATTGTATTTGGCATGGGCCCGAGCTCTTCATCGTGTTCTTATTTGCAAAACATTCAGTAGATTTCCTTGCCGATCTAGTTTGCAGTTACGTCATGTAACATCCCGGATTTTTGCCAACCTGGGATTAGACGTCCTTAGGCATTGGGTCGATCCTAAGACCTTACCAACTTGTCAAAACTAAATCCCACAGTCAAAAATCGCTCCTTAACCCATTTCCTTCACAAATCCCACCCTTCACTACCTTGTGCTTTCAATTTTCAAAGCACTTTCGCCCTAGACACCATCTTAAACTAGCTAAGTAGTAAAACTTGGATCACTTTATATACAAACTACAAAGGCCTAAGTACCATCTCAACCAGAAAACAATTAGGATTAAATCCTTTAGAAATTAGGCAAGATTTAGCTAGTGTTAAACTAGTGTGCCTGTGAAATTAGCACCAATCGCTTTAAATATGATCTGCAAGACCCAAAACTTGCAAAATCATTGACTCTAGGGTACCCTATAATCTAGGATCAATCTCATTACCCGGTTGCTCTCGGGAGTATCCCGAAACTTCGTATTAGGTCTAGATCGCACATCGGAAGTCCGATTAACACGAAGCTAAGGAACTAGGACCGCCTTACTGGGCTTGACAATCATCTCAAAAATCAGATCCAGCCGATGTCCCACGGCCATTCGTTTCCATCCGGAGCGAGGGTGTGTGAAAAACACTATTCCTTTTGAAAATAAAATATCTGGAATAGTGATCTGGCACCTTTCGCTTGCGCATCAGTATTAAGCAACCAGACCGTCAGAATCAGACCGAATTACACCCTCGGATCAGGAGAAATTTCATACACATTTACATGTACTCAGAATCTCCGATCGAGATCCGCTGACCGTTGAACTGAAACTGGTCCGCCACGCGTGATCTGGAAATCCCACTGAAATGAAAACTTAATAGAACGTAGATCCGGTGTCTGTGAGCTTAAGTCTGACGTTTGGCTCAGGAAGGGCCACCAGAACCTCTCTTTTGAGCCGGAAAAGTGACGAAATACCTATATTAGCAGTAACCTTTGAACAGGAGTCTATTTCAGTGAGTTTTGAGACTATATAAGGACCTTAAACCCTCTCTCATGGCAGTCATACGAATTTGGAATTGAGAGAGGGAAAAGAGAGAGAAAGTGAGGGAGATGTGGGAAAATCTCCCAGCCGTCGTTTCCTGCCACCACACGGGCTGCACCGCCCCTTTCCTGACATTTTCCCGGCGTTTTCGGCGTCGTTTCTAGGTAAGAAACCCTAACCTTAATCTGATTTGGGGCTTGGGTGGTTGTAGGTTGTGAAATAGCTAACCTATTTCGTTCTCTAGGTTGCCAAACTGCCAAATACGGAAGCATAGCAAACCTATCAACTCCGTTACGATTCTACGACAAAAGGTGCGGACATTAGGTGCATAGGTTAGAGTTTTCAACGCTTTCAATGTCAGATAATGATAGATTCATGATCTGCATGCAATTGCACATGTACAAAGTGCTTTCCGTTTCCTGTTTCGATTAACGTTGTAGAATATGGAATTTCACGTACTTTGGGTATACGTAGAAATACCGTATACGTATTTTTTTTGGAGAAATGTTTGGCATGTTTATTTAATGTATGATTATACTATATATGGATAAAATACTAGTTTGGCGAAAGGAATCGCCGTAATACATGTTCACTGTAAATGCTATGTATGTTGAAATTGCGTATTCTAGAAAATACTGTATACGTATAAATTTTGGATATGTATTTATCATGATTATTTGCTGTAGTAATATATTATACATAGATAAAATACTTGCTTGGCTAAGGGATAACCCTAATACATGTTTTACTAACATACACCATGTATGTTGTAATAGTGTATTCTAAGTGTTTGTGGAAATGGCTGAATGAGTATAGAATTCTCATTCGTGCTCGCCATGACTAATTGTCATGGATTCATGATTGATGTATTGGCGATACCCCCCTTTGACGAAAGGATTTGCCCCAAGTCACGCCACGGCCAATATACACTATATATGCTAAAATGTGTGGCCCAAGTGTTTGTGGAAATGACTGAATGGATATGGAACTTGGATTCCTGCTTGCCATGACTATCCGTCGTGGGTGTACGCGTGTTATGATGTATTGGCCTAATGCCTATGTGATCGACATATGTTGTGTATGTTGATGTATGTTTGTTTAAGTGTTTCTTGAAATGTCTGAATGAGTAGTAGTTAGCAAATTGTAAAGTATAAGGGTGTTGAGATATGATTCTCAACCTCTTTTAACTATGTGTATGATCTCCTTTGATAGTTGTGTGATTAGGAATTGAACATGTACAAACGCATGCTTGTGTTGTGATTCATAACATGCTCAACTGTTTTATGATTTTAACTATGTAATGCATATGTTTAAATTTATATTTACGTTGTATGATCCATCATGGGTGATGGGGGAGGGAGCAACGAGTGCGTGCAACAGCCCTGGCAGCCCTAAACGGATAATACCAGACCTTGACTGTATGAGTTGAATCTTGATCCATTACTGCTTTATTTATCTGCAATTGATTGTGTTTGGGGCTATGATTATGGCCCAGGCAATTGGTAACGAGATTGAACTCGTGGCTGAGATTCATTTGTCACGTGGGATGTGTTCGACGAACTCGAGTCGTGCGTTGCCTGTCGGCAGTGGCTAGGCCACACGAAGTTGTTTATGCACTTCATGTCGTGCAGCTCAACGGGCGATCGTGCTAGTCGAGCTCGTCAAGTAACCCGATCTGCCTTATGCATGTTCACCCTGTTTGGACGCTACTGCTTGAACCTAGGGTACCAAACTTACCGGTGAAACCCCCTTTTAACCATGGTACCTCGATCCGCTAAGACGCATGAGCCGGGCATGGTGGTATGGGACACCGTGGTCGAGCTGTCGGCCTACGCTGGGGCCATGTGCCTCCCCGTAGTGACCATTGCGCAACCAACTCGTGAGCCGAATATGGTGGTATGGGACACTGTATTCGAGTTGTCGATACTTACGGCGAGAGCCGAGTACGGTGAGACCTGTACTCGTGCTGACGGGCGACGAGTCCTCCGTAGTATCTTCGAGTATACTCCAAGGGTCTGTGATTGGCGACGAGTCTTTCACAGCAACTAGAGTATGAGTGGAGCCGAGTACGGTGAGACCTGTACTCGAGCTGACGGCTAGTGATTGAGCTGAGTACGGTGAGACCTGTACTCGAGCTGACGGTCAGCAATTGAGCCGCATACGGTGAGATCTGTATCCGCGCTGACGGGTGACGAGCCCTTTGCGATGCCTTCACTATGCTTCTCAAACCATAATATCGTATGAGATTAACTAGGATTGACGACCCTAGAATGGATCATGTTTGGGAATGATACAAGGGAGGTACCTTAGTTTCCCAATACTGCTGTTTGAAATGGACTAATAAAAACTTGGTAATCATGAGCATCATCGCACCGCATGTGCTTTGTAGATGTGGCGCACTGAGGGAGTAAGCATTCGCGAACGTAAGATGATGTCGCTTGAGGGTGGTTTGGCAAGGGCATACAGCATCATGTCATTTCATTTTCGCACTTAACAAGAGTAGTTAGAAATGTTTGATTTGTACTGCTTTATCATTACTGCTTGATTGAATTGATAACATGTTAACCTATGCTTTACTGTTCCACTGAGTTGATCACTCACTCCCACGTTACGGGACGGTGTTCCGAACACCCACCAGATTTGTTGAGTTTCAGGTGATGGCGATGCTTATGAAGCAGAGCCGGACTTCTATGATGTGGAGGAGGAGTTCTCCTACATGTAACTTTCTGACAGGCCAATGAAGACCTGGTATTGTATTGACGGGGTTATGGTTCTTGGGATAGAAGGCATTACACTTCCTCAAATTTGGTAAATTTTAGAACTGCACTTGTATTTATTTAACCTGGTAATGTTATCACACTCTGGAGACTCATCATAAGTTATATATTTTATCTATCTATCACAGTCTTCCGCTTGCAAACTTAACTGTCTCTGGAGTATGATATGTTGTTTTGGCTTAATCTCACTCATGTTCAATGCACGAATACAGTCAACATTCAATCATCATTTATTTTGTTGCATAAGTGATGTTCTGGAACTCGGGAGTTGAGTTTATGCTCGACCCCCGATTTTCAGGGTGTTACACGTCACTTTACGTAATCTTCCTATAAGAGATCTTCATAAATCTGAAACCGTTTTCAGATCTCTTACCAGCATAGTTGTAGAGATCCATGGACCTTTAAAAATTGATCTTATTGAACCCGGTTTAGTCACAAACTGTTTTCATATCTCCTCTATCATAATCATGAAGATTTGTGGATATACTAGAACCAATACCACTATATCCGGATCAAAACTCAATCCGTTAGTTCTCATCCACTCAGTTATTAATAGATAACTGCAACATTAAAATTATGCTTCCAATCATTAGATGGACCTGATCTAGAACCAATCACCTATAGTCTTGATACATTACTTAGCATGCAACCCCATCTTTCCTGCCAAAGTAGTACCTATAGGCGACATCTCAGCCATGTAAGTGGTGGGCCAGACTATGAAGGTCACCTATCTTGAAAGCCACGTCGAATCATTAAGTGGGCCAGACTAGTATGGGCCAGACTATGAAGGTCACCTATCCTGAAAGCCACGCTGAATCATTAAGTGGGCCAGACTAGTACTAAGATCACTTGTCTCCGAAGTCATGCACAATCATTTTATACCACTAAAGTAGAGCCAATGAATGAATGTACATTTGCCTTCATCTTTTGCACATTAAAAATCCCAAAATTTTGTGGGCAAATTCCTATTGACTTAGAAAATTTACCAGGGCTATGATTTTTGAGAATATATATCTATATATATATATACACACACCTAAACACCCTAGGTTCTATTTTTCCTTTAAAAAGTGGTGAATCCAGAATTAGGGGCTCACAAGGTATATGTCCACCATCCATCAAGAACCAAAAAAAAAAAAAAAAAAGGTTTATCCAATGATAAGATGGGCCAAACCATAAAAACTAATAAACACCACTCAAAAAAAAAAATATGAATAGATACGTAGCCCATTTAGTGGTTTGATTGTCCAGATTTTTTGTTAATGTGCATATCAAGATGGGTTTGGCGTGTGCTAGACTTCACTACTTTTAAAGAAAAATTAAATAAACAAAGGCATTCAGGTACTTTCACCCCTTGAATAGCATCTCTCTAATTTTGTTTTGTGTGGGTATTGAGGAATTTTGCAGTGAAATTCTCTAAAATGTTAGATTTGATATACCCAAATATTATCTCATAGTACCGCTGTCCATCATAATCTATTGATAAGATCATCCAGTCAATGGTCACAATCATCACATGGGCTGTTTTGATAGATTAGACTGCACATACATATGGCACTTTGAAATACACATGGTTAGTATTAGGGTTCTCGTACATTCTCGTGGATTACGAAATCTCATTTCTTTTGCTAGAGTAATTAATGTACTAAATATATGTGACGTTACCGTTACAACTACCTAGAGCCGAATTGAACCTGACTAGACCCAACACGACCCAACTTTAACTGGTCCAAACCTGACCAGTTCAAAAGGTGATCCTAATCCCTGACCTGATTTTTTTAATGGGTCCAATAAATGAGACTCGACCCGTTAAAATCAGTCCGGTGGATTGAGTCCCACATATCCAAGTACCCATTGGCATCCCTACTGCTTTATTATTTTAGTTTGGATACTGTGCAGATATGCCAGTGCCTGAAAAGGAATCACTCGTGTCAGCACAAAACTCAACCACGCGAACCCCAGTGGACTAGATTTTGATCCAAGTTAGGTGGCTCGATGTGACTTGTCAATGTTGTTTATATCTTAAATTTATAAATAATTAGGTCTGTCGATGTCATTGGATAGACTGCTGGATGCCATCGACAAATGTTTGATGCCATTGGAAAAATTCATAAAATTTATGTTTTATTGCTATAACATTTTAATTTATACCCGATATCATCGAAGGTGTACGATGTCATCGATAGATCGTCGATGCCATCAAAGTCTCATGTGCCATCAAGTGCGCACGCAGAATTGCATGAGTGCAGGATCATTTCATATTCCAATTGTGATATTATATAATATTATATATATAGGTGTAATTGAGATTTTGGGAAGAAGAGAGGAGTTCTATGCTTTTTATATTTGTTCCTTATTTGTAAAGTACGTTTGACGCTTGTTCGAATCCATAGCACTATATCTTTTATATTTCTTCTTTCATAGTGTATTACTGGTTGTATACTTAGCTTGATTCGTCCATGTGCTTCGATGATTCCCTAACCATCAAGTAGGCTAAAAAATTCAGCCAACTTAATATGACTTAAGCATGACTTGCATGCCCAGCCAACTTTTTATTTTTTACAAAGCAAAATGCAAAGAGCACCATATAGTCTTGTTGTGTCCTATTATCCAATTTTATTTTATTTTTTTGTTCTAACAATTTTAAATCCACTAAATACAAAAAATAAAATAAAATTAATTATTAAAATATCAATTCAAGTCAATTAAAAGACTTACTCAAGTCCTCAAGTTGACGCAACCCAACTAGACATAGAGTCAAGTCGAGTTTTTAACTATGGTTTGGTCCCATAGCTGAATGGTTAACAGCGTGTGTTTGAACATTAATTGTCAGGTTAGACCCAATTAAAAGAAATGAGAGAACGTGACAAATATTGTGGAATCCCTCTTTACAAAGAAAAACTGTAATGCTATGATAGAGTTGGATGGTTGATGCTCAGGCACTATAATATACACCTGCCATATAAGTAATTTAATGTCCCAGTCTCCTTAATTTAGATGGATCATAAATCAAAATTCACACTAATTTGATTTCTAACCCTATAGCCCTGTAATTGGTGAACATTTAATGGATGGTTGAAATAAAAAATAATTTATTGTCAAAAATCAACAAACAAATGTTCACCAATATACAGGAGTTTAGGATCCTTGATGGATTGGATTATTAGTACCAATAGCCTACCTCGGCTAGGTCATGCCTGTCTCTAGCATGTGGGGAATGGCTTTATGTGCGTGAGATCCTCCCGTTCATCAGGTGTGACGCCGGGTGTTTGGCCTTGATCCAAGAGGTAAGCTCATCCAAAACTCAAGTGGGCCGCGCTGTAGAAAATGGTGAAAGAATCTTGACTAAACCTTTAAGCTCACTTTTTCTAACATACAAGTAAAGTAAGTACTTGAACCCATGACCTCAGAAATTATTCCAAGTGTACTATTAAGCGACCTACCTCTAAATTCACTTGCTATACGGCAGTGGGTCTTGAAATAGCCTGATTTTAGGCGTCTTTCCAACCTGGTGAGGTGCGTCAGATTAGATAGGATATAATCACAATGGTGGGCTCCACACAATTAATAGAGAGTGATTGATAGAGAGAGGGTAGAGAAGCATTAATGGCAGAGGGGAGGGAGGGACGGAAGCGCATCCTGCCCCCCGCCTGGACGAAATCAGTTTAGATAGGGCCCTGTGGGGCCCACCTTATAACCCTTTAAAGCCACCTGAGCATTTGATCTTCTTCTTTTTCTTTTCTTTTTTCTTTTTTTTTTTTTTTTTACACACGCTCACACACGCCGTGGGATTTCACCACTGGTGGGTACTCGAACCCTTGACCCAGTGTTGAAACTCCTGGGAGTCTATCACCCGGGTAAGAGTAAGGACTCATGCCTTTGATCTTCTTTATTTTTGTGCTCATACCCTAAAATGATAGGGTAAAATGAATGGACCGCATGGATAAAACCCATACATCACGGTGGGCCCACAGAGCCCCTGCCTAGACCAATTCCATTCAGGAGAGGAGAGGGCAAGACGCAATCCTCTTCAGGAGAAACACGGTGGGTTAGATTGTCCAATCTTCCAAAATGGGGCAAGTTTTCCGGGTCCCACGGTCGAGTCATCCTAGTTGAGTTTTGTAGCAATCCAACGAGAAATTTAACCAGTCCTGAGCCAAATCACCATATGTTTAAATACTGATTACGCTGGCTATAAATAATGGTCCGAAAATGACAATGGTCTTATCAACGGCCTCTGTCCCATTCAATGTGGACAGTTGACAAATTTACGCCTTTGCCATCAATTTAAAAGCCAAAAAATAGGATCAACGTTCAAGATCGTTCAATAACCACCTGCTTTGGACCCTCGACCAAACAAGAGATACATTCATGTCCATTTTTTTGGCGACCACGAGATGGGTTCCATCCCAGCTTACTAAGAAGAGAAAATGAATGGACGGTCTAAATCATTCGAGCTATGCCACCATGTGGGTCCCAAGGTAGACTAGCCAAGCAGCATGGAGCTACATCTTCATGGGCTGGATGTCACAACCAATCTTATTAGTTTTTTACTCCTTCAAAAGGGAAATTTTAAAAATAAAATAAAAAATAAATAAATAACACTTGCCTCATTAATATGGAACATTCCGGTGCCTTTATCTAAAAGCTTTTCAGTAAGCTATCTTATTTATCAGCAGAGTATCTTTACTTAGATTTTGAAAATTGGGTTTGGCGGCATGGGTAAATCCTTATGTGATGTTTATGTGAAATCCATCTCATCAACATCTGGGTAGGTTATTCTATTTTAGGCCCAAGGCCCAAAAATCATCCCCCCGTGCATGTTTTAAGTGGACCACACAATTAAAAAGATGCATAGGCAACCCTCACCTCGAAATTGTTTCCCCTTGCTTCTGCTTACATGAATCATGAATGGGCCTATGTTTTGATGTGCCATCTAATGTTAGAGTAGATTTCACGTATTTATTATGGTAGCCCTTGTATAAATCAAGAGTGGATGTCTCTCTCCCAACTGTGGCCCCACCTGAATCACATATCATCTTGATTTTTTGGACATATGCCTAACATGAGATCACACATCTAATGGTCAAAGTGGATTTCACATCCACATCATGGTGGGCCCTGAAAAATCAAGGGTAACCTTACTTATGCAATTGTTTCATCACAACATATTTAAACCGAATTTTATGGACGCCCATCCTTGGTTTTTTAACGATCCTCCTTGATATGTATGTGCGATCCACTCCGACCATTAGATGTGTAATCTTATGTTAGATTTGGAAAAAAGAACTAGGTTGACCTATGATTCAAGTAAGCAACACCCAAAATAAAATAAAATTAGGAGAGATACCTTCACTCTTATATTCATAAGGTCTCTCACGGTGATTACATGAAATCCACTCTAACCATTGGATGTCACACTAGAATTTAGCCCTTGGGCCTAAAAATCAGGCTCACACATGATTTAAGTGGGCCACGTGAAGGGTAATAGTTCAATCGTGTGGTTCTCCTGAAATACAGATGGGGCTGATTTTTTATCTTTAGGACTAACATGGGTGACACACTTGGTTGTCCAAGTGAATTTCATATAAACATCATGGTAGGGCTTTACTAAGCTACTTACCTCCTTTGCTCCCATGGCAGCCCAACTTCGGAATAAAAAAATTTACCACCCTCCTTTACTCCCATGGCGGATGAGGCGGCTTGTTAAGAACCTTGCTGAAAAGGGTACTCAATGTAAAATCTAAGTAGGTAGCTTTTGGTAAAATCCCCTTTAAAATGGTAGCAAACCTTCAAACATGCACATGTCAATAAATAATGTTCAGATGGCTGACTCAACATTGTATTGGCCCTACCTTTGATGTGGGTCGTCCATCATACAGGGCTCGCCTTGGATGTGAGCTATTGATTACTATGAACTGACCTTTAATGTGTACCATTCATTATGTAATACCCACCATTGACGTTGGTTTTCCATCAAGTGGGGCCCATCATCAATGTTATTGTCTATTATGTGGGGCCCACCTTCAATATACACCACCCATCATGTGGAGCCTACCTTTAATTTGGATCATCCATCATTTGGGCCCCACATTTCATGTAAGCATTCCATCATGCAGGGCTCGCCTTGGATTTGGGCCGACCTTTGATGTGGAATATCCATCATGTGAGGCCCACCTTGATGTGAGTTATCCATCATGCAAGGCCCACCTTGGATATGGGCCACTCATCACTAGGGCCGACCTTTGATGTGGACCATCCATCATGTGGGGCTCACCTTGATGTGGATTATCTAACATTTGGGCCCACTACATTATTAATTGCTCATCATGTGGAGCCCACCTTTGATGTGGACTATCCATCCTGTGGAGCCCACCTTTGATGTGGAGCCCACCTTTGATGTGGAGATCCATCATGTGGGCCACACCTTCAATGTCAGTTGCCCATTATCCAAGGCTCACCTTGGATGTGGGTCATTCATCATTAAGGGCCGACCTTTGACGTGGATTGTCCATCATGTGGGGCCACCTCAAACATGGGCCATTCATCCTATGGGAACAACTTCAATGTCCACCGCCTATCATGTGGAGCCCACCTTTGATGTGGATCGTCCATCATGTAGGCCCCACCTTTGAAGTAGGTAGCCTATCATACTAGTCCACTTTGGGTGTGGGCTTTTTATTATTATGGGCCAACCTTTTATGTAGACCATCAATGGTAGGCCCACATTAATACGGAGTCATCCATCATGTGGGGCCCACATTTTACATGGATTGTCCAAGGTGTGAGTCCCACTTTTAATGTGGATAGCCCACCACATGGGGTCTCCTTTGACATGGACCATGAGGCGTAGACTCATTTGACATGTACAGTAAGAGAGAGAAGTAGAAAAGTCATGAGCTAGAAAGAAAACTTAAAAAAATAATAAAAAAAATTATTAAAATAAGTATTTTGGCACATAAAATACTCTGACATTGATGCTTGTGAATCTAACTTTAGTTAAAAAGTAACTTAATTACTTAACATTGTTGCGGTTTGATTTCAAATTTTGTCATGTTATTAGTGCGGGCATGCCATAATTAAATGTGCAGATTAATTCAAATCGAGCAACTATGACCTCAAGTAACAAGATAAGTGGATATGTCGAAAATCGATTGTATACGACTAAATTTTAATATGATCGATTGTCTATTTAGTCAATTGTACAGTGTTGCTTTAGACGATTAGGCGATACTAATGGAGTGGGGTTCATCATCTGAAAAATGGGTCACACCTCTATCTTCCATACGAAATGACTTTTTCTCTTCAATACAGATAAAACAAAAAAGAAATTATTACAATCGGCTCGGGAGAACAGCTGTAAAATGCTTCTTTTGGTGGAGAACTTTACTTAATATTAGAACTGAATTCAACGTATGAGTGTAGACTCGAATTACAGCTAAAGTTAACGACTACTTGATTAATTACTATTACGGATTACACTGAGGAATGTAAATAGCAGATAAATGTAATGACTAAAGTAAGGAATGCAAATGACTGCTAAAGTCAATGATTACACCAAGGAATGTAAATGACAAATAATTAAAATGATAATTAAAAGATATATTTGATTTGATTTGGTTTAGTTGGTATAAGACAACATTTTTCTCATTGAATTCATTTACTATTTATATCTTTAACTTACCATTTAGATGTTTTCCACGTTCTGATGATGGTTCATATAACCGCTTTAGCACTACTTATTTTCACTGCTTCTAATTTTACCATTTGTCCTAGTAACTACTCAACATGATTGCTTTTCACTTGACCACTTTTTCTTAAATGAATGACGTATCACTGCTCGATAAACACAAGATATATTTTTACAAAATTTTCTTCACATACCTTTAAAGATCTTCAAATATACCAGGCAATTTCCTTATGGTTACAGGTAACCTTTCTTGATTAGCTCTTGTACGAACAGCCATGAGTGGGGATGAACAAATATAAATAAATAACTTATTCCTTGTATTTAAAGATGCCCTTATTCTTGGCATACTCATTATTCTACCTTTGACCATCCACTCGGTACTCGTTAATTGGATGGATAAACCTTATTCATCAGTTTAATTTTAGATGCACTCCACACCTACTTAGCTTCTATATAATCATAGGTGGTGCCACATGTGAGGAGCGTGGATTTTTATTTTATTTTTTTATTTCTTTTGGTAAGAACGTGAGAAGCATGAATCTCTACCAGTCTTTGGTAGATACAAAAACAACAAGCTTAGTCTAGCTCTTCTCAGGTGATCCACGCGCTCAATACCTAACGGTCCACCAAAGAAAGTCACATGGCCCTACACCTAGGCGGTCCATCACACTTCCCTCTACCTTATTGGTTCATGGAGAGTCATGCCCGGGAATATACTTAAAATGAGGGAAGCGGATTGCGTAGCGTACTGAGTAAACTCGGTGAGGCCCACCCTGATTTATTTATTTTATCATGGTGGACCTCACAGAGCCGTCCATCTATTTCCCTAGAAAATTTTAGAGCTTGAGCCCAAAAATAAAGCATATACAATGTTCAAATGGACCACACCACAGGAAACAGTTGAATTGAACTTCTACCATTGAAAATTTCTTAGGCTAAAGAAGTTTTGGATCAAGCTTATCTTTGTATTCTCCCTTCTTCCATGTCTGTATGATCTTACGAACAGGTTGGATGACAAATAAAAATCACTGTAGGGGCCTAGAAAGGTTTTAAAGGTGAAAATCATTATCCCCACTGTTTTATGTGGTACGATGCACTTGATCTTTGGATACGTATGTGCTTCAATTTCGGACTCAACCCCTTAAATTAGATGCAAAAATAGATGGACGGAACGGATAGATCACATACATTTAAGGTGGGCCCAATTGAGTTTACTCAATACACAATCCGATTTCTTAAATTAGGTACGCCGTATGCCAGCGTGGTTCTTCCACCACCTAGAGAGCTGGCGAGTGTTACTTTGACTGACATGACATGGATGTAACGGCTTCCTGTTTATTAGATCCACCCCATCCATCAGTTGTGCCGCCTTGTGTCTGGACGGAAACCTAAAATCCAGGTTGATACAACACTAAGGGGGACCACACCATGGAAACAACTGAGATGGGAATTCTCACCATTAAAACCAGTCAAATTACATGTGGAGTTCACCTTCATTGGTATATGCCATTCAATCGAATCAATCCACTGATCTCACTTGTCACACCAAGATGAGTGGATTCTCCAAATATCATGACATTTGAAAACTCATGTGCATTGAATTAAGAGTTTTAGGCATGATTTTATATCGTTCCTGTGGTATGACCTACCTAGATCGTGGATTCGACTCAATCAAGATCTAGGGCGAAAAGCTAGTTGACCATCTGATAAACGGGGTGGATCTGATGCACGTCTGTGCCACCAGCGATAATTAGCACAGGCAAGATCTGTCGTGCGTGCCTCCGCAATTCAGGCCAGCAGTCTTTATCTACAACTGTGCTAATCTGACTCAGATGGGCGTAGGGAGCGCCTGACTTGTGCTGAGCGCCATGTGGGTAGAACACGTGTAAAATCCACCCCGTACATAAGGTGTGATGCCACATTTTCGCTATGGATCCTGTAATTGAGTTCAATTCACAGCTTAGGTGGGCCATACTATAAGGATGGTGTAAAATCATGCCTAAAACCTCAAAATTCACAGCGTACCTCATATTTGTCTTGAGTGTCCTAATTTTCAAGGCATCCGTCCATCCCAGTGGTCTAGTCCGATTAATAGATTGGATGGTATATAAACACCAGGCACGCCCACACACCATTTTTTACGATACTAATGATAGGACTTCCATCCCAATTGTTTTCCCTGGTGTAGCACACTTCATGTAAGAAAAGGCCTATTTTTTGTCACAGGTCCAAGCAACGCGTAGCAGTGCATCTCACGGACATTTTCATTGCATCAATGTAAATGAATGTCACGCTTCGTTGCCCGCTAAGTCCACGCGTGTTTTTAAGAAAAGGTGCATATTTTCGATAAAAAAGTGATTACCTTCTCTTAAAGGAATGTGATGCAGAGTGGGTCACGGGTAGTTTCATGGCCAAGATGGATTAGAGAAGACGGTCCACGCTAAAAGTGATCTGGACCGTCAGACTTTAATTCGGGCATATCTCACCATTCAAAATGAGTTATTCGACGTACCATATATGATTTTAGGGTATGACAAACTACTTTAGCCATCCAACCCTGCTGTGCCGGGTTGCCCACGCCAACTTTGAGAAATACCACCAGATCGACGGTCAAAATCCCGTTTTAATTTTGTTTTTACTATAAATAATAAGTTTTAGTTTGATTATAACTTTTCATCCGTTGAGTTTTTTGAGTTGTGCCAAACGTAAAAAGTGCTTAGAATAATTAGGAGAACACCGTGGTGAAGCCAAATAGGACACTTACTATTTTTGGCTGAAAACCTTGCGCACTAGTAGATATCACGACCGTTTATATTTATAGTAAGTTGCGAATTCTATGAGTTTTAGTTGTAGTTTGATTCTGAAGTTTCATTGCTTAGTATCCCTGTTTAAAGGGTTGTTAACTCGTTTATTTCATTCATCAATCAAATTATGAATTTTATAGAACTTATTTTTATTTTGCTTTTTTTTTTTTTTTTCCTCGTGGATTTGAGAAGTCTATGTGAGGAGTCCAAAGAAGCTCGGTGGATTCGGAGTAGTTATCCTTGAGGAAGAAGGTAATCGACCTCATCACGTTTATCCCTACGTTAGAATGACTTACACCTAACTTGAAACTCTGTAGGGACCACCCTACTTTTTTGTTATTTATGTTTACATTTATTTTTTATGCCCTAACATAGTCTAATAAGAAGTTGTCATGTGTTGACACTAAGAATTTAGTACTTGTGAAAATCATACTTGCACTTGGAAGTATCTTTTGTTAATATTCCTTCAGCATTATGCATTCTATTTTTATATGGATGTACAAACCCCATACGCATGCTTTTAGGAGAACAAATCAACGAATACCATGTTGTCATGATTGAACGTGCCAATTAATGAGACAATGTACTCAACACGTCTATAAAAGACATGTTGAGAGAACGTGTCTTATTACACATTCGGCTATGATACACTCGGTGAGTGTGTCTTTTATAATCCTTTCAAAATAGAAGATATTCCTAGAGACATTCGGAGAGTTTGTAGCATTTAAGGAGGTTCTGAATATTCAAGGATTGGACCGATATCCGAACAAATTCGGCTATAGATTGGTTCCAAATTATGAAAGACAGACATATTAGCCAAATTGGATCCCAATTTCACACATCAATTGGAATTAAAAGAATGAGATAGCTTAATGATCCGATCATGTGGCCATAGTTTAATTGGGATCAAAAGAACAATAAATTTATATATGATCTCATCCGATAATAGATTAGTATCCGGTGTCAAATTCATAGAACACTCTAAACTATCGAGGAGTAAGGTTAAATGTAAGGAGGTGGTTTGATCTAGATCGTCCGATACCTCAATTGGAAGTGCAGGAAGTGGGCCACCAAATGAGCGGCCATGAGTGATTTGAGGTATGGGATCAATGATCTCTTAATCAATTCGATTAGTGGGCCATAAACATCTCTCATCAAAAGGAATCAACTACGAGAAGAAGATCCGAGAAGCCAGTAGTTTCAGATATATCCGGAGACTTTCTTACTAGGAAAACATTCCGGATACGCGAAGGATTCATGATTAACAAAAAAATTAGTGAGAATTTTGCTGCCTCAACAAGCTATAAAAAGATCAAACGAGTAAAAGTTCGAGACCCTACGCCAAACATATATATCTACTTTTAAAAATTATCTTTCAAAGCCTAACCTAATTCTAACATAGATTATTATTATATAATGGAAGAGAAAGAGAGAGAGAGAGAGGAAGAGAGAGAGGAAGCTTATAGAAGAGAAAGAAAGGGATTTGCTAAAGGGTTTAGGGCTATCAAAAGGTGAGAGAAAGAGAGGAAGAGAGAGAGGAAGCTTATAGAAGGGAGGTTCTGCTCGTGGAAGTTATCTACTGTGCAATCTATATCTCAGCGCTTCTATGTCCTCGTAATCGGTTAGATCTCTCCGTTTTCTCTATTTCTCTTATTGTTTATCCACTCCTGCGTGAGTGAAGAAGGTTGTAACGTTCTACTTCATAGTGGATTATTGATCTGGACGAGGTCCCGTGGTTTTTACCTCTTTGAGGGTTTTCCACGTAAAATTCTCTTGTGTGGTGTGTGATTGTTGCTTTGATTTATTTCATTGCTTTATTATCCATAATTCTGGTTTGTTCTGGAGGGCTAGATCCTAAGGTTTTGTGCAAGGCCCCCAACAAAGTGGTATCAGAGCTAAGTTCATTGAACGGGTAGGATCGGTTTTGAATTATGAAATGTGGCTCATCAAGGATGATCAGCCTCAATGGTTCTAATTGGACCATATGGAAGGCTAAGATGGAGAACTTGTTTTATTGCAAGGACCTATATTCTCCAATTTTAGGTATATCAGCAAAATCCAAGGATATGACTGATGATGATTGGAAGAAGATGGATCGAAAGGCGGTGGGGTTTGTTAGACAATGGTTGGATGATTCAGTGTTCCACTATGTGTCTACGGAAACCTCAGCTGCTAGCCTGTGACTGAAATTACCAGAGATGTATGAGAGGAAGACAGCCGGTAATAAAAATTTTCTGATAAGGCGACTTGTGAATCTCAAGTTCAAGGATGGTGGTTCTGTGGCTGAGCACATGAATGAAGTCAGCAATATAGTGAACCAACTCACCTCTATGAAGATGGTCTTGGATGATGAATTGCAGGCTTTACTATTGCTTAGTTCATTGCCTGACAGTTGGGAGATATTGGTGGTGTCTCTAAGTAACTCCGCCCCAGACGGAAAGATATCCAAGGAACAAGTAACCAGTTGTCTCTTCAATGAGGAGACAAAGAGGAAGTCTCAGGGGTCTACTCAGCAAGAGGCTCTTGTGACACAGGAACGGGGGAGAGGAAAGAATAGGAAGGGCAGGTAGGCCTGAGATAAATTAAGAGGCAAGTCGAGTAACAGGAAAGATATTAATTGCTGAAATTATGGCAAGAAGGGCCACTACAAGCATGAATGTCGTGGTAAGAAGAACAACAAGAAATGAAAAGGGAAGGAAGATGAATCAGATTCTACTGCGGTCGCTTCAGATGGCGACATGGTAATTATTCTTTCTGCAGATCACGATGTATGTCTCACAGCTATGAGTTAGGACACCGACTGAGTGATAGACTTAGGAGCTTCTTTTCATGCGACTCCACACAGGGACTCCTTCACAAGCTACAAGTCAGGTGACTATGAGACTGTGATGAAAAATTTTGGCGTATCAAAAATCGTGGGAGTTGGTGATATTTGTGTGAAGACCGATGTGGGCTGTACATTGGTTCTCAGGGATGTGAGGCATATCCCAGACCTTCGCCTCAACTTGATGTCGACGGGAAGGCTGGATGATGATGGCTATGAAAGTCGGTTTGCTGGTGGGCGCTGAAAGCTCATCAAGGGTTCGTTGATCGTGGTCAGAGGAAAGAAGTGTTGCACCCTTTACAAGGCAAGTGTCTGTATGTGCAAGGGTGGGTTGAACGCAGCGAAAAATTCAATTATTGACATGTGACACAGGCGTCTAGGCCACATGAGTGAAAAAGGGCTTCAGCTACTAGCAAGGAAGCGGCTCCTTCCAGACGTGACAGGTATACCTCTCAAAACCTGTCTTGATTATTTATCAGGGAAACAACATAGAGTTTCATTCATTAAAACTGCTTCTCATGTTAATGAAGGGCATGCATTAGATTTGGTTTATTCTAATGTTTGTGGTCCTATGAGGACAAAAACCTTGAGTGAGGCATTGTATTTTGTTACTTTTATAGATGATGCATCTAGGAGGGTTTGGGCTTATGCTTTGAAATCCAAGGACGAGGTCTTTGGTGTGTTTAAATTGTTTCATGCTATGGTCGAGAGAGAGACATGTAGATCATTGAAGTGCATCCGCACTGACAATGGTGGTGAATACATTGGCGACTTTCATGAGTATTGCAAGTCCATGGGTATACGGCATGAACAAACGATTCCCAAGACTCCCCAGCATAATGGTGTAGCTAAGCGAATGAATCGCACCATTGTAGAGAGAATCAGATGCATGTTATCCCATGCGAAGTTGCCCAAGAAGTTCTGGGGAGAAGCAATGCACACGACGGTGTATTTGATAAATAGGTTTCCATCAGCCCCGTTGAATGGAGAAGTACCTGAGAAGGTGTGGACTGGACAAGATCCATCGTACAGTCATTTCAGGGTGTTTGGATGCAGGACATCCGTTCACGTACCAAAGGACGAGAGGTCCAAGCTCGATATGAAGATCAGGCAGTGTGTTCTTAGGGTACGGTGATGAAAAGTTCGGTTAGAGGTTATGGGATCCGACCGAGAGGAAGCTCGTTAGGAGCAGAGATGTGGTTTTCTTTGAAGATCAGTGTATAGAAGACATTGGTAAGCTAGAGAAAAACCAACCTAGTTCAGGTGAGCTAGAGGACATGGATCCGGTTACTCCTCCCGTGGTGCCTGATGACGGGGGAGTAGAACAAGGTGCAGAGGACGAGGGAGTTCCTTTAGAAGATGGACTAGGGGAGCAGCTCCCACTTGATCCACCTATTGAGCCACAGGTGATGAGGAGGTTATCTAAGGACAGACAGCCGTCCAAGAGGTACTCGCTACATGAGTACATTATGCTGACTGATGGGGGAGAGCCAGAAGATTATTCTGAGGCCCTAGCCGACGAGCATAAGGGGGAGTGGTTGAAAGCTATGCAAGAGGAGATGGAATCCTTGCATAAGAACCACACCTATGACATGGTGAAACTGCCTAAGGGCAAGAAAGCTCTGAGCAACAAGTGGATGTTCAGAAAAAAGATTGAGCAGAAGAATTCACAGACGAGGTTCAAGGCCAGACTTGTGATGAAAGGGTTTGGTCAGAGGAAAGGCATAGACTTCGAGGAGATATTCTCACCAGTGGTGAAGATGACATCCATACGGGTGTTGCTTGGGTTAGGGGCTAGCATGGATCTGGAGATAGAGCAGTTAGATGTTAAAATTGTCTTTCTCCATGGTGACTTGGAAGAAGAGATCTACATGCACCAACCAGAGGGGTTCGAAGTCAAGGGCAAAGAGCATATGGTGTGTAGGCTGAGGAAGAGTTTGTATGGGCTGAAACAAGTTTCACGACAATGGTACAAGAAGTTCGATTTGTTTATGTTACAACATGGGTATGACAGAACATAGTCGGACCACTGTGTGTTCATGCGCAAGTTCTCAGATGTAGATTTCTTAGTCATGCTATTATACGTTGATGACATGCTCATCATGGGAAAAGACATCAAGAAGATCGACAGGTTGAAACAAGAGTTGGGCAAGTCTTTTGCGATGAAAGACTTGGGCCCGGCTAGA
This sequence comes from Magnolia officinalis, assembly GCA_021015155.1. Classification (NCBI taxonomy): domain Eukaryota; kingdom Viridiplantae; phylum Streptophyta; class Magnoliopsida; order Magnoliales; family Magnoliaceae; genus Magnolia; species Magnolia officinalis. The sequence goes on along the minus strand of JAJHSJ010000004.1, from coordinate 14,005,971 downwards.
CAGATCATAGGAAAGGAGATAACCCGTGACAGGAGCAGCAGGAAGCTTTGGCTGTCACAAGAGCGGTATATCGAGAAAGTCCTAGAGTGGTTTAATATGAATGCAGCGAAGCCGGTCAGTACTCCACTAGATGGTCACTTCAGATTGAGCGACAAACAGTGTCCCAAGACGAAGGCAGAGGTGGAAGAGATGCGGAAGATACCCTACGCGTCAGCTGTAGGAAGTTTGATGTATGTTATGGTGTGTACACACCCAGACATAGCATATGCGGTTGGTGTTGTCAGCCAGTACCTTGCCAATCCTGGCAAAGAGCATTGGGCAACGGTAAAGTGGATATTGCGGTATCTAAGAGGCTCATCCAGGTTGAGCCTATGCTATGGTGACGGTAAACCTGTGTTAGAAGGCTACACAGATGCAGATATGGCAGGTGACATAGACTCCGGGAAGTCTACATCGGGGTTCATGTTCACATTTGCAGGGGGAGCGGTCTCCTGGCAGAGCAAGCTACAGAAGGTCGTAGCATTGTCGACGACAGAGGCCGAGTACATTGTAGTCACAGAGGCATGTAAAAAGATGCTTTGGATGAAGAGGTTCCTATAGGAACTTAGCCTAAAGCAGGAGGAGTACGTGGTTTATTGCGATAGTTAAAGTGCTATACACTTGAGCAAGAATCCAAGTCAACATTCCAAGTCGAAGCACACAGAGATTCGGTATCACTGGATCAGGGATACTTTGGAACAAAATGTGTTACAGCTTGAGACGGTCCACACGTACGATAATGGGTCAGACATGATGACCAAGGCTTTGCTCAAGAGCAAGTTTGAGGTTTGTAGAAACCTGACTGGCTTGAAGAAGGTGGATCCCTCCTGTGTCAAAAAGGGGGAGATTTGATGGGGTTTTTTTTCCGTCTTCGACCGGTCCTGAGCCCCGCTCGACCGGTCGTGGGAGGCGCTCGACCGGTCGTAGGTTCGAGCCCTGACACGACTCAAAGTCCAGCGAGTTCGTGCTGTTTTTCTCGGAGGCTAAGACCAGTCCTGAAATTTTCAGGACCAGTCGAAGGTGTGTTTCGACCGGTCGTAGATAGGCTTCGACCAGTCGAAGGAGGCTAAGACCAGTCCTGGAATTTCCAGGACTAGTTGTAGGTTACGCAGTTTGTTCCGCGATTTTGCGCGAAACTGCGGATTTGAGTCCTTTCGCAACTGGGATGCGAAAGGGAAGTTTCCTAAACTATAAAAGGAGTTGCCTAGGGTTTTCTAGGTATGCAAGAGGGTTTCCTAAAGCTTTGCAAGGGATTTACTAAACGCTTTAGGGCTATCAAAATGTGAGAGAAAGAGAGGAAGATAGAGATGAAGCTTATAGAAGGGAGGTTCTGCTCGTGGAGGTTATCTACTGTGTAATCTATATCTCAGCGCTTCTATATCCTCGTAATCGGTTAGATCTCTCTGTTTTCTCTATTTCTCTTATTGTTTATCCACTCCTGCGTGAGCGAAGAAGGTTGTAACGTTCTACTTCATAGTGGATTGTTGATGTGGACGAGGTCCCGTGGTTTTTACCTCTTTGAGGGTTTTCCACGTAAAATTCTTTTGTGTGGTGTGTGATTGTTGCTTTGATTTATTTCATTGCTTTATTATCCATAATTCTGGTTTGTTCTGAAGGGCTAGATCTTAAGGTTTTGTGCAAGGCCCCCAACACTTCTGCCACACTATCATAGGACTAGATTATATATCTGCAACTTTAAATTGTTAGATCATGATAAACTGAATTTCAATTTAGTTAATCATACCAGTTCGATTACATTCTACTGACCAATCGCCTCGATCATCTGTTCTAATAGATAAATCATATATTTATTTCTCATTTATTTTATTGATTATTTGATACTCTAACGATTGTGATGGGGTATACATTCAAATATTAATAAAATTAACATTGTTTTATTATTATTTATTTAGATGTTCATTTATATTCTTTTGAGAAATATCAAACTAAAGTATTTTGTGAAAGGAGTCACTAAGCCTATTGACACAAGGCAAAAAGATTTCATTCGAAAGGGCTAACCCCTATCATTTCACAAATCGCTTAATCATTGATCATAACCAATGGTTGAGAAGATAGCTAGATCACTGCGTCTAGTTTCCAATCAGTCTAACTCAACGTAAGAGACATTAACAGCTCAATCAAACATTGAGTTAAGTAAACTCTAGCACACCTACACATCATACACACATGAAATCTGAATACAAGTTATCAATAATACATACGGTTATATTTAATTACATTGACACAACAATTTCCACAGTCTATACATTTTGACCGCTCATTTTAAAGCAGCTCAAAAGTGGGCTGAATATGCCTAAAGTTAAAATCTTCGTACGCCGGCCCATCACGATACTTATATGCCAGCCAACCTGCCCTAAAGTGAATCCCCTAAAGACGGGATAAATGCCCCATAATGTTTCAAAGGTAAGTGTTTAATTTCAACTGCTTTTTTTTTGGGCAACACAACTAGGGGCAACACAACTAAGTTTGGATCTCCCTTGGCTCATCTCGTAAAACAAGTTGATGAAGGTGAATATACACCAACATCACCAAAGAGATTTTTTCCAAGCCGCCGCCCCTCCTAGAAACAAAAAACAAGAAGAAGAAGATAAGTCAACCCAAATCTTTCGTAGCATTGCCACTTGTAACTTGTGTTCCAAATTGCATTGAGAGGCAGTTGAACATTCAAAGCTAGTCGGTCTCGCCACACTAGTCCAAGCTGATTCAATGCAACTAGGAGCACCAGCACTCAGTGTGCTCTCGAGAGCTTGGGTTCACTTCTTGCGTTGGAATCAGACACATAGAAAAGCTTTAGTTTTATTTATTTTTTTAATCCCATCTAAGGCTGTCATTCTCGTAACAGGGATTTATCTCTAACAACTCCTCCAACGAGCGGGAGAAGAAAGAAAAAACTTTGATGCTCTTGCAGACCGTGATGGATGATATACATGCATTTAAAAAATTATTTAAAATTTACACACATTGCGTACAAATAATCAAATTAAACCGTCCAAATTCTGTATCATGAACGAAAGATAATCTTTATTTTATCATATAACCGTCTGAGTGGTGGAGATTTATTGGACGGTTAAAAAGACAAAAAGTTTAACAATCCTATTTTCACAAACAAGTGTAGGTGAATTAGAGTTTAGGATTGTTCAAGCAATCGGATCCTAGCCGGTTTTATTTTTCTTACATGCCACGTGTATAATTTCTTGCTGCCTGCGTATCAAGCGTCACACGCAGCCTGAGTAACCAATAAGTCATACGAAATGGCCAAAAAACGTAAACGGTCCCCCAAGTAGCTGATCAAGATAGTTAATGCGAGGGTCCCACAGTGGATGGATGAGAGTCTCAAATGTACCGAATGGACGGAGCACAAATTAATATGTTAGCAAAAGGAGGATGAAATGATTCCAATCGTCCATCTTATGACCCCCGTTCACGTGACCGTCATGTGAGCTAATAACGCCCACTGTGCGTAATGCGCAGCTCCTCGAAGATCTGAGCTCCTCGGTGCGCACTACACCCTCCCTCTCCTCCCCTTTCGTTTCTATTCCTGGCTGCTCCTCTCCTCGCCTCGCCTCGCCTCGCCTCTGCTTTGACCTAGCGTTCTCTCTCATTCTCTCTCAAGCCAACGGACCACATTCTTCTTTCCCTTTTTGAAATATACGCCATAGGAAAGAAGATCTCAACCGTCCGTTCCGCCCCTCTCCCTCCCGCCCTCTCATGGAAATGCCATTCTCAGCAACAATATCTCTTTCTGCTTCTCAATCTCTTGCCATAACTTGTTCATAGAATCCACCGCTTCGTTCTTCCGGAGAACAACCGATTATTCACGAGATATCGATCGTCGTCATCGATCAATTGATGCTTCTCTCTGTCAATTTTCGGAATTCTCATGGACTCGATCTGGAGTCGCAGCGGCGTTCCTGAGGCCCGTCACATCCTTATCGCTATCTACTTCGCGTTTGCTTTCGTCGTCGCCAGATACTTTTTGGACTCCTTCATCTATCGGGTACTTGTCTGTATGATTGTTCAGATCCTCTCCGTTGAGATACCTATTCTCTAATTACTATAATTTATTTTTACTGAAACTTGTTAAGGCTGTCAACCGTTAATTTGGATTGTTAGATTGGACTGATTTTGATTTTCTGAAAAACCATTTTCTGTCGTAATTGTAACAAATCCATAATTCTTTTAGTTGAATGATTTTCTTTCCAATACAGAAAATATTCACTGCCGTATGTCGTCAAGGGTGTGTTTGGTTGCACCAAAATTTGCAATTTTTTTCACCTAATTAGACTAATTAGTCATGAAATATCATGAAATTTTTTTATGTTTGGTACCACCAAACACACCCTAAATTACTTGGAACATACTAAAACGAGCTAAGTAGCTTTGTTTATTTTGTGATGTAAAATGTTGCATAAAATAGACTAATGGAAACTCAAGGAATTGCAGTTTAAGGGCCTTTTGTTTGAATTATCTGTTTGGCAAGCTAATAGCCCCACTCTACTCTTAGTTTATGGGTTTTGTGCGATCCATGGTTTCTGGCCTAAGGCAGGAAGCTTATGAGCGTTTTCTTTTTTCTTTTCCTTTTCCATTGATTTTGTATCCACTCCCTTGGCTTGGGGAATAGGTAAAATCACCTTGTCAGCCACCCATCAGTTTGCAGCTATGGCTAGAGATGTCAAGAAATACATTTCAAATGGATGAAGGAGATGGGTTTTGTAGGAATTGCACCCTAGGCACTGAAATAGATCAGCCAATGCTCCCACATGATTCATGATCCTTTTCTGGGAAAAGATTGTGTGCACAGTGTGTCTGAGAGATGGTTCCTGCATATCTTCAACCATCTAGCAATGGTGGGTGGGAATCTCAACACGTATCTAAAAATGGGTGTTTGAAAATTTGCATATTGAAAGCGTGCTAGATTCCAACTGTCTTTTAATTGGTGGAGATATGTGCACAACCATTATCAGTGCTCACTAGGTATGCTGTGCATGCCTTGGCCCACTCAGAGTCATGGGGGCATGCCATTGGGTGCATGTTTGGATTGGAAGAAAACAAAAGAAGAGAAATGAAGCTAAGATGGTGACATAAGCTGAAGTAAAAGTGAATCAATGCTAGGAAAGGAAACCCTTAACAAGTATTTGTCTTGCTATAGAAACTGTCCTAGAAAATGCTTTTCTTTTCCATTTTCCAGTGTTTGGGTTACAATTTTGAAAGGAGAATCTCTTCCCATCAATTCTCCCATTTAAAACGTCACTTAGAGGGAAGCTTTTTTCCCCCCACCAATTGACTGTTTGAACAAAAAGATTTTACTCACTTTTTGAGGAAAGTAAATTGATTTCCTCCTGCTTTTATGTTTCTCGAACAAAGGAAATGCACATAAAGGAATTCATTTTGTTTTCCTTAGGGCTCATTTGGATGCCTGTAAATTTTGTAAGTAAATGATTTGCAGTTGTAAATCATTTATACCCTGTCCTGTTTGGCTTTAAGCTGTAATTTGTTTACAAGTAAATAGTTGTCAGTGTTTGGATAGCTTGCAGATTGTTTAGAGAGATATCATTTTCAGCTAAAAGTTCAAAATTATGGCCGTTAGGCTGTAAATGATTTGCAGACAAATGAAATCACATGGATTTCATTTGTAGCTAAAAGCTGTAAATGATTTATGGCCTGTTCAATTACAAACATTTTTCAGCATCCAAACACTGCCTGTAAATCATTTACCTGTATTTTGTTTACAGCTAGCCCAATTTACAGGCATCCAAACGACCCCTTAGTTTTCCAAGGTTTACTTCGAATCCAAACATGCTTTCATAGTCATGGGGGCATGCCATAATAACCTTAAGCAGCATGAAGATGATCCTCGTGTCAGTTGGCCACACCTGTGTGAGAGCTAGGACATCATCAAGTTGAGGCCCATTGTGAACATGCCTTGGCCTGACGGAAGCCTAGCAGACCTGTATCTTTCCATTAATAATGCTGAGAGGGAGGGAGGGAGGGAGGGAGAGAAGCCTCACTTTTTATTTGGGATCTTGGTTCCCTTTAATGTGATTTTGGATCCTGCATTTTTTATTCCCTTTCATTAATAAAATTTCATCCAAAAAAGAGTAGTGTAGTATATTTCTTGTGGAACTTACAGATGCTGTACCTGGATTCATTTTTTTAAACATTGATGCTTTCACTTTTTTGTACTCATACTGGGCAGATAAGAGTCACTGGGCTTATGTTGCTTGGGTTCTCTTCATACTTCATCTAGTTTTTAGCAAGATAGGGAAGCTTTTCACCTTTGGGGGGAAAAAAGATAGGGAAGCTTTTCAATCTTTTTTCGCATACGCTTTGTTTCTTTGCATTTTCCCAGTCTTACTAATATTTGGTTTGTGTTATAAAACCAAGCTGTTCGCCATCTAATGAATGATGTCCCTTTGAGTGGTGCACTTCAACTTTCTTTTGCACTTTCATTGATGTGTGGAACTCATTGATAGGATTGTATTCATTAAATTACTTGAAGATTTTCCATCTTTCTTGAGCCCAACTTACGTGTCAAAAAATAAAAAGACCTTGAGGCTGGCCTATTTTTCTCTGGTGCAACAAATTGTTTTGTCAAAGCTTAATGGCCTACCCAGCGAAGTATTGGGTTTATCTTCCCATGCTGGAGGCATACTACCATTGAGTTTTTCGATGACTTGAAATTTCTTCCTTGTCTTTTCTGTGGATTGAAGTTTTCCTTTTCTAAAATTCATATGTGCTTTATTTTCTTCTCTCCAGAGGTTGGCTCACTGGCTGTTGGGTAATGGAACTGCTCCAGCTAAGCTTAATGAGGCCAAACGGGCAAAGATAGTAAAATGCTCTGAATCTATGTGGAAGCTAACATACTATGCTTCTGTTCAAGCATGCATTCTTACAATTACTTATCATGAACCCTGGTTTAGAGACTCACTCGAATACTTCAGAGGGTGGCCAAATCAAGAAGTGAAGTGAGTATTATTTTTTCCCTTTTTGTAGGAGCTAATGCATTGATGTATGCAATATCTCGAAATCCATATGTTTTTTAGGACACGCCATATACTACCATCCTGTTTCACTTAAGTTTCGATCAATGAGGCCATACAAAGAAGAAAGTATCTGCTATTTTTTGATGTTGAGTCATATTGAACTATATCTTCCAATGTGATTAGTTTATTGGGGATCACTTTGAAAATTTGTCAATGGTTCAGCTAGTTGCTGATGTATATTAATAACCAATATGCAACCGATTGCCACAGTTTTAAAACAATTTATTATTAACTTAGAAGTTGGTAAATTGTCATCATTGTCATCTTACCCCTTCTCCCAGCAATATGGGGTTGGCTTTTAGATGGGAGATCGGCAAAAGATGTATGATTGGCTGTCATTACAACATGTCATCAACCCTCATCTTTTGCCTGGGCTCTGGAACCAGCTATGGCAAAGGCTCATGAAGTTGGCAAATATTGTTTTGTAAATTGTTGAGGTATGAAGAATGCATCCCTTACTGTGAGACAAGAACTGCTATCATTTGCCTGGGAAGATATGTTGCAATTTAGACATAGCTATAGCCTTCACCTTGTCATGTTGCCCGTTCTTTTACATATAACTAGCAGGGAACCACACGATGCGTGGGTGCACAACACATTTGACCGTTGAAATTGTGTAAGATGCAAATTGTTCAACATTTGGGCCCCGCTCTCAATATGCACTGGCCCAGGAATTATGCAAGGCTGGACATTGCTTTGATCTCACCACTGGATTGTGCCTTTTTTTTTTTTGAAAGGTTGCAGTGTATTGTATTGAACTGTGTGCCTACGTAGAGTAGCATTCTTTGAACAATCTGTCCAAGCTTAGAGTCACATTCTTCCGAGCATAGTGTATCGTGTTGAATTCCGAGCGTAGTGTATCATGTTGAAGTGTGTGACTACGTAGAGTGGAATTCTTTGAACAATCCCTCCAAGCAAGGTATTCCATAAAAATAATGGTGGCCATAACGGCCACCACCGTTACCTTTACGATACAGGGTGTAACGACCGTTATGCTCTCTCTCTCTCTCTCTCTCAAAAAAAAAAAAAAAAAAAAAAAAAAAAAAAACTTGTATCAGCACTATAATGAACGGCCTTTAGAGGGGGTATAACAGGCCATTATGGGAAGCTTCCCATGAGGTCGAGCTGTGTGGGCCCCACCGTGATGTGTATTGGACATCCATCCCATCAGTTAGACGCACCCTTCTGTGGTGGGCCACAGTCCTAAAAATCAGGCCAATCTATGATTTAGGTGGTGGGCCACATTACAGGCAACTGTTGAGAGTGGATACCCACCCATTGAAACCTTCATGATCATTTTTAGGGCCCACTGAGATGTGGTTCACACATCCAGCCCATCCATTGTGTGTGCCCCACTTGGATGAGGGGTCACACCAAGTTTCAGCCATATCTGAAACTCAGGTGGGCCCCATCATGTGCTTTTAGATGTTTTGGGCATGTTTTCACACAATTTCAGATGGTATGGCCCAATTGAATTCCAGATATGGATGATTTTTGGGATATCCCATAACCTAGAGGGGATCCACCAATTGCACGGTGTGGATGTCCGATAGGCATACAGTGGGGCCCACACAGCTTGACCTCATGGGAAGCTCCCATGAGGTCGACCTCATAGTACCATTTCCCTACACACATGTATGTATGTATGTATGTGTATATATGTATACGTATATCTATATATGTGTGTATGTGTGTGTGTCTCTCTCCACACACACACACACCCACTCCTACTTGAGGAAGCCTAAGAACTTGTTTGCATGCGCAATGATATATATGCAAACTCAATAGTGATCGAGGAGACAAGATCCAAAAACTGATGAATAATGTGAGCGGGTCCTTGACTCCAGGTTGTAACCTTTTTCCCCAGTTGGATCAAATAACACAAGGATGATTTGACCCTTATCATTCCTGTCATCCTATGAGTGATCAATCCCAACATTGGAAGAATTGCCCTGACCTTGAGGCCAATGATATTACATTGAAAGAAGTGTCCTCACTAATGAGGTGGCTTGTATAGGAATTTGAGCTCAGTTAATTCCTTAAAAGGAGACCTCTAACTTGCACATGGTTTCAATCTGTTTCTGTAGTTGGACCAAAGAACACAAGGATTATTTGACCCTTATTGTTCCCATCATACTGTGGGTACCACCTATGCCAGCATTGGGAGAATTGCCTTCCCGAATGAGGTGGCTTGAATGGGAATTTGATATCAGTTAAATTCCTTAAAGGAGGCCTCTACCTACCACATGGTTGGAACCTTTTTTCCCTGTTGAACCAAAGCACACAGAAGATTGAGCCTATCAGCCTATGGATGCCACCAGTGCTAGCCGGACCTAGATTCAGTGATGAGCTACCGTTATGGTAGATGATTACATAGAGCATTACGTATTAATATGTCTGAACTAGTTTACATGTGGTGTTTGTAGCATAGCTGTTTGCTTCACTCTCATTCAGTTCTAACTTCTAAGTAGTTAGCAGTTTGCTGCATTCCCAGTGAAACTAGGAGAGAGTAACATAAACTATCTAATTAGTTATTTAGTTTGCCAAATCAGTTTGCAGTTTGTGTGGTTTGGAGTGAATTTGGCAACTGTGGTTTCTAGCCAGAAACATGTTTTGCTAACTGTTCAGTATCATTTGTCTGATAAATGGACAGGACTAGTATTATTAAGCTTTAAGAAATTCTGTTCCAAGCAATATATTTCAAACTTCATTTATTAAGAGCATCACTGGTGGCCCCCACGGGTGGTCTGTTCATACTGTGGACCCCATGCATGAGCACACACACGAGCACTTTTCACTTTTAACATGCCAGTTTTGGTATCAGTGCAAGTTCTATCTTAGCAACTTGTTCCACTTTTGGTTATGCAGTTTTCCTGCATTAAATCTGTTTCCTTTATATATTGGTTAGTCCGAAGATTGCATCTACATCAATCAGCGAAATAAATCTCCGTTTTTTCTATAAATCTATAACTGGCATCAATAGGTTCAGTTGGCTGCTTCAAACTCATTTTCTGCATCAAACGGTTAAATCACAGTTTATTTTCTGCAGCAAATACTGGTTCTTGAACCGATTGGTTAAGCCTGCATCAGTCTTATGTTGTAGCCCTGCTTTTCAATTTTTTGCACTGAATACCTATTCTAGTTCTATCTCTGCATTAAAGTTCATCAATTGGTCAGCCTAGATTCTGTTTTTGCATCAATTGGTGTCTGGTCTTATTTCCTTGCTTCCATAACATTGCATGCATTCTGGTTTCTGGCTTCAAACCCATTTAGAATCAAATGGTTAATTTCTATTTTCTGCTGCAAATATGCTTTTAGAGTCAATTGAGTAAGCCTTGTTTTCAGTTTTGCATCAAACTCATCAATTGGTCTGGCCTGCCTACTGTTAAGTGCATCAAACTTGTCAGTCCATGGTTTAAAATCTATTTTCTGCATAGTCCAACTCCAAATGCATAACTGACAGCCTACTCTGTTTGATTCTTCTTTCCTAATACATTCTTCCTTTCAAGGCCATCCTCAGATTCCAACAACCATTAAGCAGTTCCCAACGGTCCATAATCAGCATCCAACCATTTTGCTAGCCAACCTAATTCTATCTATTCAAAGTATGTCTCCTTTAGCTTGCCATATACTACCTCAAATCCCAATCTACCACACCCCTTATTAAACCCCATTCGACCTTCTAACAACCCCTTTCCACCATCATATCATTCCTTCATTGGTTGTCCTTCCCTTGATTACCTCGTTTCCCAAGCTGTTGGCACATACTTAGCCCCTTCCTAACCAAAATAGCTCATGCCCATGGCCTATATAGCATATATCCAGCCCTAATATTGCAGTCAAACAGCCCTTTTCATTTTCTTTCTTTCCTTTTTGTTTTTTTTTTTTTTTTTTTTGTTTGATTGAGAATGAAATGATTTTGTTAAAAAGCTAAAATGAAAAATACACAACATGCATCAAGGCAATGTATTAGAATCCCCTATACAAAGAGACGATCTACGGACTCCTTCCTTTGTTAAAGGGTCATCTATATTATTTTTGAAAGATGGTCATCTATAATATTAATCTCTGTAGGGATGAAAGATATCCATGGACTGAAACACATCCATGGATCATTTAAAATAAAGGTGAGATTCCAGGAGGGGTTCAACCATTAGAGGGTCACCTACCTTATTAGCAAAAAGCTTCACCCTGATTTTAATAGATAACAATTCCACTCTATTTGAATTACAAGCCAGTGGCCCCAAAAAAAGTGAATTAAGTGGAACTAGATTTGTCCTTTAAAATACCCCTACTGGAAGTCCTTGGGTTACCTAGAGAGCTCCCATCAACATTTAGGGCCTATTTGGATCATGGTGTGCCGTAACGGCTGTTACAGGCTGTAAAGGCCATTATGTAAAGGTATCGGTGGCAACTGTTACACTTTACGGGGTTGTAACGGCCGTAACGAAAAAATGACCCGTAACAGTTGTTATAGATCCATAACGGCCCATTACGCCTCCTATAAAGGCCGTAACAACCCCATAACAGTCTATTACAAGGCTGATGCAAGTTTTTCAAATTTTTTTTTTTTTTTTTTTTTTTAATTTTCAATTAAAAAAAGATGCCGTTACAGCCTGTATCGTAAAAGTAACAGTGGTGGACCTGGTGGTCGTTATGGCCACTGTTACTATTACGGATTACCTTGTTTTGGATACCAACTCCTTAAGTAACTTTTCTTACTTATAGCAGCAAAAAAGTTACTTTTTTAAGTTAGTTTGGTAAATACCATTTCAAAAGTAACTTAACACCTTAAAGTTACTTATAGTCATCAACAAAAAATCCTTTCTTTAAATCTAAAAAAAAATCTTGCTTTTTAACTTTTTACTCTTCTACTCTCTCTCTCAACCCACGTTAAAGGTGGGGCCCACATGATGGAAGGTCTAAATCAAAGGTGGGCTCCACATGATGGACAATGGACATTGAAGTGGGCTACGCATGATGGACAATTAACATTGATGGTGGGCCCACATGATGGATGACACACATCAAGGTGGGCCCCATAGAATGGATGGTCCACATCAAAGGTCGACCCCTAATGATGAATGGCCAACATCCAAGGTGGGCCTCACATGATGGGCGACCCACATTGAAGGTGGGGCCCACACGATGGATTGTCCACATCAAAGGTGGGCAATGAACATTGAAGGTGGGCCTCACAAGATGGATGATCCACATCAAGGTGCGCCCCACATAATGGACGGTCCATATGAAAGGTCAGCCCCTAATGATGAATGGCCGACATCCAAGGTGGGCCCCACGCGATGGATGGTATACATCAAAGGTGGGATTCACAAGATGGGTAGTGGACATTGAAGGTGGCCCCACATGACGGATGACCCACATTAGGGTGGGCCCCACATAACAGACTATCCACATGATGAATGACCCGCATTTAAGGTGAGCCTCATACGATGGATGGTCCACATCAAAGGTGAGCTCCGCGAGATAGGCATTGGACATTGAAGGTGGGCCCCACATAATGGACAATCCACATCGAAGGTTGGCTCCTAATGATGAATGGTTGCATCCAAGTCGGGCCTTGCAAGATGGACGACCCACATCAAAGGTGGGTTCGATATGATGGATGGTCCACATCCACGTCATCAGCCTGAGTTGATCACTCATGCCATCGCTTAATCGCATAAGGGCTTGTTTGGATTTACTTATGCCATTGTGTTGCATTGTGTCCATCTATTGTTGAAGTTACGTTCGACCAAAATCGAAATACATCCACATACGCAGAGGGCAGGCGAGTGTTTGGATTAGATTGCTTGTTGGGCAAGTATACAAATGCATCCAAGTAGCCAATGTTTGGATACAGCGATGTATATGGGCCACGTAGTGTATATACTTTTTATATTGAAGCTGAAACACATTGCCTCGTCCCACTGCCCGGCTTTGATGGGTTGATGGTCAGTGCTATGTGGGCCCCACAATGATGTCTATGACCCATCCATGCCATCCATCTATTTTACACTCTTCAGATCGTGAATGAATTAGGCCCTTGTAGCCAAACCATCCCGTCAACCCATCCATGGTGGGGCTCAGATAGCAACCATTATTACCCACGGATGGAGGTGATGGAGGCAATCCGATTTGGCCGCCATGATCTACTACTTGTGGGACCCATCAGGATATGGCCCAGTGCTGCATTCTGTACAAACTCAAGGAATATATGAGTAATACCTCCACCAATGATCAACCTGGATGTAGCACAGTCTTACCGTAAAAAAAGCTTCCCAAAAATAGATGGTGTAGAAGAAGAAAAAGTAGTGTAGGTTTTTATAAACTGTAGACTTCTTCGAATCAAGGTCTATCCACGCCCTTCACTTACCTTTAATGGTCGCATGCATTGGTCGTATCCCATCTTCCACACTGACCGAAGAATATTGCAAAACCCTTTGATACGACGCCCGAGATTTACCTGAAAATCTCCTGATTCGGCGGTATACCTAGACGTGGAAAGTAAAAAAGCTTTTTCACAAACAGAGGTGTATACGCAGACCGTATACACCCCACTGGAACAAGGGCTACTTGAGTTCTAAGAGGCCGGTGCGACCTAACTCCTGAATCGGGTCATTTTTTCCAGGAGAGAAGTGTACCAATACGGATTTGGGAAGGAGGACATCAGTTCCTGAACGATCTGGTTTCAAACCTCTGATCTTGGAAAGGAAATCTCAGAATGTCCTGTTCCAACTCTCCGAAACGAATTTCGCCTGTAATATGGATTGCAAACCTTCGAAAGAGATTTAGAGGAGGTGACTGACCACATGCAGTAGAAGGCTGACGATGGGAAGAGGTGAGGGAGTAGCACGCAATGGTCATCCACAGATGCAGCTTCCCTTCCGTTCTAGATGTCTTACCCAATACTGCATCATGAGTGCGCTGCACTGCTCGATGCACTCGCCTCTGACAATATTGCACCGCCATTTCTTAATCTTCATTCCGTGACGTATTCGCGGGGATGGTATACCCCATATTTCAACTCCGTATCAAACATAGTATATGGCCTATTTCGACATTTAATACAATACAAATCAATCCCGACCAAGGTGTCCCGTATCGGTATCGGTTGGCGTAACGGTGCCCTCTGAAACCGATACGGATACGGGGGCGTAACGGCGATACGGGGGTGTAACGGCCCGTAACGGCGCAATTTTTTTTTTTGCCAAAAAAATATGGATTAAATCCGAAATATTCTAAGCATTCCAAATATTCATTCATTTATAAATTGGAACATGTTTATGGTGGTGTAACGGTCCACTCTTTGGTGAGAAGTTGTATTGAACTATCTAATGAATTTATGAACCAGATAACCTGAATTTGACTACAAAATTCATATATTTAATTTTATAAATATCCAATTTATATGCTTAACAAGTTGATATCATTTCTCCCAATAGTTCTTTTAAAAAATGAAATTAAATTCAAGTAGATCGCGTTGCCAATTTGGGGCTGACTTGGAGGACCAATCCATGCCCCAAATCAACCTCAAATTCATGCAATTTATTGACATTATCCCACTTGTGAATTGATGGACATTTATTGGATAGCGGATCATGAAAAAAAATCAAAAGGCCCTATTTTAAAAAATAAGTGTCCACAAATTAATAATCAAAACTATTCAAACAATTTGATTTTGACATTTTGAGTTAGCAATTACAATCCATAATTTAATTAGTAAATTTTAAGTTAATACATGTCTCGTGTACAATTTTTTAAGGGCCCGAATTAGGTAGGACTGAGATTGTGAAGTGTAGCACACGAGTGTCAAAGTTTTTTGGACCCCACTCGTGATGAATGTGTTATATCCACACTGTCCATCCATGTTGCCAAACAATTTTAGGGCATGAGCCCAAAAATGAGGCAAATCCGAAGCTCAAGTGGACCACACCATAAGAAACAATAATAATTAAACGACTATCATTAAAACTTTATCGAGGCTACAAAAGTTTTAGATCAAGCTGATGTGTGTTTTCCCTTCATCCACGTTAGTGTGACCCTATTAACAGGTTAGATGGAAAATAAATATTACAGTGGACCCTAAGAAAATTTTAATGGTGAGCATTCTGTAACCACTGTTTCTTGTGCTGTGGTCCACCTGAGATTTGGATCTTACTAATTTTTTGAATCATAACCTAAAATGATGTGGCAAAATGGATGGACGACATGGATAAAATACATACAACGTGGTGGGGCCCATGGGGCACGCGTACATTTTATTAAAATTGTTCAGCGTGCGTTATGCATACCAGTCCACTCATTTGACACAAGCAAGTCCCATGGGTCTGATCATGAGGTATGTGTTATATCTAAACCATCAATTCATTTGATAAGCTCGTCTTAAGGCTTGACACGAAAAATAATACAGATCTAATTATCAAGTGGACCACACTGCAAAAAGAAGTGGGGGATTGAACGTCCACCATTGAAACCTTTTTGGGATCACAGAACTTTTGGATCAACATGAAATTTGTTTTTCCTCTTCATTCAGGCCTTTTTGACCTTTTGAACAGATTGGATGGAAAATAAACGTTACGGTGGGCCTACGAATTTTTTAACGGTGAAAATCATCATCTCGCTGCTATTTTTGGTGTGGTCCACATGATCTTGGGATACGATTCATTTTTTGGCTAATGCTCTAAAATGATATTTAAAAATAGATGAACGGTGTAGATATAATAAATACATCACTGTGGAGCCCACGTAACTTTGATCTCCTTTGAACCGTTCGTACAACTCGGAGCTCGAGGACTGTCAGTGCTCGTCTTAGCTGACACGTACCTCCAGCTGGTGCGCGGTACCCCTCCGTAAAATGAAAAAAAAAAAAAGAGTGGAGAGAGGGAAACCGAGAGAGGGAGAGAGGGAAACCGAGAGAGGGAGAGAAGAGAGAAAAGAAAAAAGAGGGAAAGAAGAGAGAGAGAGAGAGAGAGAGAGAGAGAGAGAGAGAGAGAGAGAGAGAGAGAAGAAGAAGAAGAAGAAGAAGAAGAAGCAGCAGCAGGCCATCGCGGCCGCAGCCGTAGCAGAGCTGCAAGCCGCAGCTGCAGCCGCAGCAGGGCCGCAGCCGCAGCTTCTCGAGAAGAAGAAGAAGAGGAAGAAGAAGAAGAAGAAGAAGAAGAAGAAGAAGAAAAGAAAGAAAAAAAAGGTAAGTAAATTTTTTTTTTTTTTTAATTTTTTAATTTTTATTTTTCTATTTTTTAAGGCCCGTAACGCCGTTACGGGTCAGTAACGGTCGTTACGCCCTTAACTGCCCCGTAACGGCTATTACGTGTACAAAAAAGGGACTCGGCCGATACGGCCCCTTAACACGTAACGGGTACCACCGTTACCGTTACGTATCGGTTGATACGTAACCGTTTTGGGACACCTTGATCCCAACCGTCAATCGAAACTATTTCATCTGAAAACAATATGCACAATGGGATCTCTTCCTGCAAATGCCTCATTAACTTGTCTACAACTAATGGGAAAAGGTTATGGGTTTAATGCCAACCCTTGGTGCAAGCCTACAGTAATTGGAATTCACTTTTCTCTACAAGTGGTCCTCACATTTGTTACCGCTCCCTCATACATATCCTTAATCTCGTCAATTGATCCTTAATCACATTTGTTAATGCTGGTGGGCCACTTTTTTCTTTTTGGACGAATGCTGAACTTTTTTAAGAAAGAAGGGAAAGAAACAACACGAATGACTGGACCAAAGTCAGCCAAACAACACATACAATCAAGTCAGCAAAAACAACTTGTAAAACCCAAACACAAGAATAGCACCATACATAAAAGACTGAAAACAGAGACACACGTGGTCAAAAACTATCTCAAATCTTTGACAACAAGCTCAATCTGGAACATGCCACCTTGGTTAACTCATCAGCCCTGGAGTTGGCTTCTTTTGGGGTGAGAATGAAGGAATTTGATGGTGCTCACATAAGTCATGGACCTCTTCTATGATGTCGACAATCCTCCTTGGGCAATTTCTCCCCTTTGCCCAAGAAGTTGTTTTACCTGAATCGCCCTTGACGGTAGGACAGAGTAGGTTAAGGTTCAACACAATTTTGACTTTTTGCAAGAGAACTGATGCTTCAACAATGCTTGAGTTAGAATTGACCCAAAGACTTTAATCAATACCATACCAAAATGATCTCGGTCCAACCGCTTGTTCCGTTGGCCCCAAGTTTCTCCAAGGACTCCTGTCAAAATTTGCTTCAAAAATACCTGCAGGCAGAGAGGCTTCCACAATACTGAGCAAGTCTTAATGACCCAAGCCCCTATGAACACATTTGACCACTTTTACCCTTACTGTTTTATGATAATATTTTCCACACTTTCTACTGCATGCTTGTTTTTGTCGAATACCCTGTTGTTTCTCTCAAGCCGAAGGGACAACAAAAGCCACCATCTTCCACATAATATGGCTGAACCAACCCCAAGTAGACATAGACCAACATTCCATGACTTGCATCCAAGCTTCGGAATACTCTATTGATCTCGAACTTTGATATTACAATTTACAACAAACCAAACACTACAGGAGAAGTCACAATGCAACAAGATATGATCGGTACTCGCTAGAGCAGCACGGCAGGCATCTGCTAGCCAAAGCGAAGTAACGCAGGGGCATTTCACACCGGGTTCGAGTGGGGTAGCTCATGGGATGCGGGGACACATTCGGGGTGGGCGGCCCATGTGATTTGGGGACCATGAGCCCACGAGGGGGGTTTGGCCGAGGTCTTAACCCATGAGATGTGGGGCCTGAGCTATGAGATAAAGGGATTAATTCGCCATACTCTAACGGTTTGAGCTTTTAGAGCAAGTGGTTAATTATCTTGCATCAAATTGGTATCAGAGAGGGAGGGCTCGTGTTCGAGACTCCTCACCGGGGGTGATTAATGCAGGAGCATTTTACACACTGGGCTCGAATGGGGTAGCCCGTGGGATGCGGGGACATACTCGGGGTGGGTGACCCATGTGATTTGGGGCTCACGGGGGAGGTCTCGTGTTCGAGACTCTTCACCGGGGGTGATTAATGCAGGGGCATTTCACACCGGGCTCGAGTGGGGTAGCCCGTGGGATGCGGGGTCACACTCGGGGTGGGCGGCCCATGAGCCCACGAGGGGGGTTCGGCCGAGGTCCTAACCCATGAGATGTGGGGCCTGGGCTATGAGATAAATGGATTAATTCGCTACACTCTAACAGTTCGAGCTTTTAGAGTAAGTGGTTAATTGTCCCGCATCACGAAGTCTCTGTTCTTGAGATGATCATAGGTCAGAATCTTACCTAAAATGGTGAGTCACAGTAACGCTAAATGAGGAAGCCAGGATCTCGCACCTTTGTTTCCATATTAGTAGATGCACCATTGATCTAACCAAGAACATGCCGTCAGGTACTGGAGACCAAAATTCTGCGATTTGTGCTGTCAAGAGGAATATATATGGCCTGACGACTACCAACAAACCTTGCAAAACTTAACAGCTTTTGAGTCAATCATATTGAGATAGAAGCATAGTGGATGCTATATCACTTTACCCCCCCATCCGTTGAAAAACCTTGTTCACTGTCACTTGCTTTGATGGCAAACCAATAGAGATCTGGAAAATTTTAAGCAAGGGTATCATTCCCACACCAAAGATCTTCATAGAACCAGATGAGCTCCCCTGAACCCATTATGAATCGGAAAAAAAGGCACATAAAGTCTAAACCCACGACATGACCCTCCAAATTTGGTAACTGACACTCCATGGCGCTAGCTTGATCTCCTAGCTGGAATCCAAGGCACCATACCTTGCCACCATTATTTCCGAGAAGCAGTCCTTTCCATTCCCTAGCCTCCACTGCCATTTGTAGAGAACGCTGCATTAGTTGCTCTAATGCTTCTAAAGCCCAAATCCCGGTGCACCTCATGCCATGCTACCAAATGAAACTTCAGGGCCCCCTTCTAGTTGTTCCAAAAGAAACTTTTCTGAGTAGTTTCAATCTTGGCCATCACTTTCATTGGACGCCTGAACAGGGATGGCGTATAAACTTGGTGAGAGGTGATAACTGATTTGATCAGAGTTATTCTTCTTCCCTTCAATGTGCCAATTGGACATGTGGACCCCATAGTCCAACTGGACAAGTAATTGGAGCATCTGATTGGATTTGGACCCCACAGTCGACCCTTAACTGGGCCACCAGATTGGAATTGTGGGCCCCATAGTCCAATCGCAAAGGCTTAGGGCTTCATATCTTGAATCTGCCAGCAGACGGGGCCCACCCTGGCCCAATTTGTATGTGTAGGTTTTGGGTGCTTCAAGTTTGGGCCCTACATTCCAATCAGAAAGCCTTAGGACTTCATAGTTTGAGTTGGCCAGCAGGCAGGCGCACCCTGGCCCTGTGTGTACACGTGGGATTTGGGTGTATCCGGTGTGATGCTTCATAAACTAGCAGTGTGAAGCCCTAGTTGTATCCTTTCTAGTGGTGTGATGCCCTAAAAACTGTAGAATTTCATTCAACACCCGTTCTCTTCCTCATCTTGTGTGACTTTTGGGAGATAAAGATTTGAGTCTTGAATCTGGTACATGCCATTTAGAACTGTTCCTTTTCAATTTGAGCTCCAATTTCCACTTCATAGTGCGTCAATTTCTATGCTTTTACTTTCTGATGTTCTAATATTACTAATGGCCCATCATCTATGAAAGTAGACATTGAGGTGCTACTTGTCATCATTATCATCATCTAAGCCTTATCCAAATTAATTAGGGTCGGGTACATGAATTTGTTTTGCCATTCCACTCTATCAAGGGTTATACCTTCAATTAGACCATATGTCATCAACTCTTTTCTTACTACCTCCATGGCTCTGTCCACATCCTTTTGGCCTTCCCCTTTCCCTAGTATGATTGATTAATATTTGAAAATCTTATTAGGATAAAAAAACGAGGTGAAACTGCTACACTCACTTGTCGGCTGTTATTTTGAAGACTTCTGAGGTGCATAAGCATCTGTCCTTGATTTCAGGAAATGCATAATCGTATTTCCTGCTTCCCGTGTGTATGAATAAGTTTTCATGTGTGGGCATAATCTTATGGATATTAAATACATGAGCACATTGGACGCTTGTTTTTAGAATTGTGTTGTCTTGTTGCCCGTGGCCGCTGGCTCCTCTTGATGGACTAAAATGGGATTCAGTTATTTAGGGCGGATTACTGCAAAGAAATGAAAGGATCTATGGGAAAAGAAGTGTGCAGAATTTTGCAAATGACAGGTACTGTAAGGAGCAACCAACTTTATTTGGATTTGCACGTGGTTTAGAAAATCTGAAATGAGTACACTTAAAACTGAAGTTGCTTGGTTTTTCCGATAGCCAGAAGTTGGTTCAGATACACATTTATGCATGCAGGCAAGTATGAACTGATTTTTCACATATACTAATTATATGTCCTGCACCAACTTGAAAATAAGATCTTTGATGCAGAATTTATTTTCGTATAATTCAGTACTGAATGGTTTAGTTTTCTTGTCAACTAATGATTTACATTCTATCTTTAAAAAAAGAAAAAAAGAAAAAGAAAAAAAAATTTACATTCTTATTCTCTCTCTAAAAAAATGATTTACATGCTTGTTCTGGAAATGTTGCAGTGGTGCTAACTTGCTTCTTCTGTGCAGGTTTTCCTTGAAGCTTTACTACATGTGTCAATGTGGATTTTACATCTACAGCATTGCGGCACTCCTCACATGGGAGACTCGAAGGAAAGATTTCTCCATAATGATGTCTCATCACATTGTCACTACTATCCTGATTGGATACTCTTACGTTACAAGGTATTATTCTGCTTACTCTATAGATGCTGAATCATATAAGTGATCCTGGTACTTACAATTGTTAAATATTTTCCGAACTCATTGCTGTAAATTCAAAGCTCTTTCCCATGGGCTTTAAACAGCTTCTGGCTTCAGTGTTTTGCATGTATTTATTTCATTTGCAGATAACTGTTTCAGCATTGAAAGCTATATCACCTTTCAAAGAGAAGTATTAAAAGCTGTTTTAGAATCCCTGTTGGCTGGTTTCTTGTTCCTCATTCTTGATTGGTTGTCTTGAGTGGTATTGACTGCGTTTTTAAACAAGTGCCTTTTGTTTGTTTGGTTTTGTTTATTTCTTACTTATTTAGCATAGCAAACAACACATCCACATCCATAAATGCCTTTTTAGAAGGCTTTCTTTGATCTGGGGAAAAATACATTCCAGGCTGTGATAAGCCATAAGCCTTTAATTACAATCCTTGGGGAAAACCCTCGAGTATAAGGGAAAACCAAGGAAAATAGCTTGCAAAGGATACAAATGCAAATGAGGCAAATGCCTGATTTCTCCTAAGCTAATGTCCTTCGTCACTGAGTGTCTGGAGCATCTATCAGAATAGCCTTCAAGAGCTTCAAGGAACTTGTATACCCGTAAGGCCTTGTAGGCATTTCACATAGCCAACTTGTAGGGGTTTCACATTGCCAACTGGGTGTCAGGCAACTAGAGTAGGTTGTGTATCATGTATCCAGATAGGTATATAGGCTTCATATAGCCATATAGCTTGCGAGGCATCATATAACCATATAGCCATGTAGCCTCCATATCCTGTATAGCTAATAAGTTGCCATTACCTTGTCAACTAGTTTCTTACAATGCTGTATTGGTTGGGACTTTTATGTTTTGGCATTGCCATGGGTCTAACATGCCAAATGGAAGAAAATAATATGAAACTGGTGTAGTGTGTGGCAAATTTAACCATTGAAAGATGTGGTGCAGGTGTCATCTCAAGAATGAAACAGAGTCTGTACGGAGTGCCTTGTGCACTAGCGCTGATTGTCAGGAATTGGTACTATTCATGTAGTGCAGAGCTTCAATGCCCTGGGCACTTGGTGTTAGGAACTGGTACTGTTCATTTAGCGCGGAGCCTACATGTCGTATAGTGCTAGATACAGAGCCACCTCATGCCATCTCTTCTGAGGGGTTTCGAGGCTGGTGCCTCCCACTTACAGAGAGTATCGTCAAGGGAAGTCCCTCAGGCATTAGAGCCCGATGACTTACACTGTGCTAACCTGTTCTCAATGCGCTGGGCAATGAGCAGAAGGGAACTGGATCTCGATCTTGATATTCACATGTATAAGAACATGTGTCCTTAAATGAGAGACTTGTGGGGTATTTATAGGCATTGGGGGTATTATTTACCTGCTTAAATGACAGTTATTTCCCACCTGAAACGGTTAATGGACACGTGGCGTGCTTTGATTGGTTGGAGTAAAATGTGGCGCACTGCTATTAGTTAGGCAGCGCAGAGCCTCTTAATTGGATGAGAGGTTCCCTTGAACCATGGGGTTTAGTGGGAAGTGTCAATACTGATTGGTAGTCTCTTTGCACTTGTCACGAATGTCTTGCGCCGACTGTTGTTAGTCTGGCGTGGACTGCAAAAGTTCCTTCCTGAACTGGATGGGTTGATGTGTGCGACCCTTCTTGGGAGACACGCTACCTTTTCTTGTATCAACATTTGGCACAATCGATTTTTTGTTCCTTTTCTTTCCTTTTGTATCATAATTGTAGACCTCTATTAATTTTTAGTCGTCGTCGTCATCATCATCATCATCATCATCATCATTGTCATCATATAAGCCTTATCCCAACTAATTGGGATTGGTTAGATAATCCTCTTCCACCATTCCACTCTATCAAGGGCCATAACTTCAGTTAGACCATAGGTCATCAAGTCTTTTCTTACTACCTCCACCCACGTACTTTTGGGCCTTCTCCATGCCCTTTTAGAGCCTTCAACTTGCACCAGCTCACTCGCCCATGATCAAACCATCTAAGTCTACTTTCGCTCATCTTAGTACCTATTGGTGCTGCTTCTAAATTCCCTCAATGACCCTTACTAATTTTGAGTAAGAAGTAAAATTTTAAACAAGGTGCCTGATTTTCAGAACAACATGCCACATGAAGGTTTCTAAATTTCTGTTCATTTTACTTTCTGAGTTCCCATAATATCAAGGTGTTCCGTTAGTGTTTTCTTACGATATTATTTACTGATTTTCTTGTAAATCAATAATCTAGCTTGAAATTGGAGCCCGGTCATCATTTGAGCTACTGTTAGAAGAAAAAAATTGGTGGTACTTGTGGAGAGGCTATTGGTGTTACCTGGTTACATAACCCGAAGGATGCCAGGCTGGATTGGGTCACAGTTGACGGAGATGTGGATAACTAGGCAGCACTGTGCCACCTCTTAATGGCATCTCCACCATGGATCTAATGGAATCTCACCAAAAGAATCTACCATCTCAAGAGAAGGAAAACAAAGCATTATTTTATGCTTAAATTCTTCATGACATTACGTAAGGGAGCCCCATTATGGTCATATAGACCTTGACATAAACAAAACCTTACTCTACACTGAAATTCCAACAATGTCCATCTATAGTTAACTCTCAACCAGCCATAAAGGATATTTTAGTCAATTCCATTATAAAAGGACAGAATTGACCATTTTATTTAATTACTATCTGACATAACACGAGAAGGCTCACACATGTGGTCATGTGTCACCTGAACATGGGAATAAGGATCTGATCGAATCAATCCAAGCTCCCCAGATTCAGGAAGAACTCATCCTTGAGCCAGTATAGGACCTTGCTATTGCTTCGCCTTTGTATTGTGTCTTCTTCAGCTTGCTTCAGATAGCATCCCATTGAGTTACTGCTGTTGTATTGTTACTTGCTTTTCTTTTAGCTCATTGCAAGCCACCTTTTGAATCAATACCAATAAAAATATCGATTTTATGTTTTTGATAATTTAAAGTCAATATTGATCAAATATATTCTTCATAATCTCTGATTGTTGTTCCAAGTATCCCCAATAAAATCAATAATATCGCTGATATTATTGGTATTGCCAAATTGGCGAGATACCAATACCTCATTCAATCATGGGATTTCCAGGTTTTGGTGAGATATCGCTGATAATATCGGCATTATTGATATTTAGAAGTTTCGACGATAATATCGCATACCTACCCCTGTACGAAAGGCAAATGTCTATGATTTGAGGGAAATATCGCTGATATTCATTGAAAGAAAAAGAAAAAAGAAAGAAAGAAAAAGTAGTTTTTTTCAGACCTTAGTTGTAGAGTGATAATCGGCCAGTCCTTTGTAATCTCCATGGATTAAAGTTTCGATTTGGGGCTGAAATAAAAGATTGAAGCGTCGGTGGGCTGGAATATCAAGGTATGAAATTGTGTAAAATACCTTTTTTTTTTTTTTTGTTTTGTTCTTTAGATTTAAACATGGATTGCACTTGAAATCTATGTAAATGCATGAGAAGTTGGGATCAATTTTTCCGATGTGGGGAAAATTGGGAAAACCGATTTTTCTCCCATTTTCTTGCCAAAAATAAGGATTGGGGCCCAAATTTTTTATATGATCATGAGGAGGTGCTGATCTACTGATTCATGGTGTTCTCTTGGTTTTTCGGATTTTTTTTTTTTATTTATATTTTCTAAAAAAAACTGTTTAAATCGAAAAAGGAATTTTCAACTCGTACATTTTAGATTGTTACTTTCTTATAATGTTTATTTTTATTTTTATGTTTTGATGTTTAATCATCGATTCATGGTAATCTCGTCATTTTTTTATTTTCTATATTTTTAAAAAACAGAACTGTATAATTGGAAAAACTCAATTTTTTTTTTCTTGAGTGTTCTTTTCTTCTGTGTGTGTGTGTGCTTGGATGGATGGATCATATATGTATGTATCGGTGTTTTAAATAGCGGTAGCGTGTTGCGTAGCATTTAGTCTTCTACTTTTTAATTTAAAAATATGATAAATATTATAAATAGTAAGAAAAACATACTATATATATATATATATATATATAATATATATATAATATAGAGAGAGAGGAGAGAGAGAGAGAGAAGAGAGAGAGAGAGAGAGAGAGAGAGAGAGAGAGAGAAGAGGATTGCTCACCCGCGCGCTAGTTCTCACCAGAATTCGTGAGAACCTTTTCATCACTCATCACATGGACGGTTCAGATTTTGGGCCCACATCATGTGTGATGAGTTGTAAAAAGTTCTCACGAGTTCCGTGAGAACTGGTGCGCAGGTGAGCATTCCTCTCTCTCTCTCTCTCTCTCTCTCTCTATATATATATATATATATATATATATTATATATATATATAGAGAGAGAGAGAGAGAGAGAGAGAGAGAGAGAGAGAGAGAGAGAGAGAGAGAGAGAGAGAGAAGAGGATTGCTCACCCGCGCGCTAGTTCTCACCAGAATTCGTGAGAACCTTTTCATCACTCATCACATGGACGGTTCAGATTTTGGGCCCACATCATGTGTGATGAGTTGTGAAAAAGTTCTCACGAGTTCTCGTGAGAACTGGTGCGCAGGTGAGCATTCCTCTCTCTCTCTCTCTCTCTCTCCTCTCTCTATATATATTATATATATATATATATATATATATAAATGCCTAAAAGATGAGTTATTTTTTCAAGTATAAGCATGTTCAAACAAGCTATTAATTGTCATTTATCAAAAGCCAATCCACATATATAAATCAAATCATTATCACATCAACAACTTTCTAAGCAAACCACTTTAGTTGATAATGCCTGATTGAAACCACAAGTCACAAGTATGAAATGAAAATAAACTTCGCAAGTTGAGAGTATTAAGTACAAAATACAATATACAATTATCATTAAAAAAAGTGAGCACAACATTCATTATGATGCTACATATGGTACGACCCCTATAGCGTACACTACTGAGGATTTACGCCATTTGCTAACACTACGTAGCATTGCGGCTATGCTACGGACACTATTCAAAACATTGGTATGTATGTACGCATGAATGAATGTGATGGATGGATAGATGGGATGGATGGATGGTTCGATGGATGGTTCAAATGATTAGATGGGTGGTTGGATGGATGTGATGGTTGGATGGGATGGATGTGATGGGTGGATGCTTGGATGATTGGATGGTTTGATGAATGGATGGTTGAATGGATGGATGGTTTAGGGTGATTGGGTAGTTGGATGGCTTTATGAATGTGATGGATGGATGATTGGATGGGATGGTTGGATGGATGATTGGATGGGATGGTTGGATGATTGGATGGATGGGTAGATGGATAATTGGATGGTTAGGACATCATGCACTTGTATTGTGTTTATGTGCTTATATATGGATGGATGTATAATGTAAGAATGCATTATGCATGCTTGTTTGCTTTTTAATTGGTTTAATGATATTTGATTATTGTGTTATGAATGGTTGTCATTATTGGTTGTATTTGTATGCAGGTATATTTTTTAGTTCATTTACTTTTATGTCTTAGTTATTGTTTGGTACCTACATTTGTATTATATAAACTCATTTTTGTTACTATTGAACTGATTTCTTACAACAACACATACTTTTAGGAGCCCATTAAATAAAAACTTATTATGTATGCTTCATTTATGTAATTTTTTAATTCCCAAATATGCAAATATGTGTATTTTAGCATCTCTTGAAGTTCCACTGTTTCCCCCATGTTTCCCTATTGTTTCCTTCAAATAGCGATACATTTAGGCTCCAATTAAATGTAAACTTATTGTGTATGCATCATTTTTTGCAATTTTTTAATTCCTAAATATGCAAATATGTTTATTTTAGCATCTACTAAAGTTCCACTGAAAAATTCCATCATTGCCCCCATGTTTCCCTCAGTCAGTGATACATTTTCGGGAATCGGCAATATTGATACTTGTTTCCGTATACCCAGTTGGCGAAACTTGTAACGATGCCAATACTTAGAACACTGAGTCTAGCCGTACCTGAAGCAACAGACCTGTGCGTCCACTTCCTCCAATGAGAATGCAACAAATAACATGTTTGACTTTTTATCGTTGCATCCTCATTTGAGGATTAATTTTTTTTTTTTTTTTTGTTTGTTTATTATTATTATTTTTGGGGATGGGAGCATTAAGCATTTTTGGAATGTTCCAAATGCCTTCGGCTCTGCAAAACGTGCATGGTTAGGCCTCACTCCTTTCTTTCTCATCTTGGGGTTGATGCAAACTGGCCAATCTCATTTTAAATCATGTCATTTTCATTATTGGTATAATACAGGGGCATTTTCACACCGAGCTCGAGTGGGGTCGCCTGTGGGATGCAGGGGCACACTCGGGGTGGGTGGGGCCCACAGGGAAGGTCTCGTGTTCGAGACTCTTCACCGGGGGTGATTAATGCGCATTTTACACCGGGCTCGAGCGGGGTGGCCCGTGGGATGCGGGGACACACTTGAGTTGGGCGGCCCGTGTGAAGCGGTACCCATGTGATTTGAGGCCCACGAGGGGGGTTCGACCGAGGTCCTAACCTATGAGATGTGGGGCCTGGGCTATGAGATATAGGGATTAATTCGCCATGCTCTAACAATTCGAGCTTTTAGAGCAAGTGGTTAATTGTCCTGCATCAAATTGGTATCAGAGCGGGAGGTCTCGTGTTTGGGACTCTTCACCGAGGGTGATTAATGCAGGGGCATTTTCACACCGGGCTCGAGTGGGGTTGCCTGTGGGATGCAGGGGCACACTCAGGGTGGGCGGGGCCCATGGGGGAGGTCTCGTGTTCGAGATTCCTCACCGGGGGTGATTAATTCGCATTTCACATCGGGCTCGAGTGGGGTAGCCTGTGGGATGCAGGGACACACTCGGGGTGGGCAGCCTGTGTGAGGCGGTACTCATGTGATTTGGGGCTCACGAGGGGGGTTCGTGATGTAGAACGTGTCATAGATACGTTCCTAGCATGGTTGGGCCAAAAGAAGATGGACCGTAAATTGACCATAACTTTTGATCCGGGTATCGTTACGGGGAGCACAACCTATCAATCTTTACTGAAGTGGGCCATCCGAGGTGAACCGACCCACAAAGTGGGTCGCGTCTGTCCGTTTCGTCAGAAAACGCGTGCTTTCAGCTCAAAAACGAATTTTTAGGAAGATTTTACTATTTTTAGTAATTTCGAATTTTTGATATTTTTTAGAGTTTTAGATTTTCTTTCCTTATAGAAATAAGTTTTAGTTATACTAGGACTCTTCTAGAGAAAGTTTATTTGTAATTTTTATTTTTAGAAATTAGGCTTTAGAAGAGTTGTATTAGAATTAGGATTTTTATTAGAGTTAGAATTTTGCTATTTTTGGTAATTACGAATTTTAGTTTATTTTTTTTCTTTATTAATAGTGTAAGGAGACACATTAGAAGATGATCAATTATTAATTAATCTATTTCAAATTTATTAGAATTTATTTATATTTTCTGCTCTCTTTTCTCGTGGATTCGAGAAAGTCTCTGTGAGGAGTCTAGAGAGGTTCCGTGGATTCGGAATATTTATCCTCCTGAGGAAGACGGTGCTCGACCTCACGTCCTCCCCTGCGTCAGTTTGGTATCAGAGCGAGGTTTCTCCTCGGGTCGATGGCTTCTAACGACGGGTCGGGCAACAATCCCATGGGCGGTGCTCCAGGGAATTTACCTTTAACGGCGGCAACTTTTGAAGTAGCGCAACAAGAGAATCGGCAAGCCATGCAAAGGCTGCAGGCTTCCATCGACAGTATAGCGGATCTCTTGGCGGAAAACCTAAGGCAACTCTGTGTTCATGGTGGTAATCCACCACCAGCAATTGCTGGAATTCGTAATTATACTGATCGTAAGGCGATGCTATCAATGAACCAAAGGATGGTTCAAGAATTCAAGATGAAAGTCGATCTTCCTAGTTTTAATGGTCAACTCTACTTCAAGGACTTCCTCGATTGGTTGCTCGAAGTCGAACGTTTCTTCGACTACATGAACATCGTAGAAGAAAGAAAAGTTAAACTCGTGGCATACAAGTTGACGGGTAGAGCTTCAGATTGGTGGGAACAACTTCAACTCGAGCGAACGAGACAGATGAAGACGCCAATTCGCACGTGGTCGCGGATGAAGAAGTTATTGTGCATGCGATTCCTTCCTCGAGATTACGATCAGGTATTATTCCAACAAAACCAAAATTATTATCAGGATAGTCGATCAGTAAAAGGTTATGCAGAAAAATCCTATTATTGGTCCTCGAGAAACGACTTCATCAAAACAGAGTTGCAACAGACCACAGGATTCATCAGTGGCGAACATGTGACCTCTATAGGAATGGAGAACCAACCCAACACTTCTGAAGTGGAGGAGCAATATCTCATCACTGAACAGGCCTTTGTTAAACAATATGAGGAAACGGAAAATATATATCCATTAGTTGAAAAGAAAAAATATGTGGAGCCTGTGAATATCTTAGAGGATTTGGAACCAGTATCGCAGGAGTTCAAGAGGGTTGTGCTCGATGAACTCCCTAATAAATTACCTCCCGTACGAGATATACAAAATCACATTGATCCCATCTCAGGGGCAAGTCCGCCTAATTGTCCACATTATCAGAAAAAATATGAGATCTTGAAGGCAGATGTGAAGGAACTAATCGATATTAGTCAAATCAAGGAAAGCATGAGTGTATGTATTGTGTCAACTCAAGAGCTTAATGCCAAGTACAAAAAAAGAGCTAATGAACATCGACATCGGAAGTTATCTCAGACTCATGTGCTAAGTCTCTTGCGTAACTCGAGGGCGAGTTTTTTTCAAGTGGAGGAGTCTGATGTAGAACGTGTCATAGATATGTTCCTAGCATGGTTGGGCCAAAAGAAGATGGACCGTAAATTGACCATAACTTTTGATCCGGGTATCGTTACGAGGAGCACAACCTATCAATCTTTACTGAAATGGGCCATCCGAGGTGAACCGACCCACAAAGTGGGTCGCGTCTGTCCGTTTCGTCAGAAAACGCGCGCTTTCAGCTCAAAAACGAATTTTTAGGAAGATTTTACTATTTTTAGTAATTTCGAATTTTTGATATTTTTTAGAGTTTTAGATTTTCTTTCCTTATAGAAATAAGTTTTAGTTATACTAGGACTCTTCTAGAGAAAGTTTATTTGTAATTTTTATTTTTAGAAATTAGGCTTTAGAAGAGTTGTATTAGAATTAGGATTTTTATTAGAGTTAGAATTTTGCTATTTTTGGTAATTACGAATTTTAGTTTATTTTTTTTCTTTATTAATAGTGTAAGGAGACACATTAGAAGATTATCAATGATTCATTAATCTATTTCGAATTTATTTAGAATTTATTTATATTTTTCTGCTCTCTTTTCTCGTGGATTCGAGAAGTCTCTGTGAGGAGTCCAGAGAAGTTCCGTGGATTCGGAATATTTATCCTCTTGAGGAAGACGGTGCTCGACCTCACGTCCTCCCCTGCGTCAGTTCGGCTGAGGTCCTAACCCATGAGATGTGGGGCCTGGGCTAATGAGATAAATAGATTAATTCGTCATGCTCTAACAGTTCGAGCTTTTAGTGCAAGTGGTTAATTGTCCTACATCATGGTATACATTTGCTTTTATAATTTTTTATTGGTAACATAATCTCTCTATTAAATACAAAGAAGAGTACAGACTATCCATTAAGACGATATATAAACACTCTTAGTATGAAGAGAATACACAGAGATACCTGCTTGCCTAAAGCAAATTTGGAGACTGGAGAGCCTTTGCCTTGATAATGTCAAAAATGAAGGACAATGTCCATGGAGCCCTGCCCTTCCCAGCTGCTCAAGCAATAGCATCTGTAAAAGATCTCATTCCCCAACATGAGCAAACACAAGTCATAATGCAAAGAGAGAGTACCATTTTGACAATGGATAAAGAATCCCAGGACAGAGAAGATCTGGAGATTCCTTGTTTGCCTAAATCAAAATTGAAAAGTTGAAGCCTTTGCTTTGATATCTTTAACTATAAGGGATAATGTCTGTGACCTTACACTTCGTAGATGCTCAAGCAGTAGCATGTATAAAATAATCACATTCCACAATGTTATTTACAAACTCATCAAGTGGATTGTGTGCTCCTTCATATGGGCAGACACTTGGGTCTGTATATACTGTGTTTATGCAAATATTGAGATATGATCCTGGTTGACACGTAAACAAACATTTTTCTTTCCAGAAGAGTCTCAAGTACCATCTTATCATCATCAGATGGTTCTTGGAATGCCTTTACAAAGATGAGCAACTCTATCATTTACTTACCGATAGTAGCAAATTTCGAAGCAGATCATTTAGCAAAGGGTGTTTTCTTGAGCCATCACTGTTAGCAAATCATGATTTATTAGAGTGCAAGCCAACTCTTATAGTTAATACGCTAGTTCCTTGTTTGCATCCAAGGCTGTTTGTTTCTGTTACCAACTTTTGGATCACCTTCTCTTTTGGGCCAAGTTTTATTTCTTTGATCTATTAAAAATGTTCAAGTACCATTGCCCTCCTTTTGCCCTCAGTTTCGTAGAACATTGAAAATGCTGCAGGTGCTTTGGTCTGATTTTTTTCTTGCAATGCAGCTTCAACTCAGTGAATTTGAAGAAAAATATGCACGAGTTATAAGCAAAACTGGTCTGGACCCATCAAATAATCTTCCATTGACAAATTAATCAGAGAATGATCATTGACCTCACCCCTTAAGCAACTTCCTGAATAGTCAGCTTTCTGTCCCCTTCAAGAGTAACAAGTTATCGTCATCAGACGATTGGGGATTTTCTATTTCTTGAGCAGTTGAATCTCACTCCGTGAAGGGGATATTCAATCAACCCACACAATTCATTGAACACCAAGCTGGTGGTTCTGCAGTTTTCTTCTCATAATTCGTATCTAGATATAAAGTTGTATTGGGATCTCCAATCACACACCAATCCCTGTCCGACCATCTGCTAGCATATAACAATTCCACCCTGAAATTTCCCTATCCATGAATCCAAGTATCTCATGCACTACAGTTATCAATAAAAATCATCACATTCTATTGTAGTGATTGGTAAAACCCTAGTTTGGGGTTTTGCTGGGGAGTAGTCGAACCTCACATTAAACAACTTCCCGTGTCCAGTCTTTGTAGCAGGTGTGGCTGCATATATATATATATATATATATATATATATATATATATAATATATATATATATATATATATATATATATATATATATATATTATCATCCAAAATTCAGAGTTGCAGTGCATTATCGAACCATATCTGACACTAAGTGTCTGTCTAGACACATCTCACCCGCTTCTTGTGGATGGGCTTTCGCTTTTAAAACTGAAATCAATTGCAAAATGCCATCTCTTAAATTTTAGGTTCTGAATGAAGAAGCTTCAACAATCAAGGAGCTGGCCTTCCTGACAATACTCAGTCAAGAGATAACAAAGAGGATAAACTTTGCCAATCAAATGGATTATACATCCCAAAATGTAATGTCTCAGCTTCATTTTAGACCTAAGATCAAAGCAAGGCACATTCATTCAATCTTCGTATGAGCTAGAGCAAGGAAAACCCTCATGTGGATTAGAATACCTTGTCCTTGCAAATTAGTATAGTCAACCAAGCAAGTGATTGGATCAAACTCCAGCACTGAAAACAGCTGAAACTTTCACCTGAACCGCTTGATAGAGAAAGCAGACACTGCTTTTGTCACAGATGGCTCAGGGAAGAACAACCTATCCATAGACAGAGAACCGCTATAGTCAGCACCCACAACAACCTATTCCGTACATATTTGGGCTGGAGTTGACAAAGAACCCATGGCGGGTCACTTCCCCATTTTTTTTATCCTTCAGAAGAAAGTTCCATGGAGCGAATTCTAGTGAGCAGAAAATCTCAAGCAAACTGACTTGCAGAAGGCATTTACTGATGTCAAGAGAGGTATTTTCAGAATGTGATTACCATGAGAGGTAGAAAGACACATATGCCCATTATTTGAAATGGGGACAGAATGTTGACTACCAACAAATGATTGGTTCCATGCAGTATAGGTTGCTGGCAGGAAAATCTACCTCCCATTACCTTTGATTTGGTTTAAGGGTCATTTGGAGGTTTCTTGCGATCCTAAACCTAAGTAGGTGAAGTAAAACATTCATAGATTGACATCTATGTCTAGGCTGGGAGCTATTGTTTTTTCGCCGAGTACTATGCCATTTGGGAGAAACATTTTGTTATTGTTCTGTCTCATGATTCATTACCTTGTAAACCATTTGCAACCTTTATTTATTTATTTTTTAATCCAGGGAATGTTTCTTAATGCTATTTTTGTATTGGTTCTATTGAAATTGGCATTAACTGAAAAGGGATTGAGTTATCTTTTGCAGGTTTTTCCAGATTGGGTCAATAATTCTTGCCCTCCATGATGCTAGTGATGTCTTTATGGAAGCAGCTAAAGTTTTTAAATATTCTGAGAAGGAGCTTGGAGCTAGCCTCTTCTTCGGACTTTTTGCTGTCTCGTGGCTCCTACTGCGGCTAATATTCTTTCCCTTTTGGGTGATCTGGGCCTCGAGGTTTGTCTCCACCATTTGAATGTGTGCTAATCTTGTTTAGTGTGGTCTATTTCTTACTAATCCTTTTGATGGGTGCATTTTCCAGCTATCATATTCGTGACTACTTGAATCTATCAGACACTTACGACTGTTCGTTGTACTATGTTTTCAATATAATGCTCTTGACGCTGCTTGTGTTTCATATATACTGGTGGATCCTCATATGTTCAATGGTTTTGAGACAGCTGAAAAATAGAGGACAAGTGGGAGAGGATATCCGATCAGGTAAACATTGTGTTGCTATGTTCTTTTGACATTTGAATTCTGCACAGGTGTTTTTTTTTTTTTTTTTTCTGAACACACCCACACCACACACTCACACACCCCACCCAAAATTTTCCTTAGTTTGGAAATGTTGTAATATAGTAAAATACTCCCAACTGCCATTCAAATTACTGTGAGCTTAGCATCCAATGTTCAAATTGAACCTGAGGTTTGGTCGTCCAGATCGTCGATCTGATGGGCATGTCTGAGGCTTGGGGCTGCTTGAATAGGTGTCCCAGATTTGAAGATCTAACCATATCCAAGTTTTGACATTTTTCCAGATCATAGCCTTTCTAAGCCTTTCTTTTCCTTAACTAGTGGGATACTGATCAAAGGGTTGGGATCTTCTGATCTGGGAGATATTTCCAGTATCCCCCCATCCTTAATGGGAACCATCAGATCAGCAGTCTGGACTGTCCATCAATGGGCTCTACAATAAATCTTCTGCTGCGTCAGGACCTATGATTCCTCTTGCTAAGACCCGTGTTTGTTTTGTTGCCACCTATCATAAGTGTTATCAAGTTCAACTATCCATGGCCATCTTATGATGTGGACATGCCAAACCTAAGCTTTAGACTATCCTGATATTTTGAAAATGTCCAAATATAGAAGTCAGGATCTTCAGGAGAAATGTGCATTTTCTAATAAAAACTTTCATTTTTAGCAGCATCTAATGTTTTTAACAGATTAAGTTACTAACATCTGTGGCTTCTTATTTCAGATTCAGAAGATGAAGATTAGCTAGTGGTCTAGTATTTGGCTGAATAGGTAGTCAGTGGTGATGCTAATTATTGGGGGATACAACGTCATCTTTACAGTCCAATCTGGATTCTATTCATTCCATCCGGTGGATATCATGGGGGCTTGATTTTTATTTTTCTTTTCTTTGTTCCTGAAAAAGAACTGGCAGTCAAGTATATTTACATGATTGGTTTCTTATGTATATTAGGTTTTCCTGTATAATTTTTTCCCCTCTATGAAATCCAGGTCAGAGATTAGTCTTACCCTCAAACCAATCAAAGTGTCGTATTTCAAGGTTTCATTTACACTTATTAAGTGGTCATCTTTGTTTTTGTACACACTTTCTTTGAAGTTTTGGGCTGGTCCAAATCCAAATACATGCCAAGGATGTGAAAAAAAAAAAGGGTTTTATGTGGAAGAGATACTATTTTGGTTCTGCCTTCAGGCCTCGCTTGCCCTCACATGGAAACAATAGAATAGGAAAAGGTACTATGCGCTCGAGCTCACGGGTCCGGCTCATGAGGTCGAGCTGTGTGGGCCCCACATGATGGGTTTCGAACATCTACCCCATCAGTCAGATGCACCATTCCATCGTGGGCCCAGGTCCCAAAAATCAAGTCAATCTGTGACTTGTGTGGGCCACACCACATACAAAAGTGGAGAGGGGCAGTACACCATTGAAACAGTCATAACCATTTTTGAGGGCCCACCGAGATGTGGTTTGCAAATCCAGCCCATCCATTATGTGTGTCGCACTTGAATGAGGGTTCAGACGAAGTTTCAGGCGCATGCCAAACTCAGGTGATATGTTTTAACGGTCTTCACATAATTTTAGATGGTATGGCCCACTTGAGTTCCGTATACGGCTGATTTTTGGGATATCCCATAATTTAAAGGGTATCCATCAAATGTACAGTGTTGATGGTCGACACACTCATCACGGTGGGGCACACATAGCTCGACCTCATGGGAGCTTATTGTGAGCTGGAGCCGATAGTACCTTTTCCCACATATATATATATATATATATATTATATATATATATATATATATATATATATATATATAATATAATATATATCTATATATATAATATATATATAGAAAGGTACGAAGCGCTCTACCGCATGTTACCTTCTTATGAGGTTGAGTGCCAGGTTGATTGGTGAAAGTTTCAAAAGAATGGTGAGAGTTGTTAGGAGTGGAGAAATAAAACCTATGAAACAGCTTTCTTATATTTCCTACGAACCCCCCTCCCCCCCAATGAAGGTCCTGCCCTAGAAACCTAGGTGGGGCCTACCGTGTGGTTTTTTGAGAAATCCACTCTGTTCGTCCGTTTTTCTCGTATCAATTTAAGATATTGTACAAAAAATGAGTCAAGTCCAGGGATCAAGTGGACCACAAGTTGGGAATTGAACGTCCACCATTAAAAACTTCTTGATCCACGTCTACAAGACCTTTTGAATAAGTTGGATGGTAAAAAAACATTACGGTAGCCCTTGAAAAACATTTCAACGGTGGGTGTCATTATCACTGCAGCTTCCTTTGGTGTGGTCCATTAGAGTTGTTGACCTGCTTCTTTTTTAGGATTATACCTTAAAATGATCCGAGAAAAGCAATGAACAACGTGGGTAAAACACTTACATCACGTTGGGCTCCACAGAGCCCAATCCGTCCTCTTTCTTTTGCGCCGGTGTGGAACGGGCGGAAACGGATTGGCTACTCCCCCTACCACTAGCCGGGTGGTGGTGGTCCGTGCTCTATGGGCCCCACCATGATGTATGTGTTTCATCCATTTTTACATATCATGTTTTGGCTTTATCCCAAAAATGTAAGGGATATAAATATCTGGTGGACCACACCACAGGAAAACAATAGTGATTGGATACCCACCATTAAAATCCTGGTAAGGCCCACTGTACTGTTTATTTGGCGTCCAATCTGTTGATTAGGTCATACAGGCATGGATGAAGTGAAAAAACAAATATCATCTTGATCCAAAACATTTTTGGCTCCTAAAAAGTTTTTACTGGTCGACGTCCAATCAACACGGTTTCCTGTAATGTGGTCAACTTGAGATTGGGATATACCTTATTTCGGTCTCATGCCTGAAAATGATCTGAAAAAATAGATGGACGGCATGAATGAAACACATACATCATTGTGGGGCCCACAGAGCACCGACCACCTGCTATTGGATGGTGGCAGGGGAGTAGCCAATCCGTTTCTAGAACGGACAGACGCGGATTAGATACCGACAGGTTGAGTAGCGAGTCGGCTACTGAAGTGACGTCACTAAGTTCTGTGGGCCCCACTATGATGTATGTGTTATATCTACACCGTCCATCCATTTTGAAATATCATTTTAAGTCATGATCCAAAGAATGAGGCAGATAAAAATCTTTAGTGGATCCCACCACAGAAAACAGTGGGGAGAGTGATTCAAGCCCACCATAATGTTTATTTGAAATCCAACCTGTTCAAAAGTTAAAAAAGACATGAAATAAGAGAAAATACAAATATCAGCTCGATCTAAAACTTTTGTGGCCTTTAAAAGTTTTTAATGGTGGGTGTCACTGTCTCCACTGTTTTCTGTGCTGGGTCCGGTGGAGCTTTGGATTTAACTAATTCTTTTAATATTGCCCGAAAATGATCTCTCGAAATGGATAAAAGGTGTGGATAAAAAACATACATCATGATGGTGCCCACGGAACTTGGTGACGTCACTTCGCTGGCTAGTCTCGCTACTCAACCTGTTAGTAGATAATCCGCGCCCGTGTTCGACGGAAGCAGATACTGAAGCGAGTCACTCACTACGCTTCATACTGAGTAAACTCTGTGAGGTCTACGCTCCGTCCATCCAGTTTTACCCCTATAATTTTAGGGCCTGAGCCTAAAATTTAATCATATAGAATGTTTAAATGGACCACACCACATGAAACAGTTGAATTTAACGTCTGCTGTTGAAAAATTCTTGGGGGCCATGGAAGTTTTGGATCAAGCTTATGTTTGTTTTTTCTCTTCATCCATGTCCCTATGATCTTATGAATAGATTGGATGGCAAATAAACTTCACTGTGAGGCCTAGCAAGATTTCAATAGTTGAAATCATTATTCCCACGGTTTTATGTGATATGATTAACTTGTGACTTTGATCTGGTTCAATTTTAGGCTCAACCCTTGCAAAACGGATGGACTGAGATTTCTCAAAAAATACCACAGTAAACTCTACCTACGTTTCCACAGCAGTACTTAATGATAAAGGCTTTTGCGGGAAATACAGGGAGTCTTATCTTAATAACGGGTTTCACCAATTTTGTTTCTCCATTTAATTCTTATAAAATCTTACCGTTGGTTTGAAATTTTCAAAATCCAACCACTAGTGTCTTGCCAGCACTCCACCTCGTGGAAAGTTACTATGCGGTCAACCGCATGATACCTTTTCCCACACACATATCTTCACACACACACACACACACACATATATATAGAGGGAAAAGGTACTATGCGCTCAAGCTCACGATAAGCTTATCATGAGGTCGAGCTGTGTGGGCCCCACCGTGATGCGTGTCGACCATCAACACTGTGCATTTGATGGGTACCCTTTAAATTATGGGATATCCCAAAAATCAGCCGTATAAGGAACTCAGGTGGGCCATACCATCTAAAATTATGTGAAGACACCGTCAAAACATATAAAAGCACTTGGTGGGGCCCACCTGAGTTTTGCATGCGCCTGAAACTTGGTCTGAACCCTCATTCAAGTGGGACACACATAATGGATGGGCTGGATTTGCAAACCACATCTCGGTGGGCCCTCAAAAATGTTATGAATGTTTTAATGGTGTACGACCCCTCTCCACTCCTGTATGTGGTGTGACCCATACAAGTCACGGATTGACTTGATTTTTGGGACCTAGGCCCACGATGGAATGGTGCATCTGACTGATGGGGTAGATGTTCAAAACGCATCACGGCTGGGCCCACATAACTCGACCTCATGAGACGGACAGTAATCTTGGAGCGCATAGTACTTTTTCATATATATATATATATATATATATATATATATATATATATATATAATAGGAAAACGCTCACCTGCGAACCAGTTCGTACGTAGTACGTACGAACTTTTTTGATGACCCATCATCCGTGATGTTGATCCAAAATCTGAACGGTTCACATGAAGCAGAACCTAATGAAACCCCATAGTATGAATTTTTACTTTGATTCGAAACTTTGGTGGACCGTGAAAAATGTAAAGAGCTTCTTTCCTTCATTTGAATTTCTCTTTGCTATGGACGATATGGATAGAAGTTTTAGATAAAAGTAAACCTTGGTCCTGAAGGTTTTCACTAGGTGCTGCTTCACATGAACGGTTCAGATTTTGGATCAACATCACGGATGATGGGTTCTCAAAAAAGTTCGTACGTAGTACGTACGAACTGGTTCGCAGGTGAGCGCTTCTCTCTCTCTCTCTCTCTCTCTCTCTATATATATATATGGAAAAGGTACCATGTGCTCGAGCTGATGAGAACGTCCCGTGAGATTGAGCTATGTGGGCCCCACCGTGATGCATTTCGAACGTCTACCCATCAGTTAGATGCACCATTCCATCGTAGGCCTAGTTTACTTGTGTGAGCCACACCATATACAGGAGTCGAGAGGGGCCGTGCACCATTAAAGCATTCATAATCATTTTTTTGGGCCTACCGAGATGTGGTTTGCAAATCCAGCCCATCCATTATGTGTGTCTCACTTGGATGAGGGTTCAGACCAAGTTTCAAATGCATGCAAATTTTAGGTGGGCCCCACCAAGTGCTTTTATATGTTTTGGCATGTCTTCACATGATTTTAGATGGTATGGCCCACCTGAGTTCGGGGCTGATTTTGGGATATCCTATAATTAAAGGGGACCCATCAAATACACGGTGTTGATGGTCAACACGCATTATGGTGGGGCTCACACAGCTCAACCTCATGGGAGCTTATGGTGAGCTCGAGCGTATAGTACCCTTTCCCAATATATATAATATATATATATAGATATATATATATATATATATATATATATATATATATATATATATATATATATATATATGGAAAATGATACTACCAGGTTGACCTCATGGCAACTTCTCATGAGGTCAAGTTGTGTGAGCCTCACTGTTATTTAGGTTGAACATCAACACCATACATTTGATGGTTGCCATTTAGGTAACGGGATATCCCAAAAACTAGCTATATATGCAATTCAGGTGAGCCATGTCATGTAAAACAATGGGAAGACATGCCTAAAACATATAATAGCACTTGGTGGGGCCCACCTGAGTTTTGAATGGAGATGTAACTTGGTCTGATCCCTCATCTAAGTGGGACACAACGGATGAGCTGGATTTGTGAACCAGGTCTTAGTGGGCCCAATAAATGATTATGAATGTTTTAATGAGAGGGTAACCCCTTGTCAATCTGTTGTACGTGGTGCGGCCCACCCAAGTCATGAATTAACTTGATTTTTAAGCCCATGGCCCACCATGGAATGGTGCATCTGACTGATGGGGAAGATGTTTGGCCCACATCATGGTGGGTCCCACACAGCTCGACCTCATGGGAAGTTCCCATGAGGTCTGACCTCATTGTGTGTGTTATATATATATACACACACAGTGGGAAAGGATGTGAATCACTTCTCCAAACCAAAACATGCCCTGGCCCAAACATGGCTAGTCTTCATCAATTTTGCTGCACTAGTTGTTGGCGTGAGCTGTAAACAACCAATAGAGTTGTTTACTTAAACTAAACAACCAAGAGAGTTTTTAGCATTGTAAACAACCAAGAGAGATTTTAGGAATTTGTAGAGAGATTTTAGGAATTTGTAATTTGAAATTTGCAACATCCCGTAGCATGAGTGTAGGAGATGGAATTGTATAGC
This sequence comes from Magnolia officinalis, assembly GCA_021015155.1. NCBI lineage: Eukaryota > Viridiplantae > Streptophyta > Magnoliopsida > Magnoliales > Magnoliaceae > Magnolia > Magnolia officinalis. Next base: position 13,965,401 of record JAJHSJ010000004.1, on the reverse strand, counting down.
AAATAGGTTTTATTTATTTTTTTTATTTTTTTTTGTGTATATAACCTACGATGGAATGAAAAAGAAATATGACAGAATTTTTTAACATGGTATCAAAGCCAAACGATTTCTGACTTCCTGTATTACAACCCTAACTATACCTCTGTTCATGGCGGACTCTAGTGATCCGAACTCCTCTGGCGGCACGTCCAATCCCTCTGACTCTATCCTTGAATTGACTACAAGGATGACCAAGGTTTTGAACAGCGCTCGGACCCCGATCATCACCACTGAAACATCCGCTGCTCCGATCGGCATTAAGTTGGATGGTTCCAACTATGCATTGTGGTCTCAGGTTGTCGAGATGTACATCTCTGGCAAGGACAAACTGGGATACATTAACGGCGATTTTCCCCAGCCGCTACCAACTGATCCCTCCTTTCGCAAGTGGCGCACCGATAACGCCATTGTTAAAGGTTGGTTAATTTCTTCTATGGATTCGTCCTTAATTGACAATTTTATTCGGTTTCCTACGGCAAAAGCGGTTTGGGATTCCATTGCAACTACCTTCTTTGATGGTAGTGATACCTCACAAGTGTATGATCTTCGACGGCGTGTGACACGACTGAAGCAAGCTGCTGGCTCTCTGGAAAAATATTACACCGAGTTGCAGGGTTTATGGCGTGAAATTGATTTCCACCGGCCAAATCCTATGGAATGCTCTGCTGATATTCAGCACTATAATCGGATCATCCAGGAAGACCGTGTTTATGTGTTTCTAGATGGTCTTGACGATCGGCTAGACAAAATACGGGCTGATGTTCTACAGATGAAACCGTTTCCTACTGTCGAACAAGCGTATGCGCATGTTAGACGGGAAGCTATTCGACAGCAAGTCATGACTTCCCATGACACCGATGGGCTCCATGGAGCTGTCTTGGCCTCCAAAGCCCTTACATTAAACACTTCTGCCCCTGGTAAATCTTCCAAGACCCGAAATTCTACTGATGCGAAAAAATGTTCTTGCGGCGGAAACCAGAAACACACACGTGAAAACTGTTTTAAGTTGCATGGGTACCCTGATTGGTGGCATGATCTTCAAGCTCGTAAACGTCCTGATGGAACCGGAACCAATGGAAGTTCAGGCACAGTTGTTGTTGCTGCTGCAGAGCCCCATCTTTCTCTTATACAACCAGCTGCAACGTCCACAGATGCTCCTCCCAACTTGAACTCAGGTATCTCTGGTCTTGCTCTTCTTACCTCCCACAGAGATGCGGATTGTAGTGCATGGCTTCTCGACTCGGGGGCCACTGACCATATGACATTTGCTATCTTGGACTTCTCTCAGACCTCTCTTCCGCGACGCACCAGCATAGCCAATGCAAATGGTGTTATCTCACCAGTCACTGGAGCCGGCTCTGTGACCTTATCTCCATCCTTACATTTATCTAATACTTTACTTGTTCCATCTCTATCCCATAAATTGTTGTCTGTGAGTCAGCTTACTGCAGACCTTGGGTGTGTTGTACTTATTTATCCAAATTTCTGTCTTATTCAGGATATTCTCACCAAGGAGATAATTGGACGTGGTACTAAGAGGGGGGATTATATTATGTGGAAGACATCAGTATCGGCCAGGCCAATAACATGAACCATCCACATGCTGATAAAGAGACACTACTTTGGTTGTGGTTCGACGCTTGGGACACCCATCTTTTCCTTATTTGAAGCATGTTTTTCCTGATCTGTTTAAGCATTTAAAGGCATCTGATTTGAAATGTGACACTTGTATTTTGGCTAAGAGCCATCACGCTACTTATCCATTAAGCATGACTAAAAGTGACACTCCATTTGCGTTAATTCACTCTGATGTATGGGGGCCCTCACCTGTTACTAATATGTCTGGCTTTCGTTGGTTTGTTATTTTTGTGGATGATTGTACCCGTATGACATGACTCTACTTGATGAAACACAAAGATGAGGTTCTTAGTGCCTTTAAAACATTCCATGCTATGGTTAGTACTCAGTACAGTGCCACCATGAAGGTTCTCCGCTCTGATAATGGTGGAGAATATGTAAATCAGCACCTTAAAACGTACTTTACTCAACATGGTTTAATTCATGAAACGTCATGCTCACAAACACCTCAACAGAACGGTGTCGCCAAGAGGAAGAATAGACATGTTCTTGAGACTGCTCGTGCTTTGCTTCTCGGTGCTCATATGCCCAAACGTTTTTGGACCGATGCCGTCTCAACTGCTGTCCATCTTCTCAACCGAATGCCTTCTAAGGTTTTATCATTTAAGACACCACTCCAATGTCTTTCTACTTATGTGTCACTACCTACCGCACTGATGCTTCCTCCTCGCGTTTGGGGTGTGTCGTTTATATATATCTCCACAAGAACCAGCGCACTAAACTTGATCCGTGTGCACGTCGGTGTTTGTTTTTGGGCTATGGCGTCCATCAAAAAGGGTACCGGTGCTATGATCCTACCACTCGCAGACTCTATGTGACTATGGATGTCCAATTCTTGGAAACTGATATGTTTTTTTCCTCTCCAGCACCTACTTCTACTCTTCAGGGGGAGATACATAATGAAGAGTTGAATTGGTTCCAACATGAGATGTCGAATGATAACGCAGGCGTTGTGAACTGTGAAGCCGAGCTGCAGGAGCATGGTGACTGAATGATAACTCAGGCGTTGTGAATTGTGAAGCCAACTGTGAAGCCGAGCCGCAGGAGCATAGTGGGCCGAATGATAACTCAGGCGTTGTGAACTATGAAGCCGAGATATATCCTAATGTAGAGCATGCAATATTTGAGACCGACCCTATATCCCCTCCCTCTGAAGTGCCAGCCGAATCATCTCCTGAGAATACTCCTGAGGTAAGTACTGTTACTACACCCTTACATACCGATGATATAGATGCATCTGCAGAATATGTCTTACCTCACAGGTACAATCGTGGCAAGCCACCTAACAGATACTCTCCAGATATTAAAGAACGAGGATCGAGATATCCAATTGCTAACTATGTATCCACCAAGGAACTCTCTGAACCTCTCAAGAGATTTGCACAAGAACTCTCCATATGTCAGATTCCTACCAGTGTTCATGAAGCATTGGCAAATCCAAGATGGACCCGAGCTATAGAGGAAGAAATGGAGGCACTACTTAAAAATGATACATGGACTCTTGTTCCATTACCTGAAGGAAAACAAACCGTGGGGTGCAAATGGGTGTTCTCCATTAAACACAAAGCAGATGGATCTATTGAACGGTACAAAGCACGACTGGTAGCGAAGGGATATACGCAGACGTATGGTGTCGATTATCAGGAGACTTTCTCACCTGTAGCCAAGTTGAATACAGTTAGGGTGTTATTGTCTCTTGCAGCAAATCTTGATTGGCCTTTGCATCAATTTGATGTAAAAAATGCGTTTCTCAACGGTGATCTCCAAGAAGAGGTTTATATGGATGTTCCTCCAGGTTATACAACATCTTCAAAGAATGGAGTGAGTGGTGTGTAAATTACAGCGAGCGTTGTATGGACTGAAGCAATCACCACGAGCATGGTTTGAAAGGTTTAGCTTGGCAATGAAGAAATATGGCTTCCAACAAAGTAACTCTGACCATACTTTGTTCTTAAAGCATCAGTCGGGCAAGGTAACTGCTTTGATAGTCTATGTAGATGACATGATTATTACAGGAGATGATGAAGAAGAAGAAATCTCTCTGCTTCAAAATCAATTAGCAATTGAATTCGAGATGAAAAATCTGGGAGGACTGAAGTATTTCTTGGGAATTGAAGTTGTCAGGTCTAAGCAAGGTATATTTCTCTCCCAACGGAAATACATATTAGACTTGCTAACGGAAGTAGGGATGTTGGAATATAAACCTGCAGACACCCCCATGGTTCAGAATCACAAGCTTGGAGAATACCCAGACCAAGTACCAACAGATAAAGGAAGATATCAAAGGTTAGTTGGTAAACTCATTTATCTTTCTCATACTCGTCCTGATATTGCATACGCTGTAAGTGTTATAAGTCAATTTATGCATAATCCAAGTAAGAGTCATATGGAAGCAGTGATTCGAATACTTCGATACTTGAAGTCATCCCCGGGCAAGGGGCTTATGTTCTCAAAACATAATAGTCAGTCGATGGTTTATGGATACACGAATGCGGATTGGGCAGGTAATATCACTGACAGAAAGTCCACCTCAGGATATTTTACATTTGTTGGGAGAAATCTTGTAACCTGGAGAAACAAGAAACAAAAAGTGATAGCTTTGTCAAGTGCTGAAGCTGAGTTTAGGGGAATGGCTAAGGGTCTTTGTGAACTCCTTTGGCTAAGAAAGCTACTCACTGAAATCGGGTTTGCCCCCACTTCCGAGATGGATCTCTTTTGTGACAATAAAGCTGCAATTGCCATTTCTCACAATCCTATTCAACATGATCGTACTAAACATGTGGAGGTAGATCGACATTTCATCAAAGAGAATCTTGAAGCAAAAATAATTAGGTTTCCATTTGTGAAATCCGAAGATCAGTTGGCGGACATCCTTACAAAAGCTGTATCTAGCAAGGACTTCTACAACTCACTTGACAAGTTGGGTATGCGAGACCTCTATGCATCAACTTGAGGGAGAGTGTTGGCGTGAGCTGTAAACAACCAATAGAGTTGTTTACTTAAACTAAACAACCAAGAGAGTTTTTAGCATTGTAAACAACCAAGAGAGATTTTAAGAATTTGTAGAGAGATTTTAGGAATTTGTAATTTGAAATTTGCAACATCCCGTAGCATGAGTGTAGGAGATGAAATTGTATAGCAAATAGGTTTTATTTTATTTATTTATTTTTTGTGTATATAACCTTACGATGGAATGAAAAAGAAATATGACAGAATTTTTTAACACTAGTGCGGACAAAAAATCCATGGTTAAAAGAAAATGACCAAAGGGTCTACTTTCTACATACAAGTGTGGTCCACCAGCTGAAAGGATCGTCCTCATATTGGTCCACGCATATGTACGCGTGCCCGCATGGTATGTCTGCCACGTCTCTTATCTGTTTACAATTCCAGCACTCTTTTCAAAGACCAATCAAAATCCACCAGCCTTAGGTACCTCTTTTCATATGTACAGCACTCTGGCATGTCTTCTCCGATCATATAATGCCCTTATATATCAATCGAAATCAGCAGCTGCAGCTGCAGCAGCCAAACACTTCCTCCATTTTCATTTCTCTGTCAAAGCCCTTCCTCAAAGCCCTGATATCTCTTTCTGGAATGCCAACCTTAGATCTCACATCAGCGCCAAAAACTTTAAATCGGCACTCATGCTCTTCTCTCGAATGCTAGAACTCAATCTTAAACCAAATGAACTGACTTTCTCTCTCCTCATAAAAGCTTCCGTGTCTCTGCTTGATTCAAAGAAAGTCGATGCCCAAAGAATCCACGCGCACCTGCTCAAAGCGGGATTCGGCTGTTCTGTTCTTGTGCTTACTGCCCTCCTCGACTTATATGCAAAATGCGGATGCATTTCCTCCGCACATCAACTATTTGATGAAATGCCCGAAAGAGATGGCATTGCCTGGAATTCATTGATTTGTGGGTATTCCTATAATGGATATGATTTTGATGCACTGGAGCTCTTCTCGAGTATGTTGGAAGTAGGCCTGAACCCGTGTAGGGTTACATTGGTTAGCATTATACCTTCTTGTGCTAGACAAGACTTGCTCTTTCAAGGAAAATCCATTCACGCCTACGCGGTTAAGTCGGCCCTCGCTTTGGATTCTCGGGTAATGAATGCGCTTACTTCTATGTATGCAAAGTGTTCAGATTTAGATGCTGCATGGCTCTTGTTTGGAAGCATGGTTGAGAAAAGTGTGATTTCATGGAACACCATGATAGCAGCGTATGGCCAAAACGGTAGTTGGGAAGAGGCGTTGGCTGTTTTCAATCAAATGCTATCAGAAAATGTGGTACCCAATTCAGTTACAATCGTAAGCCTTTTGTCAGCAAACGTTCCTGTGGATTCTACCCATTCGTATGCTGTTAAGATGGGTCTAGTTGCTGATATTTCAGTAATTACGTCGCTCATTTGCATATATTCAAGGTTTGGAAATATAGATGCAGCAGAACTACTTTATGGATTGATGCCACAGAAGAACTTGGTTTCCTTGACTGCAATAATTTCTGGCCATGTTGAGAGAGGAGATGTCTGTTCGGCTTTGGAGCGCTTTTGCCAGATGCAGCTGATCGACATGAAACCCGATGCAGTTGCTATGGCCAGCATTCTTCAAGGGTTTACCAACCGGCACACCATTCAAACAGGCATCTCTTTGCATGGCTATGGAATCAAGAGTGGGTTGGTTTCCAATGCTTTAGTGCTGAATGGGCTGATCAGCATGTATTCAAAGTGTGATGACATAGAAGCTGCTTTTTCTCTGTTTCGAGGGATGCAAACGAGACAGCTGATCACTTGGAATTTGATGATTTCTAGTTGCGTGCAGGCTGGGAGGTTGATCGACGCTGTGGATCTGTTTTGTCAAATGAAGATGTTTCGATATGAAGCGGACCCGATCACGATGGCTAGCATGCTCTCAGGATGTGCTCAGCTACGGTCTTTGCAACTTGGTAAAATACTCCATGGTTACATCCTTAGAAACAGCCTCCAAATGGAAGCTTTCATTGGGACTGCTCTGATAGACATGTATGCTAAATGTGGAACCATAGAAAATGCAGAACGGGTGTTTAAAACCATTGAAGAGCCATGTTCAGCAACCTGGAATTCAATGATCATGGGCCTTGCTTTGTGTGGATTGGAACAGCAAGCTCTTGAGCATTACGACAGGATGGCAGAACGGGGGCTGAAATCTGACAAAATTACCTTCTTAGGAGTATTGTCTGCTTGTAGTCATGCAGGCCTTGTCGAGGAAGGCCGACAATATTTTAAGCTCATGATTGAGGTGTTTAAGATTGCCCCTGGATTACAACACTGTGCATGTATGGTCAACCTACTTGGCCGAGCAGGCTTGTTAGATGAAGCCGTCCTGTTTATCAAAAACATGGAGGTTGAACCAGATTCTGTTGTATATGGAGCCTTGCTTGGCGCCTGTTGTATCTACCAAGATATCAAGCTAGGGGAATGTCTGGCGAGGCGGATTTTCTTCTTAGATTATCGAAACTGCGGGTACTATCTCTTGATGTCGAATCTCTATGCGGGAGCTGGAAGGTGGGATGATGTAGCTAGGATGAGGAAGATGGTGAAAGAAGATATTGGAGGGGATGGCTATTCAGGAAGTAGCCTGATTGAAGTGAATTCCATGCATTTCTTACAAGAAAATGATTGGTAAAAAGAAGTCCCGCTGTCTACACCGGCTTTTTTGTTAGACAAGCCATGGGGTCTTTTCTGTGGTGGGGCCCACCTAATTTATATGGCTAGGATGTGTTGATATGTGTGGCCTGGTAACAAGGACAAGAACAAGAACATTGAAGAAACCTTGACAGCTATAGAGAGGAGTCCACATACATGGAGGTTTTGAAGATTCTCCAACTCGTTTCTACTATTGAGTTACTTTGTCCACTCTTTTGTTTGTAGTAGCGACCTCACCCAAGTCTCACCTCCTGTCTTGATGCTGTGTAGCATAGCTTAAAGACTTCAAAATTGGATTCGACTGGATGTCCAGCCAGCTCAGTTCGATTCCAAGACTCAGCTGAGTTTTTACTTGAATCACTGGATTTTGGTTCAAGAATATATATAGGTATTTATTAGCGGATAAGTGTTGTAAAAATAGAAAAAAAGCTAACAACCGAACCATGTAGTCTTCCTCGGTCTGAAGATGGAGATCACGGTTTCATACCACCCTTCCTTTTTACCTTATTCAGATGAATGGCTGACTAGGTTTTGATCGACTCAGCAACTTGCCTGAGTCACTCCGAGTCGACCCAGTGAATTGTCTAACTCCACGAGTCTTGCCAAGACAGACCATGTCAATATGAGGAGCGAGTTTCCCAGCATCTTGGCTTGAAATCTTGCCAAGCGAGATGACTTGGCTGAGTTTCTGAGTCGAGTCAGCGAGTTTAAAAGTATGTTGTATGGAGCTGGCAATGGGCTGAGCCTGGAATGGTTTTGGACCAGATCTTAAACTGATCAAGGTGGGCCCGTCGGTCTGAGCCTATTCAAACTTTCGAGTTTGGTTGGCCCAGGCCCAGATATTGGTGTCAATGGGCTGGGCTTAGGCCTGAAAAATCAGAATTTTGAACAGGGTCGGTTCGATGGCCCGGGACCTACACCAGCCCGGGTTCGTTGACAGCCCTAGGCCCAGCCCATCAGCAACACAGTTCCAACACCCACCCATTTAATGCATGGAACAAGACACGGCGACGAATCCCCACCAACCAAACTCCCTCTTCTCCTTCCCTTCTATATATATATATAGGAAAAACAATACAAGCATACAATGCAAGCAATCCATAAAATATTCAGAGGGAAGAGAAGTGATGAAAGCCTAGTAGAAATGGAAGGTCTTTGGATTATTACTGTAGCTCTGATCGTGGCAGTGGTGCTACTTGAAAACGTGCGGCGACGGAGGTTGGACAAGGATTCAAAGGTGATAAAATGGCCTGCTGGGCCACGGCCACTGCCAATCATCGGGAACCTACACCAACTCTACAAAGGAGGTGACTTGCTACATGTCACCTTGGCTAACATCGCCCAAGTGCATGGGCGAATCATGACTGTTTGGCTCGGGAGCTCCCGGCCTACCATTGTGGTGAGCGATCATGAGCTAGCTTGGGAGGTGCTGGTGAGCAAGGCTCCGGACTATGCTGCACGGATGCTCCCATACATGTCGAAATTTGTTACCGCCGATTGGCGCACGCTCGCCACCTCTGACTCGGGTTCCTACTGGCAGGCTCTCCGTAAGGGCCTCCATAGTTATGCCCTCAATCCACCCAACATCTTAGCACAGGTCCACTTGCAGGAGAAAGACATGTCTCACATGATCCAGAGCCTCCAAGAGGAAGCCTCCATGAGTGGAGTAGTCAAGCCGCTGCTCCAGCTTCGGCGGACCACGGTGCGGCTGGTCGGCCGCCTTTGTTTTGGCCCTGAATTCAAAGATGAAGTGTTTGTTGAAGGCATGGATAGTGCGGTTGAGGACACCATCAGGCTTACTGGCCATATACGGCTGGTCGATGTATTTGCATTCACTCGACATATCCCAGGCCTTAAGCTTCCCTTCCAACAAACATACGAAGTGAAGCATAGGATTGAAGAACTGATCCGTCCTTACATCTCTAGCCATCAATCATCTGACTCACCTTGTCCAAATAGCTACTTGCACTTCCTCCTCTCCCAGGACTTGCCAGAGCAAGTTGTCATCTTTAATATATTTGAACTGTTCTTGCTTGCAGTCGATAGCACGTCGACTGCTACTGCATGGGCGCTTGCTTTCTTGATAAGAGATCCAGCAATCCAACAAAAGCTCTATGAGGAGATCAATGAAAGTGGGACGGAGAATACAGTGAGTGTACAGGCTGTGAGTAAGATGCAGTATCTTCATGCTGTAGTGAAGGAATCGATGAGAATGAAACCGATAGCGCCACTTGCGGTGCCGCACAAGGCGGTCAAGGACAGCACATTGATGGGTACCAAAGTAATGGAAGGGACATCTGTTCTGGTGAACCTTTACGCTGTACTGTATGACCCAAATGTGTGGCACGAACCCCATCGGTTCATGCCGGAGCGGTTCTTGCATCCTTTGAAAGATGGGAGTGGAAATGATGGCAGCAATGCTGCTGCTCATCTTCTAAGAGCCATGGAGAGGTCTTTTCTCCCATTTGGGGCGGGTAGGCGGATCTGTGCTGGAATAGAGCTTGCAAAGATCCATATCGCACTCACCTTGGCCAATTTGGTGAAGAATTTCGAATGGCATTGCGAATTCGAAGGGCAACTCCCTGATCTGACCGAGGATCTAACATTTGTTCTTCGGATGAAAATGCCTCTCGCGGCACGCATCATACCCCGCCATCTTTGAGCTATCTATTAAATGAGGTTCATGATTTTTGCATTTTGTTACATTGCCATGAATTCTTAGCGGTTTGAATATCTAAGAACCCGCCCAGTTTTATGTATGATCTTGTTACGTGTTGTTTGTTTCAAAGAATCTCAGGATGAATGTGAAACTCCTCTTCCATGTCATTAAGAGGGAGTTTAGGACCATTTAAAGTTATGTAACTAGTGTGAAAACTAGTGCAGGGATTCAACCATTTCTTTGGCTCATTTAATAAACTTAGCAGTGTATTTGCAGAGACATCTGAAATTATATACAGTTTTATAGAGAAAGTTAGAGAATTGTAGAGTGGTCTACACTACATGGTGATATACTGATATGCATAGCTTAGAATATTTTGAATGGCTCTGGAGTTCTCTAGTAAATTTTGTTCGTTAGGCCTATGCAAATGAGTCTAGAAAGTTTCTATACTGCTCTTGACCTTAAACGAGGGTCACTTGATACAATGATGTAGGGTTTCTATATAATTCTTATGCCTATGCGTAAGAGAGCATTCCCATTTCAAACTCATTTAGAATCCTAATTAATTTAATACAAGCTTTTCAATTCTACTCTCCTATAATCTCTTTACATTCTCACCGTGTGCTTGTATTTAGTACTTAGCAGTGTATGGGAGTTGAGCAAGTGCCACGCTAGTAAATGCTAAAAAGTTAATAAGTCCATGGTGTGTGGCCCATCTGTGTTGTGGTGATGTGTACTGTATAGGGGACATTGATTGTGTGGTAACTCACCACACCATGGCATGGTGAGTTAATTCTGTGGGGCCCACCGAGATATGTGTTTTATTCACCTCATCTATCTATTTTTTGGCCATGAGCCCAAAATTAAAGCATATACAAAGGTCAAGTGGACCGGACCACAGGAAACAGTGGGACTTGAATACCTACTGTTTAAGACTTCCTGGGGTCACTGAAGTTTTGAATCAAGTCGATTTTTGTATTTTCCCTTCATCCTGACAAATAAATATCATTGTGTCCCTAGAAAGTTGAACGGTGGATGTTATTATCCCCACTGTTTTCTGTGGTGTGGTCCACTTGAGCTTTAGATATGCTTCAACTTTGGGTTCATGCCCTAAAATATATGGAATAACAGATGGACAGTGTGGATAATCCACATACATCATGGTGGACCCCACAGACTCACACACAATCCGCATCCCTGATATAATCCATCCAGCAGCCATGATACCCAATAAAGTATGCTATAAGAGGAATTTTATGGCTTGCAGCATCTTAATTAGGGCAGGCAACGGGCCGGGCCTGGGTTGGTGGGGCCTTGATTTTACACTGTTTCAGGCCGGGCCGTCATTCCGTTTGCAGGCCTGATCCCGGCCCATTAACACCCCTAATCTTAATCGACATGTGGCATGCGTGTGATGATCTGCATCACTCATTGTGCAGACTAGTGGGGCCATCGCCTGAGGAAATGACAATTATCAAACAATCCTTGCCATTGATGTGAACGGAAAATGACAAACAATCTAGATTCGCTCCATAAAAGCACACTCAGACGAACCGGTTGCTATCCGTTCATAACATGCCTGGCTCTGTTTGTGGACCATAATCAACGTCTCAAATTCAAAGATGGATTGCCCATATCATTAGGGCACGTGCACTGACTCGATTTCAAGAACAAGCACTGGGCTTCATGGGAATAAAGTGAAATATGGAGTAGTGCCCTAAAGAGTTCTACGGCCCCACCGTGATGTATATACGATATCTATTCCATACATCAGGTGCACTGGTTCATTTTATAACTGTGATGTATGTATGATATCCAGTCCATCCATCGGTTGCGCTAGCTCATTTTATGACCTAGTCCAAAAATGAAGAAGACATGAAACACAAGTGGGCCACATACAGAAAGACAGTGGGATGGGAACTTTAACCATTAAAAAATTAAAAAATATGGGGGCCCACCGAAGTTATGCATCAGGATAATTTTTCCCACCCGGAGGGATTTACCTCATGAATGGATTGGATGGCATCCAAACATTACAGTGGGTTCCAGTAAGGTTTCAATGGTGAACATTTTTGTCCCCACTATTTCCTTTGTTGTGGGCCACTTGAGTTTTGTATGTAACTGATTTTTAAGGCTTAGGCCATGTAGGAATGAATCGTGAGGTCCATCACCATCTTCCTCAAGGTTAACTACTCTGAAATTCACAGAGCTTCTTTGGACTTCTCATATAGGCTTCTCAAGTCCACAAAGAAAAAAATAAGAAATAATAAAAATAAATTCTAAAAAATTCTTAAATTAATTGATGAATGAATAAAAGAGTTTACACCCCTTTAAATAGGGATACTAAGCCATGGAATAAGTTTCAGAACTAAACTACCATTAAAATTCCTAGAAATCGTGACTTACTACAAATAGTAAACTTACCATTTATAGACGCTCTTTGTTCCTACTAGTGTGCATGATTTTTGGCCAAAAATACAAAGTGTCCTATTTGGTCAAACCATGATGTTCTCCTAATTATTCTAAGCACTTTTCATATTGGGCGAAATTAAAACAGGATTTGGATCATTGATCTAATGGTATTTCACAAATTTAGCATGGGCAACCGGCGTGGCGGGGTTGAGTGGCTAAAGTATATCGTCTTACCCCAAAATAATGTATAGTATGTCCGATAGCTCGTTCCAAATTGCGAGATATATCTGTTTTTAAGTTCTGACTGTCCAGGTCACCTCCACTTCCAAACAAGCCTTTTTTGATCCATCTTGGCCATGAAATTGTCCGCAACCCGCTCTACATCAAGGCCCTAACGACAGCTGGCCCAACTGATGTGTGAGTGGATGTCACAAAGACATGATGGTGGGTCCCACCATCTGTTTGCTGCACAGGCTCCATCAACCGTCCACATTAGACCTAAGTAGGTTACGTGGATGGGTAAAATCTTCCATCATTGGAGAATCTTGGGTGATTTTCCGTCCAAAGTAGGTTATATTAGACCGACAGACTGGTTGAGTGAGCATAGACCGCACGTGCAGATACTGGAGACGTGGGAATGTACATCCTTCGGCGGGGATGATATAATTCCTTTCCTAATCCGTACATCGCATTCATCAAGATAGTGGGCCCATCCGAATGAAGTTTTCGGAGATTCGTTTGAAAATAATGAGTAGAAAAAAAGAAAAGGAGGACATTTGAAAGTTTTGGAAAGAGATGCCGTACCTAAAATGCGAATTGAAATTCGACACTTGTTCTCGCAACTATTAGAGAGTAAAATTTTGTTAGTGGGTCCACCATGGTGTGTAGATCCTACCCGTCCAAAAGGATTAGCCCACCATAAAAATGGAACGCCCCAAAATTCAGATCGATCCAATAATCTGTTAAGCCACAATGTTAGTTTGAAGTTTTAACGTGAGGATTGGATCAGGCTGATTCTCTGGGCATCCCATTTTCATAGTAGATGGAATCTGGTGGATGGGTGGAATTGCAGAAACAAGCGACGGTGGCATCGAGATTCAGCTGCACAAAATTTTCATCCATGTTCACTACCAGTTTGTGGGCCCCACCATTTTCTCTTCATGAGTATTGCCATTCGTTGACACTTGTCCTGTTCTCACAGCGCCAGGAACATAAATATCCATGGTCCACCTCGATGTATACGAGACGTCCAATCCGTCTACCACCTGACCCAGACATTTTAGAAGGTAAGTGGGCCACGCCATTGGTAAATGTGGAAATAGAGACGTCCACGGTTGACATCTTTTTGGGGTGTCAGGTCTTTTCTGTGGGGCCCACCTTCAAGTATGAGTTGTATATTTACGCCGTCCATTCGTTTTTTCAGCTAATTTTAAGGATGAGCTTAAATATGAAGTAAATCTAAATATCCAGGGACCACACCACAAAAAACAGTAATTATTGAATGTTGACACTTAAAACCTTCTTAGGGGAAAACACAAATATTAGCTTGATCCAAAACTTTCATGGCCCACAAAAAGTTCTTACTGTTGGTCAATCACCACGGTTTCCTTTGGTATGGTTTGCAGTAATTTGGATCTACTTTTATTGTTGGTTTCGTTCTTTAAAATGATCTGAAAAAAATGAATGGGAAGTATAGATATACAACACATACATTGAGGTGGACCCCACAAAAAAAGACCTGACAAAACTGAACCAGGTCCTTAGGACAGAAAGTCGAGCGGGTTCAACCTGACCAACTCATGGCTGACCCGGTTGGGCTTGGGCAGGATGTATTGGGTTCAGTCTTGAGATTGGGCTATACAAACACCAACCTGATAAAAGTTGGGTTGGGCTTGGGTTGAAGTCTCAAGTTGCCTGATCAATATATAAGTAGCTTATAAATTATAATTGAGTGCGGATTGTCTATGTTAAAGGCATGGGAAATTTCAGTGTCATCGGGTCTCATTAGTCCACATTATTTCCAATGACTCCAGCTAACAAGATATGCTAGATATCTCTCTCCCAAATAGATTGCGTGTTACACAACATGACTTCTAAAAGAGTAGTTGTCCTATATTTTAGCTTGTTTATTTATAAAAAATGAAGTTCTTTACTATAAATAATTACATATATAATTAATAAAATCTTAGGTACAAAAAAATAAGACATGTATTGAAATATAATAATGAAAATATTAACATGTATCCACCCGACCGATCTCACTTTGGACTTGGGTTGAAAATTCTCAACCAGAGGTTGGGTTGAGTTGGGTTAGGAATGAGGCATAGGAACCTTAGGTTGGGCACCAACCCAACCCACCCGACTTTAGCCCTACAGGTCCTCCTGAAGTGTCATTACAATAGGGCAAATAGCCATGGCATTACTCTTTATCTTCATGCTCATGGCATGGTCCAAAGAGGTGAGAAATCCAGCTGGCCCTGTCCGTCATTTTCTCTAGCTCATGTTAGAACATGATCCAAAAAATTGAGGAAATCCAAAACTTTAGCGAACCACACTGCAGGAAACAATGGGAATGGAAATGCCCACCATTAAAACAGGCCCAAAGCCCACGATGATGTTTATATATCATTCAAACTGGTCCTAAAGGTCATTCTAACTGTAATTAACTAAAAAAGCAAATATTAGCCTCATTCAAAACTTTTGCGTCTTCATAAAGGTTTCAACAGCATTCAATCCCCACCATTTCTTATAGAGCAGTCTACTTAAGTTTGGAGAAACTGGCGTACAGTTCAATTTCTCACGGACATGTCTGTGGGACCCTGGTAGCTTCCCAATGCAGAAACCCCTATGGGCAAGGGGTGCAGGCAGCTGGGGTGGACGCAGATTGCGAACGAGCAGTTCTGTAGGTGGACCCACTGTAATGTATCTATAAATCCAAGCCATCAATTCCTTTTCTCAGAGTGGACCACACCAAATAATAAGCGTGGTTGCATTAAAATGCACAAAGCATTAAATGTCAGTTGCATTAAATGCAAGAGCCATCTGTGGTGTGGTCCATTTGACGGTTGGATCTTCTTCATTTGACCAAGTGGACTCCTCATAAACATCACAGTGGTCCTGCCGAAATAACTTTATAATGGATTAGGTGCCACCCAACCTCACCCAAAACCGTGCTGCCCTTACAGTAGAGCTCATCTGAATGTATTTATTCTGTATCCATGTTTCCATCTATTTTTTCATATCATTTTTCGGCATGAGTCCAAAAAATTAAACAGATCTAATTAACAGGTGGACCATTCCATGGGAAAGAGTGGTGGTTGACCATTAATAGGCTACAAAAGTTTTGGATCAAGCTGATATTTATTTATTTTTCTTTAATTCAGAATTATGTGACCTTATTAATAGATTGGATGGAAAATAAACATTACGGTGGGCCTTAGGAAGTTTTTAATAGTAGGGCATTCAATCACCACTGTTTCCAATAGTACGGTCTGCATTGGACTTCGCCATGATTAGTATGCTCTACAGCTGCGCTTCTTGCGATCTTCTGTATCAGAAAACTTGAATCTTCTTCATTTTCAAGCTCATATCCTGAGACGATCTAGCAAAACCGATGGACAGCCTAGATATAGAATAAATATATCAAGTGGGCCCCACAATAAGTGCTGCACAGTCTTCGGTGAGGCTGGGGCAGCACCTGCCCAATCCGCTCCCGTGAACTTTGGTATAGGGTGTCCCAGGCAATCCGCATCCTCAATGCCAAGTCACACGCAGGTCACACGTGATGCCAACCAACCTTGACACGTGTGCCAGATCCTAACCAACGTCACCTAGCAGCGTCACCAGGCTGAAATGTGCTAGAATTCACGTGTGGAAACGTTGGATGTCGACGGTCTGCTTTTTTTTTTTCATGTCTGGCCCACCCAATACTTTAACCGAAAGAATCTGGTGGGCCTGCATGAAAAGTGTGTCTGTACAAATCGAATCTTGAATCTGACTGGTTTGGTGAACTGCGCCTTTGTCCTCAACCCATGCCGACCTGCTTTGTCGGCAGTCGCACGCGCACAGATGTGGCACAGTTGCTTGAGATTATCGGCGTCACTATATAGATGGGTCCGCTGCCGACTCGGCCTGGCCAAAAGGTGGGCCAGTCCACTCATCAAACAATGGGCAGCTGCATGAGAAGGCATTTACATTTTCCACTCAATATATTGCCAGCTTGATTTTTCACCCAATCTTGTTGGGACGCGGATTGCGTCCTACCCCCGCCCGGACGGTAATCCGTCCGGGCAGGGCTCTGTGGGCCCACCGTGATGTAAGTGTTTTATCCACGCCCTTCATCGCTTTTCTCGGATCTTTTTAATCGTATGAGACAAAAAATGAAGTAGATACACAGCTCCAGTGGACCACATCAAAGGAAGCTGCAGTGATAATGACACCCACCGTTGAAACCTTTCAAAGGGCCACCGTGATGTTTTTTTTTTTTTACCACCCAACCTATTAATAAGGTCAGGCAGACTTGGATGAAGTGAAAACACAAATATCAGCCTGATCCGAAACCTCTCCAGCTCCCAGGAAGTTTTTAATGGTGGACGTTCAATCCCTACTTTGTGGTCTACTTGAGCCCAATTGTTGGCTCATGCCTTAAAATGATCTAATAAAAAAAATGAAGGGCGTGGATAAAACACTTACATCATGGTGGGCCTCATAGAGCCCTGCCCGGACGGATTACCGTCCCGGCGGGGGTAGGACGCAATCCGCGTCCATCTTGTTGTTACTGGCCTTGGCTTATCACTGGAAGGACTTTCTAGAACGATTTGGATAGCCTGGATTTGCTTGCATGTATGCCTTACGTTGAGTGGATGAGCTGCAAATTGCACTTTGGTAAGCGATCCCCGCGTAGTATTTACCAAGTCAATTGGGATATTAATTAAAATAGCTCTAAATTACCATATAAAATGGTTTTTTTTTTTTTTTTCCGAATGAAAATGATCCTTTGCCAGCTATCTTCTTGTATGACGATGGCTTTTTGTACAAGTCGAGAGGACTTTTTGAAAATGAGAATGTGGGTCACACTAAATCAATGATTGAAGCCATCCTTCGGTCGATCTAATCCATTTACTTTAAATGGACAGTTGTGAACCCGCTGTAGGGTCATTAAAAAAAATTAGAGATGTTTGTGGCCCACAATTGCATTAACGCTGTAAGTTAATTTCGAACTATTTCATCTCGTGTGGTCCATCCGTGGTAAGTTTTTCCCTTAAACTTAAGCAGATGACATGAAATTGAAACACATTTCATATGGACGGCTTGGATCTAATACAAGGCGATCCAATGGACCCACACATAAGATATGGGATTGGTTCAATAGGTGGGCCCTTGCGCGGGAGGGCCATTTAAAATTTCCTTTCACTTGGATTTGCATGGATAGTCTAAAACGACAACACATGTTATGTATGAAGGCTTATGGAGCTTAGAATTATAATAAGTTTAACACTTAAACTATGAGGTGAGATATAAAATATTAATTATGTATGTGATACAAATTAAGTGCCTAGCATACAATCTATTCATGCATTTATAATAAACAATTCAAATAAAAGCATAATAGAAATACATCCACATAAGTAATAACAAACACAACGATGTATAGTGGTTTGGTTAAATACCTACTCCACTCACAGCGGACGTACTCTCCTCGAGTGTATTAGATTTCACTATTTCGGAGGTTTCCAGTAGGTTCACCTCTAACATTTACAATGGTTTTACAAGTTAACCAAAAACCTACACGTGCATACCCATGTTGGTGACGGTTCTACAAAAAAACCTACATGTACTCACCCATGTGGGTGGAACATATTTCCACCTGTATCGGTGGCTCTTGAGAGACTTACTAGGTTTTCTATTGGCGCACCTAGAATCAATATGGTCCTAATCTAAGTACCTAAGTACACTCCCACCGGTGGCTCTTACGGAGACTAACAAGTACACACACGTGTCTATTGAATTTAGTCGTACATAAGGACCTACGTATACTCCCATCAGAGGCGATCCTACACAAGGACCTATTTGAGTTTGGGTTACAAACTCCATGGATTCAAAGAATTGGATTCTCAATCTTGAATCGACTTCTTAATTACTCTCCAATATTTAAAGTCGATCCTTTTCTTCTCTAAGAATCGGCCACCTTGCAATCGATATACCTTTGTGAGGATGCTATGATAGTTGAATCTCCTACAACTAATAGATAGTTGTTTACAAATTGGGGATTCGCCTAGATTGATATTCTAGAGGGTGTTTAGACAAAGGATTTACCTATGGGTGTGGTGTCTAATCTCTAGATAATGCAAGATATCATGTTCTTCATTCGATGGAACTTGGAATACTCGTTAGAGTGATTAATCACAATGAAGAAGCCATGGATATCTTTATGATAGAGCATAAGATGTATAGGAAGGCTTGTAATACATCAGAGTCTCTAAAATACCAAATCCCATCATTTGCAGAAAGATCTGATTGCCAGATTTATAGAGAAAAAGCTCCAACGGATCTATAATAGCTAGTCCATCGATCGATATCGATTAAACATATCTTTGATTCAATGGAGCACATGTTCAATTCAATCGAGAAAGTTCAGATTTTTCCGATTTTCTCGCATCAAGCGATGAGACTTCGATCGATCGAGTCCGATTGATGGACCATTGATTCGATCGACAGTTGTCAAAATCAAGCTATTTTGGGATTTGGATTCACAACAACCTTTCGCCTCTTTCAAGTATAACTAAACATGTTCATTTAAGGTATAAGGCTTGAGTTAGATAACTCAAATGTTTACCTGTGGAATGAACCATTAGGTTATTTTGGAATTTAAGAGATCTAGGGCTAGGTTTACTAAGACACTTCATGTTTACCTTTGTCTTTAAGCCTCGATGCTTCAAGTCTTCGAGTCATTGGTCTTTAATGTCTTACTCTTGACGCTTAACTTACTTAAGACACCCTACCTCATGTCATGACAAAATGATATACTAACATCTCTTTTCTTCTTTTTTTTTTTTCTTTTTTTTTTTTTTTCATGGGAGGGGATTATTTTGGCTATTATGACCGTTGTTACCTCCGTGACACCTACTTCGATGAGCTTCCAACATCATTTCCTCCAGTTGGCGGGCTTTTGAATGTTTTTTTGAAGTTTTTTGTCCACACTCTTTAATATACAAGCTATGATCGTCAAAGGTAAAATTTACTATAATAGTGGCTTTTGTGTGTGTGGTGTGTGTGTGTGTGTGTGTGTGTGTGTGTGTGTGTTTTATGGTTATCAATTGTGGAAGTTTGTGAAAGGAAGGCGGGTGTAGTGGTTTCCCTTATAATTGTGTGTTTTTATATGAATGGTGGGAGTTTGTGAAATGGATGAATTTTATAATGAAGGAATATTATAATAGATAAATTTTGAAATGGAAGAATATTGTAATAGATGAATGTGATGAATGTCGAAATAGATGAATGTTGCAATTGATAAATGTTGAGATAAAAGAATTTTGTGATGGATGAATGTTGTATGGTGGATCGACGATATTTATTATGGATTGCTGATAATTACTATAGATCGTCAATATTTAGTGAGGATCGTCAATATTAACTGTGGATTGTTGATATTCACTGTGAATTATCGATATTTAGTAAAGATCGCCGATATTAATTGTGGATCGCTAATAATCAGTGAGGATCGTCAATATTAACTATGGATCGCCGATACTCACCGTGGATCGCCGATACGCATTTTGGATCGTCGATCCGATGAAAAAGGTCATAACTCTCTTGTAACATGTCCAATTTATGTGACTTGTACTAATTGGAAATATAATTTGATGAACTTTCAAATGACTTTCAAATCATCTTTTTACACACTATTTGATTGCCCAAAAGTGGGCGTAAAGTTAATCGAGGACTGTGGATCGTTGATACGCACTATGGATTGCCGATCTGAAAGTGGTCGTAACCCCCTTATTATGATAGTTATGATCGTTCATCCATTTCAACATTCTTCCATTACAAAAGTCATCTATTTCGTAAACTCCCACTATTCATACCCATAAAAAAATAATTATAAATGGAACCATCACACCGTCATCACTTTCACAATCTCTCATCATTGATACAAAAAAAAAAAACACACACACGCACACAAAAGTCACTATTATCCTAATATAAACGTATCTTTGGCTGTCATATATAACTTTTACGTTGAAGAGTGTGGTCAAAAATCTTTTTAAAAAATACTCAGAAGCTTACTAGAGTGGGTACCACGGAGGTGGCAACAATCCTAACAGTTAAAATGGTCCCCTTTTGTGAAGAAAAAATGGAGAAGAAAGAAAAAGGAAAGGTTAAATGGCCTTCCTGTGTAGAAAAAGAAAATGCTAAATGGCCTTCTTACGCAAGGGACCCACTTATTGAACCTATCACATATCTTGCGTGAAGACCATTGGATCATGTTGTAGTAGATCTAAGCCGTCCACATGAAACGACTTTTAATTTTATGGTATATGCCCAAATTTGAGGGCAAAACTCATCATGAATGGACCACACCGGAGGAAACGGTTTGTAATTAACTCATAATGTTAATACAGTTGTGGACCACGAACAACTCCAATTTTTTTTTAAATAACCCTACCATGGGTTCACAGCTGGCTTATTAAAGTGAACGGATCAGATTGGCTGAGGGGTGACCTTAATTATTGATTTAGTAGATCCAATTCCATTCTCAAAAGGCCCTTTCGACTTCTGTGAAAAGCTACTGATGTGCAAGGAAATGGCCATTGTGTAAGGCCATGGGTCCACTGTATGTTAGGCTCTATATGGGTCATCCCTTGGGGGCAATGTTGGTTAAATGTCCACATTGTCGAGGTCGATTGTCGATGCTGGTTATGGATATCGATTATGAATGTGTGACAGTATAGCATCATGATATATGCCCATACGCATCATCTGCATGTTTCTTAGGAGATATGATTGACCATTGCATATGCCATAGTGTCGGTTATTATGAGACTTCCTGATAGGCGGAGATTGTCTCACATGAGCGCACGGTATACGCAAGACACCGAAAACTTATTCTACATGGGGTGCTATAGATATCCCTGGGTGAAAGTCTCTAAACCCTCTTAGTTTCAGAGGTTGCTCCAACGTCTAGACCAAGTGGATGCATGAGGGCATGATGGCCGAATACCGATAGACCGCGTCTCCCATTGTGTCGTGGTCGGTTGGAATGGGGTACGACCTTACCTGCTCGAGAGGAGGGGGCAATGCTAGGTTGAGTCTGACCAGCTCCAGGAATGGGTCCGCTATCGACGAGTCGGGCCCAATATTGGCAGGGGATAGCGAGGTCTCTTCTACTCACCTTGTTGCGCGCAATGGGGCGGTAATCTGATTTGGAGTGTAATAGACTGATGATTTTTTAAAGAGGAACCGTACTGATATGTGGACTTATTAGTAGGAGTTGCATATTCATTCATTCATTCACTATCCACTCGGGCTGGTGGTGCGCAACTATTTGTTACGTGTACCTTCGCATCGCCAGGATTTCGGTCGGGCGCGTGACCAACCTGAGATCAAGAGTTTACCATATTATGTCTGACTATCCAAATTTAGGTATGAGACTGGTTTAAATAAAATTCTCTTGTGATGGACCCCATAGCCTACGATACTACGTACTATCATCCCAACTTCACACTTTAGCTTGGTCATTTCATTCCCATCGCATATTGCATTACATCCTCAGCACATAGTATTTAATTGGCTTACTATCTCCTCATTGCATAACTGATTTATATTGCTTTCTCAGTATATGATATTGGTTTATTATATTTTTGCATCGCATAGCCTGGATAAGGCTGATGGTATTTATGGGCATATTAGCATGTTTTCACATTATTCTGATATTGTATGATTAATGATCTTGTTAGTATTTTCGCTTACTCTGATTACTCTGATATTGCTTACTTAGAACTTACTTTGTGCACACACTTTCACCACCCACTAAGCTTTCTATAAGCTTATGCACAATAGATGCGTGCAGGTAACGTTAGATTGTAGTAGCATTGGGCTTGGAGCATGCAGCAGACATCTGGAGCTTTGATTTTTGATATATGTATTTCCCTTTCAGCATTGTATTCAAATATTATATTAGTAGATATGTGATGATGATGTTGCCTTTGCAATTTGGGTAAACTTATGGTTATGCTCCTTACGAGATAAATGTACGTTGGAAAATCCTCCTCGTAGGATCCCAGGATCGGAATCTGGCGTATGGGCGCTGGGGGCCGAGAATGGGATACTACGGAGGCTGTCGGCACTGGATTTGACGATCGAAATTCCTATGAGTCTGATCTCTAGGTTTGGGATGTGACATAAATGGTAGACGAAGGAGAACTAGCCACCCAAAAAAGTACTCAAAGGTACGCCGTAAGGTGAACTAGCCACCTGAAAAAGACCATGCAATGAAGACACCCAAGGCAAACTAGTCTCTACTCAAAGGTGCGCCCTAAGGAGGTCTAGGCACCCGGAAACGTCCATGTGACAAGTACAACCCATATTGGTTCGAATGCACGCGATAATAACTTTGGATCACCCGGTAAAATACTCTATGATACAACTCATAGTAACCTAAGAATCCCGTCTTACATCAACCACCTGATAAAGTCTGCATGCCATGAAATGCATGATTAGCCTAACCATTATTATTCCAATTTCAAACAATCATATTAAGAAAGCTCAAAGTCACTATGGGAGGCTCGTCACCCAGCATAGGCCAACAACTCAGGTATAGTGTCCCATACCACCATCCCTGGCTCATGAGACTCTAACAAATAGGATGTGTAAAGGTAACCTCATTAACTAGTGGCCAATCATAGTTCGACGAGTAGAACTTACCATCAAAATATTATTTAATAATAATTCATCAAAGCCGCAAAGGGAAAATAGTCAATCAAAGTCGCAAAGGGCAAATAGTCAATCAAACCCGTAAAGGTACAAATGATCCACAAGACGGTAAGTCCACAACAAAGAAATTCCATTTAATCTATTAGACAGAATGACCACTAGTTTAAGGACTTCCAAGCATTCCATTAAGTAATCATGAATGACCAATTAAATCACGTCTAATATCGATATCACATGCATATTTTAAACGATCATTTTAAATAAGAATAGAGGTATTTAAATTTGATCGCATGTTCAAATAATTGAATTTAAATCCAATTCATCAATCATTTATAAGGAATCAAAATCAATAACAGCAATGAACCACATTAAGCAATCAATAAGATAAATAATCGAAGATGAATAAACAAGGCTAACTATCAAGATGTAGAGATAGTTGTGCATGCCCTAGGATCAGAATCTGATAAGATTAGAATACTTTAAGCGATTAGATTACAACGTAACAAAATTTATATGGTTAGGATTAAAGCTTAAGGTTTAGTTTATGTAAATTTTAAGGCTTTATCTAGCAATCTAAATCTAAGTGTAGGTTTTAGAACTTGAACTCTAACTTTTGCACAAATAATAAAATAATATTACTAATGATAATTTGCGAATTAGTATTAATTTCCCAACAATATCTAATAAAAAGAAGAGTTTAATAAATGCTATAAATGATAATAAAATTAATAATGATAAAATAATAATTTAATAGAAACTAATATTAATAATTATACTAACCCAAAATGGAAATGATAATATTATCTAATAATGATAATGATAATAATTTTAATAGCTGATAATAGTGATCCTAGCCATACTAATTATTTTAACGATAATAATAACACCGTGATAATAACAAAAATGATAACAAGAGGTGAACATTGACTCACCTTATTGGGAAACTCGACCCAACAAGGTCTCGAATAAACCAGATCCGATTCAGCAAATTAAAGAGTTGATGAAACCCAACTTGCCTGAGTGAACTCGGTAACGAGTCAATGCACATCGACTCCACTCTCTTCTCTCTCTCTCTCTCTCTCTCTCTCTCTCTCTCTCTCTTCTTTCTCTTCTCCTGCTTGACTAGGCCAGGCCCACACTTAACTCAGCCTGGACTCGGTGTAGACTCGCCAGCCAACACCCTGGCAACGAGTCGACTCGACGATAGCCCACGAGTTGGTAACTTGGTTGAGTCGAGTTAATGTCGCACGTGCACACACTTGTTTCTCCCTATTCTTCCTCTCTTCTCTTTTCTCTCCCATGACTAGATAGTGTTTGGATATGACCAGACCCACATCAATGTTCCAGCCAATCTCTGCCCAGCGAGTCAATCCTGCTCAACTCGACAGCCACCTCCCAGTCTCTCTCTCTCTCTCTCTCTCTCTCTCCTCTCTCTCTCTGTTCCTTCATTTTCTTACTTCTTCTTCTACTTCCCATTCCTTCTCCTTTCTTTCTGATGGAAGACATCCAGTAATGAACTCAGCAAAACTCGGCCAGACTTGCACAGACTCGGACTGACTCGTGACTCAGTTTAAATCAACTAATGTGGTATGTTGAAACAACGCTTTTCCCTTTTCTCTTTCTAGCTTTTCTTTTCTGGAAAAGGTTGCCCTAAAAGGCAGACTTAAATAGGCTTTATTAAACTATTTCTAGAGGCTTCTATTCCAACTAATCGATGGATTAGTTACAGGTTTAATTGTATAAGCCAACAAGTTTGGAGATGATCTTATTGTATTCTAACAGTATGGCTACGATCGGACCGTATGGATCAACTTCTGGGACATTGGCCCACCTCACAGACGTCCTTGATCAGTAAAATATGGCCCATTCCAGAGGATGGGTTTTTCTGTTGAACGGGGAAGATTTGTTAAGCTTTCATGGTAGAATATGATTTAAGGACTTATTTTTCGATCCATTCCTTATGAACAGACTAGATTTGTCCGTTGATCATAGTGGGACCCATATTTTGAGAGAATGTCACAACAATGTCCTTGTTAGGCGAGATTTTAAGACTTAGGTAGTATCTCATGCGACATCTCGTGTGGCTGTGAGATATCCTAACCATCTCTGAAACGGAAAGATTCTTTCCGCGTTTTCAATAGCGGTGGAACCCTAAAATGCGAAATGAGTGGATGGCTGAGATGTTCCTGCACGAAGTGCTAGGACTGAGATAAAATCCCGCACATGGGTTGCCAGCTAACGTAGAAATGGGATTTTCGTTTTCGGAAACAAACCGTGCGTGTGCAACATCACTCATGGCCGAAATTGTTTGCTCGAGCGTGTGCGATTTGTATCGAAACATTTAGGGTTTTGGTTGGGCTTCTCGCCCAGACAGGACGAACGGTTCAGATCATCGATCCGTGACCTGGTGGTGGGACCAAATTCAAAAGGACGAGCTTCATTCGACATTGGCAGAAAATATGGGGAGAGAAATCTCCTTTTTCTTGTTATAGTCAGGTTAACACGGTCAAACCGTGTTGACAGGTTCGGTGCGTTGCAAGTACATGCACACTTGTGCACACGCAGTTGAGGTGGGACCCACCCTGATGTATATGAATGAGATCCAATCCATTCATCAGTTTCGTCTGGTCCTGTTGGGGTACTGGATGAAGAGTGGGGTAAATCAGGTGGGCCGCATCTATCCATTTATATGTCTAGTTGATCATTTCGATTGATTTAGTGGTAGGTTCGTCATCTAACATGATCCAACCCGGGGGGGGGGGGGGGGGGGGGGGGGGGGGTGGTCTTGGGTTAATGTCTAATGAAATTCACTTACTTTGGATGTCCTAATTAGGGCCTTAGACTAAAGATAAGGCAAATTCAAGGCTCAAGCGGGCCACACTAAGTGATTTAAGTGTCTTCCAACGGTCAAATTTATTTCAAGTCTGATCCACACTAGATTATAAGGTCTTTGGACTTGTTTAAAAGGGTAATTAGTGGTGGATTTAGTGATCGAATAACTTGATTACGATGGTTAGTGCTGAATTTCCATATTGAGTAATGTGAGCTTAACAATAGATGGATTTAGTGATATATGACAATAATTCCATGACGAATGTTTGATTACATTCATTCAAGGGTTCCTATCATATGAAATTTGGGTTTTAAACAGTGATTTTAAGTGATCCAAGTTGGGTGGTCTCATAGTTTCCTATTTTAATTTGAGTTAGATTTCGTAGTTGATCAGATGGTTTACTTATGTGTTTATGTGGTGATTGAGTGTGGATTATCGTGGTTTGATGAACGGTGGGTTTGATGATCCATGGCTTGATGGACGACTCGTTCTACCTATCGAGGAGATCGAAAACCTATAAATGAATTTTTCAGATGACATGATGGTCCTAATTGGAATTCAATGGATGAATGGTTTAATTTATGGATGACGATTGTACTTGACGGTTGTTGAGGGGAAAATATTGCATATTATCCCTCATTTATTTCTTGGTTTTATGAACATGATAATGCTTAATGTTCTATTTTACTCATGTTTGTGTTGCAAGTGAATTTAAAAGCTTGAATTGAAAAGGGTGCTAAAAGCATGGATTTAATGCTCAAGAATTACCAAGGCAAAGGATGGAACTTAGGAGACTAAAATTGAAGAATTCACACGCCAAAGATCTAAGAAAACTAAGTGAGGAATGAAGAGAATCAAAGATTTGAAGTGAAGAAAATGAATCCTGAAATCGTCCTGAAAAAACATATTCTGAAACTCTAGGGCATTTTGTGAAATTGTGCAGAGTGAAGTCTATTTTGAAAAACTGTGAATAGTAAAGTCTATTTTAGCAAACTGCTAAATTTGAGGCGGTTTCTAGAGTTTTCCAGCTAGGTGCAAAAGTTGGAGTTCCAAAACTATAAATAAGACTCTTTAAGATGTTCCTGGGCATCTCCTAAGGTTTAAGGAGTGGAGCAAAAGGGTGAAGAAGCCGTCGTCAAGAGTTTTTCTTATTCTTCCTTAGTTGTTTTCATGTTTTTCTTAAGAGACTTTGATCCAATCATGTCTATGGTTGGCCAAACCTCTTAGCTAGGGCTAAGAGGTGAAGTTTGTAGTATGATGAGATGTTTCTATTGTTTTAATTTATGTTTATGTTGAACTTCATGGATTTTAATTTGATGTTTAAGGAATACTTTTAGTTTTTAATGGTTTATATTCAAATTACAGCAGATCTGCAATAGCTTTGAGTATCTTTTTTTCCTTATTTGAGATTGTGAAATTAATTAGTAAGTCCTGTTGTTCACCATCGTCCCTTGGGCATGGTAGGGTGATGGAATCCTTCCTAATCTTCACAATTCTCCTGCTTTGAGATTATGGGATTGGTAAATCCTGTTGTTTGCCATTGTCTCCTGGGCATGGTTTGGTGATAGAATCCCTGCTAATTATCATAGTTCTCCTTCATTAAAAATCAGGTCAATGGAAGTACAAATTTGGTTTTATTGATATATTTTCCAATTAGATAGGATAAGACTCCAATTCTAATTGTGTTACTTGAATCAAGCAAGATGGCTCCCTAATCACTACAAGTGGATCCTTGGCACCCTAATTCCCACATTTAAATTCAAATTCTTAGTTTTAATTACTCTATTCACAATTACTCTCTCAAATACTTCAGAATTAGTTTCACATCTTCTTCTAGTTCTACTTCTAGTTAATTTAAAAAATGTACAAGTTTCAATCCCTATGGATTCGACCTCGGTCTTACCAAGATTATTACTACATCGCGACCATACACTTGGGATTGTGAACAACGGTTGGATTTAGTCTAACATGAAGTTGAATGTTTAAGTTAGATCTATGTTTACACCAAGTTGAGTCTTCATAGTAACAACCGAGTACTGAAAAGTACGGGGTATTACTGTTGAGGGTTAAATATTGCATATTAGACCCCAGTTATTACCGAACATTACGAGCATGATATTATTTAACTTGTTCTTTTTATCATGTTTGTATTGCAAGGTGAATTTACGAGCTTGGACTGCAAAAGGGTACTAAAAGCATGGATTTAACACTCTGAAGTCACAAAGGCAAGGGACGAACTCTAAGGGATCGAGATCAAAGACATTACACACCCGGGATTCGAGAAAATCCAGTGTGTCAAGATTAAAAGGCCTGAAATTCATCCAGAATGCAAGATCACAAGGTTCTCAACATTCGTTCGACTCGAAACTTCATACATGGCCTGAGGATCATAAATTAACCGTACATGTCAAATTTCAGCCTCGAGATATTTGTGGAAGTGGTCCAATGGTCAAATCAGCTCATAAATCATCAATTTGGGGCCAACCTGATACCTGGATATGCTTCAATTCACGTTTCAACCCTTTAAATTAATTGAGGAAATGGATGGATGGAACGGATTTTTCTCAATGCATTACAGTGGGCCCCACTGGAACTGCATGTGTACGGTGCATGAGCACGGCCGCCAAGCACCGAAATAACTAAGTCGGTCAGCAAGCGTTGACCTAACTTCGTTTCTTCTTTGAATTTTGTGCGAACAGAGGAATGGCGCATGATCTCTGTGGGCCACCATATGGACCCATCAGCTCAATCCGAGCCGTCCATTCAATGCATACGAGGTCCCTGACCAAGATCTGCTGTTTCTTGGTCTGAAGAATGCCAACAAGAGGGTAAAAAATGTGTTGGCGGCAGAACCATGTTGCAAGATAAATCAAGCGGGTTGCATTATCAACACTCCGAAATTGACCATCTCTGAACGGTTTTTGGAGAGGAGACTAACGGACGGTGTAGATTTCAAACAACTAACTATCATGGGCCCCACC
The DNA here is from genome assembly GCA_021015155.1 of Magnolia officinalis. Classification (NCBI taxonomy): domain Eukaryota; kingdom Viridiplantae; phylum Streptophyta; class Magnoliopsida; order Magnoliales; family Magnoliaceae; genus Magnolia; species Magnolia officinalis. The sequence goes on along the minus strand of JAJHSJ010000004.1, from coordinate 13,936,221 downwards.
AACGTCACAGCGCACAGTGGCACAGGCCCTGTTTGCGCATATGGCCTGCGGTCGATCCAGGTGGGCCACCATCGTTGATCAGATGGCTGATCCAGGCCATCCACCATATTATAGATCACCCAAAAACGTCCCAGGGGATGTAGTCTTTTTAAAGGAAAAGAAGGAAGAAAGGTTGCAGGTTCAGATACATACGCGACTGTGATGCGTAAAGAGGGTTTCCGCACCCACTCTCGGCTGCGTAACCTCCTTGTGAAAAAATCCTGCACGCAGGAGTGCGGAAACTCCAAGCTGACCAACTATTTTCCCTATAAAAAGGAGAGACAGTGAGAGAGGAAAATCATCCACCATCAGGTAGTTGAACATGGAGGCTTGGCAGGAGAGAGAGTAGAGTGATTTCATTTTCATTTTCTTTTTGTTTTGGTTTAATTTAATTTTGTGATTAGCCTCATCATGTCCATGAGTGGCTAAATCTCGAAGCTAGGGCTAAGAGGTGAAGCTTGTAGCATGATGGGGAGACTTTTTGCTTGTGTCATTTATTTGCACTGAATTGAACTTGATATTATTTTGATTATGGGAATGTTTTCAGTTTTTAATGGTCTGTTGTGACTGAAATTACAATAGGTCTGCGATAGCTTTGAGCATGTTCCTTTCCTCTTTATGATTATAACATTAGGAAGCCCTATTGTTCACCATCGTCTCTTGGGCATGGTTGGATGATGGAACCCTTCCTGACCCTCATATATCGTATGATTGGTTGGTAATTTGTTTAATTCTGTTGTTTACTTTGTCTCTTGGGCATGATTTGGTGATGGAATCCATTCTAATTCATATACCTTTCATCTCTTGAAACTATATCAAAGTAAGTTCAGTTTGATTTTCATGGTTACACCCTTCAACTGGATAAAGATGGACTCTAAGTCCAGTTGAGTTTTTGATGCAGGCATAAGATCTCCCTGATCTCTACAAGTGGATCCTCTGAATCCCTAGTTTCCTTCCCCTGAATTCCTTAAGTTTTAAATTAATATTTCACCATTAATTCTCAAATTATAATCGATTTAGATTTCATTTTAGCCTAGTTCTAGTTCTACTTAATTTCAGATTATGTACAGGTTTCAGTCCCTTGGGATTTGATCTCGGTCTCACCGAGTTTATTACTACATCACAATCCTATACTTGGGGAGTGAACAGTTACAATGGCCTTTTTAATATCATTGTCATTCCATTTTGGATTGGGTACTACCATCCTCTCACCGGATCGAAATAGGTCACGCTTTGAGGGGCCCATCGTGATATGTCGGTTTATCAACGCTGTCCATTCATTTTTTTTTCATATTATTTTAGGGTAGAACCCAAAAAAGAGACATATACAAGGCTTCAGTGGACCACACTGTGGGGATTAAATGCTGACCATTAAAAACTAATTGGGAGCTGAATAAGTTTCAAATCAAGCTAATATTTGTATTTTGCATTCATTCGGGTCAATGTGACCTTATTAATAGGCTAGATGGCAAATAAACATCATAGTGGGCCCTAGGAAGGTTTCAATGGTGGACATCATTATCACTGTTGCTTCCTATAGTGTGAACCACTTGAGCCCTGGATCTTAGGGGTGCACACCGGTCGATTCGGTCCAGTTTTGGGGTGAAATCGGAACCGAACCATTCCTAACAGTTCTAGGATATTCAGAATCGAAACTGGACCGTTTGTACCCTAAAACCGAACCAAAACCAGACCGTTAAAACCAGTTCGATTCTAGATCGGTTCGATGGTTCTAGGCTTTTTATAATCTAGCCCAATTGCATGTTTTAGTTTATAATCTAGCCAATGTCCATTCGTGTTGTGATCTATTTGATTAATAGTTTAGATATTGTATAAGGTGTGCAAAAATATATTTATGAAAACAATCAAATGGTGCATTGTAAACCATAAATCATGAATCAAATATAGAAACAATCAAGGTTCTTGGTTCGGTTCCAAGTTCGGTTCCACGGTTCGGTTCTGCGGTTTGGATCCACGGTTCGGATCTACGGATCGGTTCACGGTTCGGTTCGGTTCTACATACCCCCAAATAGAGAACCGAACCGATGTAATCGGTTATTTGATTTCTAGAACCAGAATCGGAACCTGTTCACTCCTCAAGTATAGGGTTGTGATGTAGTAAAAACTCGGTAAGACCGAGGTCGAATCCACAGGGATTGAAACCTGTACGTTATCTGAAAATAACCAGATCTAGAAATAGGCTAAGATGAAATCTAAACCAATTGTGATTTGAAGAATAATGGTGAAATATTAATCTAAATTTAGAGAAATTCAGAGAAGGGAACTAGGGATTCAGGGGATCCACTTGTAGAAATCAGGGAATTCTATGGTAAAAGATATCAAGATTGGACCTTGGTTAATGCAGTTTTAATAGATCAGATGGTTATAAATCAGAATGGATTCCATCACAAAACCATGCCTATGAGACAAAGCCAACAACAGAGTTCAACCAATCCACAACCGAACTGTATGATGTATGAGCGTCAGGAAGAGTTCCGTCATCCAACCATGCCTAGGAGACGATGGTGAACAACAGGGCTTCCTAACCCCATAATCAGAATTAAGCAAAAGGAAAACTCAAGCCATCACAGATCTAATGTAATATTAGTCACAAAAGAATCATTAAAGACTAGAAGTAGTCCTTTGATCTAGCTGCAATCAATCAACAATCCAGCCTATCATGAAGTACAACCATAGAAGTAGACCCATCAAGCTACAAGCTTCACCCCTTAGCCCTAGCTAAGGGGTTTAGCCGACCATGTTGGCTAGATCTCTCATAGCAAAGAAAACAGTAAAATAACAAAACAATTCTCTCTCTCCTCCCTGTCTCTTCCTCTCCCTGTCCGTATGAATCAGATGCCCTGGAATGAGATACCCCTCTCTCTCTCTTCTGCGTTTTATAGGTGCTATTGGCAGTGGAGAGGTTGGTGGAAACAATTCCCGCAAGGTGATACGCAGCAACGTGAACAGATGCAACCGGTCTTGTGTGTTTCCAGCATTGCGGCTTGATTTTCGCACACAAGTGCATTCTTTTTGCAAAGAGAAAACGTCCCTATGGACGATTTTTAACAACCTACATGATGGACGGTAAGGATTATTGAAACAATCAATGAAGGTGGGCCACAAATATCGTCGACTCATCTGTTCGCAGAACAGAGCTCGCACCCCTCCTGCGCTGTGACGTTGATGGGGCCCCTAATTGATGTCAGAGATGAAATCCCGTCCGTCCATGAGATTCACCTCGAAAAACCATTTAGACATGGTAAGATTTGGATCAGATTCGGTGTGGCCAACAGAACTTTCCTTTCCGTCGTCCGTCTTGTGTTTGAACGAACAGGAACCCATCCTTGCTGTTTCATCTTATTTCGTCACTTAGGCCTTGATAACGTGGGCCGTGGGATTCTAATAGACGGTTTAGATTGTCCATATGGACAATGGATGGGGCCCACAATCGTCCGCAAAACGGACACAATCCGTCCGTTACGCAGCCATCCGAACGGCAACTACCGCTGTGACGTTCGGTGGGTCCCACCTTGACATCTATTGAGAAATCTACCCCGTCCATTTGATAAAGGACGAAGAATCGGTTGGGAATGCTCAATTTCGGGTCGGAATTGTGGTGGCCCACAGATTTTAAACCCACCGTCCGTCCAGAGTTTGAACGGTGGAAATTGGTGATCGAGTGCATGCGGCCAAACATTCACCTAGGAGAGGGTTATGGCCCCCATATGAACACAATAGATGATCCAGATCAGTGAAACATGAGATAGGTGGGCCCCACAAAGCTCCGAAGATTTGAACAGCGTCCGTTAGCTGAAAACGGCAATTGCCGTTTTGGACTTTGCTTCGGACGAACGTGGGAGGCAGTCGCGGTCAGCAACCTTGACCGTTTTAGGCTGGCGTGGTACTCGGCGTATGTGCATATGAAATGTGCACACGCCTCATACACAGGGCCCACCGTGATGTTTATGATTAATCCACTCCGTTCTTCCGGTTTATCATTCAATTTAAACAGTTGAGCCCAACTTTTAAGCATATCCAGATATCTGGTGGGTCCCGGTTTGACGATTCATGGGCTGATCAAGCCGTTGGGCCACTTCTATAGGGATCCAGGAGCTGAAACTTGATGTGTACGGTTCATTTGTGGTCCTCAGGCCATGTATGAAATTCTGAGTCGATCAGATGGTGGGAACCTTGTGATCTTGCATTTTGGATGTTTTTCAAGCCTGTTTGACGTGAACGGCTTGATTTCTTCGAATCTCTGACGTTATAAATCCATCAATCTTGGTCCCCTGGAGTCCGTCCAATTCCTTGGCATCATCGGATCGTTAATTCCATGCATTTAGTATCCTTTTCAGACTGCGCTCATAAGTACACCCTGCATTACAAAATCAGTCAAAACGGGCGGTTAAAAAGTGTCATGCTCATAAATTCGAGTAATAATTGGGGTCTGATATGCAATATTTGACCCTCAACACAACCCCCAACCAGCATTTTGCTAGTCCCGAGCAAAATATGCGAAGAATAAGTTGAAAATTACAAGGTAATTTCCATGAAACCGAGTGATATTTTTGAAGAACGATTCAGATATGAGAAATCTAAGATTCGTGAATGTTGGGCATAAATTTCTCCTGGAGGTAAGCGCATGGTAGACTTCATAATCAAGTTCAAATATTAATCCATTAACTAGAATAATTCTCCACATTGAGTTCCATGAGTGTATAGTGTGATCTCAGCTTATCAACATTAAGATTTACTTCTCTCTTTCATGATATCATTGGTAATAAATAAGAAAACCCATAACCATCCAAACCTAAACCAAAACCTGCCTCCTAGATCAACATCCATCCCTCAATTTCTCCATTAAAATTACTGCCAATGAAAGGAATCAAATCCTCACCTATAGGGAGCAAACCTATGGTGAAGATCAATTGCCCAAAAATCTTGTATTTTCTACATTTTTTTTTTTTTTCAAAGACAACCATGGGGAATCGACTCTACACCTATGGGGAGCAAACCCATGGTGAAGTCCATTCGCCCAACCCTTTCCGCAGGCAGCTATTTTGTAGCTGGGTTTTCTCATTTTTTTTCATTCTTCTTATTGAACATGATGGACAAATTCCCCAGGTTGGTTCCTTTCATGCTTACTGATCACCAAGTCAATCCTTCAATATTGAACTGAAACCTTAATGTGCAAGCAGGATGTGTCTTGTGGAATCATGACTCAATCAATGTTTAAAACTTCTAATCCTAGATTAACAGTTTGAACTTATTGTGAAATCTAACAAATACTGGATCCAAGAGTCATACGTTACCAACTCCACAAATCTTGAAATTCTAAGTGCCCTAGATGGCCGTCAAAATCACCTTGAATTCACAAGAAATTCCAGAAAAAGTTTAAAAATTTTCACATTTTTTGCTCAAGACCAAGAAAACACTGATTAGGGAACCTAATCTCCCACCCCCAACCTAAAATCTACATTGTCCTCAATGTAAAAGATGTAAGCATGCAATGCACATGGGACAACGAAAGTAAATGAGAAGTGATGGAAAGATAGTACCTGGGTAATGAGTCGAGAGAGACGTTTCCGTAGAGATCTCAACATGAGAGCAGGTCAGCACAAGAGTGAAACCAATCGAAAGTAAAACTCAAATAAACTCCTACCTATACCACTTTCGCAGGTGCTCTCGATTGCATTTAGCGTATGCAACAAGCCTTTAAACCCCTAGGTTGCCCCTAGTGGACGAGTTGTAGTCTCGTGAGGGTTTGCAGTAATGTTACCCACAAACATTGAACTAATGAAATGGAATGAAAAGCTGGGTTGCCTCCCAGGAGCGCTAAGTTTAATGTCTTCAGCCAGACCAAAGCAACTACCCTAATCCTATGAAAGCAATAAACCTACCTATACCTCCATCAGACTAGGAGATCATTCCTGGTAAACAGGATCAGTCAGAGGTATGGACATGTCCTCTGAATCAAATTTCTCGACAAATGGCTTTAAGCGATGTCCATTTACTTTAAACTCCTTGCCATTGTCGGGGTCTCTTATCTCGACGGCCCCATGAGGATATGCAGCAGTAACGACAACGTAAGGACCGGTCCAACGAGATCGAAGCTTACCCGGAAAGAGATGTAATCGAGAATTATACAAAAGGACTTTTTGACCTGGCATGAATGATTTTCGTAGAATGTGTTGTCATGAAACGCCTTCATCCTGTCCTTGTAAATTCTCGAGTTCTCGTACACGTCGTTCCGGATTTCTTCAAGTTCATTTAATTGAAGTTTGCGTAGCGAGCCAGCGTTGTTCAAATTGAAATTTAGATTTTTGATTGCCCAGTAAGCTCTATGTTCCAACTCCACAGGCAAGTGGCAAGCCTTCCCATAGACGAGTCTAAAGGGAGACATTCCAATAGGGGTTTTAAAGGCAGTACGGTATGCCCATAAGGCATCGGTCAATCGAATTGACCAATCCTTACGGTCAGGGTTAACCGTTTTCTCCAAAATGTGTTTGATCTCCCTATTGGAAATCTCAACTTGCCCACTTGTCTGTGGGTGGTATGGGGTGCTCACCTTATGAGAGATACCGTATTTCTTCATTAAACTCTCAAATGGTCTATTACAAAAGTGTGAGCCCCCATCACTAATAATGGCTCGAGGCGTTCCGAATTAGAGAAAGGATGTTTTCTTTCAGGAATTTAATGACCGTGCGGTGGTCATTGGTTCGACACGGAATCGCTTCGACCCATTTAGTGACATAGTCTACGGCAAGCAAAATATATAAATTCCCAAAAGATTGGGGGAATGGCCCCATGAAATCGATGCCCCAGCAATCAAATGCCTCTATGATAAGAATGGGATTCAAGGGCATCATATTTCGACGGGACAATGCTCCCAATTTCTGACAACGCTCACAAGCTTTGCAAAACTCATGAGTGTCCCTGAACATAGTGGGCCAATAGAAGCCACACTGCAGAATTTTGGCCGTGGTCTTTTTTGCAGAAAAGTGACCACCACAGGCCTGTGAGTGACAGAAGGAGATGACACTCTGATGCTCATTGTCTGGCACACATCTCCTCAAGATTTGGTCTGGGCAATATTTAAACAAGTATGGATCATCCCAGAAGAATTTGCGCACCTCGGTGAAAAATTTCTTCTTATCTTGCGAAGTCCAATGTGTCGGTATGGAACCTGTGGCAAGATAATTGGCGATATCAGCGAATCAAGGTGAATGAGAGACTCTGAACAATTGTTCATCAGGGAACATGTCATTAATCTGTGTCGTCTCAAAGGAATCAGAGGGATTAAGGCGAGAAAGATGGTCAGCCACTACGTTCTCTACTCCCTTTTTATCTTTTATTTCTAGGTCAAATTCCTGGAGTAGGAGGATCCATCGTATTAGGCGGGGCTTAGCATCATTCTTAGACAGAAGATACTTAAGCGTTGCGTGATCAGTGTAAATAATGATCTTGGATCCAATCAAGTAGGACCTAAATTTGTCCAAGGCGAACACTATAGCTAAGAGTTCCTTTTCTGTAGTTGAGTAGTTCACTTGAGCAGGATTTAGAGTCTTACTTACGTAATGAATAACGTATGGTTTCTTATCTTTTCTCTGGCCTAGAACTGCCCCAAGAGCATAATCAGACGCGTCGCACATAAGTTCAAAAGGAATGCTCCAGTCAGGTGGCTGTATGTATGATAGGTGCACTAGTCAATATGCCCTTAAGCTTAGTGAAAGCTTCTTGACATGGTTCAGTCCACTCGTATGGTGCATCCTTTTGAAGTAGATTACATAGAGGACGAGAGATGAGACTAAAGTCCTTTATGAATCTTCTGTAAAACCCGGCGTGTCCTAAGAAGGATCGCACGTCCCTTATGTTCTTGGGTGGAGGTAGGTTAGAGATAAGATCGATCTTTGCCTTATCCACCTCGATTCCTTTGGATGAAATAATGTGTCCAAGGACAATTCCTTTCTGAACCATGAAATGGCACTTCTCCCAATTAAGTACCAAGTTCTTTTCTTCACATCTTTTCAGTACACATTAAGACTTTCCAAGCACTCGCTGAAAGATGGACCAAAGACAGAGAATCGTCCATGAAGACCTCTAAATATTGCCCCACATGTAGAATGCTCATCACATCGCTGGAACGAAAATACCAAGACCAAAATAAGTCCAACCATGTAAAATCACGTCATAAATATCATCATACCCTGGAAGGTGGCAGGAGCATTACATAGTCCCCCAACGGCATCTTCGGTAAGCAAAGGTGCCGTAGGGACATGTAAACGTACTTTTCTTTTTGATCTTCAGGGGCGATCTCTGTATCTGATTGTAGCCCGAATATCCGTCAAGGAAACAGTAATAGGAATGACCAGCTAACCTTTCCATCGATCGATCATGATAAAAATGATCTCTGCGGTTTTCCTCGTGACGGTATTTTTCCTTCTGTAGTCAATGCACATCCTCCAACCAGTAGTGACTCTAGTCGGCACGAGTTCATTATTGGCATGGCTACGATGGTGATCCCGGACTTCTTAGGAACCACCTGAGTTGGACTCACCCATTGACTATCGGATATAGGGTATATGATACCCACATCCAATAGTTTAAGAACCTCGGCTTTAACCACTTCCTTCATGTTTGGATTTAGTACGTTAGTTCGTACTCGTATGTTTTCGCTTACTTCCGCATTATCCTCGATATCTCTACAATCGAGGGGTCGATTCCCTTGAGGTCCGCGATTGTCCATCCCAGGGCTCCCTTATGCTCCAGGAGAGTAGATATAAGCTTACTCTCTTGTTCTTTCTCAAGGTGGGCAGAAATCACCACCGGGTATGTCTCATCTTGACCTAAGTATGCATATTTTAAATCAGAGGGCAAATGTTTTGGCAAGCTAGGTCGGCTTCGAGGTTGACGTTGGAGGTTAGACGGTATCATCAGTGTGGGGTAACTTTTCAAATTGAGGCCTCCACACGGTTAACTTCAAGTACCGGTAGTACTGCATCAAGCATGGCACACGTCTCCCTAATTATGTCATCATCAAACTCATGGGATAAGGTAAGGGGTGTCCTATCTTCCACGAAAGTATCGATCATGTTAATATCGTGGATATCGTCATCTTCCTCTACCCGTCTGCCAGTGTTGAAAAAGATATTCATTTCTAATGTCATATTCCCGAAAGACATACTCATGACACCATTCCTGCAATTGATAATTGCGTTAAGTGGCAAGGAATGGGCGAGACCAAGAATGACGGGAATCTGAGTGCTTGTATTGTTGATGGTTGTGTCGGTATCTAGGATAATGAAATCTACTGGGTAGTAAAATCGATCAACCTGGACCAACACATCCTCAATTATTCCTCTTGGTACACGAACAGAGCGATCAGCAAGTTGTAGTGTAGTTAAGGTGGGTTTTAATTCACCTAAACCCAACTGTTTGTATACGAGTAGAGTAGGGAATAAGATTAACGCTCGCTCCTAAGTCAAGAAGTGCGTGATCAATTCGATAGTCCCCAATTACACATGATATGGTTGGGCTACCGGGGTCTTTGAATTTTTGCGGCACATCTTGTTTTAGGATGGCACTCACTTTCTCAGTCAGGAAAACTTTCTTTTGAATATTCTGCCATCTTTTGGTCGTACATAAGTCTTTCAAGAATTTGGCATAGGAAGGTATTTGTTTCACGACATCAAGTAGAGGTATGTTGACCTTCACTTGTTTCAACACCTCTAGAATATCCTGAGAGTTAGGAAGAGGTTTTGGTGCAACCAACCGTTGGGGAAATGGAGCAACCGGCTTCCCTTGAGGTTCCGGTTCTAACTCTAGTGGGGCATGGCTAGATCCATCTTCTTTATCCACTTCCGGGTCCTTAGACTTTTCAGCCCTAACCGAATGGTTTTGTCAATGATTTTTCCACTCCTAAGAGTGGTGATGGATTTAGCTTGCTCCATCTGATTTGAAGAGCTTGGGTCGCTAATTTCATATTGCGATTTAGGATTGGGAAGAGGTTGAGCTGGGAAGCTCCCCTGTTCCCAATCGCATTTTCAGCCTTAAGTCCTTGTATTGCTTTTGTAAGGTCTTGAAAGGCCTGTAGCATACCCTGATTGAAAAGCTCTTGCTTTTGAAAATGTTTCAGAACCGGATCCTCTTGAGGTTTCTCTTGAGTTGGATTTTGATTTAGGAACCTTGATTGAGGTGTAGCGGTTTGTCCATTCCTCCAACTGAAGTTTGGATGGTTCCTCCAGCCAGGATTGTATGTGTTAGAGGTGGGCCCACTAAAAGGTCTTTGGTAATTGCTTACAGCATTGGATTGCTCATTCAATACCTCTTGAAAGGCAGATATACTTGGGCAATTCTCAGTAGTGTGAATGTTGCAACCACAAATACTACAAACAATTTCCTTGGCCTTATCCTTCTTTAATTCCATGGCCTCGAGTTTTCGAGTGAGATTGGCTACCTTGGCGTTAATATCATCATCCTCTTTCAGGAGGTACATTCCACCTTTTTCTTTGGAATGAGTCGGCCTAGGCGTAGTACTCGGTCTAGGGGAGATGTCCCATGTTTGTGTGTTCTCAGCAAGTTTATCAAAGTAGTCCCACACCTCATCGACACCTTTATTCATAAACTCCCCATTACACATTGTCTCAACTAATTGGAACATGGGAGATGTCAGTCCATCATAGAAAAAATTTGTGATGCGCCACGTTTCAAAACCATGTTGTGGGCATGAACTGACAAGATCTTTGAACAGCTCCCAACATAGGAAGAATGTTTCATCTTCCCTTTGGGCGAAGTTCGTGATCGACTTCCTAAGGGTGTTCGTCTTATGATATGGAAAAAACTTTTTAATGAACTCCCTTGTCATGTCATTCCATCTGCCAATAGATTGAGGACGTAATGAATGTAACCACGTCTTGGCTTTCTCTTTTAAAGAAAAGGGAAAGAGTTTTAACCTAACTGTGTCATCAGACACGTTGGGAAAGTATAGGGTAGTCATGATCTCATCGAATTCTTTCAGATGTAGATATGGATTCTCTGACTCAAGCCCATGAAATTTAGGAAGGAGTTGGATCACCCCTGGCTTGATATCCATATGTCCTGCATTCTCCTGAAAAACCATGCATGAGGGCGTACTCACCCCCGCCGATTATAAGTAATCTCGTAAGGTACGAGGCGGGGGTGCTTGATGCACCTCATTCTCATCCTGGACATCTTCCACCCTAGGCTGGGGTAGACGAGGTTGATTTTCAGCCATATCCTCAATTAACTCAGGGGAATTCGAGCGATGTCTAGTCCTACGATGGACAGTTAACCCCTCAACTAATCCTCCTTCAGTCAAGAGACGTCGAGTGTTATCACGAGCCCACTTGGGCATGAAACACTCACAACCTCAATCAAATTCTAAACCTAATCCTAAGAAGGGAAATAAAAATCTAAAAAGAAAGAGAGGGTTGGAAGGAAGTTACCAAATTTGGAGTCCCTAAATTAAGAACCTGCAAAAAGAAACCAAAAAGAGATTAGTTCCTAAAAATAGAAGTTAGAAAATTCTAAGGTGAAAACAAAGTTAGTTTCTAGAAAAGGAAAGTTTCCTAAACCTAGAATTAGAAAGTTTCTAAAAATAAAGGAAAAAGGAGTTAGTTTCTAAAATTAGAAAGAGTCTCTAAAAAGGAAAATAACTAACCTAGTTTCTAAAAACAAGAGAGGAAGGTTCTAACCTAGAGTTAGAAAGTTCTAAATTAGAAATCTTAATCCTAAAATAGAAAATAATGTGAGTTTCTAAAAAAGAAAGAATTTCTAAAATAAATGAAAGCCTAGAAATAGAAAATTCTAAAAATAGAAAGTAGAGAAATTCTAACCTAAAATTAGAAAATCCTAAGAAGAGAAATAGCAGTAAACTAGTTCCTAATTTAGAAAAAGAGAAATTCCTAAGAGAGTATAAAATTTCTAAAATAAAAGAGGAAAGTTCCTAAACTAGAAAGTAAGTTAATAACAAAAATTCTAAAAATAGAAAGTAGAATTTAGAAAGATCTTACCGAATTAGAAATTTCTGAAAGGCCTACAAAACAGGAAAGTTAGTTTCTAAACAGAAAATCTTTAAATAGAAAGTTTCTAAAAATAAAATAGGAAACAAAATTAAATTCTAAAAGAGTTAGAATTAGAAACTTGCTAAAAAGGAATACTAATCTAGAAATAGCAAGGAGAAGAGAAATTACCAATTTAGAAACCTATCTCAAAATCCTACAAAATAAGAAAGTTGGGTTAGTTTCTAAAAAAAGAAAATCATCTAAAATAGAAAGTTAATTAAAATATAAAATTTCTAAAAATTAAAGGAAACCTGAATTAGGAAATTCTAAAAATAAAACCTAAAAATCCTAATCTTAAACTAAACCTAAAACCAGTTAATTTCAAAAAAACGTAGCCGTCAATCCCCGGCAACGGCGCCAAAAACTTGTTCACTCCTCAAGTATAGGGTTGTGATGTAGTAAAAACTCGGTAAGACCGAGGTCGAATCCACAGGGATTGAAACCTGTACGTTATCTGAAAATAACCAGATCTAGAAATAGGCTAAGATGAAATCTAAACCAATTGTGATTTGAAGAATAATGGTGAAATATTAATCTAAATTTAGAGAAATTCAGAGAAGGGAACTAGGGATTCAGGGGATCCACTTGTAGAAATCAGGGAATTCTATGGTAAAAGATATCAAGATTGGACCTTGGTTAATGCAGTTTTAATAGATCAGATGGTTATAAATCAGAATGGATTCCATCACAAAACCATGCCTATGAGACAAAGCCAACAACAGAGTTCAACCAATCCACAACCGAACTGTATGATGTATGAGCGTCAGGAAGAGTTCCGTCATCCAACCATGCCTAGGAGACGATGGTGAACAACAGGGCTTCCTAACCCCATAATCAGAATTAAGCAAAAGGAAAACTCAAGCCATCACAGATCTAATGTAATATTAGTCACAAAAGAATCATTAAAGACTAGAAGTAGTCCCTTTGATCTAGCTGCAATCAATCAACAATCCAGCCTATCATGAAGTACAACCATAGAAGTAGACCCATCAAGCTACAAGCTTCACCCCTTAGCCCTAGCTAAGGGGTTTAGCCGACCATGTTGGCTAGATCTCTCATAGCAAAGAAAACAGTAAAATAACAAAACAATTCTCTCTCTCCTCCCTGTCTCTTCCTCTCCCTGTCCGTATGAATCAGATGCCCTGGAATGAGATACCCCTCTCTCTCTCTTCTGCGTTTTATAGGTGCTATTGGCAGTGGAGAGGTTGGTGGAAACAATTCCCACAAGGTGATACGCAACAACGTGAACAGATGCAACCGGTCTTGTGTGTTTCCAGCATTGCGGCTTGATTTTCGCACACAAGTGCATTCTTTTTGCAAAGAGAAAACGTCCCTATGGACGATTTTTAACAACCTACATGATGGACGGTAAGGATTATTGAAACAATCAATGAAGGTGGGCCACAAATATCGTCGACTCATCTGTTCGCAGAACAGAGCTCGCACCCCTCCTGCGCTGTGACGTTGATGGGGCCCCTAATTGATGTCAGAGATGAAATCCCGTCCGTCCATGAGATTCACCTCGAAAAACCATTTAGACATGGTAAGATTTGGATCAGATTCGGTGTGGCCAACAGAACTTTCCTTTCCGTCGTCCGTCTTGTGTTTGAACGAACAGGAACCCATCCTTGCTGTTTCATCTTATTTCGTCACCTAGGCCTTGATAACGTGGGCCGTGGGATTCTAATAGACGGTTTAGATTGTCCATATGGACAATGGATGGGGCCCACAATCGTCCGCAAAACGGACACAATCCGTCCGTTACGCAGCCATCCGAACGGCAACTACCGCTGTGACGTTCGGTGGGTCCCACCTTGACATCTATTGAGAAATCTACCCCGTCCATTTGATAAAGGACGAAGAATCGGTTGGGAATGCTCAATTTCGGGTCGGAATTGTGGTGGCCCACAGATTTTTAAACCCACCGTCTGTCCAGAGTTTGAACGGTGGAAATTGGTGATCGAGTGCATGCGGCCAAACATTCACCTAGGAGAGGGTTATGGCCCCCATATGAACACAATAGATGGTCCAGATCAGTGAAACATGAGATAGGTGGGCCCCACAAAGCTCCGAAGATTTGAACAGCGTCCGTTAGCTGAAAACGGCAATTGCCGTTTGGACTTTGCTTCGGACGAACGTGGGAGGCAGTCGCGGTCAGCAACCTTGACCGTTTTAGGCTGGCGTGGTACTCGGCGTATGTGCATATGAAATGTGCACACGCCTCATACACAGGGCCCACCGTGATGTTTATGATTAATCCACTCCGTTCTTCCGGTTTATCATTCAATTTAAACAGTTGAGCCCAACTTTTAAGTATATCCAGATATCTGGTGGGTCCCGGTTTGACGATTCATGGGCTGATCAAGCCGTTGGGCCACTTCTATAGGGATCCAGGAGCTGAAACTTGATGTGTACGGTTCATTTGTGGTCCTCAGGCCATGTATGAAATTCTGAGCCGATCAGATAGTGGGAACCTTGTGATCTTGCATTTTGGATGTTTTTCAAGCCTGTTTGACGTGAACGGCTTGATTTCTTCGAATCTCTGACGTTATAAATCCATCAATCTTGGTCCCCTGGAGTCCGTCCAATTCCTTGGCATCATCGGATCGTTAATTCCATGCATTTAGTATCCTTTTCAGACTGCGCTCATAAGTACACCCTGCATTACAAAATCAGTCAAAACCGGGCGTTAAACAGTGTCATGCTCATAAATTCGAGTAATAATTGGGGTCTGATATGCAATATTTGACCCTCAACACCAGGGCACTCTAGAACCGTACCAAACCAGACCGTTCGTTCGGTTCCGGTCCGGTTCCACGGTTCTACCAGTTCGATGTGCACCCCTACTGGATCTAGCTTGTTTTGGGGTTGATATGCTAAAATGATACATAAAATAGATGGAGGGCGTGGATAAACTCATATATCATGGTAAGGCCCTCAAAGCCCTGGCCTGTGATGAGCTCGGGACAGGGGTAGTACCGGGCGCGGATTAGCTACTGATAGGTTGAGTAGCGAGACTCGCTACTGAAGTGACGGCACCAAGTTCCATGGGCACCACCATGACGTATGTTTTGTATCCACGTCGTTCGTCCATTTGGAGAGATCATTCAGGGCAAGATATAAAGAATGAATTAAATCCAAAGCTCCGGTAGACCCCAACATATAAAACAGTGGGGACAATTATGCCCACCCTTAAAAACTTCTAAAGGCCACAAAAGTTTTAGATCAAGCTGATATTTGTGTTTTCCCTTCTTTTATGTTGGATTTCAAATAAACATCATGGTGGGCCTTAGGATAGTTTCAACGGTGAGAATCACTCTCGCCATTGTTTTCTGTGGTGGGGTCCACTAAAGCTTTTTATCTGCCTCATTCTTTGGTTCATGCCCTAAAATTTTATCTCTAAATCGATGGACGGTGTGAATACAACACATACATCATAGTGGGCCAGAGAACTTGGTGACGTAACTTCGGTAGCGAGTCTTGCTACTCAACCTGTCAGTAGTTAATCCGCGCCAGGAAGTACTCAATCCACGTACCCCTCATACGAAGCAGGGGTGATTATACACCCACAATTAAATACTTTCTAAAGCCGACTGTAATGTCTATTGATCATTCAATTCTTTTCAATGCAATACTTTTTATAGGCCCCAGGAGGTTTGGACAGGGCCATTCAATCACCACCATTTTCAGTCCACACCACCATTTTCGGTCACCTATGCTTTGAATCCGGTATAATAGGACTGTTTTTTCCTTTTTAAAACAGTCACTGAAACCCCACGCAACCGCCATGAGTACTCCTTCCCATGACCTCGTGTTTAAAATCCTTGTTAGTCCCATGAAGGATCAGGTGTTACCGTGGCAGTAACGTGGTGATTATTTCCCTGTTGGTGGGGCCCGCCTTAACGTATGCAATGTATATTTACATTGTCCATATGTCTTTTCATCTCATTTTAGGGCATGGTAAAAAAAAAATAAAGCAGAACTAAATATCAAGCGGACCACGGCTATATCAGATATTTTTTTAGTACCATGAAAGGGACCCAGCTTTAACAGGATATTACTGCTCTGGGACGCAAGGTGGGGTCCACCATGATGTTGATGAGAAATCCAACCTGTACCCTATACACCTATTTTTAGAGCTCATTTTAGGACATTCTATCCTAGATGAGAAGTATTCAAAAACTTGATTGAAACCTTTGTAGGCTCCACCTTAATGTTTATATGCCATCCAAACTGTTTATAAGGTCATTTTCACTGGGATGAAGTGAAAAAACCAAAAAAATTAGACTTATACAAAACTTTTGTGGCCATAAAAATATTTCAATAGTTCTCACCAAATCCCCACCATTTCCTCTCATCTGGCCAATTTGAGTTTTGGATCCACCTTATTTTTGGTTGCATACCATAAAATGATCTCGAAAAATGGATGGACGGATTACATTTCTCACAAACATCACAGTGAGCCCCACCCAAAATCCTTGCGCAGGAACTTCCTATAGAGGCTTTTGCAGGAAAGCAACTTCCAAGCTAAGAAACCTCGACGGTCGTACTCATCCGTAGAAACTTCCGAATCTTGAGCAGTCATCCGAAGAAACTTCCGAATCTTGTGCTGTCTACCGCGTTGACGGTATCTTTGATTGTCATGAAACCGGCGGACTGTCTCTTTCACTGACTAGCCAGCTGCTTGCTGGGGCTGTGTACCTCTAGAACCAGACCATCACTGACTCTTCCTACAATCCTCATTTTTCGTTGCGGCTCCACGTTGCATTTGGTTATGACTGTTCATATAGTGGGACTCCCTAAGTCAAAACACACCTGAAAGGCCATCTTATCCGTCCACCAGTGGCTTTACTGGTGGAAATTACCACAATTAACCATCGTGACAGAAGGACAATTCAATCAATAAGTAGCCAGTATCATTCCTTCATAAGGATTCTATTCTATGGGGTCGTTACTCTTGGTCAGGTGGTAGACTCTCAGGAGTTTCATCACCCGTTGGAGGGTTCGAGTACCCATAGGGAAGCGGATTGCGTACTGAGTAAACTCTGTGGGTCCCACAGTCATCTATGCATTTTATCCACTCCGTCCATACATTTTATCAGATAATTGTAGATGTATTCACAAAAAGTTAAGAATATCCAAAAATCAAATGGACCACACCACCGGAAACAGTGTCAATTGAAATCTACCATTTAAAATTTTGTGGGGCCATAGAAGTTTTAGATCAATATGATATTTGTGATTTCACTTCATCCATGTCTTTGTGATATTATTAACAATTTGTATGACAAATAAACATCACTGTGGGCCATAAAAATGTTTCAACGGTGGAAATCATTATTCCCACAATTTCCTGTGGTATGATCCACTTTAGCTTTAGATATACCTTACTTTTGGGCTCAACCATTAAAATGATTTGAAACAACAGATGGACGGAGTGGATAAGACAAATACATTCACGGTGGGCCCAACTGAGTTTACTCAGTACAATAAGAGTGTACTGAGTAACTCAGTACGCAATCCGATTTATACCCGTAGGTGGTGAAATTCCACTAGCGTGAGTGTGTGGGGGTGTGTGTGCGTGTGTAAAAAAAAAAAAAAAAAGATTCTGTTATATGGGCCATCGAAAAGCCCACCAGTTGGAGGATCCGCACTGAATTACCACACACTATGTGGGAGACGATTAGGTGTGGCCCTGATCATGAGGCTTACGTTGATGTGTGTATTTTATGTCGATGCTGTCCATCCGTTTTGTGAACTCGTTTTAAGGCATGAGACAAAAAATGAAGCAGATCCAAATACCAGGTGAACCACGGCATATGAAACGGCTGGGATTTATCACTCACCATTAAACTTTCTAAGGCCCACCTTAAGGCTCACCATGATATTTATTTTCCATCAAAATTAGATGAAGGTAAAAAACAAATATCAGCTTGATCTAAAACTTTTTTGGCTCACAAGAAGTTTTTAATGGTTAATCACCACTTTTTCATGTGGTGTGGTCCACCTGAGATTTGGATCTGTTTCGTTTTGGAATCATGCCTAAAATGATCTGTCAAAACGGATGGATGGCACAGATATACAATATATACATCACGGTGGGCCCCACGGTGAGCACCGTACCGTGTTGGGTGAGGCCGAGGCCGCACCTAATTCGCTCCCATCGTGTGTACTGTCCCAGTGCCACGAGTAAGCTCCACTTCTAGAACATCACCGCGCGCGTAATCGCGAAAGCTATATTCTTTACGATAGCATGCGCGTGGATACCTAGAATTCCACGAACCACACGCGGACAATGTTTTTAAAACCATTTATTTCCTTTTGTCAAACTCAAGTATCTTTAGATCCTCGGATGGGCCACGGATGGCTAAAAATTTATTCTAACTGTCAGCTTATTTTGTACAGTGTTACCTACCTGAAGCCTAAAATGGAATAAATTTTAATCCATAAGATTAGGAAGTGTGCCCAGATGATGAAATGCTTGGATATCATACACGCGCCATTTATTGTCACGTGTTCTTCCAAGTGAATTTGTAGCAATCCACGCGCGCGGTCTTACCAAAACTCCAGCAGAGACCGCCTCTAGAGCTGGGCAAATTGGGTTCGATCCGGTGGATCCGACCCGATCCGACGGGCTGGATCGGTGCGGATCGGGTAGGCCCATCCAAATCCGAATCCTTTTCGGATCGGGTTCAGGTTGGACATGACCCGATCCGATCCGATTGGATCCGATTCGGACCGATCCGATCCGATTCAGATATATTTAGTAATATTTATTTTTAAAAAATATTTTTTACTATTTTTAAAAACTTTTTAAATAATTTTTAAATTTTTACTGGTCCGAATCATGTTCGATCCAATCTGACTTGGTTTTCCTGACCAAGTCGGACTCGAATCAGATCAGTGCAATGAGTTTTCGGATCGGTCTGAGTCAGGCGACCCGGACTCGGTACCGGATCAGATCGGGTTCGGGTCAGACCAATATCATTTCGGATCGGTCCGGGTTGGACCCAATCCGGTCCGACTCGGACCGATGCCTAGCCCTAACCACCTCTATAGGAAGCAGATTAGGTGAGACCCGACCAAACCAAAAACTATGCGGCCCTTACCGTGGGGCCCACATTGTTGTGCGTAATATTTATCCCACGTTGTCCATCCATTTTTTTCAGATCATTTTAGATCATCATGCCAAAAAATGAAGCAGATTCAATTATCAAGTGGAGAATAACCTACGAAAATTTGTTGATTGACCATTAATGGCCAAAATCGTTTTGGAGAAAGCTAATATTTGTTTTTCCCCATTCATCCAAGCTTATGTAACATTATAAACAAATTAGATGGAAAATAAAACTAAGGAAACATTAATTGCGCCCTAAGAAGTTGTTAATGGTAAAGCGTTCAACCGCGACTGTTTCCTATGGTATGGTCCACCTGATTATTGAATCAGCTTCATATTTTTTTGGATAATACTCTAAAACAGTCCAAAAAATGGATAGATGGAATAGATATAACTTAGTGCACGCACACGCGCACACGGACACGAACTTGGATTCGGCTTGGCTCGGCATGACATGGCACGACACGGCTCAACGCGCACGCGTGTGTGGTTAATGACATAAATTAAAGCTATTGACATAGCCTCCTAGGACCAAATTCACATGCCCCCTGAATGGGGCTCAAGCCCCAAGACAAAAAAACTATCTTATATAGAAGAAGATTTTCTTTGGAAAATCCGATGTGAGACAAAACACATAATCCAAAAGCACCAAAATTTCAAATGGGGAGGGAAACCGAAAAATTTGAAATTCAATTTTATATAAAATTTGAAACAAAATACGACAATCCTCCACATGTTTCAAAATAAAAATTCTTTTGGGTTGAAGCGTAATAATTGTGCAATGGTGACAATGTCACTATAGACTTGAACCGACATTAGAGTAAGCAAGACAAGTCTACAGGAATCAGGTGACACCATAGTCTTGAACCTGAATCATTTTAATGCAAATCGCAAGTACATGCCACTCACACAACTCTTCTTCTACAAGTGATTCTGCGGTTCGGTGCGTTTTGGTCATACACTATTACCTGGACTTCATAAGTATTCTAGGAAATTCGCCTAAATTCTTATACAAAGCAGCTTTTACCTCCACACACATATAGGTGAATTCCATCAAGTGTATGCAGCAACTGTATACACTACCAAATATATGACTATAGATTCATTAAGAGTTCTGAAAAACTCATCCTTTCGCGTTGCTGCTCGCACAGTACACCATAGAAGGTGTTCATATAACTCAGTGTAATCGTCTACCTCATGTCTTGTTGTTTACCCATTGAACCTATCTCATGGGATCTCCACTTGTACAAGTTGGGCTGTCGACAGTAACAGCTTATATATCAGGCTTAGCCTCATTCCCTTCGATGTATCATTAACTAATCTTTTAGATAGTCCTTTGGTCAAAGGATCTGCCAGATTTTTTTGTGACCTCACAAAGTCAATGTATATGACTCCATCACACAACATGTGTTTCACTATGTTATGTATGAGTCTAATATGTCAGATCTTCTCATTAAATATTTTACTCTTTGCTTTTGTTATAGCTGCTCGACAATCACAATGAATAGATATGGCTGATACAGGCTTTGACCACAATTGTATATCGGCTAAAAGATTTCTAAGCCACTCGGCTTCTAATCCAGCGTTTTCAAAGGTAATAAATTCAGATTCTATAGTTGACCGAGCAATACATGTCTGCTTGGTAGACTTCCAAGAAACTGTTCCTCCACCCAAAGTAAAAATATATCCACTAGTGGATTTTGTCTCATCTGAATCACTGATCTAGTTAGCATATCACTGTATCATTCTAATACAGCAAGATAACTATTATAATGTAAACCATAAGTCATACTGTCTTTTAAGTATTTCAAAATCTTATACAAGGTATTCCAATGCTCTTTTCCAGGGTTATGTGTATATCTACTTATCCTGCTCCCTACTGCAAAAACTATGTCTGGTCTAATGCAGTTTGTTAGATACATAAGACTACCAATTATTCTGGAATACTCCAATTGAGACATACTACTATCTGTATTCTTCATGACAGTCACACTGTAATCATAAGGTGTACTGACAGGTAAATAGTTAAAATGGTTAAACTTTCTCAGTAACTTTTCAACGTAATGAGATTGTGATAATACAATAACATTATTTTTTCTGGTTACTTCAATACCGAATATTACAATAGCCTCTCCTAAGTCTTTCATGTCAAATTTAGATGATAAGAATTTCTTAGTCTCAATAACTAATTTAATATTAGTTCAAAAAATAAGCATGTCATCAACATAAATGCATATAATAATATAATCATTTCCAGAAATTTTACTATATACACATCTATCTACATCATTTAAGATAACCATTTGATTTTAAAACACCATCAAAATTTTCATGTCATTGTTTAGGAGCCCGTTTTATACCATATAGTGATTTAATTAGTCTACATACTTTATTTTCTTTACATGATATCTTATAACCCTGAGGTTGCTCCATATATATTTCTTCTTCTAAATTTCTGTTTAGGAAAGCCGTCCATCTGGTGTACCACCAGTTTATATATGGAGGTTATTGCTATTAAGACCCTGATAGTTGTAATTCTAGTTACAGGGGAATATGTATCAAAATAATTTATTCCTTCTTTTTGTTTAAAGCCTTTTGCTACCAGCCTATCCTTAAACTTACCAATGGTTCCATCTGGTTTTAGTTTTTTTTCTAAAGACCCATTTACAACCTATTAGTTTGTTTTCAGGTGGTAGGTGTATAAGTTCCCAAGTGCTATTAAATATAATAGATTCTAACTTGTCATTTATTGCTTCATTCTAAAAGGTTTCATTTGAAGGGTTAATTGCTTCTGTATAAGTTGTGGGATCATCTTTTACTAAGAAGGTGAAAAAACCATCTCATAGGTTAGTTTCTCTTCTAACTCTAGTACTTTTTCTTGGTTGTATCTCTTCTACTATTTGCTCGCAAGCACTTTTACTAGTAGACGCGATATCTGATTCATTAACTTCCTCTATTCTTATATATTTAGATTTCATAGGAAATACGTTCTAAAAGAACTCTACATCCCTAGCTTCTATAATTGTATTAGGATGTAAAATATTATCCTTAGTTTTTAAAACTAGAAACCTGTAGGCTACACTATTTTGTGCATACCCTATAAATACATAGTCGGTCATTTTAGAGCTTAACTTTCTTTTCTTAATTTCAAGTAATCCTACTTTAGCAAGACACTCCCACACTTTAATATACTTATAACTAGGAATATGATTCTTCTAAAGTTCGTAAGGAGTTTGTTTAGAAGATTTAGAAGGAATCTGATTTATGATATAACAAGCAGATAGAATTGTTTCTTCGCACATATTTGAGGGTAAGTCTGAACTATTTAACACAGCATTCATCATCTCCTTAAGAGTTCTATTCTTACGTTATGTTATTTCATTATGTTCTGGTGTATAAGGAGTTATAGTTTCGTGAACTATTCCACTTTGTTTACATAATTCTCTAAATTAAGAAGATTCATATTCACGTCCTCTATCTGTTCTAAGTCTTTTAATTTTTATATTTAACTAATTTTCAACTTCCATTTTATATTTAGAAAAAGCATCCAAAGCTTCGTCTTTGTTTCTTAACAGATAGACTATAGTGAACATAGAATAGTCATCTACAAAAGTTATTTAATATCTTTTTCCACCCCTAGACATGTGAATTTTAGAATCACCTAAGTCATTGTGTATCGACTTTAATAGAACAAATGATCGTTCTATTCGTTTAAAAGGTTTTCTAATGAATTTTGATCCTACACATATTTCACATTTTTCGAATTCTTCATTAGATATATTAGGGAATAAACCTAATCTTTTCATTTTCGTTAAACATACTACATTCACATGACCTAGTCTACTACGTCATAGATAAAAAGTTTCAATGATATAAACAGAACTGGATGTCTTCTTATTATTATCATTGGACACATTCACAATGAATAGGCCATCACTACAGTATCTCTTAGCAACAAAAGTTTCATTCTTACTTATTACAAGCCTATCTGAATCAAATACTAACTTGATACCAGCCTTATTGAGGAGCGAAGCAGAAACCAAGTTTCTTCTAATGTCAGGCACATGTAGGACATCATTCAACATTAAAGTCTTTATAGAAGTGACTTTCAAAAGTACTTTCCATTTTCATACAACTGAAGATGTTCTACCATTACCCATGAATACTTGTTCATCATTTCCTAATACTTGGTAAGAGGTAAACATGCTACGATCCTTGCACACGTGCCTAGTTGTACTAGTGTCTAGTACCTACTCCAAGTTATTTATAAAGAAGATTTCTGACACCGCAGCTACTACCATATCAGACTCATTGCCTATTTATATGAGATTAGCCTGCATTTTATTTTTGTTTTTCTTAAGCATATAGGTTTTAATGTAATGCTCAGGCTTTCCACAGTTATAGAAATTTTCATTTTTCTTGAATTGATTGTTTGCATTCTTCTTTTTGAGCCTGCATTCATTTGCGTAATGTCCAGGTTTGCTACAGTTATGACATTTGTAATTTTTCTTATTGTTTTCCCGACTTGATTCCATAAGATTCGTCTTTGAATCTATCTCATTTCCATTTTCTTTTTTGGTCCATGATTCTATTGGCCTCTTCTATTCGTATGTGTACGATAGTAGTTTCCAAAGAAATACCGTTCTTTTTATGTTTCATTCTATTTTTATATTCTTTACAGGAGGGCGGTAGCTTTTCTATCAGTACTCTTGACAAAAACGCTTCATCCAACTTAATTCCTTCAGTCGACAGTTCATGAAATAGATTTTGAAAATTATGAATCTAATTAATGACAGGTTTATCGTCTGTCATTTCATAATGAAAGAAATTAGCGATTATATGTTTCTTAGCGCCTGCATCTTCTAATATGTACTTCTTTTCCAAAACAGTCCATATGTCTTTAGCAGATTCGTAAGAAGCATACACGTTATATAGTTCGTTGGACAGAGAGTTTAAAATATAATTTTTACAATTATTTTTATCTACTACTTCGGTTTGATTTGCTGGATCTATAATAAATTATTCAAACAGAATGTATGAAACTTTAAGAGTGGTCAGTGCGAACATTAGTTTCTGTTTCCATCATTTAAAGCATTGTCCAGCGAACAGTTCGATTTTGGCTAACTCAGCAGAAACATTTACTGTTATGGTAGCCATAGTGTATGTAATTCAACACTTCGATTTCAAGATTGTTGGAATATATGTTGAATTAAATACACTATATAAAAAATTGAGAATCAAAAAAGAAAATAAAATCTGAGAAAAAAGACTTATTGAACTGAGTTGAGGCGTGACGTGAGTCACTCTGCTCGAAATCGAATTTGCTCCCCTTGGACAGCGTCCCAAATGCAACAGGTTTTGAACTTAGTAAAAACAAAAACCAGAATAGAGAGAGTTTTATAAGAGGAGAGGATTTTATACTCTCGCAAATAAAACCCCGCAAGTACTCATACACACACACCCCCACGCAAGTACACTCGCACCGCACCGGCACTCGTGCCCAGCCCAGCCCAGCTCAGCCCATCGCTTCGTGCGTCGTGCATGCGGACTCGGCTTGGCTCAGCATGGCACGACTCGGCGCGCATGAGCCCCGGACCAAATTCACATGCCCCCTGAATGGGGTTCAAGCCCCAAGGCAAAAGACCTATCTTATATACAAGAAGATTTTCTTTGAGAAATCCGATGTGGGACAAAACCCACAACCGAAAAGTACCAAATTTTCAAATGTAAAGGGAAACTGAAAAATTTAAAATTCAATTTAATATAAATTTTGAAACAAAATACAACAGCTTGTTATGAGCTCGGGACTGGGGTAGTACCCAATCCACGTACCCGTGTTATTGGGAGCCTTTGTGATCAAACGATCTGTCAGGCCAACCGTGGTGTATGTGTTATACCCACTGCTTCCATCCGTTTGGACGGCTCATTTTAGGAAATGAGTTCACACTACCATAGATTCAAATTTCAAGTGGGTCACACCGTACGAAGCAGGGATTAAGGGCACACCATTGAAACCTTCTCAGGGCCTCTGAAGTTTTGGATCAGTCCGATATTTGTGTTTTCCCATAACCGTAGTGGGTGTCAGTGAGAAGGTTTCAATGGTGGGGAGTTTCATCTCATGCTTATTACGTCGTGGCTCACTTGAGTTTTAGGTCTGTCTCATTGTCAGGCAGATGTTCTAATACAAGTTGACCAAACCGATGATGAAAAGAGTTGATATCAACTGATGGCAAGGTGGGCACTATAGAGCTTTTGGTTACAGGGGTAGTAGGGTATTCACCATCCAACTGCGTGGGCCCTACTGCTCTTTTCCAATAAGCAGACTTGGATTCAGTAGCGCCTCCTTAGCTACCAACACAGTGCTGGAAAATATTGCAGACCCACCATGATTTATGTGTTTTATCTGTGCTTTCCATCCATTTCATCGGCATAGTATAGAGTACGAGAAAAGACAGAGGGAGATGCAGATGTAAATCTTAAGTGGGCCACATCATAGATAAGATTTACATCTAGCCTCTTCCTAAGATGTGGCCCACTTTTTCACTGCAGTGAGTACTCCATCCCATGACCTCATGTTTAAAATTATTGTGAGTCTATCACTGAGGCATGAATAAAGAATCCGACTGAGGGACTGCTTGATGAAACACATACATCAATGGTAGGCCCCATGAAGGATCAGGTGTTACCGTGGCAGTAACGCAGTGATTATTTCCCTGTCGTGGGACCCGCCATAATGTATGTACTGTATATTCACATCCTCCACATGTTTTTCATTCTCATTTTAAAAAAGAAAAGAAAAGCAGAACTAAATATCAAGTGGACCACCGCTGTATCAGAATTTTTTTTAGTACATGAAAGGGACATGTTCCTGCTATGGGATGCAAGGTGGGGTCGACCGTGATGTTGATAAGAAATCCAACCTGTACATCTATTTTCAGCACTCATTTTAGGACATTCTATTCAAAATGAGAAGTATTCAAAACTCAATTGGGCCATACAAGATAAAACAGTGGGAAAAAGAATTTCTACCGTTGAAACCTTCATAGGCTCTACCTTAATGTTTATATGCCATCCAAACCGTTTATAAGGTCATTTTCAGTGGGATGAAGTGATAAGGACAAAAACTTAGATCTATACAAAACTTTTGTGGCTATATAAATATTTCTCGTGTGGCAAATCTAAGTTTTGGATCCACCTTATTTTTGGTCGCATGCCATAAAATGATCTCGAAAAACGGATGGACGGATTAGATTTCTCACAAACATCACAGTGAGCCCCACCCAGAAAACTTGGGTAAGGCTTTGGCAGTAAATCCGTATCCCCATAAAAGTGTAAACTTCCAAGCTAGGTAACGTCCACGGTCGTAGTCATCCGACGAAACTTCTGAATCTTGTGCTGTCTACCGCGTTGACGGTTTCTTTGGTTGTCTTGAAACCGGCAGACTGTCTCCTTCACTGACTTGCCAGCTGCTTGTAGGGACTGTGTACTTCTAGAACCAGCTTCGGACGCCAAACCATTAGGGCAAGAGGAAATCCCTGTTGACCAGATAAGGATCCCGACTCTTCCTGCTATCCTCATTTTTCGTTGCATTCGGTTCTCCGCATATTGATTATGACCGTTCATATAGTGGGACTCCCTAGTCAAAATACACCTGAAAGGCTATCTTATCCGTCCACTTGTGGCCTTGATGGTGAAAATTACCACAATTAACCTTCGTGACAGAAGGAGAATTCAATCAATAAGTAGCCATTATCATTCCTTCATAAGGATTCTGATCTATGGGCCACCGAAAAGCCCACCCCAGTGGGACGATCTGCACTGAATTACCACACATCATGTGGGAGCGGTTAGGGGTGGCCCTGATCATGATTGTATATTCATGCTGTCCATCCGTTTTGGGGCGTGAGACGAAAATGACGAAGCAGATCCAAATCCCAGGTGAACCACAATATAGGAAACAGTGGGGATTCATTGCTCACCATTAAACTTTCGAAGGCCCACCTTAAGGCCCACCATGATTTTTATTTTCCATCAAACCTAGATGAAGGTATAAAAAAATAAATATCAGCTTGATCTAAAACTTTTTTGGCCCACAAGAAGTTTTTAATGGCTAATCACCACTTTTTTATGTGGTGTGGTCCACCTGAGATTTGGATCTGCTTCGTTTTGGGATCATGCCTAAAATGATCTGTCAAAACGGATGGATGGAACGGATATACAATATATATATCAAGGTGGGCCCCACGGTGAGGACTGCACCGTGTTGGGTGAGGCCGGGGCCGCACCTAATCCGCTCCCATCGTGTGTACTGAAGAGCACAAATGCCCCCTACTGTCCCCGCGCAACGAGTAAGCTCCCCTTCTAAAACCCTTCTAGAACGTCACCGCGTAATCGCGAAAGCTGTATTCTTTACGCCAGCATGCCCGTGGATACCTTGAATTCCCTCGAACCACACGCGCACAAGATCAGAGCCTTCCGTAATGTTTTTAAAACTGTTTATTTCCTTTTCTCAAACTCGAGTATCTTTAGATCCTCAGATGGGCCACGGATAGCTAAAAGTTTATTCTAACCGTCAGCTTATTTTGTACAGTGTAGCCTACCTGAAGCCTAAAATAGAATAAATTTTAATCCATAAGATTAGAGAGTGTGCCCAGATAATGAAATGCTCGGATATCATACACGTGTCGTTTATTGTCACGTGTTCTTCCGAGTGAATTTGTAGCAATCCACGCGCGTGGACTTACCAAAACTTTTTGAGAGACCGCCTCTGGAAGAAGCGGATTAGGTGAGACCCGACCAAACCAAAGACTGTGCGGCCTTTACCGTGGGGCCCACATTGATGTGTGTAATATTTATCCACGCCGTCCATCCATTTTTTACAGATCATTTTAGATCATTATGCCAAAAAATGAAGCAGATCCAATTATCAAGTGGAGAATAACCTACCAAAAATTGTTGATTGACCATTAATGGCCAAAATAGTTTTGGAGAAAGCTGATATTTGTTTTTTCCATTCATCCTGGCTTATGTAACATTATAAAAAGATTAGATGGAAAATAAAACTAAGTAAACATTAATTGCGCCCTAAGAAGTTGTTAATGGTAAAACGTTCAACCACCATTGTTTCCTATGGTATGGTCCACCTAATTATTGAATCTGCTTCATATTTTTTTGGATAATACTCTAAAACAGTCTAAAAAACGGATGGACGGAATGGATATAAATTAAGTACATCAAGGTGGGCCCCACTGTAAGGACTGCACTGTCTTGGGTGAGGCCGGGGTCTCACCTAATCCACTCCGCCGGCCGTAACCCACTGATAAAAGACGAAAACTTTGATACTCTGGGGAGTATGATGGATGATACGTGGACACTTATAAATTGCTTAGAATCTGCACACAACTAATTCAATTAAACTATCCAATTATGTTTCCTCATTTATATGTATCATGAGCCTAAATATATGATTGTTTAGTTATCTGAACTGCAGATCTGTGGACATTCATTGGATATTTAAAAATTAAAATATCTGATGGTCCTATTTCAACAAACTAGTGTCTAAGATTCACAGGTAAGGATTTTGAAACTAGAGCTACACAATCTAGACGGTTCAAGTTCAGTTTTTATAATTCCAAGTGTACTATCTCAGTGACTGTGTATCAAGCTTCAAATTCTATCAGAGTATCAAATAACTTCCCCTTCATTAAAAATAAATAAAAAAATCTTCAACTAGAAGCTCTGACTACCGTCCAATGGACCGCGTTGGCTTTTACAAGACCTCACGTCCGATGTCATCCTCACGTGACATCACTCTCAAAAGCGGAAGCGACAAAACCGAAAATGCCAGGTCAGCACCCGGTCCCACTCCCTCTCAAGTTCCGAACAGCCCAGTCAGCACAAGGTCCTCGTGCAGAAAAATCTATTCAAATCCCGTGTATAATCCGTTTGCACAGCTGGGATGCCACATAGAAGCCCTTCAGCTAAAATACCATATAAAAAAGACTTCACCGCCCATCATCTTCAACGTGCAAAATCTTTTATTCGCTCTCAAAATCCCCTTCGAAACTCAAAAACTAATGTTCAGGAAGCAAGTCATGGCAGAGACTTCCCAAATGCAAAGGGCCGCCAAAAGACCCAAAAGAGAAGAAGCAGCAGAGGAATCAACGATCCCCATTAATCTCCTCCACTCCGGCATGAATCGCGAGCAGGAGACAGCAATCATTGTATCCGCCCTCAAACGCGTCTTATTCGGCAGCAGCGGAACTGATTCCGATTCCATTCACGCATTGGAGTTCCTTCAGAATCAGGCGTCGGGCCAAACGTCTTCCCCTGCTAACAGCATAGAACTCGACTGCGGCGGCATCGACACTTGCCAATCTTGTCAGATTGAGGGTTGCTTGGGCTGCCAATTCTTCACACCCCAATCAGCAGTAGGAGCAGCATCAGCGTCAGCGTCAGCGTCAGTAGTGGTAGAGCAGAAGAAGAAAAGGATGAAGAAGAAATACAGGGGAGTGCGACAGAGGCCATGGGGTAAATGGGCGGCCGAGATTCGGGACCCAAGGAAGGCGGCTAGAGTCTGGCTGGGGACATTCGATACGGCGGAGGACGCCGCCCGGGCTTACGATAAGGCGGCGATCGAATTCCGTGGAGCCCGCGCCAAGCTCAATTTCCCTTTTCCTGAAGATCCAGGATCTGATCACATCAGCCTTCAGAACCAGCAAGTGCAAAATCAGCAGCAGCAGCAGCAGCAGCCAGCGTCTAATCCTTCAATTCCTACTCATTCGATTGAAAATCGACAAGAGAATGATTTCTGGGACAATCTTGGAGTAGAGGAGTTTGACAATTGGATAGTAATGGACGGTGGCGGTTAAGCTGTGGCCACGGTCGTCCAACTACCGAAACGAGAGAATTTCTCTTTTAATTGAATATCCCTCATTTATTGTACTTCCTCTATGTATTTCAATTACGGTCGAATATTCTTTATATAATTCATACATTCTTTTAAGATTAAAATGAGCCGTAATTCCATTTTGGTCAGCTTGGAGTAAGTCATATAGCGCACAATAGATTTTGTTGCCACGTCGATTTATTTAAGTCCAAGGATTTTTGCCACGTGTGCCGAGGGTCCCTCCAACTGATAACCTTTTCTTTTCAAGGTCGGTCACAATAGGGATCACTTGAACCAGCAGAAACCGCGTTGAAAACGTGCACTTTTCTTTATCTTAAAGGGGATTTATTCGATGAAAGGTACCGAGTCCATCTAGTTGGACCGAATGTCATTGTCCACCTAGAATATAACTTAGATCCGCTAAAGCGCATGCACAATATAAACTGTCCAATATGTTGGTCACATCATTAGGGTTACATTTTACAAAAATCAGCCACATCCTCTTATGAATATTCACAAATTTTTATTTTCCTATTTATCAACGGCTAGCTATTTTTCTAGAGAGTGGTTCACCTACTGGTGATATATAGGCTGAATTTTGTATTGGATGATCCAAATGGTTGGGCCTACCTATTGGATGAGTTGGATATCATACCTGCTTAATTCGATGTGCATTATCTGCAGGCAGACCATTGCTTTTGGTCCAAGACTAGAGACCAACTCTTACTTCATAGTGGGACTTAGAGCTAGGCATTTCATACCTGAACCGGTGGATCCGGCCCGATCTGACCTGATTCGAACAGAACCGATGGTCAAGATCGGTCAGGATTGGGTAGCATAATCTAGATCCGAATTATTTTCGGGTCGAATTCAGATAGTCCCTGTTCCGAACCCACCCGATCCAAAACCTGATCCGAAACCCGATCCGATTGGATCCGATTCGGACCGACCCGATCCGAAACCTGATCCGAAACCCGATCCGATTGGATCCGATTCGGGCCGACCCGATCCGGACAGCATATATTAGTGTGTGTGTGTGTGTGTGTGTGTGTGTGTGTGTATATTTCGTTTTTACTTTTGCCGCCTAAGTTTTCGGCGCCAAAAAATTCCGCCCAATGTACACATGAGCCTGTCCCCATCTCTCTATCTCTCTCCATCTTTCTATATCATAGATTCTCTCTCCATATTTGCTTCTCTATTTCGATTGAAGAAGAAGGCGAGAAGAAGGTTTCGGAGCTTGGACTTAGCTGCTGGAGAGATATATACTAAGAAAGTTAGCAAGAAGAAGGCAAGAAGCGGACGGACTCAGGTAACGTTAGCAAGTTTTGTGGATCTGATCACGAGGTATGTGTTATATCCAAATCGTCCATCCAGTTGGCGAGCTCATTTTAATGCTTGAGACAAAAAATAAGGTAGATCTAACCATCAATTGGACCACACTACAAAAACTAGAGGGAGATTGAACGTATACCATTGAAACCCTTTTTAGGGTCATAGGAATATGAAATTTGTTTTTCCTCTTCAATCATGTACTTGTGACCTTATGAAATATGTTTTTTCAGGTACTCGCGACCTTATGAACAGATTGGATGTAAAATAAACATTACGGTGGGCCTTACAAATTTTTTAACGGTGAAAATCATGATGTCCGCTGCTATTTAAGGTGTGGTCCAGATGATCTTTGGATATGATTCATTTTTTGGATAATGCTCTAAAATGATCTCTAAAAACAAATGAACGATGTAGATATAGTAAACACGTCACTGTGGGGCCATGTAACGTGGATCTCCTTTGAACCATTCATACAACTCAGAGCTCGAGGAGCCTCAGTGCTAGTCTTCGCACGACACGTACCTAGATCAGCTAGGTAGGCTAGCTGGTGCTAACTACAGAGCAAGTACACCCGCCCGTGGCTGATGGTCGGTGCTCTATGGGCCCCACCATGATGTATGTGTTTCATCCATTCCGTTCATCCATTTTTACAGATCATTTCAGGGCTTGATAAAAAATAAAAAAAAAGTATAGGGATATAAATCTTTCGTGGGCCACACCACAGCAAAACAATAATGAATGAATATTCACCATTAAAATCTTCCGAAAGCCCACTGTACTGTTTATTTGAAATCCAATCGGTTTATTTGGTCATAAAGACCCAGATGAAGGGAAACAATAAATATAAGCTTGATTCAAAACTTTTATTGCCCCTAAAAAGTTTTTAATGGTCAAAATTCATTCAACACAGTTTCCTGTAATGTGGTCCACTTAAGATTGAGATATAGTTCATTTTTTTTCTCATATCATAAAATGATATATAAAAATAGATGGATGGCATGGATGACACATACATCATGTTGGGCCCCACAGAACACCGAACACTATACTTGGAAGTTACGAAGCTTCTCCAAGAAGCCTTTGTGGTGTAAAGCTTCCTCAAGAAGTTATCTCTGGTATAAAGCGTCTGTTTTTTTCCTACTGAGTTAATTATGTGGGGCCCATCTTGAGCTTTTTTTGGTTTATCCACACCGTCCATCAGTCTTTTATCTGAACGTTACTCAATCTGATCCGACTCGGTTTTCCTGACCGAGTCGGAGCCGGATCGATTCAGGCCAGCATTAGTTAGGATCTGTTCGAGTTAAATGACTCGGATCCGGTCCCGAATCTGATCGGGTTCGGGTCAGGACCTACAAATTTCGAACTTCATCGAGTTAGACCAAATCCAATCCGACTCGGTCCGATGCCCAGCTCTACTCGGACTGCTCATGACGATCGATACTCAGGCTACAAATGGTGCCCTTGGCATAAATATTAATTCCAATTAAAGAGACTAAATTGTAGAAACCACAATCACCGAGGGCCATTTGGATGATAAGTTGTTTAAGATAACCTACTTATTTCACATGTAACTTATTTTGGTTTCTCCTTATTAAGAAAATAAGTTATGTTTAGCAAATAAAATACTTATCTGCTTGCCGTCTCTCACAATCTCATCTTCCTTGTGCCGTTCTTAAGCAACTTATAAAAAGTGAAAAAGTAAATTTTTTTAACTAAAGTGATTATATATACTTTAAAAAAGTTACTTATAATTAATCATAAATTGAAACCTATATGAAATAAGTCACTTATCTACCGTTATAAAAAAAAAAAAAAAAAAAGTAACTTATTTACTGGTGTCCAAATATGCCCTAAGTTATAAGTACTTATACCTTGGTGGTAGACTTACAAGAATTATAACATGAGGTCATGGTTTCGAGTGAATCTATTGTGGTGAAAAACCATTGTGGTGTTAGCATGTGGGTGTGTGTGGCATGTGAGTGCTTAAAGAAATAATAATGATATCAGGTTGCTTGAATAATCTTATCCTACGATTCATTCATACTTATTAACCAATAAATATTCTAATGATTTGGATAATTTAGTTTGATTACTTAGGTGAGTACCATCCACTACACCAGAGAGTATCAGAGCGTGAGTTGGCTGCGGCTACAGTAGGATCCATCTCAATGTATTCCTTGTATGTCCATGCTGTACATCTATTTTCCAACTTATATATTTTAAAATATAACTTAAAAATAAAGTAAATAAAAATTTCAGGTAGACCACATCACAGGAAAAGTTTCCATGGAATGCACACCATTAAAAATTTCTAGCATCCACACTAATGTTTACTGACCATACAACCTGTTGACAAGGTCACACGGACTTAAATAAAAGGAAAAACAAATATCACCTTCAATAACCACTGTTTCCAATGATGTGGTCCACCTGAAATTTTTATCTACCTCAGTTTTGAGACCATAACCTGAACTAAGCTGTAAAAGCGGATCAACGGCTTATGCATAGATAGAGGTGGGCTCCTTCAGTCACGGTCTCACCCACAACGCTGGTTCCGGGGTCGCTATCAAAGTAATATTTTTAAGGTATATTCGTTACGCCGTGGGTCCACCCAGAGGAACTTTGAGGAACGCGGATTGGGTACCGAGTAAACTCTGTGGGGTCACCGTTATGTTGTATCTTATCCATGCCGTCCATTCATTTGTCCATCTTATTTTAGGACATGTGCTTAAATTGAAGTATACCAAAAGCTCAAGTAGACTGCACCTTAGGAAAAGTGTGAACTGAACGCCTACCAGTGAAAGCTTCTGGGCGGGAGTGGCAGAAGTTTTGGATCATACTGTTATTTGTGTTTTCCATTCATCCATGTCTATGTGATCTTATGAACAGGATGGATGACAAATAAACATCTCAGCAGGTCCTAGGAAGTTTCAACGGTGGACGTCATTATCCTCACTGTTTCCTGTGGTGTGGTCTGCTTGAAATTTGGTTATGCTTCAAATTTTGAATTTTATCCTAAAATTAGATTGAAAAGCTGATGGACGGCGTGGATAAGACATAAATCACGTATCGGACCCACGAATTTTATCAGTGGGCTACAGAGTACTCAGTTACCGGGTAGAGAATCTCGTTCCAGTTGGAGGAACATAAGCTGTTGTGGGTTGTGCCAGCAAAGTGATATCCTCCAGAGAAATTTTGATACTCCCGCCGCGTGTGACGATAGCACGTTCGGCACTTACAAAATGCACACGTGGAACATATTAATTCATATTAAATCCCACAAATCGTGTCGCTCACTCACTGTCGATTAAGCCACCGTGCTAAAGTAGGATTATTCTTTGATTCATTCCTTTTTCTTTTTTATTTTAATCGCTACATATATTTTATTTTTAACCGTTAGTATCGGTCCATTATATGTACCTTTTCAACTCGTGCCTGTTTTAAGGTAATGGATGGTTCATATCAAAGGAAGCCTTACATGGTCCGCCACGTCAAAGGTGAGACCCACGCGATGACAATTCACTTCAAAGGTAGGCTCATATTATGGACAACCCACATCAAGGTGAATTGGCATGATGGATTGTCCGCATCAAAGGTAGGCCTCTAAATGATTAATGACCCGGGCCCGCATGATGGATGACTCACATTGAAGGTGGTGCCCACACAATGGGTGGTCTATATCAAAGGTGGGCTCCACATGAGGGGTGATCAATATTGAAGATGGCCTCACATGATGGACAGTAACATAGAAGGTGGGCCTCATCTGATGAGCGGTGAACATTGAAAGTAGGCCTCATATGAAGGACAGTTTATTTTAATGGTGGGGCCCACATGACAGATGACCCACATCAGAGTGGACTCCATAAAATGAATGGTCCATGTAAAAGGTGACAATGATGAATAACCCACATCTAAGGTGGGCATTGCATGATGAACAACCAAATTGAAGGTGGGGTCCATATAATGGATGGTCCACATCAAAGGCGAGCTTCACATGATGGGCGGCAACTATTAAAGACGGGCTTCACATGGTGGACAATAACATTGATGGTGGCCGCCACATGATACATGACCCATATCAAGGTGGGCCCCCACATGAGGACAAGTACCTTATCTTGGTTTTTACTTATTAAGTTGAAGTGATTAAGTACATTTAAGTAAAAAAGTTAGTAATAATTAATTTTTAACCAAACTTACCTTATCTCAAATGACTTATTTATCTACTGCTGTGAGTAGAAAAAATAACTTATTTTGTGGTATTCAAACGGGCCCTTAACTTCTCACTTTTTTCCCGGTATTCAAACGGGCCCTTAACTTCTCACTTTTTCCCCTCTCTCTCTCTCTCTCTCATAGTCCATATCAAAGGAGACCCCAAATGATGTACTGTCCACATCAAAGGTGGGGACCACACGATGGATGATCCACATTAAAGACAGGCCCCACACAATGCAGCACTCATATTAACATGGGCTCACATAATGGATGGTCCACATCAAAGGTCAACCCCTAATAATAAATAACCTACATCCAAAATGGGCGGGTATAGTGGACGACCCAATTCAAAGGTGGGGCCCACACGATGGATGGTCAACATCAAAGGTGAGCTCTACGTGATGGGCAATGAACATTGAAGCTAGGCCCCACATGATGGATGGCCCACATCGAGGTGGGCTCACATGATGGATGGTCCACATCAAAGGTTGGCCCGTAATGATGAATGACCCACATCCAAGGTGACCCCCTTAGTAATGGAAAACACACATTGAAGATGAGGCCCACGTGATGGATAATCCATATCAAAGGTGGGCTCCACATGATGGGCAATTAATAATGGTGGGCCCCACATGATGGATGATCCACATCAAGGTAGGCCCCACATGATGGACAGTCCATGTCAAAGGTTGGCCCTAATGATGAGTGACCCATATCTATGGCAGTCCCACATGATGTAGGCCCATTAAAGGTGGAGCCCACATGTTGGACGGTCTACTTTAGAGGTGGGTTGCACATGATGGGTGGTGGATATTGAAGGTCGGCCCCACATGATGGATGACCAACATTAAAGGTGGGCCCTACATAATGGATGGTGCACATTAAAGGTTGTCCCCCTAATGATGGACAATCCATATCAAAGGTGGGGCCCACTGTAATGCTCCGATTTTTGAGACCCGAGTATTCATCTCGTTTCCTGAAAACTCGATGTTAACTGGTGATCAATAGGTAATCAAATCAAAATGCGATTAGTAGAAGCAAGCGTAGTATGAATGCAACCTATCTCAAAGTAAATATCCTGGGCCACTCAGTTGGGGACCATATACAAAATTCCAAAATGTAATTGTTTAAAAATAAACCATCACAACTAATCTATTGATTCAAACCATAATATGTAGTCGCTTCTTGATGCGACTCCTCGTCGTAAAACTCCTCTTCGACAGTAGCTAACTCCGAATCCGCCGCACGTCCGTCAGTACCTGTATCTGCATCCTCTGTACGGTTGAACAATGATGAATGAGTGGCCAGCTCAGTGTAATCTCCCCTCAAGATTACACACCACCGCCCTAGACAAAGAATAATATAAAAGATACAGGCAACGAAACATACTAAATGCAGTCTTGTAATATGCATGGATGCGTGAATGCAATCATCGCTCTAGGGTTGCTCATCCGTACTGACATTAAACTCGTTACCCATGCAATCATCGACTTGAGAATGCTTAACCAGTCAGACAAAATACGTACATCACGTACGATAGCGATAGACGTTGGTCTGTGCCATATATACATGATTAGCCAACCATTATTAGTCCAGTTACAATCAGTCAATTTAAGTAAGCTCAAGGTTACTACAGGGGCTTGACACCAACATAGGCTGACAGCTTGGGCATAGGTTTCATACCACCATCCCCGACTCATGAGGCTACCGCTTTAGGGTGTGTATAGAACCCATTAACACGTGGCCAATCAATTCTCAATATTAGGGAACTACCATCGTATGCTGACTAGGAATAAAATGTAGAAATCATTAAATACAACGACTAAAGTAAGACGGTATGTATGGATCAATGCGAGTAAACAGCGGTGAGTATAAACATGGCGTGGTTCACTCCATAGTCAGGTAAATGAAATTACTTCATAGATGGTGAGCCCCATAATTCAATCGTCACTAATTATAACCTCCACGTTGAGGGTCTATTCATCGCATCCGTCCGTTACACCCTAAGCTCGGACTCTCTTTTAATAGGAGTTTTCATAACGAGGTTTCAATCATTATGTGACTTGCAACCAATATAATCATATAATATATAAAGATATAAACATGATTCAATTCTAAACATATAGTTCTAGCAAAACTAATCAAATGCTTCGGTGAATCTAGGACGTACTTTTAGATAAGACAAATCATGTGATTTAATGAATTTCTAAAAAAACATGTGATAATGGTAAACTAATCAAAGGATTGGATCCATGGTCGATGAAAAAAAAAAAAAAGTTACAGATTTAATCACTTCCAAAATATTTGTTCAATAGTCAACCAATGGCTAAATACAATTATAAGGCATGTATTTAAGCAAGTCGAATGATCATCCACTCATAGGATATCATTTGCAACCGCCAAGAAAAACTATCCTTAATCCAGTTTAGAGACGGAAATCTCAAGGGGAAAAAAATCATCACCTATGGGTCGTAGTCCCTTTCTTGATTCAAATCTCCGTGCGTAGCTAGCGGCCCAAAGTCACGCGAGCAACTTCCTAGAGGACCAGTTTGCATTAGACAAAAGTTCCTAATGTTTTCATCTACTAACATATTGAAGGTTTTGTGGCATCCAAAAAGGGCCTATAGGTTAGGTTATTTGGGCCTGCCTTAAGGTGACCAGGCTTACAAACTTTTGTCATAACAGGTGGCCTAACTTTTAGGCCCAAGCATATTACTAACTAAGGGCTGACTGGGCCTATTTTGGACCCGGCTGCTGGGCCCAATTCGAGCTCAAGATGGGTTGGGTAGCTCATTGTGTTGAGGCCCACGATATATTTATGGTAAGGCCCGCTATATCTCATGGTGACTTTTGTCATAACAGGTGGCCTAACTTTTGGGCCCAAGCATATTACTAACTAAGGGCTGACTGGGCCTACTATTTTGGACCTGGCTGTTGGGCACAATTTGAGCCCAAGATGGGCTGTGCAGCCCACTATATCTCATGGTGAGGCCTACTATGCGGCCCACTGAGTTTATGTGGTGCGGCCCACCTCTTTTCATGGGGCGGTTATGAGCCGATTTCAGCCCAGATTGTGGCCCTCATTAAGGGCCCATCTGGAAGCTGTTTTGAGCCCAGCTTTCGGCCCTGCTACATGCTATTTTTTTCAGCCCATCATACAGCCCAACAATCAGCCGTTTGAGGCCCTGTTTGGGGGCTGATTTCGGTCATTCTCGGGCCGCTATTTTCGCTCTTTTCAACTGATTTTCGGCTGGTTTCGAAGTTGCAATTTACCGCTGCTTTCTAGCTGATTTTCAGCTGTTTTTGAAGCTGCATTTCCAGCTATTCCTAAGCTGAAAATCAGTTGGTTTCACATTTGTAGTTGCAGCTATTTTCAACTGAAAAATCAGCTACTATCTGGCTACATTTCCGGCTGTTTTTTAGCTGAAAAATCTGCTGCTATTAGTCAGCTGTCTTTAAGTTGAAAATTCAGCTGCTAGTATGCTACATTTTTAGCTATCTTTAAGCTAAAAATCAGCAATTTTACGTGCATTTTTTAGCTGTTTTTCAAGTCGGCAATGACGGCCATTTTCAAGCTGATTTTCAGCTGCTTCCAAGCTGACTTCTTAGCTGTTTTCTAGAGTTGAAAAATCAGCTGGTTTTGGGGAGAAGTTTCAGCCATTTTCAGCTGCACTTATGCATTTTTCAGCTATCTTCAGGCTGCAAAATCAAATAATGTCAGGTTGTATTTCCAGCTACTTTCAAGCTGAAAATCGAGTGCTAACAGGTCATTTTTCAAGCTACGATACGGCCTAGTTGTGGGCTCATTTTTTGTGTTTCCATGACTCCAAGATTGTCGGGGTCAAGCTGCTTACACTGCCAAATGCAGGCCTGATTTCAACCCTATCTAAACGCTGGTTTCAACCCTATCTAAACGTTGGTTTTGGTCCACACAGTGGCCCAAAACGGTGTGGATTTGGCACGATTTCAGGCCTGGCTTTCAGCATGGTTTCAAGCCTCATTGTTTGGAGAAAAGAAAAGAAAGAAAAGAGGTCATTAGCTGATTTGCAAAAGGTCCACGCCTCTCTCTCTCTCTCTCTCTCTCTCTCTCTCTCTCTCTCCCTTTTCTTTCTCTCTTTCTCTCCCTATCACTCTCTTTTCCTTTTCTAATATTTCTGGTGTGAAATCCTGAAGTAACAGGGTGGTCTATTTATAGCTTGGAAGGGAGGATCATCAACGATTGGGAGAAAGATCTCCTTTAGCAATGACTGTGATTGGCGGTTGGCTGCGCATGGGGTCAATCTGACCCTAGCGATGAGTTGTCAGGGCTCTGATCTCTCAGGAAAGCATTTCTTTAAAGCTGGTTGGACCCATCTCGTCATCGGGTCCCAATGGGTTATCAGGGAAGATGATGGAGCCATTAATGGCAGATTGTGATTCTTTATATTCCGACATGATCTGATCCATCTGAGTGGATCAAATGTGTCCCTTAATCAGTGTGGGGCCCACTTTTAGGGCCATAAACGCAAGTCTGGTCTATCTCATGAGATGATCTGTTTTCTCTTCTTTCTCATGAGATGAGAGAGTTGAGCTTCTCATTTCGTACCACCCTCAAGGATGGACTGGGATTATGTCATGTGGCCCCAGGGAACGGCCACAATCATGTCAGCCTCTCTTATCCAAAAATGGGAAATCTCCTTTTTCTTCCTTAAGGTTTGCTTAGCCATTTCTGGCTATGAGGAGACCCTTAGCTGGCTCGTGGGTGGCTGAAATCCCATGGATAAAGGGATGTTAGCTTGCCTCTCAAGGTACCTGATGGTCCCTCATCTTGGATCCTAGCCACACATGAAGGAAACGGACGGTTCAAACCCAATTCCCCAATTTCTATGTATGGGCCCAAATCCCTATACCGTTTTGGTTGGGCAGACCCCACGAGCAAAGTGTACAGTTTAGATCGTCCGAAAAGTGACCAGGGTGGCCCACTTTGGGACTTGTAATCCAACATTTTTAAATTTGAAAACAGCGGGAGGGAATTCCTCCATTTTTTGTGCAATGCTCGGTCAACGGCCATTTGACCGCATGCACTGGTTAGTGCACATCGTCCATGATAGACCATGGTGCACGTGCACCGCATATGGGGCCCACCGCAATGGTTTCCTCAAATCCATTCCGTCCAAACACTTTGGGGGCCCCACTTGGAGGTCCTGGCCCACTTTGGGCCGATGGTGACGTCTAGGTGGGACATATCTCGCACTTCAGGGCCTTGTTTGGCCCATACATTGCGATCCAAAGGTCGGATGGGTTTGAGATTTTGTTTTGACGGTTGAAAGGGGGTCTTGAGAGGTTTCAGGTATCTGGTTGTCCATTTATTAATCCTCGAAGGTTGACAATAGTGTATAGTGTCAGTATTGGTGACCTACGGTATCTTTAACTTGGAGTGATTTGTTAAGCTTACCCTCTTGGCTGATGTAGGGTCCCTGTCAGCCTCTAGACATCGTGATGGATGACCTCAATGCTGCTTTGGAAGTCTCATCCTGCACGTGTTAAGTCCAAGTAGCCTAGTTAATGGGTTTCAGTTTTCACCAAGTGGGTTTAAGAGGTAACACGCGCGTACCAAAGGCATGAGGTGTTACACCCACAAAATGAGCGGTCCATGTCAAAGGTTGGCCCCACATGTGGAAGATGGATGTAATGGGGACTAAACAGACTTACTTATAATGTTGGAAACCAAACATGCTTTTTTACCTTTTTGGTTGAGAAGTATGTTGTTTAGTAAACATACTTACCAGTAAGTAGAAATCAAGGTAAGTTGTAGCATAAGTAATTTATCTAAAGTAAATTACACAATCCAAACACCCCATAAATGTCAACTAATTTGATAGTTGGATAATTAAGTAAGCAATTTCATATAGTAGTAATATGATGTGGATTGAAGTGCATGTTACAATAGATTCATGCAGTAGCAATATGGTCCTGGATATATTCATACAATTTTTATTATTGGGTTGTTTTGTAGAGTAGATTTAAAATCCTATGGAATAGAGAGGCTTTTATAAATTAATTTTGAGGTGGACTATGAAAAAGGCCCCCTTAAAGGGATTTTATATGGTTGAAATTTTTTATATAAAAAAAAACACTTCAAAAATCCGTGCTTATACTAAATGTTCTAAAAGTTGAAATCTCCACAAAATCCCTCCCGATCCATCCACTCTTGTAAATGGTTCTGCTTGGATTATGCAATTAAGTAGGATTAGGTGGCATGGAATTGCATTTGGTCTAATGTAAATTCTATCTAGTGTTTGGAAAAGATGCGAAGAATTAGATTAATCAATGTATGATATCACCCGGTCCTAACAAGAGATATGATAAGATTTCTGGTGGATTTTGAAACCCACTATATATGTGGGCCCCATATTAATACATGTGGTTTATCCATGTCATCCATCCATATGTTGCCTTTACATATGCTAATCTAGTTGTATATGCATTCAGGTGACCTGCATCAGTTGTGAAATATGGTCCGTTGATTATAATTTTGTGGTCCACCAAACATAAGTTTCACTTAATATAATGCTTTCCTCAAAAGGAGAATTTGATCTCAAACTAGGGTTTGGACCGTCAAAATACCATGTCTATTTCTAAACATTTAATCATCGTACAATAATAGTGCTAATTCCACCCAATGCAATTCAATACGATTTAATCAAGCATTGCAAATAAGCCATAAGTTGTTGCACATACAAACCCTGTTACAAAGCAATGGCCTTTC
This sequence comes from Magnolia officinalis, assembly GCA_021015155.1. NCBI lineage: Eukaryota > Viridiplantae > Streptophyta > Magnoliopsida > Magnoliales > Magnoliaceae > Magnolia > Magnolia officinalis. Next base: position 13,893,799 of record JAJHSJ010000004.1, on the reverse strand, counting down.
AATATCTCTAATAATAAGAGCTTTTCTGCTTATTCTAAAAAATAAGCTCTTCTTTTCAAAATAAACTATTTGATAAAGCTTTAATTTTATAATTTCCTCTTTTAGAAAGCAGCAAAATAGCTCTTAGAAAATAAGTGATAGGAAGTCGTTATTTTTTTAAGAGCTCATTTGGCTTAAGCGGATAGGTAATTTTTTAATTAATTTTTGAACATGTTTGTCCATCAACTTCTTAAGTAATTTTCATCTTACCCTCATCTTCTCTTTATAATCTTTCTGAGGAGGGCCCACATGATGAGTAATCCATATTAAAGGTGGGGCTTCACATGATGAATGGTCCACATCAAGGTGTGCCCACATAATGCACGATCACATAAAAGGTGGGCCCCACATGATTGATGCCCTACATCAAAGTATGGCACCCATACGATGGACAACCCACATCAAAGTTGTTACCCACATGATGGATGGTAGACATTGAAGGTGTAAACACATGATGGAAGGTTAACTCAAAGGTGGGCCCACATGATAAGAGGCCCATATTGAAGGTTGGACTCCACATGATGAACGATCCACAACAAAGGTGTGATCCACATGATGGATGATAAACATCAAAGGTGGATCTCACATGATGGATGGGCCACATCAAAATGTGGCCCCACATGATGGACTATCCACATCAATTGGGCCATTTGATGGATGGTCCATAGCAAAGATGGAACCCACATGATGGATGGTGGACATCAAAGGTGGGCCTGCAAGATGAATGACCCAATTGAAGGTACCCCCACATGATGAATGGTCCACATCAAGGCGGGCCCACATAATGCACGATCCACATCAAAGGTGAGCCCCACATGATGGATGGTCCACATCAAAGGTAGGTCCACATGATAAATGATCCAAAATGAAGGTGGGGCCTACTTAATGAATGGTCCACTTCTAGGTGGCCCAAGACGAAGAGGGCCTCACATGATGGATGGCCCACATCAAAGTGTGGCCCTTCATGATGGACAATCCGCAACAAGTGGGCCCCTACCTAATTAACCTTCTACATTGAAGGTCTTGCATGATGGATGACCCATATCCAAAGTGACCCAACATGATAGATGAACCACATAGAAGGTGCGCCCTACACAACCGATGGTGAACATCAAAAGTATGACCCACACAAAGGACATATCAAATGTGGATTCTACATCAGGAGTAGTGGGCATTAAGGCGCCTCACATAAAATTAGACAATTAGCATTGATGGTGGGCCACATATGATGGGTGACATACATCAAAGTGGGTCACACATAATGGGTAGTCCACATCAAAGGTCCCAATGATAAATAGTTCACATCCAAGGTAAGCCTCACATGATAGACATCTCACTTTGAAGGGTTTGCTCACAAGATGATCCACATTAAAGGTGGGCTTCATATGATGAAAGATCCACATCCAATGTCTGACATAATAGATGGCCCAAATGAATTAAAACATGAAGGTTGAAGCCATCCACTCACTTACCATTTGTGGCAAGGTCAAGCTATGATAAGAGAAACAACATTTTGGAATAATGCTATTATAATTAAGTTTTTGTAATCTTTAAAAATGACATCAACTATCTTATATATATATATATATATATATATATATATATATATATATATATAATTAATCTTATTTAAATGTTTTTAAACTTTTGGTGAGCAGAGTTTTCAGATAAGATAAGATGTAGATTAGGATCTAAGGTAGCGAGATTTGGAAGACTGTATATGGGGAGACCCTAAGGCAGTGAGATTTAATTGGTCCAACCCCGTAGACCGTGAATCAACTACTTATTTTACGGACCCACTCTCTATGGCAGCCGGATTAGCTACCGGCGGGTTGAGTACCTATCTTTTTTTCTTTTCCCTGTTAGCTTGTTAGTACACAACACTGTTAGTTCACACTTCACTGATAGCCACCCTCACGAGGATTCATACCAAGTCCTCAGTGTTTAAACGAAGTATCTTTCACTCGGTCTACCGCTTGAGCTATGGATCAGTGGTTCAGTACCTATCTTGCTATTGAAGTGACATCACCAAGTTTTGTGGGCTTTATCATGAAGTATGTGCTGTATCCATACCGTCCATCCATTTAGAGATCATTTTAAGGCATGAGTCAAATAATGGGCAGATCCAAAGCTCAGGTTTACCATCACAGAAAACAGTAGAGATTGAACACCTACCATTAAAAACTTTCTAGGAGACACAGAAGTTTTTGATTAATTTGATAATTGTGTTTTCCCTTTTGTCCATGTAGGTTTAAACTTATACACAGGTTGGATCTCAAATAAACATCATGGTGGGCCCTAAGAAGGTTTCGACGGTGGGCGTCACTGTCCCTACTGTTTTCTGTGGTGGAGTCCACTTGAGCTTACGATCTACCTTATTCGTTGGTTTATACCTTAAAATGATCTTTCCAAATGGATGTACGGTGGAGATGCAACACATAAATCATAGTAGGCCCACAGAACTTGGTGACGTCACCCTCCTCAGCAAATCTGCGTTCCTGTCAAACATGCTTTGCGGACCCGGATTAGGTACACCCTCACTTGTCCTGAGCTCGGCAGTCACATGCTCTGAGGGGCTCACTGTGATGTATGGGTTTTATCCACTACATCTGTCCCTTTTGCCATATCGTTTTACGGTGTAAACCCCAAAATGAGGCTGATCTGACCCTCAAATGAATCACATCACAAGAAGCAATGGTGATAATGATGCCCTCCATTGAAACCTTAAGCTTAGTAGGATTCACCTGATGTTTACTTGCCATCTAACCTATTCATAAGGTCATGTTGGCTTGAAGAAGGGAAAACATAGATATCAGCTTGATCCAAAAGTTCTGTGGTCCCAAGAAGTTTTCAATGGTAGGCATTTAATCCTCATTGTATGGTCCACATGAGCGTTAGATCTGTCTCATTTTGGGGCTTACATGTTAAAATGATATGAAAAAAATGGATGGACAGTGTGGATGAAATACACGCATCACAGTAGCCCCTCAAAGCTGAGCCTCGTGCCGAGATCGGCACAGTGGGTATGGTGCGTGACCCATTCAAATCTAACTACCTCAGGGAAGCGTGTGTTTCCTATGTGATGGTCCGCAGGCAAAATCACCTATTGAAACCTGTTTGACCATGATAAAAGGACTGCGTGAGCCTCACTAGGCCTAGTCGCACAAAGGGCATGTGCACTAGACCTAACCATCCAACACGTGAGCCTCACATTTCCCCTTGAATCTGAAAAATCTGTCAAATACAAGACTTAGGTGGGCCAAACCATAGTGAAGGATGTAAAATCATTCTAGAAACTCTGGTGGGCCACATGAGTCTTAAAATGTCCTAAATTTTGAGGGAATCCATTTATCGCGGCATGGCACCTTAGATGAGTAGATTAGATGGCATATACACCCCACGGTGGACCCACATAAATTCAAACAATTCTAATGGTGGGACTTCCCATCTCAACTGTCCACGTGGCACAGCCATCAAAGGTTTGAAACAACCTAATTAGTTTGGGCCCTGATCCCAAAAGATTTTAGCACACCCTGATGAATTAGTTGGATCTCATCCAAGTGACATCTTTTGCACACATTAGCAAATTGCTGCTCTCCTGCATTAAAAAACTAACTTAACCACGCAAAGCATGTTTGAAATGTTTTAGATTCAGTAGGTATTCCACTGTTCATCTTTAATAATGCCACATGTCACAATCACATCTCAACACCAGCAACTTATGTGGTATTGGGGTGGACATGTGATCCATATGCTTAATAGGTGTTGTTTTTAATAAATGTAGGATTTGATTGGAACAAGCTCGGTCAAATACCAACACCTTTTCAACATGCTTTGCGTGGCTATTCTCTAAATTCTAATAACAGCAAGCGGCTCAATCAAATTGAGATTCATCCATGCTTGCGTGGATTACACTACTTTATCAGTTTTGTACAACTTTAAAATGCCATTAAGTAACTGTGGATTGCTTTGCAAATGGAAGATATCTCTAAAATCACACTAATTCAAGTAATCTTAACCATCCAATTAATTTCTATCAAAGGAATGGTTAAGAGTAAATTGGTGAGTTGTTCATCTTTGAATAAAAAATTAGATAGTTAATATTATCTTTTCACTGCAATTTTAAGGTCACGTGCCATTGGTCAGTCTAAAATGCCGCCGGACAACCATGTAACGTGCACGGTCTACAAGGCTCCACCATTTTTAACAGCAGCCCTTCTCATCGAATAATATTGCTTACATGTGTATGTAGTGTCTATTCAGCGAGAAAAAGTGAGAGTGATTGACGGAGGATTGCCCCATTAGCAGAAGAGGTGAGCCATCATGGCATTCCACTTACTAGATTGTCCCTCTCATACTTGTGTTGGGTCAGTCAACGGCTATTCATTCAATCATGCAGACAATGGCCATTGATCATAAAGCAATGACCATCTTTTTGAAACAGTACTAGCCGTAATTTAATGGGCATTTTCTTGGCGACCAAGACTTTTACGGTACATTTGGATGGTAAGTTAACATAAGTTACTTATGCCTCAAGTAGTTTATATTGATTTCTACTTAATTAATAGATAAGTATATTTTTAAAACACGATCAGTAAAAAGCCTTAGGTCAGGTAAAGTCCTGTAATGCCATAACTATGGGGCCACTTTAATATATTGTGTTAGATACTCTAGTGAGCTGTTTTGCTAGTTCATTTAAGAGTATTGGCCCAATAATGAACCTGATCCAAATCTCACGTGGACCACACTATGGGAAACAGTGGTAATTATTAAAGCTCACCATTAAAAACCACCAAGAGCCCACTGTAATATTTATTTGCCATCCAACCTGCTGATAAGGTCTCACGAACCAAGATAAAGGGAAACAAAAAGGCCACTTTCTCTAAAACTTGTGGACCCCAAGAAGTTTTTAATGATGGGCATTCATTCACCATGTTTCTTATGGTGTGGTCCACTTGAGATTTGGATTGCTTCATTTTTGGGCTTATGCCCTAAAATGAGCTGGAAAAATGGATGGAAGGCAGGATATGCAACACATAAGATGGGTCCACAGTACCCCATCTTTCTCCGAACTTGAGATTTCAAAGCTTTGAAATTTCAGGTAGAAAGAGAAACAATGTCTGGTCATGGAAAGGGAGTAAAGGGTCTGAGTAAGGGTGGGGAAGCCCGACAGCAAGGTACTACGAGATAACATCCAAGGGATCACGAAGCCAGCTGGGGATCTGACGATTGGCAAGAAGGGGTGGTGTGAAGATGATCAGTAGCCTGATTTATGAGGAGACGAGGGGATTGCTGAAGATCTTTTTGGAGAATGTGATTCAAGATGTAGTGAAGCATGCGAGGAGGAAGACGGTGACTGCGATGGATGCGGTGTATGCACTGAAGAGGTAAGTCAGGACTTTGTATGGTTTTGGAGGTTAGGAAGGGGGTTTTCTTGATGAAAGTCTTGCTGTCAAGAAATGGGAAGATGGATGGATGGATTTTGGTGGGTTTGTTTTAGGTTTTTGGATTTTTCTTTCCTTGTTTTAGTTTCATGTTAAGTATATATGCGAGTTGAATGGATGCATGTATGGTGGATTTTATCTTAATGAATGCAAGGATCCTTTTATAATAATAATAATAAAGGTGGGTCCACAATCATTGTTGAACTGAACAGTTTGTTTTCCATGGGCTCCACTCCTCTTGCTGGAGGCAGATTGGTGGGTGAACTCAACTCCACGTGCATCTACATTGATGTTTCTTAAAAATCCACCCCTTCCATCCATTTTACCAGATTATGTGAAGAGGTGGGCCCAAAAAATGAGGCAGATCAAAGCTTAAGTTGGCCACATTGAAGGAAACGATGGAGATTGAACGATCACCATTGAAATCTTCCCAAGGTCCACTATGCTGATTATATGACATCTAAGCCGGTTATAAAGTCATTCCTAGCTAGACCCATAAGATCATAGGGAGAAATTGGTGGAGTGGTAGATATTTAAATAAAAAATAAAAAAATCAATGTAGGCTTCGTGACTATTTCAAAGATGGAGGTTCAGTACCACTTGTTCAAGTAGTTTGGCCCATTTGATTGTTGGATCTGTCTCATATTTCTGCCCACAGTGTAAAATGAGCTGACAAAATATGGTGAACTGAGTGAATTTCTCGAAAACATTAGGGGTGGGACATTCCAATTTTTTGAGCTCCTCCCTTCTAATGGTGGAGGTTCAATAACACAGTTTCAAGCTACCTCATCTACTTGAGAGTTATAGATCTTTATTAGATTTTGACCCGGTGGTGAAAATCAGTAGAAAAATTGGTGGATGAGTGTGATTCTCTAAAACATCATGGTGAACCACACAACAATGGGTGCAATTCAATGGTGAGCACTTAACAACACTGTTACAAGTCATGCGGCACACTTGAGTGATCTACATTATATTTGGGCGCACCTCTTAAAATGGGATGAATAAAATAGTTGGCAGAGTGGATTTCTAAAAAATGTCAGAAGTGAATTTTGCAACATGGCACGTTCATTCATGAAGATGAGTGCACGCTCCTCATAGTGACAGGTTTAAGTTATTTTTCATAAGTTGAAAAGTAATAAAAATATAAGTTTAAAAAATAAATTACTTTATTTAATAAGTTATTTATTTTAGTTTATTAACTAAACTAACTTAATTAAGAATAGTAGCTTATTGACTTATATAAGTTAAAAAATACTACTCATTTGGTTATATCCAAAGGGGCCTTTAGCATAGAGGTTCTCTGCAAACATAATCCATCAAAGTTATACATCCATGCTTCTACACTTAAAACTTTTAAAAAGTCCATACCTGATTGTTTCATATGAAGTGGTGAGTGTGTGGCCCGTATTATGCATTCTACGGGCTCATCACAAGTGGATCCCATTTCTATGCCCATTGCCTAAGATCCAAGGGTGGAGGCAATCTAATTTTATCAAGATCGTTGATCTATTATAGTCTACAAAAAAAAAAAATAATAATAAAAATAAAAATCTTACACTCTAACCTTCGAATCATTGAGTGACAACTGACATGAACCAACTTAATGTGTACCTAGAACACCGTAGAGATTGTGTTTAGGATGGTAAATGGTTGAGTTTGGAGTGGGTTTAGCCAAAATCAAACTCGCTCATTTACTAAATATATAGGCCTAGGTCTAAATTTTGACCCAGACCCTTTTACTAAATAGGTAGGTCTAGATCGAGTCTAGTTAACCCCATTAGATCCATTTATAAATGGGTACGAGGTCTGATAGAAGGAGATCCACCCAGACCCATTTATAAATGGGTTGGGTCTACCGTGTCTAGTTAAGGGATATCTAGAACTTGAACTAGACTCACTTACAATGCTAGTGCATGAACTTTCTGTAAAAGTCTTTTACATGCAATCCACATACATCCTAATTCACTAATCCTAATCTCTGGCACATTGATTCAAATTTCACGGTGCCCCACATTCTTAGTCGGGCATGAGATGAATTTCTTGTTTTCCCATATTACTTGTCAAGGTATGTAAGTATTTTTACTAGGTTTCAAACCGAGTCAAGATGGTCCAGATTTGAATGAGTCCCTTGCAAAATATATCAAACTCACCCATTTACTAAATGAGTTCAGATCAAGTTAAGCCTGTTCTCAGACCTAAACCCCTACCATTTAACAAATAAGTTAGGTCCGAGTCAGGTCTAAATGGGTTACCCATTTACAACCCTAATTGTGTTGAGAGCTTAAAATGCTTGGTTTCCTCACCTTCTCTACTTGGACCACCATCGAAAATAGGAAGAAGAGCAGAAGGCATGAGAGAGACTTGGGCCAAAACTTATAAACATGGAAGTTCCCGATAACCTTAAACCCGTAAAAGGTCTTTAACCTTTCAGTCTTCTCAATCTTAGAAAATCTGCCCTGGGTAAGATTTCACCACAATTGAATTAAATGAATGATGTAACAACTCATGTTATATAGGAGGCAATAGCCATTATGATCAGTGAGATTTACCAACACAATCTTAAGATCCAGCAGTTAAATTTAATCTGATTTGATAAAGACCGTTGAAGTATGATGGCCCACTTCCTACTTGGTGCCCTTCATTTTCTAACAATTCTTTAGAAATGGGCTGATCAGAAAAGTATGTGATTTTAACTGGTAGCTCATCCTGAGCAGAGCTGGTCTCTTGAGATTCATATCAGTGTCCTCTAAAATAATATTAAAATGTTAGGAATTGATGTTTGGATACACCAAAAATATAAAAAAATAAATCAAAAAAATATTTCACTAGGCTGAATCACGTATAAAATACGTTGTCCTTAAAGCTGTAAGTGTTATGGTCTCATGCTCCTTTGGTTGTCAAATTTTGTGTGCCAAAACGTTTATCTGTGTCCTGTTCTTGTATGATCATTTATTGAAATTCAAGACACCTCAAGAAGCTACATGTTGAAGCCTCAAGAAGCTACATGTTGAAGCCTCAAGAAGCTATATGTTGAAGCCTCAAGAAGCTACAATGTTGAAGTTCAAATCTAAAGAAACAACGTATGAAGTAGTTCTATGTTGTTCAAGATCTCAAGCATGATATGGTTCAAGATCTCAAGCCTGATATGATTCAAATTATCTACATTCGTTGAATGGTTGAAGTTCAATGTCCATACGACATGGTTCAGTTTGAATGACCTTAGGTTGACCCTTTAAGTAGGTCACTTTGGATACATTAATCAAATATTTATTTTACACAAGGTTGGTCTATTCTACGACCAGTCCTAGCTCTTGTTCGACCAGTCCTAGCATTGGTTCGACTAGTCCAAGAAATTCCACGACCAGTCCTAAGTAGTTGAAGATTTTTCGGAATTTTTGGTACGCCCACGACCAGTCCTGGAGGTCCTTCGACCGGTCGTAGGTGTGGCTTCGACTCGTCCACGACCAGTCGTGGAGCTACGACTTAAAGTCCAGCAACGAAATCACTGGTCCTACAACCAGTCGTAGGGATCTACGACCAGTCGTAGGTGACCCACGACCAGTCGTAGGGTACTCACGACCAGTCGTAGAACGGCTTTCAAAGATCGCGCTTATTTTTCAAAAATCTGTTAGAGCTACGACCAGTCGTAGGTTTCTAAGACCAGTCGTAGGAGCGATTTCTGCTTCTATAAATTAAACACGAAATTCAGAGTTTTCATAACTTCAACTCCATTCGATTCAAGAATTTTCAAGTGATCACTCTGAGATAAGTCTGTGTTTATTTTAAGCTAGATTGTGCTTATTTAATATTCCTTTTTGCTAGCTTATTTAATTTGATTTTGTTTCTATATTCCAATCGTATTTGAAAAGAGGAATTATCTTATTCCTTCTCTTGGAATCAAAATCAAATATAGCTACGCCCAACGAGTTAAATCTAAAATCTATTAGAATTTAGAACCTTATGAATGTGAGTATTGGAAATTGAACTTTGACATTCAAATCATCTACTCCGATTGGTTCTACCGGGCTGCTACGAAAAAGGAGAAATCCAGGTATTTTACAATTCTGTAAAATTCATTTACTTTTGTTTTGTTTGAGGTTAAGCCAGAAAAATCTCATTGTACTGGTTTTGTTTGAGGTTGAGCTAGAAAAATCTCATTGTATTGGTTGTCTGAGGAAAACCAGAAAACTCAGAAAAGAGGGGTTTTGGAATTGTGTAAGCCCAAGTGAAAAAGATACAATTGTAAAGGTTTTTGGTGAACCTGTGAAAACCTATTTGTTAGTGAACGCTAATATCCCCTGTGTGAGGATATTAGGAGTGGAGTAGCTTTTTGTGTGGCTGTTGGAAAACAGTTGGTGTACACACAAGCGAACCACTATAACTCTTTGACTTGTGGTTTGAATGCTTGCTTAATTTTCATATCTTTTATCATTCGATTGTGTGGAATGTACAAGTGGATGTGAATGTTGTAACTATTTACATTTCAAGCAAGTGTGGGGATTGTTGTAATAATTTAGATCTTACTTCTGCATTTAATTACAATTCCTTGCTATTTCATTTACTTATATTAATATTGAGTCCTTGATCCAAAAGAGGTTCTAGAAATAAGGTTGTCCTACCATAAGCCTTGTGATTTGTTATGTGTAAGGTTGTCCTTAGAACTGAATTTGCATCAATCTCTCGATGCCTATTTATCAAGGTGATTTAAATTTAGCTTTGTGAATTGATTCATATTGTAAGGCTATTGGCTTATTTTATTTCCGCTGATTTTATTTTAAATTTGGCATAGTCCTATTCCCCCCCCCTCTAGGACATATAGCTTGGCCTTTTCAAGTGGTATCAAAGCCTAATAGCTCATTTTGTTGCTTTTTATTTGGATTTATTTCCTGAGCTAACGATCTAAGCTATATAAAAGATGTCAAATTTTGATAGCCTTTCAGTTACTAGACCTCCTCCTTTGATGGCTCCAACTATGCCTATTGGAAAGCCAGAATGAGGATCTTCCTCAAATAATGGATGAAAGTGTGTGGCAAGCCACAGTAACTGAATGGAAACCTCCTATCATGGAAGTAACTGGTGTTGATGGTTTGAAATCTATGAAAGTTACACCGTATTACCAATGGACCACACTTCAGAAAAATGAGAGTAGTGCTAATGCTAAAGCACTAAATGCAATCACTTGCGCACTATCACCGGATGAGTTCAAAAGAATCATATCCTGTGATACTGCAAAGCAAGCCTGGGATATTTTAGAAATGACACACGAAGGTACATCAATTGTCAAGAAATCTAAAGTCCAACTCCTCACAACTAAATTTGAAGAAATTCATATGGAGGAAAATGAAATGTTTATGGACTTTTACACTAGATTGAATGACATTGTAAACTCAATGTGGGGTCTTGGCGATAAGATCCCAGAAAGTAAAGTGTGTGCAAAAATACTACGCTCTCTTCCTGAACGGTTCAATTCAAAGGTAACCGCAATCCAGGAACTTCGTGATACGGATAATATGAAGGTAGAGGAATTAGTTGGTTCTTTACAAACCTATGAATTAAGTTTTAAAGCTCCTAAAGGTAAATCTATTGCTTTGAAGTCATCTAAAAGTATTATTCAAGAAAATTCAGATTCAGAAAAGTCTGAAGATGATATGGCCCTTTTGGCGAAAAAGTTTTATAAGATTTTCAAAAGTAAGAAAAGAGTCGATTTTCAAAAGGGAAATGAAAAGAAACGTTCCAAACCTAAGTCTAAAACTTGAAAATCATTAAAAGATAGTCAATGCTACAACTGTCAAGAATATGGGCATTTAGCAAACAAATGTCCTAAAAAGGACAGATCCAAAAGGAAGGGTATGTTGGCTACTTGGGATGAATCGTCTGATTCTGAAGCCTCTTCTGAGTCAGAAAATTCAGAAACCGAGTCGGGCAGTGAACTTAAGGCCCTTATGACTCTAGCCAAGTTTACTTTTTCCGATCACGATGATTCAACAAGTGAAGAAAAATTGGATAGTGATCATGAATATGATGAAGATCTCCAAGATGCTTACAATGCCTTATATAAGGAAAGTTGTAAAATTGCTGTCAAACTTAAACTTCAAAAAGAAAAGTTTTTAAACTTAAAGAATGTTTTGAAACTCTTATTTTAGAAAAATCTCAAATTTCAGATAGTTTTGAAAAGTCTAAGTGTGATCTAGAATTCAAAACCTCCCTAATTGAAAATTTGAAATCTGAAAATGAGAAACTTAAAAATGAAGTATCTCTCTTTTGAGTTTGAAGGACACATGGAGATATGCCCAAGGTGATCCAAAATTAGAAAAATTGTTATCCGGATCAAGAAAATGTGGCGATCGATCCGGGTTGGGTTATGATAAAAAAACACATCTCCTAAACAGAAGAATACTCCTTCCAATTTTGTGAAAGGAGAGACTTCTAACTCAAAAGGAAAAGGTACTAGTCAAGTTTTTTCTAAAAATACAAAAACTTTTCTAAACCCAAAAGCAGCTATTAAAATCTAAATTCTGTAGGTCACTCTTACAACTATAAACATAAGAAGACCAATTATTCTCCTAAACCCAAAACAGTACTGAAATGGGTTCCTAAGGTTGCTTGTTTGGTTGCTCACACTGCTTTCAAAGCTACAAGCCATTCGAAATGGTACCTAGACAGTGGATGCTCCAGACATATGACAGGCGACAAAGCACTATTCACCGATCTTAAAGATATGACTGATGGGTCAGTCACATTTGGTGATGGTAGCAACTGCAAGATTATTGGCAAAGGTACGGTCCAACTCTATAACCTTCCCTTATTTAAAAATGTTTTATATGTTGAGGGGTTTAAAACACAACCTGTTGAGCATATCTCAAATATGCGATAACAACCATAATGTTAAATTTTCTAATCAAGGTTGTGAAATAATAAATGAAAAGGGTTCTGTAATATTAACTGGTCGCAGAACTTCTGAAAACTGCTATATAGTAAGCGATAGTAGCTCATCTAAACAAACGTGTTACATGGTCCATACCGATGAGACAGAATTATGGCATAAACGCCTCGGACATGTACACTATAGAAATTTATACAGATTGAGCAAAGGTGAACTAATTAGAGGTCTACCTAAGATGCAAAAAGTAGACAAGATTTGTGGTGAATGCCAGTATGGTAAACAAACTAGGAGCTCTCACAAAAAGGTGAACTCCAATACCACCACAAGACCACTCGAGCTTCTCCACATGGATCTTATAGGACCAACAAGAACGGAAAAGTCGAGGTGGCAAAAAATACATCTTAGTTATTGTAGATGATTATACAAGATTCACTTGGGTTTCATTCTTGAGAGACAAATCAGAAACCCTTGATGAAGTGAAAAAGATTATAAAACGGATTCAAACTGAAAAAAGTTCTCAAGTCAACAAGATCCGTAGTGATCATGGATCCGAATTCGAAAATAGCGGTTTTGAGAAATTCTGTAGCGATCAGGGAATATCGCATGAATTCTCTGCACCTAAAACTCCTCAACAAAATGGAATTGTCGAGAGAAAGAATAGAGTGCTTCAAGAAATGGGAAATGTTATGTTAAATAGCATGAAGCTCCCTAGGAATCTCTGGGCTGAAGCAGTGAATACAGCCTGCTACATTATTAACCGTGTTTATATCTGTAAATCTAATAATAAAACGGCTTATGAAATGTGGTTTGAGAAAAAACCTTCTGTCAAATACTTTCGAGTTTTTGGCAGCAAGTGCTATATTTTGCGTGACCGTGAAAATTTGGGAAAATTCGACACTAAAAGTGATGAAGGGATCTTTTTAGGGTATTCTTTAAACAGTCGTGCATATCGTGTTCTGAACAACAGGACCGGTGTGATTCAAGAGTCAATAAATGTTGTGATTGACGATCTTTTGAATACACCTGTTCCTAGTTCAGATAATGATGAAGTGCTTATACTTGAAAAACAAGAAACTTCATCAAGTGAACCTAATTCTGAATTTAGGACTGTTAAAGATCATCCAACTTCTCAAATACTTGGAAACCCTCTCACTGGTGTGCGCACTCGTAGACAATTAGAGGACATATGTAACTACGTATGCTTTACATCCCAGATTGAACCAGTTAACGTAAAAGAAGCACTTTTGGATGAAAACTGGATTCTGCGATGCAAGAAGAACTTAATCAGTTTGTCAGAAATGATGTTTGGTACCTTGTTCCTAGACCTAAAGATAAACATATTATTGGAACAAAATGGATTTTCAAAAACAAATCTGATGAACTTGGAAATATTATTCGAAATAAAGCAAGACTAGTTGTACAGGGATATACGCAAATTGAAGGTATTGATTATAATGAGACATTTGCCCCTGTAGCTCGTCTTGAATCAATCAGACTTTTTATCTCCATTGCATGTTTTAGAAAGATTAAAATTTATCAAATGGATGTAAAGAGTGCCTTTCTGAATGGTGATTTACATGAAGAGGTATATGTTGAACAACCTACAGGGTTTGAAGATCCTAAATTTACTGATCATGTGTATCGTCTTAAGAAGGCTCTCTATGGTCTGAAACAAGCTCCCAGAGCATGGTACGAAAAACTGACTAAGTTTTTACTAAGTCATAATTTTCAGATGGGATGTGTTGATAAGACTCTTTGTTAAGAAGTATAACGATGATATTCTAATGGTCCAAATATATGTTGACGATATTATTTATGGATCAACCTGTACTAATATGACTGTTGAGTTTGCAGATTTGATGAAGTCTAAATTCGAAATGAGCATGGTTGGAGAATTAAACTATTTCCTAGGGTTGCAAGTAAAACAACAACCTGATGGAATTTTTATCTCTCAAACCAAATATGCTCAGTGTTTAATCAAGAAATTTGGATTTGAGAAAGGTAAAATTTTGATACTCCTATGAGTACAACTTTGAGACTCTCAAAAGACTCTGCAGGTAATGATGTGGATCCTAAATTGTATCGTAGTTTGATTGGTAGTTTACTTTATCTGACTGCTAGTAGACCAGATATCGCTTTGAGTGTTGGCTTGTGTGTGTCGTTATCAATCAAATCCTAAAGAATCTCACTTAACTGCTGTTAAGCGGATTATGCGATATGTCGCAAGTTCTACTAAACTGGGTCTCTGGTATCCACATGAGACTAATGTTCAATTAGCCGGGTATGCAGATGCTGACTGGGCTGGAAACATTGATGATAGGAAATCAACCAGTGGTGGTTGTTTCTACATTGGAAATTGTCTTGTTTCTTGGTTTAGTAAGAAGCAAAGTTCTATATCGCTATCAACAGCTGAGGCTGAATACATTGCTGCTGGAAATGCATGTACTCAACTTGTTTGGATGAAACGAATGTTGAGCGATTATGGAATTACTCAGGATTCTATGATTTTATTTTGCGATAATTCCAGTGCAATAAATATCTCTAAAAATCCAGTTCAGCATTCACGTACTAAGCATATTGATATTAGATTTCATTACATTCGTGAATTAGTGGAAGAAAAGGTAATATATTTGGATTACATTCCAACCGAGACTCAACTTGCGGACATTTTCACTAAACCGCTCGACAAAAGCAGGTTTAATAAATTAAAGTTTGATCTCGGTATGTGCAATTTAAATTGAATTTGCATGATTTGGTGTATCATAATGTACAAAGTTTGATGATTTATTTGCTTAAATTTGAAAATTATTTAAAAAAAATTGCAAATTTTAAGTCGTACTCGACCAGTCGTGAGTGTACACGACCGGTCGTGCTACGACCGGTCGAACACTTACACGACCGGTCGTGAAACTCGGGATTTCACTTTAATTTGGGGATTTTGACTCTTCTTCTCATTTTTTCCCCACCAACGGCTCTAGCTACGACCGGTCGAACCCACCTTCTTAGTTCTTCAAGGTTAGTGGTTCCTTTGCGTTTTTATTGTAGATTCTTGATATTAGTGTTTCAAATCACATTCTTGTAGAATCTATTTGGTCGTTCATTGCAAGATTGGGGTTTTATCTTGAAAAATCTGTTCTACCTAAAACCCATTTCTTTATCTTGCATCTTGTTGTTTTATTGAAATACTTCATTAAAAATGGATGCTAGAGGTAAAAAGAAAACTACTAGAGGTCCCTCTTCTTCTAGATCAGCTTCTATAGTACAACGTCATCTTCGGTCTCCCGAAAATGATCTCCTAATGTTCGGGATTTGCGTATGCGAAATGTTATTGTTGAACGTCCTGTGAATGTTAATCACATTGCTTCATTTGGTATCCCTCCTCTGTTGGAATCTGTGGGATGGGATAACATCTTGCATTGGGGTGGAGCTGCATACCAGTCCATTGCCCAATCCATGTTTGCATGTATCTGTGATTTTTCTCTTGAGAATTTAATTTTAAAGTTGATACTCAAGAAGGATTGTTTGTAGTGGATCGACATTTGATTGCTGATATTATGGAAATACCTGTCAATGATGAGAGCATTCCAATTAATATTTTACATGACAGTCTCTCTGAATCTGAACGTAGAATGCTTACTAGAGATTTATGTAATTTGGATGTTCACTGGACTCATAAAGGTCATGCACTTCCCTCAAGATTTTTGTTACCCAGACACAGAGTACTTCATAGGATTTTCATCTCTAATCTTTATCCACGTGCTGGTAATAAAACCGAACTCACTGCTTTTATGGTTCGTGTTTTGCATTCTGTCATCTCTGGTGCAAAAATTTGTTTACCTTCTTTAATTTGTCATTCCATTATTCTGTCTCGTCAACATCCTGGACATAGTGATATACCCTTTGTTATTTGTTGACTATGCTGGCAAATCATATGCTCGTTGGCTATGCCTACTAGAGAAAAACCCATCCATCATCTCCCTTTTAATAATTCCAATATTAACAAGATGACTTTAGAATTGGCTGATGGCCAAGTGGATGCTGGTGGCGGTGGTGTGCTGAAGCAGGAGATGCAGGTCAAGCTGGTGATCCTACTGAAGACGTGAATATGGATGATTTATTTGAAGAACTTGAGTCAGACTCGGCTGATGATCCTGATTTTCAGCCCTCTGATTTTGATGAGAGATTGAATTCCCTTCAAGAGCAAGTGGCTCAAATTCGTGTTACCCAAGATACGCAATTCTCTTATCTACGCAAATATATGAGGCGTATTGCTAAGGGTTTACACAAAATTGATCCTTCTAATCCTGCTCCATCCTCTGGTTCTGACTAAATTTTTGCTAAGTTTGTAATATTTTTTAAGTCTGAACTTTTATGCTCACTGACTTTTTGAATTATGCACTAAGGCTCTCTTGAATCTATATTTAACTGCTATATTCATTATCATTGATGCCCTTCTTCCTTTGTCATTTTGTGACAAAAAGGGGGAGAAGTTTTGAGAGATGTGCTCCTATTATCTATTACTCAGGGGGAGTTAAGCTTCTCAGGGGTACCTATTACTCAGGGGTAGTTATGTGTGAGAATGATGCTAGTTTATTACTTATTTATATATCTATGCATGCTTCTCTATTGATGAACTTGTGGTGTGTATGCTTCTCTATTGTTGAACTTGTTGTGATATGTTGTGAGTACTTCGTTTCAATTTGAAGTATTATAATTTGGGTGTTTTGTCACAAATTTGACAAAGGGGGAGATTGTAAGTGTTATGGTCTCATGCTCCTTTGGTTGTCAAATTTTGTGTGCCAAAACATCTATCTGTGTCCTGTACTTGTATGATCATTTATGAATTCAAGACACCTCAAGAAGCTACATGTTGAAGCCTCAAGAAGCTACATGTTGAAGCCTCAAGAAGCTACAATGTTGAAGTTCAAATCTAAAGAAACAACGCATGAAGTAGTTCTATGTTGTTCAAGATCTCAAGCATGATATGGTTCAAGATCTCAAGCCTGATATGATTCAAATTATCTACATTCGTTGAATGGTTGAAGTTCAATGTCCATACGACATGGTTCAGGTTTGAATGACCTTAGGTTGACCCTTTAAGTAGGTCACTTTGGATACATTAATCAAATATTTATTTTACACAAGGTTGGTCTATTCTACGACCAGTCCTAGCTCTTGTTCGACCAGTCCTAGCATTGGTTCGACTAGTCCAAGAAATTCACGACCAGTCCTAAGTAGTTGAAGATTTTTCGGAATTTTTGGTACGCCCACGACCAGTCCTGGAGGTCCTTCGACCGGTCGTAGGTGTGGCTTCGACTCGTCCACGACCAGTCGTGGAGCTACGACTTAAAGTCCAGCAACGAAATCACTGGTCCTACGACCAGTCGTAGGATCTACGACCAGTCGTAGGTGACCCACGACCAGTCGTAGGGTACTCACGACCAGTCGTAGAACGGCTTTCAAAGATCGCGCTTATTTTTTCAAAAATCTGTTAGAGCTACGACCAGTCGTAGGTTTCTAAGACCAGTCGTAGGAGCGATTTCTGCTTCTATAAATTGAACACGAAATTCAGAGTTTTCATAACTTCAACTCCATTCGATTCAAGAATTTTCAAGTGATCACTCTGAGATAAGTCTGTGTTTATTTTAAGCTAGATTGTGCTTATTTAATATTCCTTTTTGCTAGCTTATTTAATTTGATTTTGTTTCTATATTCCAATCTTATTTGAAAAGAGGAATTATCTTATTCCTTCTTCTTGGAATCAAAATCAAATATAGCTACGCCCAACGAGTTAAATCTAAAATCTATTAGAATTTAGAACCTTATGAATGTGAGTATTGGAAATTGAACTTTGACATTCAAATCATCTACTCCGATTGGTTCTACGGGCTGCTACGAAAAAGGAGAAATCCAGGTATTTTACAATTCTGTAAAATTCATTTACTTTTGGTTTTGTTTGAGGTTAAGCCAAAAAAATCTCATTGTACTGGTTTTGTTTGAGGTTGAGCCAGAAAAATCTCATTGTATTGGTTGTCTGAGGAAAACCAGAAAACTCAGAAAAGAGGGGTTTTTGAATTGTGTAAGCCCAAGTGAAAAAGACAATTGTAAAGGTTTTTGGTGAACCTGTGAAAACCTATTTGTTAGTGAACGCTAATATCCCCTGTGTGAGGATATTAGGAGTGGAGTAGCTTTTTGTGTGGCTGTTGGAAAACAGTTGGTGTACACACAAGCGAACCACTATAACTCTTTGACTTGTGGTTTGAATGCTTGCTTAATTTTCATATCTTTTATCATTCGATTGTGTGGAATGTACAAGTGGATGTGAATGTTGTAACTATTTACATTTCAAGCAAGTGTGGGGATTGTTGTAATAATTTAGATCTTACTTCTGCATTTAATTACAATTCCTTGCTATTTCATTTACTTATATTATATTGAGTCCTTGATCCAAAAGAGGTTCTAGAAATAAGGTTGTCCTACCATAAGCCCTTGTTGATTATGGTGTAAGGTTGTCCTTAGAACTGAATTTGCATCAATCTCTCGATACCTATTTATCAAGGTGATTTAAATTTAGCTTTGTGAATTGATTCATATTGTAAGGCTATTGGCTTATTTTATTTCCGCTGATTTTATTTTAAATTTGGCATAGTCCTATTTACCCCCCCTCTAGGACATATAGCTTGGCCTTTTCAAAAGCGTGATTCGCCCCCTTATCAACTGTTGATGGGTTACTCGCGAATTGCTTCCAGGATAAAACAAGCCTTATCAGGATCCAGCGTGCAGCAATCACGATAGGTCCACTGTGGAACAGTTTTAACGCAGCAGATCTCTTCTGCCAGACTTAGACGGTAGAGATAATCAAAGTATTCTACGATGGAGATATGGATCATATTTGATTTGATAGGAGAAATGGTGTGTTGAGATGATGAAATCGGACGGGAATGGTCCAGTTTATATAGGCATCAGGTATAGCACCATTACTGTGTGGTATTCAATGGTCCAGAACGTTTGAAAACGTTACAAGCCGTTGTCAATTAATCTCAGACGTTTCTGGTAGTCGGATCAAAGGATCTGACCATTGGATCATCATGGTCCGTCCGTTTTTGGACCGTTTGGCTTTCAAGGCAGAGAGCCGTTTTCAAAAACGGCTGAACGTTTCGGATTTATGATCCGACCGTTCTCAGTCTTCTATAAAACTCAGACCATTTCAGACCCCACCGTATACAGGCACAGACCAGACCTTTCGCACCGATGTCGCACCGTCTCACGTCGATTCTCGTAAGGTCGCAAGAGAGCAACCACTCTGCGACACGATGCGCACGTGTGAAGTGCGCCATCTAGCACCACTACAGCCACACTGCCTGACTGCCCACGCCCGTGCCTGAGCCCGAGTGCGCGCATGCATGTGTGTGTTCCAGTGCTACGCACTAGAACACGCAACCCGAGTATCACCTCCTCCAAAAACTCCAAGTAAAAATACTCTTCACAACATCTCATATAAACCACACAACCCTTCTTTGCATTTTCGATGTGGGACAAAGCACACACACCACACTTTTTAATTCAAAATTTTCAAAAGGCGTTTTGGCGGGAAATTCCTGAAATTTTGAAAAATTCGAATTTTCTTTTTATTTTGAAAAACCACTAATTTTCAATAATCCTCCACTGGTTTTTTAAAACAAAGAAAACTCTGCCAAAATAATAATAGTTATTATGCATAAAGAAAGATATCTTGCGATTTGAATCTTTCCTTAGTGTAAGTATTTTAAAGTTATTTCAAAATTTTTGGTTGCCACAGCATTGAACCAGTTATTCTTATATAATATAACAGAAAATACCACACACATAATAGCTCCTACGTTAGGTGTTCATTCATAATCTCGCTTAGCACTTTTAATGGCCATGTGCTTATCCTGTTTCATGAACGATCTCGAGATAACTCTAATTCTCATGAGAAGCGGCACTACTTCTACGTTCACATAGGTGAAATCCTTTCAGTATTTCCATTAAAATACTTGTCCTATTTGACTGGACTTCATTAAGAGTTTAATACTCATCCCTCTTTTATAATGGTCAGCACTATCATCCTGGATGAGGTTATTAATTTATTTAGTGCTGAAACTTTTCACTTATCAGTGAATTGTTGTTATCCATTAAACCCAATATTTAGAGATTTTCTAATTTAGAGTTGGGTTTTCTTCACTGGTGAAACTTTGAGTAAAGAGTTTCAACCTCATCCCTCTAAATGTTGTCCTTACTACCTCTCTCGTTAAAGGTTTAGTAAAATGATCAACTAAGTTATTACTTGACTTTACATATGAGATCGCAATGATTCCATCTTAAATCAATTGCCTTATATAGTCATGTCTCAAACTTATGTGTCTGAACTTCCCATTATAGATACCGTTATAAGGTCTCGCTAGAGTAGCTTCACTATCACAATGAAGTGGAACAGCCGGTATAGGCTTCGCATAAAATAAGATTTCTAATAGAAGATCCCTTAACCACTTAGCCTCTTTGCCTGTAGCAGTCAAAGCTATGAACTCAAATTCAATAATTGAGTACGTTATGTAAGTTTGTTTCTTGGATCCCCAAGATACAGATGCACCTCCTAGTGTGAATATCCACCTTGTAGTGGACTTGTTGTCCCCTACACTCGATATCCAACTTGCATCGATATATCCTTCCAATACTGCTAGAAATTCTGAGTAAAATAGTTCTAGTTCTTTGGTTTCTTTAAGATAACGTAGAACTCTACTTACTGCTTTCTAGTGTTCGACACTTGGATTACTTGTAAACATACTTAATTTACTCACATTGTATGCTATATCCGGTCTTGTGCATTGCATTGCATACATAAGACTACATATAGCACTAGCATACTCTAGTTGTGCAACTGCTCTTTCACTGTTTTCTTTTAACTTGATACTTGGATCAAACGGGGTTTTTGCCTCTTTAATTTTCAAGTGATTAAACTTGTTTATTATTTTCTCAATATAATGAGACTGGCATAATGCAAAAACCCTCACTATGTTTTTTTAACTTTGATACCTAATATGGTATCCACTTGTCCAAGATCCTTCATTTTGAAAACTGAAGAGAGAAACTTTTTAGTTTCAGTTACACATTTCATTTTATTACTGATTATAACATATCATCTACATACAAGCATATGATTATAACATAATCATTACATACTTTTGAATATATGCATTTATTAGCAATATTATATTCAAAATCATAAGACAGAACTTTAGAATCAAATTTATCATGCCATTATTTTGGTGCTTGCTTTAATCTATACAAAGACTTAACAAGTCTACACACTTTTCTTTCATTTCCTGGTAGAACAAACCCTTCTGCTTGCTCCATGTAAACCTTCTCATCGAGATCACCATTCAGGAATGCTGTCTTCACGTCCATTTGATGGATATGAAGATGATTATGGATGCTAGAGCGAATAAGATCATAATCGATGTTATTCGAGCTACTGGTGAATAAGTGTCAAAATAATCGATTCCTTCTTTCTGTCGGAAACCCTTAGCAATTAACATTGCCTTAAAGGTTTGAATTGTACTATTGTGTGATATTTTTTCTTAAATACCCACTTACAACCTATTGGTTTAAAACCTAGAGGTAGATCTACTAATTCTCATATTTGATTAGATATTATGAAATCCATTTCATCATTAATGGCTTCTTTCCAAAAAATGAAGTCTCTTGAAGTCATAGCTTCACTAAAGGTTTTAGGTTCATCTTCTATAGTCAAAACCATAGGTATTTTCCTAATCACCTTCTCTCTATCACCCTCAACTACATGAAAAGAGAATCGCTGAGAGTCTATTTGATCAGGATGAAAATTCTTTTCTACCCTTGCACTTTGACTCCTACGAGGTTCACTAGGAGTTTTCTCTTCTATTTGTGTTTCTTTTATAGTTTTATTAGAAGATTGAATCTCATCATTCTTTTTCTCCGTGAATACAGAATTCTCAAAGAACTCTACATCTCTAGACTCTATGATTACATTGGAGTCTAAGTCTAGAAGTCTATAGGCCTTACTATGTTGTGCATATCTTAAAAGCACGCACTTGATAGCTCTTGGTCCTAACTTAATTCTTTTAGGTTCTGGAGTTCTGCAGTATGCAAGGCACCCCCACACTCTAAGATACCCTATGTTTGGTTTTCTTCCTTTCCATATTTCATATGGAGAGGTCTTGATTTTCTTAAATGAAATTTGGTTTAAAACATGACATGCAACTAACAGTACTTCTCCCCATAGGTTTAATGGCAACTGTGCTTGTATTAGCATTGAGTTAACCATTTCTACTAATGTCCTATTTTTTCTCTCTGCTACACCATTTTATTGTGGTGTATAAGGTGTTGTGCATTGATGTATTATGTTGTGTTCTTCACAATAATTAGAAAATTCATTAGAGAAATATTCTCTTCATCGGTCACTACGAAGGATTTTAATATTTTTATCTAATTGATTTTCTACTTCAGATTTATAGATCTTGAATACACTAAATGCTTCATCTTTCGATTTTAATAGATATACATATACATATCTTGAACAATCATTTATAAACGTTATAAAGTACATTTTACCTCCACGGGTAAAAACGCCATTTAGTTTACATATGTCAGTATGCATTAGGTCTAATATTTGAGATGATCTCTCAACGCTAGGGAATGGTTTTTTGATTATTTTACACCGTATGCATACTTCACATTTATCTTTGTCACCATCATTATATGATATTAGGCCGTTCTTAGCCATGAATTTTATGGTGCTGTAGCTAATATGGGCTAGTCTACCATGTCATAGCATTAAAGACTCAATCATGTAAGCAGAAGAATTCTTTTCATTTAAAGAAAGTTTGATCATCCCATTACAAGCATAACCCTTACCCACAAAATTCTCATTTTTTAACAAAATCAGCTTGCCTGATTCAAACACAACCCTAATCCTAGGTTTGGTTAAGAGATCCTTTGAGACAAGATTTCTCCTTATATCTGGGACATGTAGTACGTTGGTCAGAATTACCTTCTTTCCAGAGGTAAAGAGTAATTCCACGGTTCCTTTTTCTGTAACTTTCGATCGTCCTTCATTTCCCATTTTAACCTCCTGACCATTGGTCTCGTTTTCATAGGTTTTGAAGGCAGATCGATCATTGCATACATGGACTGTGGCACCTGTATCATACCACCAACCAGGAATTTTATTTTGAATTAGGTTCACTTCTGTGACCATGGCTATGATTTCATTGTCTACTGCATTAGCCTCTTTCTTAGGCTTTTCAGTCCCTATAGACTCTGGCCGTAGACATAGCAAGCTTCCTTAGGTTTACCATTTTTCTTCTTTTGGATTTTCTTGAATTTCCTTTGATTTTTGTTAGTTTTAAGGGAATCAACTTTCTCATATGAATTATTTTGGGATGGTCGTTCTACTGCGTTCACCTTGGATGAGGATGCACCATTAGCATCATCCTTTTTGTCTCGGTTATGGGATTCTTCTTCAATTCGAATATGCTTTTGGATTTGTTCCAGGGTGAACTCTTTGGATTTATGCAGTAGTTTCTTCCTGTAGTCTTTCCAACTTGGAGGTAATTTTGTGATTATAGCTCCGACTTAAAAGGATTCAGGAAGATCAATTTTTATGGCTTTTATTTTGTTTACAATAAGCTTTTGTTCTTGGATTTGGGCTAGCAGCAGTAGATTGTCTACCATCGTGAAGTCGAAATACCTGACAATTAGAAATTTCTGTGTACCTTCCTCTTCAGCCTTGTATTTGTATTCTAGAGCGCTCCAAATTTCTTTTGCTGATGTGGTCCTCGTGTACAAATCGCACAACCGATCAGAGAGAGCATTGAGGATGTGGCCATAACATAGCAGTTCATCTTCTTGTCGCTTGATCCTAGCAGCAACCTGTTCTGGAGTGTCAGTGTCATTTGCTTCAAGCAGAGGCTGGAGAGTCGGGTCCAGGATGTAAAAGATCTTCAGAGCGGTCAGCAAGAATTTCAGCTAGTTCTGCCATCTAGTGAAATTTGAATCATCGAATCGGTCCAATCAGATCAGATCCTGGTTCATCAGTTTGACTGATGCAATACTTTCGGTGTCCATGAAATCACACTGTAAGATTGTTAGGAATTGATGTTTGGATACACCGAAAATATAAAAAATAAATCGAAAAAATATTTCACTAAGCTAAATCACGTATAAAATACGCTATCCTTAAAGCGTGATTGGCCCCCTTATCAACTGCTGATGGGTTACAGGCGAATTGCTTCTAAGATAAGACAAACCTTATCAGGATCCAGTGTGCAGCAATCACAATAAGTCCACTGTTGTATTGGATTTGATGGGAGAGATGGTGTGTTGAGATGATAAAATCGGACTGAAATGGTCCAGTTTATATAAGCATCAGGTATAGCACCGTTGTTGTGCGGTATTCAATGGTTTAGAACATTTGAAAATGTTTCTGGCTGTTGTCAATTAATTATCCCAGACGTTTCTGGTCGTCGGATCAAAGGATTTGACCGTTGGATCATCATGGTGCAAAGTGCGCCATCTGGCGCCACTACAGCCACATTGCCTCACTGCCCACGCCCTCGCCCTCGCCCACGCCCGTGCCCGAGCCCGAGCGCATGCGTGCGTGTGTTCCAATACGTAGTATCACCTCCTCCAAAAACTCCAAATAAAAATAATTTTCACAACATCTCATATAAACCACAGAACCCTTCTTTACATTTCCGATGTGGGACAAAGCACACACACCACACTTTTTAATTCAAAATTTTCAAAGAAAAATTCGAATTTTCTTTTTATTTGGAAAAGCCACCTATTTTCAACATAAAAAACATGTGAGATGAGGACCATTCATCCAGAGCGTTCAATCATGCATGTTTCACGTTCCAAATAATTAATATGATATCGAAAAATGACAGGTGGTTAAAACATCGTCATGTGACTTGATTTTATTTTACTAACCGTTTCAATCCTAAGGAAACAGATTATCCTAACTGTCCGATTGGCCACCATTAAACGGACAGTTAAGATGAAAATCAACCAACAACTGGGTTAGATCCATCCAATCAATCTGGACTTTCGGGCTATTCACTACCCATGGTGGATCCCGCCGTTTTCATTCGACGTGCACGTATTCCACGTGATCGTTTTCTTTTAGGTGGGACAAAAGCACTAATATTCTAAGTAGAGGATGAGGATCCATACACATGCAGTCCACGTCGGCACACGTAACATACACGTATTTAAGTATAAAGTGTCCACATCTTGGGATCCGCTATAGGCCGGACGTAATCAAAATCGCGTTCCAGAGAAGATCTCTTAACGGGTCAACAGGTGGAATTATAATGAACGGTCAAGAATTATTAAAAAAAATAAAAGTCAACAATATTGAGAACTCCACGAATAAATACTCATTAAACAAAGGGCAGGAAGGATCATCTAGTCAATCTGATATTTGGGCAACGCTGCGGATAATATCGAGTAAGTAGAAGTAGAACTACTTGGATGCTTCCAGCTTAGGTAGGCAGGTGAGATGTACAACCAAATATTAAAAAATGGTTTTGGTACATGGGATATCATTCACCACCAATGTAGGGTCCATCCTGCTGTCGAAAGCTAGGTGGGGCCTACGGTGTACATTCCGTGCATCCGTTTTGCCGGCTCATGTTAAGTAGATTAGGCAATAAATAGGTAGATCCGGTGCTAAAGTGGAGTTTTGAAAATCTGCATGCTTGAAAACTAACCACTTAGATTTATCTAAGTAAATAAGCGGCCTGCAGATTTTCAAACTAACCACTTAGATTTATCCAAGTAAACAAGCGGCTTGGATGTTACCTTATTTCTCCCATGCCCTTTTTTGTGCATGAGTAGAATGCGCCCAGAGCTCTCTTTGAAATCTTTCTTTCCCCTCCTCTCTCCACGTGCCACTTTCCCAAATCGTATAATACCCGAGCGTACAATTGTATTAGGTTTGATGGTGATTAGAATCTCAGACGGGTCTTATGTTAAAATAAGCCAACCCATTTATTTAATTGGTTGATTCTTACATATGAGGATTTAGACCCAGTTATTTATTTTAGCAGTTTTTGCAAATAACTACATTATATTAGTAAATAACCACATTATTAATCCGTGGTAATTTTTTTCTAACGACCGTCAACTCTTTTACAATATTTTGAAGAGAAAATGACGAAACTAGCCCTCTATCCAGACACCCGGCCCCTCTTGCAACTCAAAAAACAAATATCCAAATTAAAATTACTTTCCAATATGTTTCATATAGAGGGGAATTGAAAGGTTGTGGTATGTTGCTTATGGTCATTTTCATACATTTTCTATTGGAATGTGGGTATTTGTAATAATACCAAGTTAGCGATGTGGTTATTTGCAAACTATCTATTTTTTATGTGGGTATTTTCAAATACCAAATTAACTTGTATTTTAGATCTGCTTCGTTTTTAACTGAAGTCGTAAGGTGAGCCGGCAACAGACATACATTAAATGTCACACAAACAGCAGTGGACTCACACACCGCTTTTCGTTGCACAGGCACAGCTTCCTCATGTGAATGCAGGCTATACATAGATTCCTCTTAAAGTAGCTATTGGCGCTAAATAAATCAAAAAGGACAAATTTGTCCTTGGTTGAAGAGCTATATGCATGAAAAACACTAGAGCTAACATCTCTTCGTTTCACTAATTGGAAGGGTAAATTTGGCCAAATGCCACTCGCTATATACAATGGATAGTGGAGTTTTTAAACGCAACGTTTAACTATAAGGGCCGTCCTGATCAACTAATCACATCTTGCACTAACATGCTATATTTAAATTAGTAGAGTCATGTGCATTAAGCTTGTACTTTGGGTCAACTACCACACTAAAAGCATATGCAGAATTGTGTTGGGTTTTTTTATTTTTTAACACACCCACTCATACCACATGGGCACTTGATCTCATGATCTGTGTTGAAACCGAGTCGGTCTACCATTGAGCCATGGAGCCTGACCCACATCAGGCTCAGGGATAGGAATGTTTTAGGGGCCTGTTTGGGACTGTGGATTTGAAACCCCCTGGATTCAGAACCTCCAGGATTTGAACCCCAGTTTTGAAATCCTCCTACATGTTTGGCACCTTGGATTGTGACTCAACTTTAATCCAAAAGTAGCTATGCACGGTAAAAATATATTTATGAGGGTTTGAATTTAATTACTAAATTAACTTTAATATCTCTAATTAGTGAGATGTGTAATTTTTAACACAATGGTTGTGATAAGCCCACCGGAATATATGCTTTGCCCGAAAATGATGAAATTCTAAGTCTCGGATGGGCCACAAGCACAAGATCATGTTTGAGTGTCTAAACAATGATTTTTAATCGTTGATTAACATGGATAATGTTTGGACAGTGCTGAACAATGTTTGGACGGTGCTGATTTACATGGACAATGTTTGGATGGTGCTAATCATCATTAGTGGGCCATGTGCCCAATAGAATGATAGTATGGTGACACATATTACACATGCAACTATTGAAATGATTTTAAGTGTAATCCAAGCTCTCACTGTAGATTTGAAACCCCTGGTTACTTTATGCTGCCAAATAACCAGAGGATTTGAAACTGTGCCAAACGACCCTTAAGTCTATCTTAGGTTGGTCCAAATAAGGGCCTCTTTTTTTTTTCTTTTTTTTTTTCCTGAAAGATTCAAAATTAAAAAGAAAAAATAGTAAGATTGACTCTAAAGGGTCCCACCAGACGAGCTCTTTAGTTACTTCAAGATCCAGATTTCTTGTCAGGCGTTGGTCGGGTCCAATAATCCATCGAGTCGACGGGACGAGCTTGCACCCCTCGTGTTTTGAGTTGCGTGATTATTGGTGCTTGGGCTGAAAGATTCCGCAGTATAGTTTACTGCAAGATCTTTGGGCCCAAGCATCTTTTAAGACCTCTTTCATTTTATCCCATCCCTTGGAAGATTTCTAGCCTTTTATTTTATTTTATTTTTTACCGTTGGTTTCCTCTCTGTGGTTTCTGAGTCGAACAAGCTAGCAGTGGAGACATCGAATCGAACAGTTCTTGCAAAGACACCCGAAGAGCCAGGGCAGGATGTATCATTCTTCCATATCCATAGGATATTAAATGAGTGATTTCGGAGCAAGCAGATCACTACATTACAGTGGGATGTGCCAGTTAACAACTGTGACAGATTCTCAACATGGAAGCTTGCATCAGGCAACATGGATAGTTTCCCTGATAAGAACAATACTACTAGGGACTATTTGTGTAATATGATAGGAAAACCTCTTTCATTCGGATTCTCTGTTACCTAAGGCGCTCCAAACTGAAACGAAATGCACCCGTCAGGCAAAACGGCATGCCTGCAGGAAGAGGATTTTCAATTTGCTTTACACAAACAGACCTTACCAATTGAATCAAGTGACACAACATCATATCGTAAATTTGACATTCATTTCAATCACAAATACAAAAGGTCACAGGCCAAAAAAAAAAAAAAAACAAAGAAGAAGAACAAGGTCACAAATACCTTACAGGACTTGGAAAATATCAAGGACAATCTACAATACTATCCAAATGGATCACTTAGCTATCCTAAATATGTATCATCAGCAATCAGGGTAAGTTAAGGGAAGCATGATGTCACCGCCTACCCGATATACTGAAAGAGCTGACTTTCATCGGTGTCGCAACCACAAGCGGAGCCTCCGGAGAATCACTGACCGCGAACTTCTCATGCATGAAGCGGCTGTCAACAATCGATTCATCCTTGGGTACAATCTTGTAGCAGTAGCAGCTCTTTAGGCCGTCTTGATTCCGGTAACACTCGTGGCCGCTGTTCTTCACTTGCTGGAAATTCCAAATGATGCTGAACTTGCCAACAGTTGCTACAAGATGGCGTTCCTGCTTTCCGTTTTCAGTAACCTGGAGCAGTATTTCGTATGGAAGCAAGATTGTCAGAATAAGACTCGCAGTCAAGAAGTGAAGATCAATTGAATAGTGATATTTTCCGAAAGCAATGCTGTGACAATGAGATCCCACCAATCAGTAATAACATATAAAACACAAAACACGAACGAGACACGTGCAAGGATCCAAACCATGAAATATATCAGTCACTGTCATCATCATCATCTAAGCCTTATCTCAACCAATTGGGGTCAGCTACATGAATCCTGTTTTGCCATTCCACTCTATCATGGACCATATCCTTGGTTAAAACATAGGTCCTCACTCAGTTCTTTTCTTACTACTTCTACCCGCGTCCCTTCCAAATAGAAAATATCATGCATCCTCTAATGTTATTAGATTCAGCAAACAGAGTACTATAGAAACAGTGCTGAAGAGTAGTATCAGAGATTATTAACTTTGCAGCATGTTGCATGCAGTTAGGATGATACAGCAGACACATCAAACATAATAGAAACAAGCAGCAAAACATGTATTGATGGCGATTGTATCCACATAGAAACAAGAAACTATCTGGATATTCAGCAGTCAGTCTTGCATGGACTGGGAAGTATCTCCCAGCAAGTAGAGAAGGAACCCAGTGTTTTTATCTAATATACTTTCAATCCAAAATATTCATTCTTATTGACAATATTCAGAAAATGGTGATGTTGAAAAATGAAATTGTTGGGAATAAAAGAAAAGTAAAATAAAAATAAAAATAGGAAAGTTAAATAATTCGACAATCCAATAGCACAACTACGACAATGTAACCAAGTGTGTGTGTGTGTGTGTGTGAAATCTTGACAAGAAAGGGGGGGGGGAGGGAGGCGGGGAACCATGATTCTGACACTGACGGTACAGACGGTAAATGGTTGTAAAATCTCTTAGGATCAACAAGGAACGCCATATGACAATATGAAATGCTCCGGTACCTCTCGTAACAACAAAAGCACTACCGAGATGCCCGTAGTTGAAAGGTTATGATTATTTTGTAGTAGCATCTAGAATCTCTATATATACCTGCCGTCATCTCATTTTCTGCAGTTTAGTGTTGATGGAGAGTTGAGCATTGTCTTTTTTGTTGGGTTCAAGAGCTCTGCCGGAGCGACTGCTTTTGCGAAGGTCTTTAGCATGGAAGCGGCATAAAATTCTATTCTGGTCTTTTTTCTTTTTTTTCTTTTTTTTCTTTTTTTAAAAAGGCAACGATTTCATTAAAAAGAGCAAAAGGGACAAAACAAAGAAAACAACAAAACAACAAAGAAAGAGAACCCAGACTGTTGAGATAGCAAAAAAAGGCCTCTAAAAGCCTAAAAAGGAAAAATCACAAGAGTGCAACTTGATAACATTGCTGGTCCATTCGATCAACATTTTCTTAGCCCTGGAACCCACTGTCCTAGTTGCAAAAGAAGTGTCATTAAAGCATCTTTCATTCCTCTCTTCCCAGACAGACCACCAATAGCCAGAATGGCCATACGCCATAAGATAGATCTCTTCTTATCCAATCTAAGACCATGCCAGGATGATAAGAGGTTAGAAGCTGAAACCGGAACACACCAACTAATGGAGAAAGCCTGACAGAATTCCGCCCAGATATGGGATATGAACAAGCAGTGAACCAACAGATGATTCACAAATTCAGCCTCCCGCATGCAACAGAGGCAACACATTAACTATCTGCATACCTCTCTTGGAAAGGTTATCTATGGTTAAGATTCTATTACGACCCACCAGCCAGGCAAAGCATATGAACTTTGGAGGCGCCTGATATTTCCAAATAAAAGGGGAGGCATCATGGGTTGAAGTCAACGTAGCATATATGAATGAGTAGAGGGACCTGACCGAGAAGGCTCCTGATTTTTCAAGCCTCCAAACAAGTCTGTCGGGCTTATTGAGGATGGGCATGGTTTTGGACAGGCAGTCCTGAAGAGACATATACTCCGATGCCTCGCTGTCATTTAGATTCCTGTTGCATCTGATATCCCAGACCACTTGAGCAGGCGAGATAGAGAAACATCTGCTAATAAAAACATTCTTATCGGAGGCCAGACGGTAAATACTAGGGAACCGGATCTTGAGGACCTCTTCTCCCACCCATAAATCTTCCCAAAAGCGAATAGACTCTCCATTGCCCAAATCGAAACAACAGTTCCGACAAACAGAAGATTTAGCCCGCAGAATCCCTTTCCAAATATGAGACGCCTTATAAAACGAGAATTCCTTAGACCACCAGTCCCCTGGGGAGGTGCCATATTTCCCTTTAATAATTAAAGACCACAGGGCATTTTTTTCTACGCCTAGCCTCCAAGACCATTTCCCTAACAGGGCCTTGTTCATGAGTTTGAGATTTTTGACGTTGGCGCCACCTTCCTTAAACCCTTTACAGACATCCTCCCAATCCAGCAGGTGGAATTTCTTCTGATTATCATTTCCGTACCACAAAAAATCTCTTCTGATCTTGTCGATGGACTTTAAAACGTTGGCCGGACATTGAAATAAAGACATGAAATACAGCGACAGGTTTGTGAGAGCTGCTTTGATCAGAGTTAACCGACCGCCTAGAGTCAGATAACGGCATTTCCAAATAGCCAAAGATTTATGAAACTTACTGATAACCCTGTCCTACATAAATTTAGGAGGGGCGCCCACTGAGAGAGGAAGGCTGACAAACGACGAAGGGAATGATTGGATGTGGCAACCAAGAATATTGGCAAAAGATTGCAGCGTTTCAGGAGAGACATTGATCCCAAGCAACTTGGATTTTCCCATATTGATCCTGAGGCTAGATACGGCTTCAAAACATCACAGCGCCGTGTGAAGATTTTCGATATAATGGGCTAAGGCCTCAAAGAAGATTAATGTGTCATTAGTGAACTGAATATGCGTGTGATAGGATGCTTCATCCCAGGCATCGCTACGCCACAAAGTATGCCATGATTCTGCCCATTGATCAACATCTTGAAAAGGGCCTCCTCAACTATTAGAAAGAGGAGAGGAGACAGGGGATCCCCTTAGCGAAGGCCTCTAGAGCTTTTAAAGAATCCTTTGGGAGATCCGTTGATGATTATTGAGAAATGAGCAGAGCCAATACATGCAGCGATCCATTTTCTCCACTTAGCCCCGAAGCCCATACGGGTAAGCATGTAAAGAAGAAAGCCCCAGTCGACATGATCATAGGCCTTTGCAATATCTATCTTACAGAAAACTCCTTCGGCATGATTCTTGTGGCAGGAGTGGAGAATTTCGTTAGCGATCAATGCACCATCCGATATCTGACGACCTTTAATGAAAGCATTTTGATTTGGCGAGATGAGATTGCCTATAACTTTCGACAAATGGGAGGATAGAATTTTGGCCAGAATTTTGTATGGGCTCCCAATCAAACTGATGGGCCTGAAATCAGAAAACGAGGCTGCCCCAGCAAATTTGGGAATGAGGGCTATGAAAGAGGCCCCCAAACCTATCGATAGCCTGCCTCTTCTATGAAATTCATGGACGAACAGGAGAATATCATCACGGACAGTCTCCCAAAAGGACTGATAGAAGCTAATTGGAAAACCGTCTGGGCTAGGCGCCTTGTCCCTTCCCAACGCATCAACCGCAACTTTTACCTCTTCCTCTGAGAACGGGGCTTTCAGGAGAACTGAATCAAACCCATTTAAAGAGTTGAAGGAGAGAATGTCCAATCTCAGTCTAAACCAGTTATCAGAAGATGAGAGATCTCTAAAATGATTAATAGCGAGATCCTCAATAGTCTGCTTGTCCTCGATTCAAACTCCATTCTCATGAATGCTAAGAATAGCCTTGGACCGAAAATTCATATTAGCGACATGGTGGAAAAATTTTGTGTTCTTGTCACCCTCTGCAATCCACCTGACTCTGGCCTTTATCCTCCAAGAAGATTCTTCTTCAAGGGCTCTGTTGGACAGATCTTAAATGATGCTGATACGTCTAGCTAACGTGGCCGAGGGGATTGGAGTTCCATCGAATTCCGAATCAATAACCTGCAATTCCGAAAGAAGAGAGTCTATCTCAGCCTCTCTTTTCTGAATTTCCTGCTGGCGCCACTCCCTGATCTTACATTTAAGCAGCTTGAGCTTGCAAAGAAGTTTATGCCCAGCAAAACCATCCACCTTGAAATTGGACCACCAATCTACGACCTTTTCGTAGAAGCCTTCAATATGGAGCCAAGAAGAGCTAAATTGAAGGATTTCGGACCCCAGTTGTTGTCCTCCATCGCCAACATAATCGGGCAATGATCTGAAGTTATTCTTGGCAATGCCGCTTGGATTGCCATAGGAAAAGCCTCTAACCATTCAGGAGAGACAATATATTTATCCAACCTGGATTGTACAGGGAGCCTGCGACCATCGGTCCAAGTGAATCTAGCCCCAAGAAGAGGAAGATTAATGAGCTCTTGGCTCTGAATCCATTCCGAAAAACGGAGCATGGCATATGACACCCTTTTCCTTCTAGAGTGTTCATCTGCAAATCGAATAACATTGAAATCACCCACCAGGCAAACCGGACCTGCAAAGGATTGTCTTGCCCGGGTTAATTAGTCCCAAAAACCTCCCCTATCAGAATCAACATTAGGCCCATAAATAACGCAAATGAGACACTGGAGATTGGACAACTTATCTTGGAGCTTGACCGACACCGAGAATGAAGCACTGGATGAGGATAGAAGTTCCCATTTGGACGATCTCCACGCAACAAGGATGCCACCCGAGCTACCCACCGCATCGAGCGTTGTCCACTTCGCGTCGTTAGCCCTCCACATAGTGGATAGCAAGCTGTCATTAAAATGAGGAACTTTAGTCTCCTGAAGACACATCACGTCTGGATCATTTCTGTTGATCGTGGCTTTTATTAGGCTCCTCTTTTGTTTGGAGCCCACCCCTGTGACGTTCCATGAAATAATCTTCATTGATCAACAGTGCTTCTCCGGTTTCCCTCTCCTATGCTTGGATTTGGATGCAGACAGAAGACCTGAGTTTGGATCCAACCCATGGAGTTCTCGGTTGCCACAGAGCTTTGATTTATGTTTCGCTAGGGGTCTTGACTTTGGACAAGGTCTTCCTCTGTTCTCGATACACTGAAGAAGGGCAATGTAATCTTCCATGCGGTCTCCGAAAGACAGACCAAGAGCTCTGCCCACATGCTCAATCACCTCTCTAATCTAGCGTTTGTTCTGCATCTTGCCGGGGAGGTCAGACTGATTCCCCACCATCGGCGAAGCTTCAGCCTCAGGATGAGCGATCATCTGAAGGGGTTCGGGATCTAAGACCTGATCGGAGGGAAAGTCTTGGAATAATGTGATATGGCCCAGGCCTGAGGGTTCTCCAGATGAGAGGGTGTAGTTGTGAGGGGGGGGGGGGGGATAAGTATTCAGAGTAGCAAGAGTCAGACATCTCTCTCCCCGAAAAATCGTCTTCGGGGTTGGGTCTAGAATTGGAAATGAGTAGGGGGAGAGCATAAGGTTAGGAGTTCTCCAAATGGCTGATGGGGATTGAGGACGGGTTAGGTTCTAGAAGGAGATCGCTAGGGGGGGAGTGGTGGATGATAGGTAAAGCTAAAGGTTGAACCGTATGAGAGGGTTCGAAGGGGTCTGAGCCGGTTGAGAGGTATCCATGGAGACTTGGATCCGAGTTACCTACTCCACTCGGCTCTCAAGAAAGGCGCGAGATGTGATGACTCGACATGTGTCGAGACGGGGACCCTGCATGAGGAGGCATGTTGAACGATGCATGTCGCAGAAGTTGAAAGGGACGAGTTCATAACTTCGCCTGACGATGGCTGCTGACGTGGCCGGTCCATAGACAGATGCATGATATTATCCCCTGGATAATCCGTCTTGCGCCCGGACCTTGAAGCGTGTACCGTCGTCTGGGATCCATGCGTCGAGAAGCTGGGGCCGCACGTCTAAAGGCGCGGCTCACGATGCACTGCGACTTTAGAGGTGGGCGGCTGAAGCGAGGCAATCACGTCACGTGTTTCGCGAACAGTGAAGATGCGAGCTCTGTTTTCAACAGACGTAGAGGGAGCGTCAGTCGCCAATGAGGGTACACCGCTGTAACATGAAAATTGTACACGCGCAACAGTCGGCTGTTGTGGAGCTTCCATCGGCGCCAGAGGGGGACATTCCCTAATGCGCCAGAGATCACCCCAGCAGGGATACACTTCGTCTAGAAGTTCTCTGATGACCGAAAATTCGAAATGACGGTCGTTGACGACGACCCGAACGGATGTAGGTGGAGGGGCATCCTTCTTCCTTCTTACCCTGACTCTGATAACGCCCATCTCTTCTCCAAGCTTGGTCTTTGAGTCAAGTTCCAGATACGACCCGAGATAAGCTGCCACTGAAATGAAAAACTCATCAATCCAAAGTTCCTTCGGAATTCCCCAAACTTGGAACCAGACATTCTCCATGCCGAAAATGGAAAAGTCCTCCCATTTCATCACCTTTGCTACAGGGCCTCCGAAATGCAGATGTCCCACCATGAGCAACATCTCCGGGTTGATTCCTGGGCAGACCTTCACCCATAGCTCGTTGTAACCCAGAGGCTTTATCTTGTAATTTCCGGCTCTAAAGGCCGTGGTTTCAGATATCCAGACAATCACCTGGGAGATGGAAGCACCCTCTTTGCACAAAATAACTATCGTGTCCTTTAGATCTTCACTCGTCCGTACTAACGCGGATTGAACCGTCTTCCTCAGTGGATGGGCTGATAATTTCGGACCAAATCTCGCCCTTTGAACTATTCTGGTCTTGATGTTAATGGCTTTTTACTCTGTTCCCCCATATGATATTTCAGTTTAGAAGCTCTTTTGTGCTTTACTATCAAGTTACAAATACGAGTAGTTCTGTGGGAACATCAACTCTTTTTCTGTTTGCCTCTAAGAACTAAGGAAATTGTTAGAAGTCCATGAAAGAGTCCAAGAAGCCGGGATGCGTGTCATGAAATCTAAAGGGGATGTCCCCTGAGAATAAGGGATAACAGAGGCCCAATTGTAAACAGAAGTCATTTTTCTTTTTATCCACTCTTTCGAGGCAGACTTGTCATCAGAGATTCTATTGTTCCTCTCCTTCCAAAGACCCCACATAATGGCAGACAACATCAATTTCCAGTTTTCCACACCCTTTTTCTGCTACCTATTAAAATGGTCCCCATGTCACCCACCCAATGCGTATTTCAATGAGCAATTAGGCACACACTAAGAAAGGATGAAGAAACTGATTCCAAATGGCTGTAGATAGCATTATCGAGATAGGCTACAATGAAGAAAAAGATGAGCTACTGTCTATTCATCTTTTTTACATAGAATAAACACTTTTTGCCTCTTTTTAAGATTATAAATCATGAGAGTTTTATTTGAAGTAGCTACACATGCAAAAAATTGAACTTTAGGCAGTATAGGGACTTTCCACAGATGCAACCAGAAAGGTTTTCCCAACTGTCATCGAATAATATTTTGAAGAACAACTTGGCAAAGAATTTTGCTGTCCTTTGTCCACTTCCTGACTTTCTGGTATTCACAGTTTGTGTCTACACGTCCTCTTGATAAGGTGACATTCCATATAATTGAAGACCCCACCATCTCATAATATTCATTCAATTTTGTGTCTTTTCTTGCAGAGAGGAGAAAGAGGGATTGAAATGAATCTGTTAAAAACTCCTCTTCTAACCATCAGTCCTTCCAGAATCTCAGTCCATCCCCCCTCCCAACAGTGAATCCAAAGTTCAAACCTACTTAACAACATGTCAACAATAAGCAACCATAGGGCGAAAGAATCAACACTTTATAGGGCTTCCAGAGTGTGGAAAGGTATATCATCATTGCGGAACAAGTTTTATGGACGAGATTCATTTCTCTGGTTGATGGGAAAAGAATTCGGTACTGGAAGGACATCTGGATTGGTTAATGCCCGCAATTAGAGGCACTCCCATACCGGACGTGAATTTCCTGCAAAAGCCTTTCGCAGGAAGTTCCTGTGCTGAGATGCTAGGTGGGGCCCACTGTGATGTTTATGAGAAATCCACACCGTCCATCCACTTCGAAAGCTCATTTTAGGACATACTACCAAAAATGAGGTGTATCCAAAACTCAAGCGGGTCGCACGAGAGGAAACAGTGGGGATTCAGTGACCACTATTTGAAACATTCATATGGCCACAAAGTTTCATATCAGGCTAAGTTTTTGGTGTTTTCACTTCATCCCAGTGGGAATGACCTTATACACAGTTTGGATGGCATATAAACATCAAGGTAGATTCCAGGAAGGTTTCAACAGTAGGAAATTCTTTCCCCCATTTTTATTCTCGTGTGGCCCACTTGAGTTTTGGATACACCTCATTTTTGGTCGCATGTCCTAAAATGAGCTCTCAAAACGGATGGACAGTGTGGATTTCTCACAAACATCACGGTGGATCCCACTAGCATATCAGTGCAGGATCTTCCTGCGAATGCCATTCGCAGGAAATCCGCGTCCCTCCCATACCCAGCCAGAGTTGCTCCAGATTTGGATGTGACCGTAGACCAACACTATTTGTACAGTGTTGATGTGGTGCTGTGGTCTCCTCCCTACAGAAGGAACTTAAATGGATGAAGAAGCAATGGAGTTTGTTCGTCTCTTGGAATGGCTACATTGTCTAAAGGTACATCCAGGTAAAAAGTATTCCTTGTTGTGGTCTTGGGAAACATCATGCCAATTCTCAGTTCACTCCTTTTATGGGGTGGGTAACCAGTTCCGAGTGAGGGAAGTGGTGTGTTGTCCGTTGTATGGTCCCGCGAAGTTCCCCCTAAAGTGGCACCATTCACTAGGTAGGTGGGAAGAAAGAAGATCCTCAGTTCCTCACTATTGACAATCTGTAGAAGCGATCGATGGCAACTACTAATTGTTGAATAATGCATATGATGGCAGCAAAATCAGTGAACCATTTATTTATCCATTGTCCCTTCACCTGAAAGGTGTGGGACAAATTTATAGCCTTCTTTGGCATTCCATGGTAAGAGTTTTGCTAGTGTGGTCTGGGGGAGGTTAAAAGAAAAAGGAGGCAGTGGCGCAAAAGTTAGTCATGATACCAATTTTATGGTCTCTATAGGGGGAGAGGGATCAGAGATGCTTCCAAAACAAAAATGGATTGGAGACGGACGTATATAGGACTAAAATGGGCTTATTGAATTGGGTTTCTTGTTTAAAGGATTTTGACCAGGATGAGTGGTCATTCCTAGAGGGGTTGTAATCTTATTAGCTTTTTAAAGTATAGCTCGTAAATCAAGCATCTAGCTCCCATCAATAAAATGTCATCAACTTTATATATAAATAACTTGAAAAAGAAAAAAAAAAAAAAAAAAAAAAAAACACACATTTATTTTCTACTATTTCCAACCCTTACCCAAAAAACGAAAAGAAAAGAAAAATGTCAATTGTCATGTGGCTCGCACATTCTCCTTCTACATTTCATAAATAGTAGTTATAGAACCAAGCATAACACCAAAAAATTTTCAATATGAGATGCATCCTTAAAGAAACACAGTGGTCCGCCGAAGTCAGCTAGACTACAAAAGACAGCTCAAGATCTTATCACACCCTTAAAGAAACTAACAATTCTTGGATATTTCTTAACTCCAAGGAATTACAGTGGTCCGCCGAAGTCAACATTTTCCACTTTAAATGAGATATGACACCTCCAAGGCATCTTTTTTTTTACTTCTTTAAAGTAGCACAGAGGAAGGTAGACACTACCCAGCTTGCCACCTCTTCTTATCCCATGCTCTTCACTCTTCTGAGGACCTAATAGATAGCCACACAACTAATACCTATATCACTCTAAGTCATCATCGTCATCGGTATTCATCATGATAGCCTTGTTCTAGCTGCTTGGGTTTGACTATCATGATTGCTTGAACAACCGATTGCCCACCTGATATAAACCCTCCTCTACCTGGGTTTGGAACCAGCTGCCAAATAGTTGAGTGACCTATCTTACCAAAGTATGGGTACATATATAAGGTATGGCAAGGAAAGGCTGAAAGGATAGATCCTCTAAATCCCAAATTATCAAGATAAAGGCAAAAATCAATAGATTAACTCAAATAAATGTCAGCAACATCCATCTGTTGTCCTGCATTCCATTTTCTAGAAAAATGAAATTCAGTAACTCAATGATGCTGAAACAAGTTAAAATAAAACATCTCCATTTGCTCTGAAAAAATTGTTCTTGACAAAAAACAGTAGTCTCAAAACAACCACACATTGACTTTGGAAGCACAACAGGATATATGATAAGTCTGAAAATACTCCGTAACCTTTCAATCTACATGATGCATTTCCATGTCCAATCTACGCACTTATCCATATCGGACATGTGGTGTCAAACAGGAACCCCAGAAAACCAGACACAGACACAAATATACAGATATATAATGATATTGGTAGTCTTTTCATATGATTTTCTTTCAATAAAATTGCTTTATGATAATAAAAATTTATTATATGAGTTTTGGTTCATAAATGAAAAAGGCATTGAAAGAAAATGCACCTAATAACTACAGACATTTTAGAACTTCGTATAAAGTTTATAGGCTGCCAAGGCACCAAAACAAAACATAAACTAAGGCTTCTACCTACTGGACATGTTGAACTGACATGTGCCAGAAATGGGTGTCACACTGCAATTATTTAGAAAATAATGTCCCTGTTATAGTTACCCATAGATCAAGCTTTACACAGGATAATATTTTCATCTCCAATTAGTAAGTTCTCCTTAATTTCTAAACCAAGGATAAAATGCACAAACAAATAAAAAATAAAAATGGTTTCACCTAATTCCACAAAGGACATGCAGACAGTCATAAATATTTCTCAATCAGCAATAGCTAAAAACTATTCACTCGATCTCAGTCAACCCAACACTTGCTATCACTAGCCTCTTGCACAATACCAATAAACTTTTCAACACTCCAACAAAATCAAACCTAAAATAAGGAATTATAAAGGAACTCCCTCAGAAGTTCAGCCTGGATGAATCCATTTTAACATGGTAAGTTGTATCTCCACAAACTTGAGCTTCCGATGGTGAAGAAATAATCACATGGCTCTTTCTTCTCGTGATATGACTCATAATCAAGATCATCTAAGCCTATAGTTGCACAAAGCATGAAGTGAATTGTCACAAAGTCAGGTGCAGGAGCAGGGAAGTGCCTCAAGTATAAATAGGTAGGAAGCAGGAGTGAGAGTCCGAAGTAGGGATTTGAAGCAGGAACGGCACCTAGTTAGAAGGATCCTGCAACTACAGTTATTCCAACTAATTGGGGTCAGCTTGTTGTGGATGGCCATGAACCCTAAAACAAATCAAGGAAACACTTCCTCTTGTTTCTTTCTTTTTTTATCCTCTCTTTTCACACTATGGATTTGTTTGGATACCGCATCATTGCAATAATTAACGTTAAAAAGTCCAAAATAACCAGAGGATATTTCCTTCCTGAGCATTCATATTGTGGGGTTGAGGTTCAAAATTGCACCGCGTTACGTAAACCTGAACTTGAAAGGATCATAAGCAACTCAATGGCCATTTCCTTCTCTTTTTTTCTTTTTCTTTTTCTTTCTTTTTTTTTTTTGAAAGATGACAGCCATTTCCTTATTGTGATCCAAGGAAACATCAATGACTTTTGTTGTTCTCTTGCATGCAGCCTCAGTTTGTATAAGAAGACATGCCTAAATTTAATACATTAAGAAGCCAAAAAAAGAACAAGATGCTAACCTAGGATCTTGGTATCATATGAAACTTGACAGATGATGAAATTTTAACCCACTCGAAAATAATGGAATCAGCAAAAGAGAAATTATGCCTATGAAAGAAAAGAATTTATACTTACCCACGAGAACTGTCCTCCATGGAACTTATTGTTTACCCCGGCCAGATGCGAATCCAAAGGAGTGAGCTTCAACAGCCTCGGAGCTGCAATCCTATTCCCCATCCGACCGCCAAACCCAGTCTTAGTCTTGCCATCTTTATCCGTGAATAGAGTGCATATGAGGATCAGGTATGTATCCGTTGTGCCCAATATCCATTTCCCATCATAAGTGACATCGACATGGGTAATCGGTGAACCAAGCCCTGGAAATGCCGTCTTTGCCTGCCTCATTGAAGTCTTCGAATACAGCCGTATCTTCCCATCAATTGACCCAACAACGATTGACCCGTCACCCGTTGTTGCAAAGCACTGGAAATTTGTCCCTCTAGAGAACTGATGCCCCTGCGTCCAATGCAGAACCGGTGTGTCTGCACCAGCCAGCTTCTGAACCATCCCTTTCCGGTCGCGCATGTCCCACTGGCACAGCCTGTTATCATCCAAACCCAAGAATGTCGACTCCGAAGGATCCAATTGTGAACCTTTGGTATCGTTTGTGATGTCCCGCATGGAGATGTCAGCCCCATCCTTTTCGAATTTCCACTCAGTGACTACCTTGCCCGTCTCAATATCAAGCTGGTGGAGCCCCGTCGAGTGGGGCGTCCCCACATTCACCGGGCTCATCAGAAGCATGTTCGTCTCACCCCGCATCAAAAGCGCTTTCTTCGGGGTCAAATGCCCAAGAGCAGAACTCCCTCCCCTGCTCCCACCATTGAACTTCACGTAGGCACCTTTCCCATGAATCCCATGACTGAAATTCTTGACAACCTGAATACCCGAATCACCAACAAGGAAGCTGTTATCCAACGCCCCCAACGCCAGACTTTGAATCCCTCCGGTATTAACCGCCTCCTCAAACTCCTCCAACAAGTCCTGCCTCTCTCTTGCAGGCGTCACGGAGCCCGGGCTCTTCACGAAGCCATCCTCAGCATCTTCCCAGATCGAATCATCAGCTGATTCCGGGTTGGCCCACCCCATGAAATCCTTCCCATAAATCTTCACCTTGTTCTCAACCGTCGCTTCCACATTATAAAGATTCTCGAAGAGGCAATTCTCGTAATTGGCAACAAACCTACGATAGTCATCGTCGGAGAAGAATTTGATGGCCCAGACGCCATCGGCCACAAAGTCGACGCGGCGCTGGTCGGGGAACATCTTGAGCTGCATGGACGTTTGGACAGGGGCACGGACTTTCGATCCAATCTTAAGGACCCAGGTGGAGGTTTTGGGG
The DNA here is from genome assembly GCA_021015155.1 of Magnolia officinalis. Lineage (NCBI taxonomy): Eukaryota > Viridiplantae > Streptophyta > Magnoliopsida > Magnoliales > Magnoliaceae > Magnolia > Magnolia officinalis. The sequence continues at coordinate 13,851,292 of JAJHSJ010000004.1, read as the reverse complement.
TCGGCTTCCGAATCGGAGTCCGAGCCGGAAAGATCGTCGCCATCGGATTTTACAAAGGCGTAGGAGGTAAGCTTGTCGGAGACGATCCACTTGGCGTTGGGCGTGTTGCCGCCGACATGGAGGTAGAGCTTGATGGAGGAGTTATTTTTTAGGTTAGCGTTTTGGGAGGAGGAAGACGAAGAGTATTTGAGTTTGAGGGATTTGAGGCGGGCGTCGACCTCGTCCAGAGATTGCTGGTGGTGCTGGTTTTTCCCTCTTTTGGATTCGTCGCCGTTGTAGTCTTCTTCGTCAGTTGGGTTTTCCCTTTCTTGCTCCTCTTCTCCTTCTTCTTCGGAATCGGAGAGTTGAAGGCCTTCGCGGCTTTGAGAACCCCCCATAGCTGCTGCTTTTGCTGCCGGAAACTGAAAAGAGAGACTGGAGATGTTGTGTTTGTGTTTTTGTCTTGTGCTTTTCACGGAAAATCGAGTTCGGGAAATGGTTATTTGGGGAACAACAGATTTTAAATTTCGATGTGGTACCGCGTATCGCCGGTACGCGTGGGGGAATCGGATCGTTTGTTTCTAGGGTTTCACTTTCCTTCGGATCGAAGCAACAAGTAAGCAATAGTTCGTGTCGTCTCACGATCCCCCGTGTGTCGCCGTCAATGGGCCCACAATCTCAGTGATCTGACAATCGTGACCGTCCATGTTATGTATTCTATTCTACACGCGTCACCTCATGAAAATTAAATTTAAATGATGATTGTAACTAATATTATCTTCAGATGATTTAAAACAACGAAAAGGATATTTTCAACAGTATCTTCAACTTTAAAAAAATAATAAAAAAATCAAAGGATAGGATCCTCCCTGAAGTAAGGTTATTTGATAACAACTTATTTTCGGTAGAAACGAGAAAATGGAAAATTCAAATTTCCTGACCATCTCATCATGTGGGGTCCAGCGGGTAGCGACACACCATCAGCTCTGTGTCTCGGCATAGACAAAACGAACTTATCAACGAACTTGATACAACCGCGCTTGGGTAACTCGCGCGAAGTGCCTGCCGGTGTTTCTTTTGCAAACCGAGAGCTAAGTGTAATTTTCATGACATCCACCCCGTCCATCAGGTATGCTAACTTCTTTTAACCATTGAAGCAGAAAATCATGATCATCTAAAATTAAAGTAGACCACACCACAGTTAAAATTTGGGATGAAGTGGCCACCATTAGTTTTGTGTAGGACCACCGCCGTGTCCATATCCCATTTAATCTCATCCATTCACATGATGTGCCTCATCCGGGCGAAAGAATTTCTCAAAGATCACAGTATCCTAAGACTCAGGTGGGCCATGCCATGTTAGCAAAGTAACCTTTGTGGTACCTGGCGCCAGCGCAATGTACCCGATATGTCTTCTCTGCGAAGAGGGAATGTTCAAAACTTCAAATCCAAACGAAGCAGCAGCAACCTGACCTGAAAGTGAGCTTGACCCACATGTGCGAGGTTTTGTCCTTTTATTGAACAATATGGAGAGAAAATACAGGCAAAGCTCGTGCTTGACGTAGACCCTATGCATGGGGGTGGCAATGGACCAGGCTAGCTTAGGGGTTCTACTCTGCTTCTTATTGTAAACTCAACGGGAGAATAAATGGATAGTTTATGTATCAATATTGAAAATCATAAATTGAATTTTTAAGTGCTTACAATTGAGAGATGTGGTTGATTTTTTATAGCTTATATCCTTTTGAAATTTTATAAATGAGATTAGAGTTTTCTATCCATATAGGTAAAAGTACTAATACCAATAGTTAAAAAATAAACAAATATTTGGAAAAGGTTATCTATCACACTTCTTTTATTTGAAGTCTCTAGAAATTTCAATATCTATCTGAATAATCATGTATAGGAATCATAATTAAGCATTCCACTCCAAACTTATTTATAATGATCATAGTTATGGTGGGAATCATTGAATTACTTAATCTGAATAATTCAATGGTCAAATCAAAACCTATAATCATGTGTAACTCATTTAATAGAAGTATTACATTAAAAGTTATGGTGCTGCATAAGTACACATGAATATAAACTATATGCTAAGAATATCAAAAGTGCTTAATTAAATACACATTATACTACGTCCCGCGGGTGCACATGTAAGGTTACTCCCGTGACATACTATTGTTTTTCAATACAAATTATTAGTGAAGGGTTTTAATATAAAAGCTTAGTTTTCTTTAAAAAAATTTAATGTGGGACAAAACTAAACTCAATTAAAACGAATTAATTAACAAAAGTAAAAAAAAAAAATCAATTTTCTTAGAATTTTCAAATTTCCCTTTTTTAATCTTTTTAATTTAATGGTAGCCTGGCCCAGCGCTAACCCTATTGGGCCTAAAAAGGCCTTGTACTTGCCCAACAAAGCAATAAAAAGTTTAAGGCTTGAAATGGTCCAATTTTAAATATATATTTTTGGGCAAATACGCAATCCAGTCCGATCATGTAGACCACGGAAACATTACCACATATGTAAGAGTTGATTTAAATTAATACAATTGAGTGAGAAAGCTCAAGAGTGCCTTAAAGTTGTCCATTCTTTTTTGCCCACTTGACGATTGGACTAAGCCGGTGATTGAGGCCTGTGGTTGGCCCTCATGGGACCTAAGGCTTAGTTCTACAAGACTCTGCTGACTTAACTAAGGTAGGCACTCAGGGATTGACTTGTGTTAATTGAGCTCTATCGTGGACGAATTTGTATAAAATTTTATTTTTTTAATGCAGCGGTGATTTTTTTTTATTTTTTAATATGCACACACCCCACATACTCATGAATAATGAAATTTCGCCACCTATGGGTACTCGAACCCTTGACCTGGTGTTGGAACTCCTAAGAGTCTACCACCGGAGCAAGAGTAAGTACCCATCAGTTTGGGTGATTTTAATATAGTGGGACTTCACATCTCAACTGTTCCATTGGGTACAAAGAAGGGGTGTGATTTTGGGCTTGGTTCAAATGCATGATAGTGCACTTGATGGACAGGATGGATGTCGTGTTCATTGGCATCAGTCTACTCATCAAAGTCACGCCGGTTTGGTTATTGGACCAGTGGGCTACAATCAGGTGGAGTAGGTTAAAATTCATCTATGATTAAATGATCCTAAGAGTTCAATTGGTTCTATTAGGCACATTGAATTGGACGGTTAAATTCTTGTTCCACCTTTGAAGTCATCCATTGTGAACCCCGCTCGTTGGCAGGATGTGCTTACAACGTATCTGGGGACCCTTGGGCAAGCCACTGTCATTTTTGTGGTGGAGATTATGTTGAGAATTTATACAGATTGGTGTAATTTCTGTATAATATGGAAACCAAAAAATCACTTTAATCAGGAATAAGGACAGGCTGAAGCACGTCTGAAAAACGCTGTCCTTAAAGCGTTATTTGCCCCTACTCAAGTGAATTGAGTAAGCTGATAGGTTACAGGCAAATAGCTTCTAGGATACGACAAGCCTGGTGTGGGTCTGCGTTCAGCAAACACGAAGGCCCACCTATTGGAACTCAATTACACAATTTCTGGCAGAAATACAACAAAGAAAAAATCCCAGAAAAAAAGAAATGAAGAAGAAAATTTTGGTTTTAGACCACTGCTTTGGTCAAGTCTTCAGCCGCTGGTTCAGTTGAATCGTCCTAGACCACACCGTTGGTCTGTTCTTCTTGCAATGGTTAAACCCTTGCTATTTTGTTGCTGGAATTACAGGAGTATTAGAGAGGATTAGTGAGCTTTCTCAATTCGTATGGTAGTGCTGGATTGGTTTTTGAGATGGTTTGGAAACCCATCCAGGCCCTCTTTTTATAGGCTATGGTGGCTAGGGGGTTATGGTCCAGAGACATAAATTCCATTAAGCCATTTCTGGCTGTTGGAAAACTAGCCGTTTTATGGCCGTTTTCTGGCTGTTGTGCATGAACCATTAATCTGCTGCATGCTGACTGTTGTGAGACAGCAGCTAGCCGTTTTCTGACTGTTGTGCATGGACCATTAATCTGCTGCATGCTGACTGTTGTGTGACCATTAAGTGCAAAGTGCGCATCTACTGCCACACTGCCTCACATGTCCACGCCCTCGCACCGAGACCGATCCCGAGCGCGCGCGCAAGGTATATAGTCCACGGACTACGAAGGTAAATATTATAATACTCCACTATTTTCATTTATACCAAATTTTCTTCTCTTCCCTTTCCCATGTGGGACTATTCTCAAAAATCCACAAAAAGATGTTTTTCCAAAACAACTTTTATATATTATATATTAAAATATATTTTTATTAAAATCAATATTTTTGCAACAGATTAGTCCTTATTGAACATGTGGTACCTGCATAGTGATTAGGAGTGTTGATTTGGTGGGTCGCCGTATGAATGCTCCAGAAGCCGTTTACTAGGCGCACATCACTTAGACCGATCAAAGTGGAACGGTTGTCCCATTGCCAGGGGCCACATGGTGCCCTACTAGATCAACAGTTCAGGCTACCAGGTGAATGTTCACCTGCCGTGGGGATAGTGTTAGTGGATTTTCCCAAACATGCAACCAGGCAATAGAGGAAGCGGATTGGCTTGTGTACCACACACAACCGACCTGGCTGATGCGTTGACGTCACTAGGTTTTGTGTGTTCCATCATTAGGTATATGTTATATCCAACCCGTCAATGAATTTGGCAAGCTCATCATAAGTCTTGAGACTAAAAATAAGACAGATCCAAAGATCAATTGGATCATACTGCAAAAAAACAGTTAGAGATTAAACTATAATAAATATATCATTGTCGGTCCACGCAACTTTGACCTCCTTTGAACCGTTCGTACAAATCGACACGTACGAACACCAGCCTGGTTGGTGGTTTGTGGTAAATCACCCGATCCGCTTCGGGCGCGGATTAGCTACTGACTGGTCGAGTAGCCAGACTGGCTATGAAGTGACGTCACCAAGTTCCGTGGCCCCACCAAGAGGTATTTTTTGTATCCACGCCGTCCATCTACTTGGAGAAATCATTTTAGGGCAAGATCCAAAGAATGAATTAAATCCAAGGCTCCAGTGGACCTAGCACAGAAAACAGTGGGGACAGTGACACTCACCGTTAAAAACTTCCAAAGGCCACAAAAGTTTTATATTAAGCTGATATTTGGTTTTTCCCTTATTTCATGTCTTTTTTAACTTTTGAACAGTTTAGATTTCAAATAAAATTTATGGTGAGCCTTAGGATAGTTTCAACGGTGGGAATCACTCTCCCCACTGTTTTCTGTGGTGGGTCCACTACAGATTTTTATCTGCCTCATTCTTTGGCTCATGCCATAAAATGATATCTTAAAATTGATGGACGGTGTGGATACAAAATATACATCATAGTGGGGCCCACAGAACTTGGTGACGTCACTTCAGTAGCCCACTCGCTACTCAACCTGTCAGTATCTAATCCGTGTCCATCCCCTTCCATGGCCCTCATTATGATGGATATGTTTTATCCACGTGGGCCATGTATTTTCTCAGCTCATTTTAGGGCATCCACCTAAAATCGACCAGATCCAAGTCTTAGGTGGACCACACCACAGGAAAAGGTGGTGATTGAACGCCCACCATTAAAAACATCTCGTGGGACGCAAGAGTTTTGAATCAAGCTTTTATTTGTGTTTTCCCTTCATCCATCCAGGTCAATGCTACCTTATCAACAGGTTGGATGGAAAATAAACATTACAACGGGCCTTAGGAGGTTTTTAATGGCGGGCGTTGATCACCACTGTTCGATCACCGACCAATAGCTGCCTCGCTACTCGCGGCGTTAACAGGCAATCCACGTCCATTGGACTGTCCTTACTCCTTATGGGTTCGACAACTCACACCAGTCGCATCGCGCACGTGGGACCTGTGTTCTGTTATCCGGACGGTGGATTTCTCAAAAACCATAAAAAATGGCAGATCGGAACCCTTCGATCACCGTTCCATCAGCAATGACCGTAAACAAAAATAAATAAATAAATAAAGGCAAAAGATTGGATGGCTAGGACCATCCAATATCAAAGATTTTCACTGCCATCCCCCATCCACGGCGGGGTCAACTAAATCAATGGTCTCGATCACCAGATGATAGTCCACTGGTACTGATCGGGTGCATTGGTTCACTATCCATAACGTTGTGAAGCATCAGGACCCAACATTTCCGCGTGGGGTATTCCTCCACAGTCCACAGGATAACGATAGAAGTAGATACCGGTCCAGAATTGCATGGTTGTACCTTGTAAGCTACAGATGGCCGTTGCAATGCGAAGCCTCCTTCTGCCTCCTCCTCTCTCCTCACCATTCCCTTCTTCATTAGGTAATAACAACAAGCACCTAGCCTTCAAACTCGCGGCACCAACCGCTCGTCGTTCCTCTCGAACCCTGGCCGGAGCCCAACGTGCCACGTGGCTTCCCGGGCTCGACCCACCCCCTCACCTCGACGGAAGGTCTCTCTCTCTCTCTCTCTCTCTCTCTCTCTCTCTTCTCTCTCTCTCTCTCTCTCTCTCTCTCTCTCTCACCATGCCTTAGTTCCGGAAAGCTTGCTTCATTGTCATTTGAAAGATTATTGCGGCAACACCGTTCAATGGTTTTGTGCGTTTAGATGCTCAATCGAAATGAATTGACTTGGCTCAAGGTGATGAGGAGAAAATGACAATGTGTGCTAGCTCTCAAGTTACCATTAGGGGTCGTTTGGATGGTGGTAAATGGTTTACGTCGTAAATGATTTACAAGTAAATCACTTAAAGGCTGTAGATAATTTACAGCCTGTCTGTTTGGCTTTAAGTTGTAAATGATTTCCTAGTAAATCTTGGATAGCCTGTAAATGGTAAATGAAATCTGCTTTATAGGCTTTCATTCAAAAAAATAGAGACATTGCCATCTCCTCATTTACTAGTAATCATTAAAAAAAAAAATAGAGCCATTGCCATCTCCTCATTTACTAGTAAATGAAAACTCACCTTTTTTCTCGTAAATGAGAAGGGGGCTTTTCTAGTAAATCATTTACAAGTAGTAAATGATTTACTACTTGCCCCATTTACCACCATCCAAACAACCCCTTACGAACATTTCCAATCGTACTCTAAACACATGGAATCGTAATCAGAGGTTTGGTAATCATTGTGAATTAAAAATGGTGCCATGCCCACTCCAGCGATTTCCTCTTTATTGAATTCATCTATTGCAATTCAATTTGATTGAGGGCGTGTTTGTATGCTCTACCAAATTGAATTGCAATTATAATTCTAGTAAAATGGAAATAATCAAACGGTTTTTACCTCCCTTTGTATTGATATTGGCAGTCTAGGCTCCAAATTGCAATTATGTTTCCTTGAAGTTGAACTTGAAAGAGAAGTAACTTCAATTTTAGGGCTACTTCGCTTTGAACACTAGGAATCATGGATAATTTTAGTCATATCCTCTTGATTAAACTACATGTTCATGATTCTCTTTGCCCATGCATCCATACACTGCCTTAGCATTGCCCATGAACTTGGAACCATATACTTCCTTTTGCACAACCAGTTTTCATTTATGGTGTGTTTGGTTGCACCAAATATCATGATATTTGGTGCAACCCTAATGCACCCTTCATGATTTAAGGCAGCATGGGCTTTCTACATAATCTTCTTAATTACTGGAGGAAGCATCACTTTACATATTTCTAGTAGTTAGATGCACACTGTTGGCTAACAGAGGTTATCTGATGTAGTCTCGTTGGAGATTTTGGGTTCGATCCTCTGGGGCTTGGGGAAGATCCCGAAAGTTTAAAATGGTATGTGCAGGCAGAGCTAGTGCATTGCCGTTTTGCAATGGCAGGAGTAGCAGGAATTCTTGTAACAGATGTAAGTGCCTTAGCTTGGTCTTGTTGGCGGGCATCAGATATGAATTTCATTGAATGTGATAATGCCTTGTCATTTTCTTTTCTTGTTTTCATGTACTGAATTCAGGCAAAATTTGTGTTTTTCTTTTGTGCTTTTAAGTGACAATATAGACTCTGGCCTGAACTGCTTAAGTAAAGGTTTGGTAGGATACTCTATATATCTGTTTTGTCTGATAGGCTATCATTTAAAGTAGGAATCTTCACAGGACCACTGATACCGATATGTTTAATGGGTGGATTTCCGCTTTACATTCAAAGCAAGATACACCAACTGAATACTATATGCACCCTTAAAAAAAGGTATATGGAATTGCTAGCACAGTGACACACTCAAAGCATCAGTCTGATAGCAAGGCTGCCATAGTGGCATATGTTGGTCTGCATCTGAAAATGCAGAATATTTCAAATGTATTTGTACAATGTCATTGGGACAGGATCTTTGTTTTCCATATAGAATAAATTGGATTTGTGGTCGTGTTGGAATGAAACAGAGGAGAACAAGAAGAATTATCAATTTTACTTTTTGGGCATTTGTTATTTGTGTTAGCTCGCATAATCAAGTTTATGGCCCCAATAACTTGTTGCTTGTAATCAACCCATGTAATAGACTATTAGATAATGCTTAATTGTAATCAACCCATGTATTGGACTATTAGATTGCGCCTATGGGAGTTTTATGCTTTCACTGCCAGTCCCTAGCCTGAATAAGGAGGGTTGCATTAGGTTGGCAGTCGGCGTCAAACTTATGCCAAAACTTTCAATTTGAAAAAAAATGACATTCCAAACTCATGCTAGGGTGTTCCCCATAAGCCTTCTGTTGCATTGGAACCTGGTTGCAGTGAGAAATTGACAAGGGTTGACTAGGGCATATCCCGTAAGCTCTGCGCCACAACAATGCTTAGTTGCTGTAAGAAATAGGCATGGTTTCCTGCATCGTTTTGAGCGCGTGCTAGTAAAGAAGCTAGTCCTAGAAAATAAGAATCGTCTTGCCACTAGAATATATGAACATTGACAGGTATGAGCATGGAGTTAGGAGATACGATGAAACAAATGAATGTTAACATAGCTTGTGTTCAAGAGACCAAGTGGAAAGGGGCCAAAATTAGAAAAGATTGATGGATATAAGCCTTGGTATATAGGAAAGGACAATAATAAATATGGGGTAGGATAGTGGTAAATAAAGATTTAAATGATAAAGTTGTAAATGTTGAGAGAGTAAGTGATAGTACTTTATTAATAAAACTTGTGTTAGGAGAGGAGATAATCAATATTATTAGTGCATACGTGCAACAGTCTACAGGTGGGGTTAGAGGATAGAATAAAAAAAACAATTTTGGGAAGATATAGATGGACTAATGCAAAAAATTTCAAACAGGGAGAGGATATTTGTAAGAGATGACTTAAATGGTTATGTAGGAAAAGAAAGTAGAGAGTATGATTGGGTACATGGAGGATATGGTTTTGAGAGAAGTTATCCTTGATTTTGCTATGGCATACAATCTAGCTCTAACAAACACATACTTTAAAAAGGGAGATGAACATTTAATAACTTCAAATGTGGATCATATACAAGCCAAATATAGTTTTTTCTACTTAGGAAGACAGGATGATCAATGCACAAGGACTACAAGGTGATACCCGGAGAGAGTTTGATCGTGCAACGTAGCTTAATGGTTATGGATGTTTAAATTAAGAGATCGAAGGAAGGGAATAGAATTAATAGGTATCCAAATACTATGGAATTTATAAGGAGAGAAAACAATATTATTTAGTAATAAATTGATGGAAGAAGGAAAGTGGAATTTGATGAAGAAGGAAATGTTATGTGGAATGAGATGGTTGAGTGCATTGAAAAAGTCGCAAAAGATGTTTTGGGAGTATGTAGAGAGAAAAGTCAATCATATGAGGGAGCTTGCGGATGGAATGATGATGTACAAAAATCTAGTAGCGAGAAATGTGCATATTTTAATGCCTGGCAAGGGACTAGAATCAATGAAAATCTTGAACAGAAAAAAAAAAAAAAAAAAAGCCAAAAGATTGCTAACAAAGTGTAAGGATAAACTTAACACTTATGATGATCTTACAATAGATCGAGGACAAGAGAAAGTGAGAAGATGTCTTCAAACGTGCAAAAATTAGAGAGAGGAAGAGTAAGGACCTAGATTATGCTAGATGCATTAAGAGCGATGACTAGATGGTACTAATTATGGACAATGAGATCAATGAAAAGTGGAGAAGTTGTTTTCAGAACTTGTTAAAAGATAATTACTCTAAAAGCATAGAGATAGAAGGAACTATAAACTCAAACGATGTTAGAGTCCATAGATACTTTCCCAAGATTAGGATATCTAAAGTGAAAGAAATTTCGAGAAAGATGAAACAGGAAAGGCATGTGGACCAGATGGTATACCAATAGAAGTTTGGAAGTGTATGGGAGATGCTAGGTTATTTTCATTGACAAAATTGTTCAACATGATTGTAAGACTGAAGAAAATGCGAGACGAATGGAGGACAAGTAATGTGGTACCTATTTACAAGCATAAAGGTGACATACAAAGCTTCACTAACTATCGAAGGATTAAACTTACGAGCCATACTATGAAACTTTAGGAAAGAGTGATTGAGCAAAGACCGGTGCATCAACAGTTCAATTTGGTGTCATGCCAGGGAGGTCCACCATTGAAGTTATTTTCTTACGTAGAAACTTGATGGTGAAATATAGAGAGAGGACGAAGGATCTCCACATGGTCTTTGTTGACTTAGAGAAAGCTTACTATATGGTCCCTAGAGAGTTAATTTGGTGGGTGTTGGGAGAGAGGAGTTTCAAGAGGCTATCTTGAGTCTTGACATGGTTAAGGATATGTATAAGGGAGCAATAACAAATGTGAGGACCACTAGTGGAGATACAAGTGAGTTCCCAATTGCTGTAGGCTGGCACCAGGGGTTAGCATTGAGCCCCTACCTTTTCGCAATGGCTATGGACGAGTTAATAAGACATTTTTAGAAAGAGATGCCATGGTGTATGTTGTTTGCAAATGACATAGTTTTGCTTGACAAGAAAAGGGAGGGCGTAAAAACAGAGCTAGATTTATGGAGAGTTGCTTCAGAATCTAAATGATTTAAAATTAGTCAAACTTAAACAGAGTATATGGTGTGTAAGCTTAGTAACAATAGAAGTGGGAACAAGGAATTAGTAAAGATTGCTGACCAAGAAGTTTCCCAACATGACCACTTTCAATCTCTTGGGTCAATAATTCATGAGAGTGGAGAGATTGAGAAGGATGTTGCCCATAGAATTTACGCAGGTTAGAAAAAATGGAGATGTGCCTTTGGAGTTTTATGTGATCGTCGTGTAACACTCAAACTAAAAGGGAAATTATGTAGGATGACTATAAGACTAGCCATGCTTTATGGGGTAGAATGTTGGGCAATTAAGAAACATGTTCATAGGATGAGTATAGCTGAAATGACGATGTTGTGATGGATGAGTTGCAAGTCAAGGATAGAATTAAAAATGAATGCATTCAAGGGAATTTAGGAGTAGTGCCAATAGGTAACAAGATGAGGGAAAGTTGACTTAGATGGATTGGTTATATGCAACAGAGACCAAGAACTGCACCTGTTAAAAGGAGTGAGTCTGTACAAGTTGAAGGCTCTAAAAGGGCAATGGGAAGGCCCAAAAGGATGTGGGTGGAGGTAGTAAGAAAAGACTTGATGACCTATAGTCTAATTGAAGTTAGGGCCCTTGATAGAGTGGAATGGCAGAAACAGATTCATATAGCTGACCCCAATTAGTTGAGATAAGGCTTAGATGGTAATGATGATGATGAATCAACATATCTGTGGGAGAGAGCTGTTAGGTTTTGTTGTCCATCCCTCTTTGTGTGTGTGGATTCCATTTCATTCACTAGAAGGCATGCTTATGTGTGATTACATCTGTTTAGGATACGTAGACCTTTGATAGGCTATATAAATGTTTCTTGATCAATTGCTCAACAGTAGCGAAGCTAAATTAGGGACCGCATAAGCTTGCTCTCCAATGATGCAATCTACCAGTTTCTGATTGTTTGTCCTTCTTTTAGTCAGCAGACACAATGCTATTGATTTATTGATTCCCTGGCGCCTTTGGTTAACACACAACCATTGCTTAGACCTTTTCATGTGGTATAGTTTTTCTTTAGACATGCTGGTCCTACAAATGCAGTTATTCCATATTTGGCAAACCTATACTAGGATTAAATTATTGAAGTTCTTTGCAGAAGTCAACATTACCAATGAATTAAGGTCTTAATTCTTGTAGGAATTTTGTGTTTTTGTACCTCAGGCACACACAATGATTCTTCAAAAACATCTTTGACTAAAATTTGATAGGGAACTTCAAATCCATGTCATAATTTTAAATTTTGTGAGCTGTGAAATATAAGATGAAATACAGTTTGGTCGTGTTACAATGCTGTGTTTGTCTATATACTTTCACAAGATATCAACATTGTGTAACAGTACCTATGTTGGGTTCTTTTAATCCACTGACCAGTAATGATAATTTACTAACTTTCAATCCGTTCGTCGGTCAATTACTTGTACATGGATCGGCATTATTCCACTATAATTTTTATTTCTACCTGTCCATCAGTCAATTACTTGTATATGGACTCATATTATTCCACCATGATTGTTATTCCATGGTTCCAGGTATACGCAGAACAGAGAACTAAGGGGTGCTTGCTAACCGTGCCTGTGTCTTAACCTTTGCTTGATAGAGATATTTAGATATTTTTACCAATTTGGGGTTTCTTTTGTCATCTATTTCTTTGAGCACCATTTGCATCTAACATTCGCTTTCAAGGGAAACTGGAACCAGCTTTATGAATGCTCTATCATCTTCTAATCCATTCATCGTTACTTTTGCGTTATAGTCCTGTGGTTTAATCTTTCTCTTGCTGGTTGCAGTTACTTCGTGTTACTGGAAACAGCAACATTCCAGTTTGGTATGAAGCTGGTGCTGTAAAATTCGACTTTGCCAGCACAGAGACACTCTTTATTGTCCAACTTCTTTTGATGGGGTAAGGTTTATGTAGGACTTCTATTAGGGGTGTGTGGATGCACTATCAATTTGAATTGCAATAATTGATCTCCTAAATTGTAAATTATCCTCTCATTCTTAATGAGGACCTGGGCTCCGGGTTGCAATTTGTTGCCCAAGTTGGACTTGGAAGGAACACATCTGCAATTTGATGGCCCCTTCCTCATTATAAATACTGGGAAACTTCATTAATTTTGTTTATAATTGTAAGAAGTGTGAAGTGAACCGGAAATAGATATGGGTGTGAGAGGAGAAAAGCGCCTGTTTGAAAATGTTTCAAGTATAAAAAGGCAAGAAGTTTTATCATTTAAATGGTAGGTCAGCAAAAGTTTTACTATCAGTTGGCCACTAGACTTCAACCTTCCTCTTTTACCTGGGCTCTGGAAATTGGAACTGGCCATTGCAGAGGCTCACACTTACAACAATCATGTTCCAATGACCCAGAGTACAGTGATCTTGCAATTTGTGATTCAAAATATTTCAGTGGAATCTTTAGTTTCATATCTATTCATTCTAAAGAGTCGTAACCATGATATTCAGTTTTACCCTTAGATTTTGTTGCTATTTCTTTGCAGATTTGTGGAAACAAAACGATACATGGATTTCTTGTTTCCTGGATCCCAAGCCAAAGAAGGAACCTTTTTTGGGCTGGAAGCTGCACTAGAGGGATTAGAACCTGGGTAATTATCTTACAACGAAATATGATCATGCTTCCTCACTCATTAAATTGCAAAAGTTGAAGGACCTCTCTCACGGGAAACTTACGGCCTGTAACAACAGCTATCCTGGCGGGCCATTGCTCAATCCTCTTGGTTTGGCGAAGGATGTCAATCATGCCCATGATTGGAAACTCAAAGAAATTAAGAACGGTTGGTTCCCAGACACACTGTTGATATAATATCACTGATAAAAAATCCATCTTGTTTTGCATTTACATGGGGTGTTTTGTTACAGGAAGGCTAGCCATGGTGGCCATGCTTGGAATCTTTGTGCAAGCACATGTGACTCACGTTGGCCCCATTGAAAACCTCATAGTGCACCTTTCCAACCCGTGGCATGGAACTGTGATTCAAACCCTTTCTGGCTCTTGATTCCTGAAGATATCGAAAGAACCTAATTTTCTCCATTACATTTGAAATGTAATATATCATCCTATTCTAAACATCAGGGAATGTTGTATTTATGATTTTTTTTCCTTTTTTTTCTTTTCTTCTGAATGACAACAAAAACTCTATAAGAAACAAAATGCACTACAAGAGAAGATCATGGTTAGTGGAATGGACTAGATGATTAGGGTTCATCTAATCCATTACAATGAGAGCCCCTTCCCCAAATTTCTTCAACTTACTCTTGGGCTACACCGTACAAAAGCTTTTACACTCACAACCCAACTCACCACTCTACCTCTGGCCCATATAATGATCTTACCATCTTAGAACATGATTGCGACTTGTTGCAGAACATCCCAGTGTTGTGTTCATTCCAAATGGATCATAGATCTGTTTGCAACGTAAGGGGACACGAAATACTTCCTCTTACCCTTCCAAACCCCTTTCCACACTTGAACCATGTCCTGGGTATTCCCACTATTACCCAGGCCATCCCAAATAAATCAAAGAATCTTCCCGAAACAACCCCTGCAAAATCAGTGCAGAAGGTAATGATCTATTCATTTTGGAGACAATACAAGTGTCTGTAATTATCATATTCCTTCTCCAATGATCAATGTTGAGCAAAACGACTTTTAGAGCCCTTCTTTCCATCCAACTATCGCAGATGTTAACGAGTAGAATGATTTCACTAAGAAAGTCTCTGCTCTCGCTCTCTCACATAGGCACTACTTTTTTTCTTTTTTTCTTTTGGTAATAAACACCAACCCACCTACGCATAGACCCCACATGAGCGCTAGAACCCAGGACTTCAGTGTTGAAATGCAGAGCATCTACCACTGAGCCATGCATTGAGACCTAAAAGAAAAGTTTCAGAATGTATACCTCATAGGCACTAGCTAATAACATTAATGCACATAGATATGGCAAGGGCTATATGTTGCACCAAACATCCTCACAGAATTGTGTGAGCAATTGCTGATTTTAAAAGAAATTGCCTTTGCAAAAATCTTTTTAACTCTAAACATCGTTTTCCACATGCTGTCAGCGTGTATCAGGCAATTCGTTAATGAACCACCCTCCTGTGAATTTCAGATACAGCAAATGACTTTTGTCTAAAGACTATCTCTCCACTCCAGACCTACGGAACCATTTATCTAACAACGTAGTATTCATGACTATCAATGATTTTATCCCCCACCCTTCCATACTCTTTTTGTGTGCATGCCTCCCCCCAGTTTACAAGGTGGAACTTGTGCCTTTCTTATGCGCCTTTCCAGAGAAAATCTCTTTGGATTATGTCCAACCTTTGTAAAATGCTTGTTGCACGCTAAAACTCATGCAGCTGAGGGTCGTTCTAATGGTGGAAATGACCAGTGGTTGCTTTGGTGAAACGGGTAGTTCACACAGTGATGCAAATCATGAAGCAAGGGCATGGTGCACTTGGAAGATGCAACAAATACCTTGCAGCGGTGGAGAATTCTCAGCTCCAAGATTACATATTTTATTTCTCAGAAGCTGAAGAGAAGACCTTCCTCCAGGCCTTTACATAGAGCTTCAACCAAGTAATCCTAATGCAATTCTTCTAAGCATTTAATAACTAAATAATTTTAAACAGCTAATCAAGCCAGTTTCAACGTTCCATTGGCTAATTATTAAAGATGAATTTTGAATTGGAATAAAAGATAAGATTGATTAAGCTGATGTGTAGAGGGATAATCAGAAGCCCAAATTCATGCTACCTCACCATGTTTCTTCACTCGTAACATGTGGGACCCATGTTGAAGCGATCCCAACAGTTCATAACATGGATTTTGCATGCATCATTCTCCCCAAGTTGGAGAAAACTCGACCTTGAATTTTATTTGTTGTCATTGACGCAAGTGGCCCCTGCTTATGGTATGAGATGATCTACATGACAAATGTCAGATGGCTAAGCGAGGTAGACTAATTCCGAGATTGATTGATGGTGAATTTGGGCTGCAAGAAGGACAAATCCCACTGGTTGGGCTTAGCCCTGCTAGACCATGCAAGTAACAAGTTTCCTTTGTCTGTGGGTGGTAGGCACTTGAAACAAAGCTAGGTGCCCATTTTCTTCCATAAGCACCTCCAAAAATGTGGTCGGGCTGACGTGATGCTATGAGGAACCCCATGAAGACAACCATCCTAAAAGAGTGGTTGGCTGTGTATGATTAATGAAATGAGCTATCTTTGAGAACTGGTCAGCAACCACCATAATCAAGTCTGCTGGCGCTGCTCATTGGGCATGAGAGATACCCAGCACAAAATCGACATTGAAGTCTCGCATGATGTATCAGGTGTGAGGAGCAGTGTGCAGAGTCCAACATAGCTTGCTGACCCTTTTCATACCTGACATATGTAGCAACACTCAACATACTGTGACATCGCATCACATGTGGAGCAAGTAATAGCTCTTCTCTACGGGTACCAAGGTTTTCCTTGACCAAAACGGCCTTTTCCATCCAACTCTATGCAGATCTTTTCGTGCAATGAGCACAAGGGAAAGCATGGTTGAGTCCTAAAGAGTAAACCATTTATAAAAAAAATAAAATAAAAAAAGTCATTGTGTCGTCTGCTATCGATATCAGGCACAACATGGCAAAAGCCTGCATCATCGTGATATATGTCTGTGAAAGCTTTTAACCCATCTACAACTTTTAATTTGGTTAGCAATGTGGTTTGATGGCTTAGGTTATTGGCTACTTAGTTCTGGGTACACGCCTTGTGAGCAATAAGAACATTCTTGCAAAAAGGATATCCATTTGGCATGCCAATGGTTTAGCTTACACTGCCCATTGATATACTTCAATGGCCCATGGTCTAAATAAAGTATTTAGATAGTGGTGAAGATGTCCTATTTTGGCTTATGGTGAAAGAGGTGCTGGTGGTCTAAAGAAGATGGTGTTTAATATCAAATTGGTCAATATTGGGGCTTGGCCGTCCGGGTTGAAGACACGCTGAGGTCATGAATGAGCCGGTGAATGCTGGACGAAAGAGGCATTGCTCAATGTGTTGTCACTCCAAGTCTTGAGTAATCCCAACAGCCCATAAATGCCTCCCCAGTCATGGTTGCATTAGAAACAGAGACAAAATAAATAGATATATTCAATAACGCAAAGTTAATCAGCGTGAATTCTAGCTATAGATACCTTCTTTTCCAACCTGAAAGCTTCCTCTCTTCTTTCCACTACTACATCCCACAGCTGTTTATATTGTTTGCCAGTGCATAGATGAGGCCCAAGGTAGAATCTTGGAAGCTTGCCTACCTTGCACCTAAATCTCCCTGCAATTCTTTGCACATCCTTTGGCCACGTGGATCTCCAACAACAACTATTGAGATTTATCTTCTGCCCTGACACCACCTAAAAAAGCACATCTAAAATTCTCCACCTTTTGGTTGTCCGCATTGCAAAAAATAAAAAATAAAAATAAAAATAAATAAAAATTTGCATTTGTTAGTGGGAGGCTTGGAAGTTGGAGTTTCCCATCCAAAAACTATCAATTGGTTACTCCTCTCTTTGTACAACATCTTGATAAGTGCTTCAACTGTCACCACAAAGAGAAATAGAGATGAACGGATTCACCTAATGCAAGCCTTTAGCCCCCAGAAGAACCCCTTAATTGGCCTATTTACCAATTAGAGAAATCAGCTCACACATCTTCATCCACCTCATCTTGCTCCGAACTCCAATTTTTGTAACAAACAATGCAGAAAATCACAATCAAGTGACCTATTTACCAACTAGAGAAATAAGATCACACATCTTCGTCCACTTCATCTTGCTCCGAACTGCAATTTTTGTAACAAACAATGCAGAAAATTGCAATCAATGTAGTTAAAGGCCTTCGCTGTATCAACCTTAGAGATAACCCCAAGCCTACCATCTCACTGCCTTAAGTCAATATGGTCATGTGCTACATAAGTGCCGCATCAGGAATTTGTTTCCCATGCACAAATGTCATTGCGATTTTAAGGTAGCGACCCCTTGGACTTTTCTCAACCTTGACGCTAACACTTTTAAGATTATATGCCCCCCTTGGTAGACATTGGTTGAAAATCCTTCCAACACCCTGCACCATCTCTTTGGGCCTAGCGTGATGAACAGAGCCTTGATGTCCTTGGATTTGGTTCTCTTTCCCCAATCATAAGTCAACTTTTACCTCTCCCCAAAACACATGGAGAAGAGCAATTGGAAATCCATCTGGTCCGACCGCTTCATCTCCACTCAAATCCAAGATTGCCAACTTGACATCGTCCTTCCTGATGGACCTCTTAACTAGTCTGCCTCCTCTGGTATTTGGTTGAAATAAAGATACTATGGAGTTTGTCTTCCCCAACACTTGAGTAAGACTTTATAACTGCTTCGCATAATTTTGGAATGCCTCAACTCCGTCTTTTTCTATCCGCATTCAATATATGAATTCTGTTAATGGTGTTTGCAATACCATAGAGATTTTCTATTATCACTCCCTTCTTTCAGCTAAAGCGCTCTCTGCACCTTTTTCTTCGTTTGATTCTCTTTAACTTGCACCTTTTTTCTTCATTTGATCTTCTCTTTAACTTTCTTTCTGAATTCTAGCTTCAACCCATTTCGCTGCCATCTTGTTCCTCAGAGATGCTTCCATTCTTCCCTCCACAGTATTCTTGAGTCTGCAGTGTCTGCAAGCAGTCTTTTCTCAATTGCATGTACACCGTTGCTGTATCTCTTCTTAAACATCCATCTGTTGCAGAACCCAGATTGAAAGGTTAGGATTGTCTCATCAAATAGATTTTGGGGCATGATCCATCCAATGTGGCCCACAATAAAATGATCCCACTGAACCATGGACTACAAACTGAATACCAAGCGTCTCAGGTCAAGGTTTGTTCAAGTAGCAGCATTGAATGAAATCCCAAGCACGGACTGAAAAAGAAGAAAACTAAAGAAATGTAGATGTTTCTGCTTGCAGTTCAATCTCGAAGCAGTAGCATGAGATCATTCAACCGCTCCTCCCTCAGAAGCAACTTCTGGCATTTATAAGCTTTGTGCTGCAACCAACTCAGTTCGTTAAGAAACCAGTGAGGTATATGACCGTTTGGGGTTGTCTGCAGCTTATATTAAACAGAGCTTTGGCAGCATTGAAGACGTTAATACAAGCTAAACTAACAGAAATAACAAAGATAATAACAGAATAAATAAATAAATAAATAATGAATCATTTTTGCAACTCTGGGTTTCATAGCATTTCATATCAGTTCTTCTAGATCAGTTTCCATGAAATGCCATTCCTGAGCTTTTTATTTTTAAAGGTCATGAGAACAGGAATAGTTCAAACAAAAAACAAGGCAAAAATGCTCCAGGCAAGGAGGTGGACTTCCTCATCTGAGTTTCTAGAAGAACCTTTGGCTCTTTAAATCTCAATCAGAGATGCCCATGAAAAGGAAAAACTGAGAATTACATGAGCATCGTAGATTTAGAATCTGATAACATTGGTCTGTGAAATATAACAAACACCAGGAAAAGCAGATTTGAGAATTGAAAAAATAAAAAACAATAGTGACTTTATCATTAAAATTAGTGTAATATCTGCTGGATTTCATACAGCAACCCCTACCTATAACTTGCTTTGGAGCCAAAAAGGAAATATATATAGAGAAAGAGAGGAGCCACCTAATATGAAGAAACACGTATACAACATAAAAAAACACCAATGTCTGCTCCATCTCTCCCCCTCTAAAACATTGAAAACAAAAAAGGGACTCACAATGCCAAATCACTAACCAAAACAGCTATTAAATAAAAGAGGCAGCCACCAAAAGCAAGCGTCACTATGCTGCTGAAGCCATGCCTCCAAATCAAACATTTGTTGTAGGAGTCCCACTTGTTGCTGGTTTAGCCACATAAATTTGCTTCATCTTGGACATGGCAAAGTTCTTGTCTGTCCCCGAAGTTTGATTCCTTCCTTGGAAACCCATCCTACGATGGTGCCATTCTCCTCCCGAACCAATCTTGTGAGAAAGCCCACCTCTCTGGTCCGTATACCCGATCGGATGAAGGTACTGCTGAGTGGATTGATTTTTAAAGGATGAGCTCATGCTCTGGCTGCTGGTGCTGCTGCCGCCGCCGCCGCCAAGACTACTCTCATTAGCACTTCCAACAGTGCTTCTGGATGAGCTCTTGGTGAGACTCTGCACCTTGTTGTTCCCATTTGTAGCGCTGTATGAAGCAGGTCTGCTTGTGGGAGCATGGGGTCCACCAGTGCTTGAGGGATCTACTAAACCCAGTTCATCTGGCAACTGTGAGGAGTCAGCTGCCACATGAAAATTCCGACAGTTGTCTGCAGGTGCTGAAGATCGAGGTTCGTGGAACCTTTTCCCAGTCGGCGATTCCACCGGCAATCCATGGTTGAATTGGGAAGGAAGCCCTCCCTCTGCCTGCTGCTGCAATGGCATTGATGGTGGTACGGAATGAAGGGGCGAAGCAGGAACATGAGACCAGCGTGCTTGCACTGGTATTTCAGCAGATGACTGGAATTCAAACAGGTTTAACTTATCATCACTAATGACAGTAAAATGAAAACTAATGAACAAGAGCTTAATACTGAAGAAAATGAAAATAACAATAGCAATAAATAATAGAATTAACTAGAATGAAGCTCTTCTTCTTCTTTTTTTTAATCATTTTTATGGGTAAAAATAGATACCATACTGTTGCTGCCTGCAATAAATAAATCAAACTTTGTAGTGACCTAAATTTGAAGGGTCGTATTTAATTTATAGTTCCCCTTTTTTCGAGAGAGAGTAATGAAGATGTATTCAATTAAAAACAGCATATCCAAAATACATATTCATGATCAATCAGCAGGATTCTTTTTATTTATATATTTTTATCTATTTAAAGCAGTGATGGGCGAACAGGTCAGTATAAAAAAACTACTACGTCAGTATAAAAAATCTACCTGAAACGGCATGTCAAACATGGCCAAAGGAGATGCCATTGGCAGTAGAGGTGACCCTGGAGCAAGATGCTGGATGGGAGGAGGCATGCCTGGAGGATTGCGCTGACCAGAAACCATATTAAGATTATTGATGTCGCCTTCACTAATACCAACTGCAGAAGATACAGGAGTATGCTTCCAGTCGGGTTGCTTCCCAGAGGGGATGTACGTGGTTCCCATGAAACTTAATCCGAGCTGCCCGTACTGTCCAACTGGTGCAAAATGGTTGTAAACAACCATGTGAGGTGGACCTTGAACACCTGGCATTCCTCCAGGAGGACTGATGAAAGGGGCGGTAAATCCAGCTGGATGGCCATAAAAGGAGTCTACACCAGAATGGCACTGTTGCCAAGCTCCAAGTGGCCCTGTACCTGATGTGCTAGTTTTTTGCGACTGCGATTGAGTGCTAGCAGACTCATCGTGGGGCCCAAAGGCAAAAATAGGACCCCCCAACATCGGGTTCATCTCATAACAAGGAAAATGGGAAGGTGGGGCCCCAGGGAAATGAGAGAGCATTGGGCCGGAAGAATTTTGAGGGCTTGGTAAAGTAGGCCACAAAGACAAAGATGGCGTCTCTACAGAAAGGTCGGCAGGAAGAGCTACAGTCAGAGACTCTTCGCCTCTCGACTGACAGGATAACTGTTGGTTGTCTGCCACACCTGCCAATCATTTAACATTTAATACAGCAGTACAAGAAATAAACAGATGATTTTATTAGTGAAAAAGTTTGGTTCAATTGCGATAGTTTAAAGAAGTGTTTTCCCACCTCCTGAAGGTAATCCCACGACATCTGGACCTCCAAAGCTTTTGGTCTCTGAAACAGATACAGAACATGCACCTAAGCCAGTCCCGACTAACTCATCGCTACTAATTGCAGCCACAGCAACCGCTGATGCAGCTGCCTCAGCTTCAGCCTCTGGATCTTCTAGGTGAATGCAAGATCCATCAGGGTGCTTACCTTTATCGAAAAATAACGTGCAGTCACCCTCAGGTCCAGATAAATTATGGTCAGTGGAACTGGAAACGTCCGACCTACATAAACCAGGAGGTCCAATCCCGCTTGAAACGGCACGACTGCTTGGAGGCAGAATGGTTGGAGATGTAACAGCACCTGTACCCAATGTGTAAATTTGCTCAGAAAGCTACAACACTGGAGATTCAAAGAAATTATGCCTGCAAGCTGAGATTTCGAGTGGGATAGAAAGCTCACCAAATTGAATTTTCTCCCCAGCGAGAAGGGAATTGAGTGGGCTTGCAGATGAAGTAAATGATATATCCTGTGTCAAGACTGATGTTGATTGCTTGCCAGGCTCCATAGCAACGACAGTGTGATCACCAATGGAAGCAACATGTGTATCAAATCGTCCAGGCTTCATAGCCTCATCAAGTTTGGTCTGGGCTAAGACCATCACCTAAAAAAATTTTAAAAAATGCCATTGAGATTAATATTTTAATAAGTTGATGGAATTTTTAAAAAAACAAGATAATACATATGAAAAGTAGACATTTCCACATTGCACCCCTTCAAAAGAATCAAAACAAAACGAGCCATGCTTTTTGGGACAGAATGTTGGGCAGTTGTTTCATAGGATGTGTAGCTGAAATGAGGATGTTGAGATGGATGAGTGGCAAGACGAGGAAGGATGGAATTAGAAATGAACGCACTTGAGGGAAACTTAGAAGGAACGCCAATAGGTAATAAGATGAGAGAAAGTAGAGTTAGTTGTTCTAGTCATGCGCAACAGATGCAACGGAAACCAAGAACTACGCCAGTTAGGAGTGAGTCAGTGCAAGTTGAAGGCTCTAAAAAGGGCCTGGGGGAGGCCCAGAAGGACGTGGGTGGAGGTACTAAGAAAAGACTTGACAACCTATGCTCTAATTGAAGTTATGGCCCTTGATAGGGTCGCATGGCAGAACAGGATTCATGAAGCCGATCTCAATTAGTTGGGATAAGGCTTAGATGATGACAATGACGGTGACCCCTTCAAAACAAACTGCAGCAGCTAAAATAAACACTAGCCTGGTCGGCCTAAAAATAGGTTATTTGTGTTAAGTATTAACATCAGGGGTCCAAACTGGTAGCCAATTGGATTGATAGATAAGAGAAATTCTCTTTTAACCAAAATTGTCAGTTTTGTATGTGTTTTCAATTCTTCTTCTTCTTTTTTTTCAAAAAAGAAGAATATCAGTACAATCTAGTTCAGCCCAGCATGCCGATGTCTAATTGCACCAGAAAACCTTGAAAAATAAACAAATAAAAAAAATGCATCAGTAATGCAAAATATCTCCGTAACAAGAACACTCCCTTTTTTAAAAGATAACAAGTCCATTAGTTTCACGAAATTCTGTGGAGTCACCATGTCCATAGTCACATGTATGGCACTCGTAGACATGGCTCATATAAAAATCATTTTTTATGTTTAATTATTAAATCTTTTTTATTATTTACTATACTTATTTACTTTTGGGATATATGCACATAAATAATTGCAACAAACAATTAAAATAAAATATTTTATTATTTAAAATAATTGTATGGATATGTCGGTGACTCTGACTTTTAAAATAGGCCTGTAAACAGGTCGGATCAGGGTGGATCCATGTTCAATCCTAGTAACATACCAACACTGATATGAGACAGATCTTGATTTACAATATCCAAATGCATAGAGGACATAAAGGGCATACCCCGTGGCCGTCCCAAATCTGACCCGTTGAAGGTACGTTGAAGGTAGGGCGGGGCATGCTTCTTCTTGATAGATACATGAAAAAGCGAGATCCACTAATGCACATAAGTTCAACAATAATGACAGTAGAATGGAACCCTGGAGATGTTATTATACGCATCTTTGGGAGATAGGAATCAGTGATGCAAAATATCTAGCTAACAAGGACGCACCTTTTTTAAGGGAAGACAACTCTCGCTCCTTGTTTCTTTTTCAAAATTACGTAGTGACCAAGATTCACATGTATGGCACTCCTAGACACGGCTCATATAAAAAGATGTTTTTTATGTTTGTTTTTTTTTGAAAGGTAACGAAATATATATTAAAGGAAAGGAGATATACAAAAAGGAGAATCTGCTGAGAGGGCAGAGATTCCTGAGAAAACAACACCATTAGATGCCAATAAAAGCCAAATCCTGACCCTTTAACCTATCAGTTTGGGACGCCCATTCCACCAGCAGACGCTTAGCTCTAGAAGTTACCACATGAGCTGAACTATAAAAAGATGTTTTTATGTTTAATTATTAAATATTTTTATTTTTTTTTACTATCGTTATTTATTTTTGGGATATGTGCACAAATAATTTCAATATACCATTAAAATAAAATATTTTATTATTTAAAATAATTGTATGGATGTGTTGGTGAATCTGACCTTTAAAATAGGCCTCTAAATGGGTTGGATCAGGGTGGAACCATGTCCAATCCAAGTAGTAACATAACCTACCCAGATCTGAGACAGATCTAGATTTTTTTTGAGAAATCACTTTATATATAAAATAAGGAAAAGAAGAAGAATACAGGGGAGCAAAAGCGAGGACAAAAGGAGATTGCCGAGCAGGCAAACGAACCATTAAGCCCCAAGAAACAGAAAATCTACTTCGTTAAAACCTACTACATAGACCATCCATTCGATAAGAAGGCGCGCTTGGCTTTACTAGCGGTCACCGTTTCGGTACTTGAGATGTCCCTAAAACACCTATTGTTTCTTTCTTCCCAAACCAACCACCAAATGGCTATGATTGCCATCCGCCAGATCTTCGTTCTATGTTTGCCCAGATTGACCCCATGCCAAGTTTTGATAAGATGAGGGGCCGAAGCAGTAAAACACCACTTCAAGTTGAAGCGGTTGAGGAATTCTGACCAAATTGCAAAGATGAACGAGCAGGAGAGCAAAAGATGATCGATGCTTTCTTCGTTCTTCATGCAGCAAAGATAGATATTGACGATTTGCATACCCCTTTTCCTTGGGTTATCCACCGTGAGAATTCTTTTGGTCCCCACCAGCCAAGCGAAGGCTGCGTGTTTAGGGGGAACAAAATATTTCCAGAATTTGAAGGGGGGCTGATCCTGAAGGGAGATTGTCCCACGGTCCAGCTGATTGTAGAGGGATTTAACTGAGAAGGTACCAGATTTGTCCGCCTTCCAAATTAATTTGTCCGGGCACAAGGTGGGAAGCGAACTCGTGTTTATGCGCTGGAGGAGGCCCACGAACTCTTCAAGCTCCCAGTCCTGAAGGTTCCTCCTGCACACCACATTCCACTGGATCTTATTGTCCGAAATGGAACAACAATCGGCGACGAACGAAGCAGGGTTGGAGGCGATACGGAATATGTTAGGAAATTCAAATTTTAGAGGGGCATCGCCCACCCAAACATCTTCCCAAAACTGAATGTTGGCCCCGTTGCTTAAACTGAAGCCGATGCCTGGAAGTACGTCCTTCTTCAAGGAGAGAATCCCCTTCCAAAGGGCAGAGGCCCAAAATCGAGAAGAGTCGTTGGTCCACCACCCGCCGATTGATTTCCCATATTTCCTTTTGATGATCTTGTTCCAAAGCCGATCATCCTCGGTACCAAGCCTCCAGATCCATTTCCTGAGAAGGGCTCTGTTCATCCTTTTGAGTTCTTTGATTCCTGCTCCACCAAGATTAGGCCGCTGGCAAACTTGAGACCATTTAACAAGGTGGAATTTCTTGGAATCTTCCTGCCCGTTCCAAAGAAAATCCCGCCTGAGTTTATCAAGTTTAGCGAAGACGACTACTGGGCATTTTAGGAGAGACAAAGTAAACCAGCAGGTTGGCGAGGGCTACCTTGATCAGGGTAATGCGGCCTCCCAGCGACAAGTATCTGCACTTCCATCTGGCCAAATATCTCTCGAACTTGTTGATGACTTTGTCCCAAAGGGATGTGGGGGGCGAGCCCAGGCATAATGGAAGGCCGACAAAGGACACTAGAAGCGAGACAGAGGAGCACCCGAACGAATTAGCAAAAGAGCTTACCTCTTCGTCCTTCAAATTGACTCCGAACATCTTAGATTTAGACAAGTTGATTCTTGGGCTCGAAACTGCCTCAAAACACCTGATCGTGGTGCGGACGTTGTCGACGATCAGCATCACAGAGGATGAGAGTGTCGTTAGCGTATTGAATATGGGAGACTGGGGATGACAGTCCTCTCATTCTGATGCTGCTAAGGATGCCAACGTCTTGGCCTGCCTGGATCATTTTGGAAAGAGCTTCACCCACTATAAGAAAGAGGAATGGGGACGGCGGGTCCCCCTAACGGATGCCTCTGGAACTCTTGAAAAAGCCTTTCGGGGTACCGTTGAGGAGGATGGAGAAGTGAGCCGACCCTAAACACTCTCCAATCCACCTACACCATTTGATTGGAAAGCCCATCCGCCTCATCATATATTGGAGAAATTTTCAATCAACAGGTCGTAAGCCATTTCGATATCAAGCTTGCAGCAAACCGATTTCAACCCATCCTTGTAGCTGGAATGCAGACATTCATTGGCGATCAGCGCGCAATCGATGATCTATCTCCCTGGAATGAAGGCACATTGGTTGGAGGAAATGATCTTATCAAGAGAGAGCTTCAGGCAGGAGGCCAAGACTCTAGATAGAATTTTGTAGGGACCCCCAATCGGACTTATGGGTCTGACGTCTGAGAAAGAGCTTGCGCCCGGGATTTTAGGGATCAGCGCGATGAAGGAGGACCCTGGTCCTTTGGATAAGATACCTCTGTCGTGAAATTCTTTGAAAAAATGCATAATGTCGACTTTGATCACCTCCCAGAAGGATTTAAAGAAGCATAAAGGGAAGCCGTCAGGACCCGGGGCCTAGTCGCTGCCTAGAGAGTTCAGGGCCAACCTCACTTCTTCCTCCAAGAACAGAGCTTCGAGAGCGACAGCGGTCTGCACTGAGCAAAGAACTAAAGTAATCAACTACTTCCTTAGCGATTTCTTCTTTATCTTCGATTCAACCCGTTTACAGAGATGTTGCTGATCCTGTTGCTACTAGCGTGCATACTGGCTACAAAGTGAAAGAATTTGGAGTTTTTGTCCCCTTCTTTCAGCCATTTGGCACGGGATCGTTGTTTCCAAGCTATTTCGTTTTCAAGAACCCTTGCTGACAACGACTGGATAAGCCAAGGTGTCCCGTATCGGTATCGGTTGGCGTAACGGTGCCCTCCGAAACCAATACGGGGGCGTAACGGCGATACAGGGTCGTAACGGCGCAAATTTTTTTTTATCAAAAAAATATGAAAAAATATGGATTAAATCCGGAATATTCTAAGCATTCCAAATATGAATTCATTTATAAATTGGAACATGCTTATAGTGGTGAAACGGTCCACTCTTTGGTGAGAAGTTGTATCGAACTGTCTGATGAATTTATGAACTAGATAACCTGAATTTGACTACAAAATTCATATATTTAATTTTCTAACTATCTACTATCAATGATAGATATATTAGAATGAATGTAATATGAAAATATCTTACATTTAGGTGTTTGCAATTATTTTTGAGGGCCAAAATTCATGCGTAAATAGAAAAAATATATAAAATGGCACCCCAAATATGTAAAATGCACATTAACATGTTCGACTATGATTATCACATCATATGGCATCATTAAAACAGCAAAAGAATTATTAAAAAATGATTTTTTGAATTTTCAAAAAAAGGGCCAAAATAAATGCGTAAATAGAAAAAAATATTAAAAATATATAAAATGGCACCCCAAATATGTAAAATGCACATTAACATGTTCGACTATGATTATCACATCATATGGCATCATTAAAACAGCAAAAGAATTATTAAAAAATGATTTTTCGAATTTTCAAAAAAATGGCCAAAAAAATGCGTAAATAGAAAAAAATTATTTAAAAAATATAAAATGGCACCCCAAATATGTAAAATGCACATTAACATGTTCTACTATGATTATCACATCATATGGCATCATTAAAACAGCAAAAGAATTATTAAAAAATGATTTTTCGAATTTTTTTTTTTTAAAAAAAAGGCCAAAATAAATGCGTAAATAGAAAAAAAATATTAAAAAAATATAAAATGGCACCCCAAATATGTAAAATGCACATTAACATGTTCTACTATGATTAACACATCATATGGCATCATTAAAACAATAAAAGAATCATTAAAAAATGATTTTTCGAATTTTCAAAAAAAGGGCCAAAATAAATGCGTAAATAGAAAAAAAATATAAAATGGCACCCCAAATATGTAAAATGCACATTAACATGTTCTACTATGATTCACACATCATATGACATGATTAAAACAGCAAAACAACTATTAAAAATTGATTTTTCGAATTTTAAAAAAAGGGGCCAAAATTCATGCGTAAATAGAAAAAAATATTTTAAAAAAATATAAAATGGCGCCTCAAATCTGTAAAATGCACATTAACATGTTCTACTATGATTAACACATCATATGGCATCATTAAAACAACAAAAGAATCATTAAAAAATGATTTTTCGAATTTTCAAAAAAAGGGCCAAAATAAATGGGTAAATAGAAAAAAATATATAAATGGATGGACGATAACCTATAACCTACAACATTAACCTATGGTGTGGTCCACCTGAGATTTGGATATTACTAATTTTTTGGTTCCTAACCTAAAATGATGTGGCAAAATGGATGGACGATATGGATAATCATGGTGGGGCCCACTCGGGTCTAATCAGATTGGATGGAAAATAAATGTTACCGTGCGCCCTACAAATTGTTTAACCGTGAAAATCATTATCTCCGCTGCTATTTTTGGTGTGGTCCAGATGATCTCTGGATATAATTCATTTTTTGGATGGTGCTCTAAAATGATCTCTGAAAATTGATGAACGGTGTAGATGTAATAAATACATCACTGTGGAGCCCATATAACTGTGATCTCCTTTGAACCGTTCGTACAACTCGGAGCTCAAGGAGTGTCAGCGCTCGTCTTTGCGTGACACGTACCTACAGCAGCTAGCTGCTGCAAATTAAAAAAAAAATGGAGAGAGAAACCGAAAACAAAAAAAAGAGGGAAAGAAAAAGAAAAGAAAAAAGAGGGAAAGGGGGAAAGAAGAGATTGAGAGAGAGAGAGAGTGAGAGAGAGAGGAAGAAGAAGAAGAAGAAGAGGAAGAAGCTGCAGCAGCCGCAGCTGCTCGAGAAGAAGAAGAAGAAGAAGAAGAAGAAGAAGAAAAGAAAGGAAAAAAGGTATGTTTTTTTTTTGTTTTTTTTTTGTTTTCAGGGCCCGTAACAGCCGTTACGGGTACGTAACGACCATTATGGCTCGTAACGGCTGTTACGGTCACAGAAATCCATAACGGCCGTTTCGACCCCGTATCGCGTAACGGGTCCCACCGTTACCGTTACGGCCGATACGTAACCGATTTGGGATACCTTGGGATAAGCTGAATTCTTTTGGATAGGATCTCCAGAGACATTGAGCCATCTTCAGCTCTAATATCGATCGCCTAGATTTCTGCCTTGAGTGAGTCCACTTCAGAGTCCCTCTTAGAGAACACTTCTTGATTCCACTTTCTAAGCTTATCCTTCAGCATTCTAAATTTGTTGCAGAGTCTATAGCCTGCGAAGCCCACAACCTGGAAGCTACCCCACCAATCTGCAACCAGCTGAAAGAAACTGTTAAAATTAAGCCAGGAGGATTTGAACCTAAAAGGTTTAGGACCCCAATTATAATCGTCAGAAGATAGCATAACCGAGCAGTGGTCCGAAGTTGATCGAGAGAGGGAGGTGTGAGTAGCAAAAGGAGATCCTTCCGGCCAATCCGGAAAGAGGAGGAATCTGTCTAATTTGGAATGAGAGGGGTACAATCTACAATTGGTCCAGGTAAACCTGGACCCAAGAAGAGGAAGATCAACGAGCTCAAGGTCATCGATCCAACTGGAGAAGGAGCACATGGCAAGGGAGACGTTTCGGCCGTGGGATTTTTCTTCGGCATACTTGGTGATGTTGAAGTTGCCCACGAAACAGCATGGACCTTGAAATTTTCTCCTAGAGGAGCTCAGCTCGAACCCAAAGTTAGCCCTACAAGCATCGAGGGAGGGGACGTAGATAGAGGAGATTAAACGCTTCTGGTTAGAAGAGGTGTCGAGAAGGATGACCGAAACTAAAAAGCGCCCGAACCAAGATTCCTCCAACTTCCATTTGGAAGATCTCCACGCAATCAAAATGCCGCCAGCACTACTTGAGGCATCCAAAGTTACCCACTTGACGTCAGAAGCCTTCCACAGGGAACCCATAATCCTGCCACTGAAGATCAGAATTTTTGTTTCCTGGAGAAGGAATCTCGGGGTTGCGAGAGCTACAAGTGTCTTTAATCAATCTTCTTTTCTGCTTTGAGCCCACACCTCTAACGTTCCAAGATATGATCTTCATTGAGGAACCAAACTGCCCCAGGAAGCCTGTCGGACTGGAAAGGTTCTGGCCCTGTGCTCGTGGAGGAGGTGAGACGTTGTAATTCTCTGTTACTGCAGGACTTGGACAGGCGAGGCTTGGGGGATTTGGAAGCGGATAGAGGTCTACCGCGAGTTTCCACGCATTGGAATAGAGAAATGTAATCCTCGGGGCAGTCCCCGAAGGATAAGCCGACTGCTCTGCCGACGTGCCCGATCGCGTCTCTAATCCATTTCTTCTTCTTAATGGTGTTGATGAGGGTCTCCCTGTTCTCGATATCAGTCGGATTCATTTCCAGAAGCGTCCCTTGTTCTGTTGAAGGCCTGATGCAAATCTGAAGGGGTTCGGCATCAATAATCCGGACCCCTAAATCTTCCTGAAAGAGGGAGATGAGGGCTTGCTCTAGAATCGAGGAGGGAGAGGCAAAAGGAGGAGGGAGGGAAGGTAAGGAGGAAGGGTTCTCCGAGTTGCAAGACAGATGGTCTGAATCCCCCATGTCTCCACACTCTGGAAGGAAATGATCGGAAAGGCGGTTCCGGACCCCAGATGGTCCCGAGAGATATGGAGGTCCCAGGTCGGCAACCTGGCGATTGAAGGAGAAGAAACGATTATTCAGCAGGAGATCGGGAACGACACCGCTATGACAGAGGATACGGGGCGAATCACTGGGGAATAACTGTGGTGAAGGGGTGGGTTAGGTTTAGGGGAGAGGTTGAGGTTAAAAGTCGGACCCGACTCGAAAACCAACTTGGACCCGAGTGGCGGATCAGGGGCTAATCCGACCCGAGCCCGAGAAGCGGGCTCAAGATGGTATCGGGTGCTACGCCAACTGACGAGGTCCCGACACGTGGGGTCGAGGCGTGAGAAGGCGCGTCGCAGACAACCTGCACCGAGGATGGAGTCGGGCCCAAGATACTTTGCGAAGAAGGATTGGGCCGCGTGGCGACCTTAGAGTATGGGAATCGATCAGGATTGACTGGGGCAGCGGCCAAGATCGCACCACGTGGCTCCACAAACGCAGGCATACTGACTGGAGGCGGGAGGGGAGATATTCACTCACGCCAGTGACATGTGTCGAAAGGCAATGATGTCCACGACTCGAGCAATCTGCTCGCGGATTGAGCGCACCATCATGACGGGCAGCTGTCATGATTTCCCAATACTGTGGTCCGCGGGAGCACCCAGCTGGGACAACACCGGCACCGGCAGGAGGAGGATGATGTTCCCTTAGGCTCCACAGATCCCCCATCTAGGCAGCGGATCGTTAGGAGCCTCGATTTGAACTGGCAGAGAAAGATTCCGATTACCGACGAACACTACGATGTGGGATGGAAGGCTTCCTCCTTTTCTTCTCCGAACTCGGACCCTTAAGACTATCATTTCTTCTCCGCACTTGGTTTTAGGATTCAGTTCAATGAAGGATCTCACCATGGAAGTCGCGGCCACAAAGAACTCTTCAAACCAAAGTTCCAGCGGGATCGACCAAATAAGGACCCAAACCTCTTCCGTACCAAAGAACGAGAACTCGTCCCACCTCTGAATTTTCAAGACGGGTCCGTCTTTGTGTAAGAACCCTGCCATGAGAAGGAGGTCCAATCTAACTCCCGGGCCTGGGTTGATCCAGAGCTCGTTGTAACCGATAGGTTTCATGATGTAATCAAACGGCTTAATTCTGCAACACTCTTCAATCCATCCTTGGACTTGGGATATTGAAGATCCCTCTCTAGTTATAGCTACGATTGTATCCTCCAGGCCTTTCTTAGAACGATTGAGTGAAGCTTGGTTGATGCACAGGACGTTCTCCGAAACCGAGATAAGAGGATGAGGCCCAAAGGGCAGGTTGGACTTAACTCCATTGTTCCAATGAGAAGGGAGTTGCGTGTTCTAGGAAGATGATGACGGGCCAAGGAGAACGTCTTTGAACGATGCGTCACCGAAAGCCTGTCTAGACATATGATGGTGAGATGAGCTAATCGTATCTGTGGCGGCCTTGGACTTGCTGAGAGGGGCTATCTTGAAGTTCTGGTTAGGGTCATATCTAGCCCTTTGGACCAGTAAAGGAGAGCCGCCAAATCTTTCACCATGCAGCATCTGCACTGCCCGAGCTAGCTCCTCCTTTGAGCCCATCCTTATCAGAGCGAAGCCTCTGAACTGGCCGTTAATCCTATCCCTAGGCATGATGATATCCATAACCAATGTTGTCAAATCGCATATGCGATTGCATACGATCAGCATATGTTGTTTGCATATGCGATCGCACAATCACATATGCCATGGCATTTTATTTTTTTAAAAAAAAAAAAAAATCTAAAAAATCTTTTAAAAAAAAAAAAAAAAAAAGAGGGAAAAACATTAGTACACATGATTGGATTGGGTTATTTTACTTATTTCATTATAGTTTATATGTTTCATTAAGTGATATATTTAATTACTTATATTAGATCAATTTTAACAAAACAATCAACAAGCTACATTAAAAGATAACTAATTATTATAAACTTCGAAGAAAGAAATTTTAATGATAAATGGATAACTTGAAACAACTTACAAGTTATAACTTACAACTCAATTTACAAAAAGTAAGCACAACTTATAAAATACAAAAAATAAACAAAATTGAAATAATTGTAGAGAGATTAGAGTAAGAAAGAAAGAGGTGTAAGAGAGAAAGAGTAAGAGATTTAGAGCTTTGGAGTAAAGATTAGTGAAAATGGAGGGGATATGAGTTTCTCCAATTTGAAAAAATAAAAAATAAAAATAAAAATCTTGCCAGGCATTGGGAAATATGCGATCGCATACTCGCATATGCGATCCCATATTTATCGCATACAAAAGTATGCCATGGCATACTTGCCAGGATCGCATATGCCATCATGGCATATGCGATTTCATCAAAAGTATGCGCATATGCGATCGCACATGCGCATATGCGATCGCATTTGATAACAATGTCCATAACTGCACCAGCACGGCCAAACACCCTCGACAGGTTGATGGGGAACCAGCCTTCCGGATATCCTCTCACGTAAAGGGTAGGGTGGTCCGTTGATGCTCTGGTTTACAGAAACCGGTCCTTTTTGCGCTTCCGGCCCGCTACCGATTGCCAGGGCTGTGGGAGATCCGCCGATTTGCGGAAGTCCAAGGTATCCCCGGCATTACCGGGGACGGCCGTGGTGCAAAGGTCTGGATCGGACATATGTAGATGTATGATCCGACTGTTACATTGGTCGATTGGAGTATTTAGGATTACCAACCCTATTGCAAGTGTGAGTGAGTTTGTCGAAGGCTCTAAAGGGCAAGGGGAAGGCCCATCTAGATTTACAATATCCAAATGCATAGAGGACATAAAGGGCATATCCAGTGGTCGACCTGGATCCAAGGTATCCAAAAACGGCTACGTAATGGCAGCAACCATTATATGTTTTTTTTTTTTAAGATGACAAAATTTTATTAAGAGCAAAAGCAACTATAAGCAAAGACAACAACAAAGAAAAACGAGAGCAACAAGAAAGGGATGCCGAGACAGCGAAGTCCATGTTACAGCCCTTTAGGATAGAAACAGAAGAAGCCCATTCAATAATTAAAAATCTAGCCATTTGACAAGGGCAACCATTGCGTGTTATGGGGCTGTAACAGCCATTATGGAAAAAATGGCCCTCAAAGGTCCATTATGGAGCCGATATTCAGATTCTTTTTAGAAGGCGTAACGGCCATTACAGCCCATACCGTTATGGTTACCTTGCCAGGATCTGGCCTGTTGAAGGCGGGGCAGGCTTCTTCTTGATAGATTTAGGAAAAGCAAAATCCGCTGCCTTTCAGGAAGGAAAAAAAAAAAAAAAGATCCGCTAATGCACATAAATTCAACAATAACAACATTATAATGGAATTCTGGAGACGTCATATGTATCTTTGGGAGATGGGAATCAGGGATCAGCCATTGAACCTTCTTTTTTTGTCATGGATTTGAGAAGTTTTATATGCAATCTGATGCTCAGAAATTGCAGATTTCAGGCTGAGGGCCATCATGAAATCAGACAATCACAATTGAGTGGAAAACTTTCATCGATTTGGGACTTCTTAGAAACGTCTTGATCAACAGATGCTACAAATTTCAGTAAGAGTTACCTTGTTTCAGGAATCAGCTCAAAGTGAGAAGGAAAAAGGAAGTGAAAGGAGCGAAGCGAAGATGTGTTGACATTCTGGCATTTGTGGAAACAAAAGGTACTTTTGGTTACATAACCAATCTTACCTTAAAAAGTCAATTTGAAAGCATTCACTGTTTGGAAAAAACATCCACTGAAGGATTACAGCATTCGCCCATGGGTGAATGCGAGCAAATCCTGTTTATAACTCTGTAACTTTTTTTCCTTTAGTTGGGGAGTGGGAGCCTTGAAGGTAGGAACCTCCGAGGCAGCAAGTCAAGGTATCAATCCATCACACATATTAATATATATGATGAGGGTCCCACATGTCAGATTGACCTGGACAAATATATGATCCAATTATTAAGACGCAAGAAGAGACGATCCACCAGATAATTGAGTTGACCCAACCAATTTATGGCACCTTATTTTAAAGAGCACCATGTACCTCTATTTGTGTCCAGCAATGACAAATATGTCAGAGTGCAATTTAGATAGCACAGCATGAGAGAAGTAGAAAAAAATGATTGATGTTGAATAGGGTCAAAAAGTTGTAACATAGCTCCATCAAAGTCGTGTGAAATAGAAAGAGAGCCTTCAAATGCAACGAAGATCTCACAACTGAATTGGCTTCCTCAGAACTACAATTATACTAACAATTCAAGAAGCAACTGCATAGAGCAGCAATAACGAAGCGTAAATAAATACCTTTTATATATGAGAAATGCATATACAACTACTTGGACATGCAACTAGTTCATCAACTAATGCTAATAAATGTTGAATGAGGGAGAGTAATTAATGCTGATAAATGTGACCAGAGTTCTTTCATAAGGTGGAAAAGGAGTCGGTGGCTCTGCTAGGCCCCACCTTGGTGTTAATGTGAAATCCACACCAATATTAGGTGTGCCACCCCATGTTAGAACCAGATCCCAAAAATCAGCTCCATTTGTGGTTCAGGAGGACCATATGATTGGAAACAGTGTATGGAACAAAATTTACCACCCAAACTATTTCCCTAGGTGCGGCCTACCTGGCTACCTCAATCATGGATGGGCCTGATTTTTGGCCTCCAGTCCCAAGTTTAATGTGACATCTAATGGTTGGAATGGATTGTGTATAATCATCAGTGGGCCCTATAAAAATCAAGGGTGGATGCTCTATCCCAACTGTTTCCCTTGGTGTGGCCCACCTGAATCACAGTCCAGCCTCATTTTTTGGCTCTAGGTGTAACATAAGATTAAACATCTAATGGTCGGAATGGATGTCACATACATATCACGGTGGCCCCCATAAAAATCAAGAGAAGCATCTGGTAAAATTCCTCTCTCTTAAACATGAAAGTCTCGATCTAATGGGTTGGACTGTAGGTTGAGGTTCGACCAGCAGATAACTTCCAACCTTCCATGTGTACACGACATCCAGGTCTAATAGGTTAGCCCCATCATGAGCATAACTTTTGAAAAAATGCATACATAAAATCCATTCATTAGTAAATCATCTCCAAGACTCCAAGCCGAAACAGTAAATCATAGGGGCATGCAACTCGTCAATATTTGTTTATGCTGCATGCGCCAAGCCGAAACAGTAAATCATCTCCTGATTCACTGCCCATTCATCACTTCAATTTTCAATGACTTCTGTCAGCAATTTTCGGTCTATTGGTGTGCTCCTGATTCGGTGGTGAACCTGTTGTCCGCTGGGCATGGTCTCAAGCTTGGAAGACCTACTTCTATAATCTAGCGCATGTCTATCCTCGCCATTTGGTGGGCTGTCTGGGAGGAAAGGAACGATAGGTGTTTCAATGATCGAGCATCCTCAGCTAGGATAGTAGGGGATAAGGCCAAAAAATGGGTGTTCGAATGGGCGATCAATGTTCAAGCTCTTAAAGGGGCAGATCTTTCGTTTTTAGGTGGCTAGGCGCTGGCTGCTTCCTCAGCAGCCTGCTCCTTTTCCTTTCTTTTTTTGTTTTCC
Organism: Magnolia officinalis; assembly: GCA_021015155.1. Taxonomy (NCBI): domain Eukaryota; kingdom Viridiplantae; phylum Streptophyta; class Magnoliopsida; order Magnoliales; family Magnoliaceae; genus Magnolia; species Magnolia officinalis. The sequence goes on along the minus strand of JAJHSJ010000004.1, from coordinate 13,814,632 downwards.
TCTCTTTTCTTCTCAATACATCTGCAGTTACTTTTTAAAAAAAAAAAAAAAATCCATTCATTAGTAGACCACGCTTGTGTTTTGCTATTTACCCAATGTCTAGACGACGTTTTATATGGTGAGGCCCGCTTAATTCATAGATAGGACTGGCCATTGTACAAGACAACCTCATGGTGGGGCCAACCTGCTGGAAGGTCTGGATGTCACATGCACTTAATGTTGTTGGAAGGTACAATATGGGTGGAAAGTAGCTTGTTGTCGAACCAATTGGACTTAAACTCCTCTTTTGGGATGGACTTGTGGAGCGTAGAACACAACACCGACCTCCATACAGTGCATGCCTGGCAAAGCTCCGTGGGCGTGGATGTATGTGTTTTATCCACACAGTCCATCCATTTTGCCAGATCATTTTAGGGCATGAACCCATAAGTGAAGCAAATCCAAATCTCGATTGAACCACACCACAGGAAGCAGTGGGAACATTGGTGCCCACAGTTAAACCCTCCTAGGGCCCACCATGGTGATTATTTGCCACCCAACCTCTTCGCAAGGTCACACAGATCTAGATGAAGGGAATACAAAAATGTCAGCTTGATCCAAAACTTTTGTGGCCCCGAAGAAGTTTTCAATGGTAGGCATTCAATCCCCATTGTTTCCTATAGTGTGGTCCATTTGAGGTTTGGATTTGCCTCATCTTTGGACTCATGCCCTAAGATGATCTAGCAAAATGGATGGACAGCATGGATAAAACACATACATCATGGTAGAGCCTACAGAGCTTTGCCACATATACACATTACCAACCGAATATGAGTCTTCTTGAATCTATCCCTGTTTTCATGGGAACCGATGCGAGATGGACGATTTTTTATCGGGCTCACCATGATGTGTATGTTAAATCCACTCTGATCATCAAATGTGTAATCCAATGCTGGGCCCAAGGCCAGAAAATCAGGATGATCCGTGATTTAGGTCAGGGCACAACAAGGGAAACAACTGGGAGAGAGACTCCACCCTTGATTTTTATGAGGCCCACTATGATGAGTATGTAAAATTTACTCTAACCATTAGATGCCACACCAAACGCTTGGCCTGAGGCCCAAAAATCCAGCTCATGTTTGATTCAAGTGGGCCACACCATGGGAAAGAGAACAGTTTGAAGTGTGAGCTTTTCCCATTTCACTCTTTCCAATCATGTGGTCCACTTGAACCATGGATCTCCAACATGGGGTTATGCACTTGATGGTCGGTATGGATTTGACATTAACACCATAGTGGGGCCCACCCCGAGCCACTTACCCCTTTGACGTGAAATTACTCTTCCTCGCATTTAACAGCACTCTTCTCCTCACATTAATTAGCATTAATTAATGCTTAAATTAGGTAGCTAGTTGTACGTACAACTAGTTGTGTGTGAGCATTACTCTTTATACACGCGCACGCATACATACATACCATAGGCTAGCATACATATGCAAAGTAGAAAAAGGAACCACATCGAGACACTAACAGTACCTGCTGATTAATGCGTGCATTGGCCCAAGGACCCAATGTGGGGACATTATCCACATTTTTGCTCTCAAATGATAAGCCTGGCACAAGGTTTGCCGAGACAGAGCTTGTTGGATGCGACCTGCAGAAGAGATCATAAGTACTGGGGCTCAGAAAAGATTATGTATACATTTGTAAGTTATAGCTAAACATACTTCATACTGAGAGATCTTGTATCAGGTTGGGCATCCGCGGTCACAGCAGGTGTGCCAATTGGGGGTAGAGGCGGAGATGCAATACTGGTAGAGAATCCAGATGATACTTCAGCATTGTTTGGGCCCTTCCCATCAGTAACTACACACTCAGGACGAGCACTGTTCGTCATTTCTCCACTTAATGATGTCGCTACCCGATTTGAGTTGGATGAAACCACAATACTCTGTGAAATTGAACGAGGTTTCCGAGGTGCCTGCTATGGAGAAGCAAAACAAGCAAACCAATCAACATCTCTCATGATGCAAGAGGCGATACTAAGGGGCTGTTTGATTTTTAATTTCCCTGGTAAATGCATGGAAATAAGTAATTATTACTTACTCCACCTGTTTGAAATTTGTCAGGAATTACGTTTTGAAAAGCGGTCCATATAATACCTGTTATTACTGATTTAAATATGTGGGCCCCGCCATGATACATGTGAGTTATCCACACCTTCCATCCTTTTAAAAAATACATTTTAAGGCATGAGCCCAAAAAAGAGGAAAATAAAAAGCTCAAGTGGACCACACTTCAGGAAACAATGATCATTGAGACGTCAATGGTTGAAAGCTGTTTTCTCCCTAGGGCCAACATTGATGTTTATTTGTCATCCAACTTGTTCATAAGGTCACACAGTCATGGATAAAGGGGAAACAAAAATATCAGTTTGATCCAAAACTTCCGGGGTCCTCAAGAAGCTTTCAATGGTAGGAGTTCAATTCTCATTGTTTCTTGTGTTGTGGTCCACTTGATCTTTGGATCTGCCTCATTTTTCGACTAATGCAGTAAAATGAGTTGGCTAAAGAGATGGACAGTGTGGATAAGACACACATCATGGTGGGCCCCACGATTTAACATTTTTCTCCTCGGGTGACATGAGGAGTGCTATAAATGAAAGGTGGCAGTCAACATCACCTTGGAAGTCCAACCAGAAATACATAGGTAAGTAATTATTACCTATTTACTTTGAATTACCTCTGTAATTAGAAAATCAAACAGGCCCTAAAGGGAAATCAAACCATGAAATTGTGTAAGAGTTGCAAGACCAAATACCTTTATGACTCTTGACTTGGCCTTAATTTCCTTTTCCCTCTGTTCACGTCGATCATTTAACATCTGTCTCTTAGACCTGACCTCAATGAAGTCATCTTCATCACTAGCAGCTTCTATGCCTGGCTGCTTGAAAACACGCACAACGCCACTTTGCAGAGGAGCATCAACATCCTCCTCAGAATTGCCATTAGTTTTGAGGATGCCTTCTCCAGAGCGAGAAGTATTGGCTGCAGTATTTCCCAATGCTTTGTCCGTTTTATTTTCAGAATCAGCAACCCGTGAACTAGAAGAACCTGAGGTTAGAAAGCACTCTGAGTCAACCGCTGATTTGGTTGATTTACTCAATCCAGCATCCTTTTTACCTCCACTTCTTGACGAACCAGAAACCCTTCCACTGATATTTGACTTCTCATCCTGCCCTGGGTGGTTAGATGAGGCCACACCTTCCAATTGCCTCCCATCAACATTTTCCCGCACTCTAAACTCTGTTCTCCGGATGTTTCGTCGAGCCCTTCTCTGGAAGCCACTAGAATCAACTCGTGAAGCTTCAGAGGCAGGAAACGATAACCTTGAGCCATTGTTCCTGACAGTATAAACTAATCTCCTCCCTCTACTACCAGGTATTGAGCCCGGAGCCTTTGACCCAGCAAAGTTTCTCTCTTTTGAAAAGGGATGGGATGAAGTGGCTTCAGTATGCATCAGACCTTGCGTATCTCCATTATTAGCAAAGGATCTATAATTCCTTTTCACAGTCTTATCACGGTGTCCTTGATTTTCAACCTGGGAAATGGATTCAGACCTAGGCTTATTTTCACTGCACAGGGAGCTTTCTCTATTCTGAGATGGCAGAACATCATTGTTGGCATTACCTGTTACTAGCAAGCCATTCACCTCCTTGCCTAAGTTTTCCTGAGATGAGTTCATGAGATTTGGAGCAAAACCGGGCTGGTTATCCATCGGAACAGATGGCATATTATCTTTCAAACCGGGACTCTGAATGGAGGAATCTTGGGTTGCTTGATTCTGCAGCGATCCTGCAGGATTTTGGTTCATAGAGTAATGGGTTGAAACAGTGGGCTGCACAAAAGGCACTGTCTGAGGAGCCAATGGCAATATTCCCTGGGAAATAGGGGACGTGTACCTCAGCTGGCCAAACTGGAAGACAGGAGACTGTGAAGGATGTATTTGAGTAAGAGAGGGGCCAACTTGAGGATGGAGATGGAGAGGCATCTGAATAGAACCTATCTGTATGGCTGGAACAGGCGATGGAATTAGGGAAGGACCAGAAAACAGACCAAACTGCAACTTAACGGGGGACACCTCAGACTGACTTGAAACAGAAGAAACCGTGGACAGGATCGGCTGGATTTGTTGAGAAGATAGTGACATGTTCACAGAAGATGTGACAGGCTGCTGACCCAGCAAACCAGAATTATTAGTTGCTTCCACAGTGTCTGGCAGGTAATTGGTACATGCTGCTGAGCTCACGGATGCATTCACTGGCTGGATTACCAAGTCTTGCAGTGCCTTTTCAGTTTCTTGAATCATTTTGGAAGCGCTCTCCAAGCTCACCTCAGGAAAGTTGTTCTCAGATGGAAGACCATGTCCATCAAAAGACTCCAGTTCATGTGAGGTGACAGCAGAAAGAGGTTGTCTTCCAACGGCATTTTCGCTCTTCCCGGGAGTTCTTTCAAGTTCATCCCCACTTGGCATTCCCACCTCAACACCCTCATCAAACCCTAAAACCAGCTGACTTACCTTGCCGCTTGTGTCTTGCTCTTCTGAATGCAAATCTTCAAACTCCTGGGTTAGGTCAAGATTCTCATCATCGTGCACTTCATCTTCTTCCCGGTAGCCATCTTCCACTTCATCATATTCTTCTTGCTCCTGCAGTTCTTCATTGTCTCCAGCAGCCCACTCTTCATCTTCGACAGGAGATGCCGCCCTTGGGGTTATCACAATATTTGTGTTCCCAGCCTCTGATGCTGAGATGACATGTTCATTGTCAGATAAAGCAATCTGTTCACCATCATCAACAGCGGCCACATGTGGGGAATCTCCACAATCATCCAAGTCATCGTGCGAAAGATGGGTGGGCGAATTTGGCGGACTTGAAACAGAAAGTGAAGACTGCGAGTCACACCCAGGCACATTCTTCTCTTCTTTCTGCTCCTGAGGGCTGGCATCCTCTTGCACTGCAGCCCTCATTCCAGGTTGTCCAAGATTCTCATGATACGCACTCCCATAACCGGCCTGCTGGTACCTCAATTCATTAACCATAAAACCTGAAGAACCTGGATGTTCAGTGTCGGCTCTGAAGGAACCTCTGTGCATGGAAGGTAGTGATGGAGGAGGGAGAACACGAGGCTGTCTCATGGAATGCCTCGTCCTCCCAAAAGAGGAAAAGCCATCAACCTCGGAGTTCTGAAATAACCTTTCTGCATATGGAGCATGAGAACTGCTACGAGAGCGACCTTGGCCCCATCCAATATCAGTAAACTTGTCCATTGAATTATCTGGAAACTCAGAATCAATGTCTGAGTTCCTACCATAATGATCCCCATCCACAGCGAGGTTCCACCTGCGCCCTCTCAGATGAGGGAAATCATCTGGCATATGAGGTTCTGGCATCCCAACTTTTGTGGATGTCCTGGAAGACATGACTCCAGGGCCACCATAGAAATCTTTCCTTGGAAAAACTCTCCCCACACCAACAGCATCTCGCCTTGGACTGTGATAACCATTATCCTGATCTTGTAAAAGGAATGAGGAGCTGTTCCCATTCTCAAACACATCCCTTTTCCAGGAATTTGAATGCTTACCTCTGTCTGAGAAGGCAGGATTTCCATCCCTAGAAGAGTGAGGCCTTGAACCTGTCTCAAAGTGTCTGTTCATACTGGAGGAATCAGAGGATGCAGAACTAGTGATCCGCTCTACCATTCGTTCACCATCTTCCCAATCTCCAACATCTGCCAACCTTGGAACTTCTCTTTCGTTAACTAACCCTGGCATTCTTTCGTCCCCTGTGAACGTGGTAAACTTATCATCCTTAGTATTAGTAGCTTCAGACTGCCTCTTTGCAATCCTTGCCTCCAACTCCAAAAGCTTTTTCCTAGCAGCCTCTTTCCTCCTCTCTTCCTCCAAGTGAATCCTCCTTTTCTCCTCTTCTCTTGCCATCTTCTGCTCCTCAGCTCTTTTCACTGCTTCCAGCCTCTCATGTTCTGCCCTCCAAGCTGCCTCTCTCGCCTCTTCCTCGAGTCTTCTCCGGCGTTCCTCCTCTTCCCGGGCCAGCCGCTGTCTCTCCTCTTCCTCTTTCCGAGCAAGCTCCATTGCTCTAGCTTGCTCTTCAGCAATCTGCCGCCGCTCCTGCTCTTGCATCTTTTGAACCCTCTCAAGTTCTGCCTCAAAAGATTCCCTAACTGGATCATGGAAATCAGCCTGTTTTAGCACATCTTTCTTCCTTTTAAATACTTTTACATCCCCAACAAAACCCCCAGAAAAAGGATCCCTTCCATCAAAATCTTTCAAGAAAGTGTCTTCCACATACGGTTTGCCAGCACTTGAGAATAAGTGTTTTTCTCTGCCAAAATTAAGTATTGGATCGTTCATGGGAAGCCCTTTACTCCCCAAAGAAAATGAGGATTTGGGCTTCAAACTGTTCTGAAACACATCACCTCTGTATCTGTTGGAGGTGTCGCCGTACCGCCCACGTGTGTTCTGTTCTGTGCCTCTGCCATTAAATGATTCTGATGAATGGTTCCCGTTCTGCCCAGATGGCCCATAACCCAAATCTCTCCGTATATACCTAGCATCCTGATTTCCATTCACCATGCTGCTAAAACCATCGCGAGCATTGTCACCAAACTTATTGTCTTTACCTGCCTCTTTGCTGAGACTGAAAGGTCTCGCAGTGACACCATTTCTGTCAATTCCAATTTCTCGGGCACCAAACCCATCTTTGGGAAGCGGTGAAACTCTCCACGAGCTCCCATCTCGGCCTTCCCTACTTGGGGTCCTCACATCTCTGCCAAAAGATTCCCCTTTCAAGACTTCCCTCGACGAAATCTTGCTAGCTTCAGCATCACGTGGACCCCGCCCTTCAGAAAGATTTTGAACCAATGACCGTGGCAACACACTCCTGGGAATATCAAAATCTCTTTCATGACCAGATTCAGCCCTCAAGAATCCATGATCTCTGTTCCGATCTGGTATCCCATGACCTGTATCACGCTCATCATCAGCCCAATCAGATGTGTGAGATAACCTTACAAGTGGAAGCGGACCTGGCAAGTACCCATCCTGCTTCCTTGATGGCTCCCCCATGCCACCCAGCAGGCCACCCGAGCCCCTGCTCTCACCTGAATTACTGTTAGCAGTAAGACGCGTTGAACCCAACTGAGGACGCATATGAAGAGGCGAACGCAGATTAGAACTCTCCATTTTCTCGTTCAATGCATCCTCGCCTGGCCTCTGCTTCTGCTTCTGGTTCGGACCATCCTTTTGCTTCTGAGCCTGCGTGGTCACAGAAGACAGGGTAGCATGCAACGAAGGGAAATCTTCCCCTCTCAGAACAACAGCTTTCTCCATAGGCAGAATATCGCGTGCTGTGGCAGCAACCGGCTGCTGCACGCCCATGCCTGACCGTGCAGAAGGTGGCATATAAATGCTGCTGCTAACTCTTGCTTCGCCATCAACAGGGCTATCGACCTTCTGACCCCCACTGCCCGGGCGCCCAAACATTGGCTGGTCCCGACCCACGTCTTTCTCCTGCAATGTGGCAGAAATGCCCGGTTTCGTCCAGCCCATGGTCGATGAAGAAAGGCCTGCTCCAGATCCAGCATTCCCACCACCAGCCAAACCACCCGATGTAGACAGATCAAGCCGTTCATGCTCTTTCCGCAACGATGGCAAATTCAAGGGGGGCGGTACGGAAAGCTTTGGGCTGCCCTTGGGGCCACCTGAAATGGTACTCCGCGTCCGTGACAGGACCACCATACCACCACCACCGACGCCAACATGGTTAACAGGCCGGATTCGGGCAGTATTCGAAGAAGAGGATCGAGGCTGCCCATACGATTTATTTAGATTGACAGAGACGAATTTGCTCCCAACACTGCTGCCGGGATTGGCCATCAAAGAAACCAACCGAAACCCTTATCCCTTCCGGTGAAATCCGCCACAGCATCAAACCCTAACCCTGGAATTCTCACCCAGAAACAGAAGAAAAAAAAAAAAACAATTCTTTCCCTTCTTATTTTCTTGCAAACAAAAGATCGAGATCAAACCCTAGAAACCGCTCCAACGGCGGCGATCGGAAAATATAAATGGACGGTGGAGGTAGAAATCAAGCTGGAAAGGAATGGATGTTTGTTATGAGGGAGGGAGAGGAGTCGGAATTTCCTTGATTTATTAGGGTTTCACCTACTAGTTCGAGAGAGAAGAGGAGTGAATGAGGGGTGCGTAGATTAACGAGGTTACCTCTCGGCGTACGCGGAGATGGTGATGTTTATATGGCGCCGCTAAGGAAGGCGGAAACGGGAAGCCCTAACCAGTAGAGAAGAGCTTCTCCAGAGAGAAAAGGAACGACAGACAATTGAGAGAAGGGAAATAAAAAGAAAATATCGATTGTATGGTAGCTGCGTCATCATAAGGTGGGGACGCGACTCGCGCGAGTGGAGATTGATAAGAGTAGTCGCGGAACGCCTGACCTCGCACATGTGTGAGAGATCATTGCCATTCGCCGGTGGGACCTACCGTGACCAGTCTCCGATCCAAATCAGCCCAATTAAACCAGCCAATGTCCCTAGCCGTCCATTTTCTTGATTCATTGTAACGTGATGTGTGTCCCCGCCTAATTGGCCAGGGCTTGTTGACAGTGGTCCCTTCCTGGATCTTGTGCGTTGCTTGTTGGCACGTGTGCCAAGAAGTCCTTTGTAAGTAAATCAAGTTCATAGTCATAGGGTTATCTGATGCGTCCCAGCATTGCCTGAAAGAAACTTCAATGGCCGTGCGTTTATCTTGAAGTTCTATATCTGCTCCCTTATTAGGCCCTTTTGTTTGGACGCGGTTTTTGGCTAGTGACGCTGCCACCAGCCAGGAGGCTAGTGGTCGGTGGTACGTGGACCCCACCATGATGTATGTGTTTTATTCACGCCGTCCATGCATTTTTAGAGATAATTTTAGGGATTGATCCCAAAATTGAGGTAGATCTAAATCTCAGGTGGACCACACCAGGGGGAAACAGTAGTGATTGAATTTTCACCATTAAAAACCTCCTAGGCCTACTGTAATGGTTATTTAACATCTAACCTGTTGATTAGGTAATACAAAATATATATCAGCTTGATCCAAAACTTTTGTGGCCCCAAGAAATTTTTAATGGTGGGAGTTCAATCAACACTGTGCGGTTCACTTGAGATTTAGATCAACCTCATCTTTGGGCTCATACCATAAAATGATCTGAAAGAATGGGTTGACGGCATGGATGAAACACATACATCATGGTGGGGCCCACAGAGCACCGACCAGTAGTCAATCCCTTTCACCTTTGTTTGGCATATGCAAATGCTTTGCACTATAAATTATTTCTCCAATGCTTTCCCATGAGATGATACCAGTTCTGTTGTTGTTTTATTTTTATATATAATTTATTGGGTTTTGTTAGCAGCTTCCCCGGACCTTTGATACGCATAATCGGCGGAGACTTACAGCCCTCCATTGTTTACAAGATATCATATATCACATTATTAGAATTATCAAATGAAAGTGATACTTTAGAATCATAAGAAATATAAGGTAGGATTTATCTAGTAGATATTTAGAGATGATGGTGAGAGCTATTTCTACTCAATCTTGACCACCCATTTTCGATGCCATTGGACAGATACTTGAGATCATTAAGATTATTGGAATGGATGGCATGATTTTTGCACCATAGCTTGCTCCTAGCTACATAAATGAGAGAATGTTTCATATGGATGATAGGTCATCCCATGTGCTATGTAAAAGTTTTGGGGTGTTGCAGACATTCTGTTAAGGTGGCAATTGTTAGATTTTTGTTTTACTTACCAGTTAGTTTTATGCTACCAAGCATATGTGCTAGTATACAAAATTATTTCAATCTAATTTTTATTGTTGTTAAAGTGCCTTTAATCTAGTGATGTAGTGCAGTTTGGTTGATCAAAGTCCGGTAGGGTTGATTGAACCTTGTTGTGATGTTTCCGATCGACAGTGGCTCCCTGCGAAACTTTTTGTTGACTGAATGTGGGGTGCGGTCGACCAAACGGGATGTGCAAGTTGTAGAAAGTGTCGGTTCAATTCCAATTTCGTACGGAAGTCTATATAAGACTTTGTAATATGAAATTAGGGTTAAATCCATGTATTGTAGAGAGAGCTTACACGATTTTTAAGGTTTTGCAATGAGAGAAAGCGTGGGCTTTTGAATATGTAAGTTATCCATCTCTTGTAACTTTTTAATTATAGTGGATCATTTGTCGCTTGGTACTGTAGTTTTTTCCCATAAGGGTTTTTCTAAGTAAAATCTTTGTATTTCTTTGTGATTACTCGATTTTCATTTCTCTATTCATGTGTTTGATTCGTTATAAGGTTGTTTCCGCACCTAATGTGTGGCGGCTGCGACAATGAGTGATATCAGAACGTACGCTTTACGTTGGGATTTTAGATTGAGTATGAGATATATGATCGAATGTAAAGTTCGAAACCAAGAAGTTTATAGTAAAAAAAGCAATTTTGAATTATAAATGTTAAAGATAAAAGCCCTTTAAATTCAGCAAGGTGTGTCGCAGGCTCTCCTTGGCAAAGTGAGACGTTCTGAAACTATGAAGGAAAAAAGATTGGTGCGATCTAAATCAAATGGCGATTAACATAATTTAATTGTGCCTGGTTGATGAAGTCCTCTATAATGTTATCAATTAGACAACTATCATGAGCCTATGAGTGAGGTTAGAGAGCATCTACATGACGAAGTCGCTCTCCAATCGCCTATATCTAAAAAGACAACGATATACTTTGAAGATGGAAAAATGGTCAAATCTCTTTAAACACATCAGTGTCTTCAACAAAACTAATTTACAAACTAACAAGTATGGAAGTGAAGATTGATGAAGAATATAAAGCCTTAACATTGTTGACACTCTTTACAGATTCCTACAAGAATTTGGTGGATACTCTCTGCCATGGTAGGGATATCTTAGACCTTGACATCATTATCTCTGTCCTTCAGTCAAAGCAATAGAGAAGAAATAGTGGTGAGGAATGTATTTCTACGGGGGTTGTCACGCCCCAAACTCTGAAACCGGACTCACAAAATTTTCGATCTCCGAATCCGGCGTCGACAACCTTCGTAGTGCCCCATTCTCAGATCCCGGCACCCATACGCCAGGTTCCAATCCTGGGACCCTACAAGGAGGATTTTCAGTACGTACATTTATCTTGTAAGAAACATAACCATAAGTTTACCCAAATCACAAAGGCAACATCATCATCACATATCCACTAATATAAACAGTTGAATACAGTGCTGAAAAGGAAATACATATATCGAAAATCAAAGCTTCAGAAGACAGCCGCACGCTCCAAGCTCAGCGCTGTTACGACCTAACGCCACCTGCACGCATCTATCGTGCATAAGCTCATAAAAAGCTTAGAGGGTGGTGTAAGTGTGTGCGCAAGGTAAGTGCCAAATATGCAATATCAAAGCAATGTGGAAATATGTTAGTAAGTTCATAAACATCATTAGCCTTATTCAGGCTATGCGATGCAAAAACATAATAAACCAACATCATATACTGCGGAAGCAATGCAAATCAGTTATGCAATGCAGAGACATATTAAGCTAAAAATCATATACTGAGATGCAATGCAAATCCTGACGAGTCCATGAATATTGTCAACCTCATCTTGGTCATATAAATGTAGAAACATAGCAACCCAAAATGTCATATGCCACGGATGTAATGCAATATGTGGTGCGAATGAAATGACCAAGCTGGAGTGTTAAGTCGGGATGATAGTACATAGTATCGCAGGCTATGGGGTCCATCACAAGGGACTTCTATCTAAACCAGTCTCATACCTAAATTTGGATAGTCAGACTCAATGTGGTAAACTCTTGATCTTAGGTTGGTTGCGCGCCCCAACCGAAATCCTAGTCATTGCGAAGGTACACAACAATTAGTTACGCACCACTAGCCTGAGTGGATAGTGAGTAAATTAATGAATGAATGAGTAAAATGATGAGTATACAGCTCCTACTTAATAAGTCCATATATCAGTATTGTACATCTCTGGGATCATCATCGGGGTCTAGTACACTCTACACGCGATCGCCGCCCACTAGACGCGCAACCATGTAAGTGGAAGAGACCTCACTATCCGTCTGGCCAATAATCAGTCAATATCTACCTGGCACGTCAATAACGAACTCATTTACGAGCTGGTCAAACCCAGCCTATCTGTGCCCTCTACCCTTGGGCGAGTAAGGTCACACCTCTTTCCAACTGACCAAGATACAGTAAGAGACGCAGCCTACTGGTATTCGGCACTCGAGCGCTTATGTATCCACTCGGTTTAGACGTTGGAACATCTCCTGGCCACTGAGGTTTAAAAACTTTCACCTAGGGATATCTATAACACCCCATGTAGAAAAAGATTTCCGGTGTCCCATCTGGTCATCCATGATATGCCTATGGAGGCCACGGCCCTAATATCGTTAGGGCGTACAGTAGTAATATCACAAAATGCGTGATGCATGAGTCATACAATGCAGTCATACATCAATCCTGCGCATACCGGGCGCTCATGTGGGACAACTCCGGCTATCAGGGAGTCTCATAAACAATCAGCCCAATGGCACATGTTATGCTCAATCACTCCTCATAACAAGCATGCGGATGATGCGTATGGACATGTATCATGATGTAATACTATACATATACTCACAATCGATATCGATAATCGGTCTAACAAAGGGCCTAAGGAAAGGTCACAATGTGGACATTTAACCATCATTGCCCATCAATGTGGACATTTAACCAACATTGTTTCTAAGGGGTGGCTTGCATAGAGCCAAACGTATCGTGGGCCCATGGCCTCACACAAGGGCCTAATACACATCACTATGGGCCTTACTCATGGGCCGCATATACATCACAATGGGCCTCGACACATGGGCCATAAATACATCACATCGGGCCTCACTCATGGGCCACATATACATCACGATGGGCCTCAGTACATGGGCCATATACATCACAATAGGCCCCAACACATGGGTCAGGTATACATCATATTGGGCCTCAAACATGGGCCACATATACATCATGGTCGAGCCGCACTCATGGGTCACATATACATCCCATTGGGCCTCACTAAATAGGCCTCTCATACATAATAATGGACCTCATATACATCACCATGGGCCACATCACATTGGGCCCCATTCAAAGGCCTCATGTACATCACGATAGACCCCATCACTTGGGCCTAATATACATCACAATGGGCCGCATCACATGGGCCTCATATACATCAAATGGGCCATATACAGCTAGCGGGTGGGCCCTGCGTACACGGCAGGTGGGCCTTATAAATCACATAATGGGCCCCACCAGCTGGATATACAACGCATACATTACGGTGACTCCCATGGATGGACTGTCTAGATGAAACACATATATCATGTGGGACCCACGTCCCTGTATAGGACGACACGAACGAAGCACATACATCATAGGTGGGTCCCATATAGATGGACGACATGGCTGGAATACATACATCATTGTGGGAGCCACGGACGTCGATGTGGATGGACCACAATATCAAGGTGGCCCCACATGGACAACATGGATGATACAATACATGTATCACGGTGGGTCCCACACATGTGGCCCACCAGAGTTTTGAATCCGCCTCACGCTCATCTGAACGTGAGGATATTGAATACGTACATCAAGGTGGGTCCCATCCCACACGTGCAGTACATATGAGGTGGGCCCCACACACCAGCCAAATGGATGACAACATAGATATAACACAAACCTCATGCTGGACCACAGCACCTATTGACGTCTGTCCAGTTAGATGGGTAGGAGGTAGTCCCAATCAAATGAACGGTTGGGATAAAACACATCTGATGGTCGAACCATCAGATCTTGCTGACATCATGACAATAGCTAAATAGGTAGTGTACAGTACTCCATCCAATCCACTTATAGCAGGTGGGTCCCAAAGAGATGGATGGCGTGGCTGAAATACATCCATAGAGGTGGGTCCCACGTGATGGACGGCTGGTAAATCAGCTGTATCAGGTGGTCCCACATGATGGACGGCTAGTAAATCATCCGTATCAGGTGGTCCCACGTGGGTGTGGGCCACATGTGCTGCTGAGCAGCAAGGATAAAACAATACTTCACGGTGGCGTCCCACAGCAGATGAACGGCTGGATGGCAGAGATAAGATGCATACATCTGGTGGGACCCACATAACTTGCTAACGTTACAGCAGCTGCTGCTGGGCCCCACAGGACCTGTTGACGTCACATAGCAGCTGAGGCTGCTGGTCCCAGCAGATGAACGGATTGGAGGTAAGGGACCCATAGATCTTGCCACGTCCATACAGGTGGACAGTTTAGATACAACACATACCTCATGATCGACCCATAGAACTTGCTGATATCATTACAACAACTAGGGAGGTGGGTCCCACTGTCCAGGGATTGGACGGCGCTGGGCACCACGTACGTCCCACGTCCAAATGCTGGATTGGACGGACAATGTAGATATAGAATATATACATCCAAGGTGGGCCGCAAAGGGGGGAGAGAGAGAGAGAGAGAGACGGTGTAATTGAGGGACCCCGCCACTATGGGCCCCTCTTAGATCACAACACATACATCAGAGTGGGTCCCATCATAAGTGGGCCCTAAACCTAAATCACGATCTAGAGCTACGAACACCCACCGATTCTACTTCTTCTTTAGCTCCTTGGACTCCTAGGCTCTTTGGCTTGCTCTTTGATGGTGGATGATGGAGATTGGTGGAGATGGGAGATAGGGTGGTAGGAAGCGGGACACACTATAGCTTCTCCATGGGAAGCTTAGACGTTTGGCTCTCTCTCTTGGGTTGCTTGAGAAATGGTTTGAGAAAGAAAGAGAGAGAGAGAGAGAGAGATGATGTAAGAGTGAGAGGGATGGGTGTGATGGGGGTGTGATGAGTGTACTTGACTAGGTATGAGTTGCTTTGACTTTGGATGAGAGAGGGATGAGTGTTGTACTTGATTGATTGATGGGATTGATTTGACATTTGTTAGAGATTCTCTTGCGCGACATTTTTTCTCGAAATTAATGCGGGCTCACATCTCCTGGCCTGGGTATCGCATCGACGCACGAAATGCGGCATTAGAACCGCGGTGACGGCGAGGTCACAAGAGTATAAATCTCGGGTCGGGCCAACTCAGATCGACTGGATACGACTCAGGGTCATGCGCAAATGTCAATTATAAATCGCGGGCCACCGGAATTCGACAGGGAGGACCGCGGGAGTCTAAGGAACGGTACAGTCTAGGATACGGGTCTTACAAGGGCACTGGTTACAAAGGGAAGATCGTTTGAACAGGAAAATGGTAGGTCGCGATTGAGGTACAAGTCAAACAATAAAGGGAAGTTGAAGTGTTGGAATTATTGTAGGACCAGACATATGGAGAAGGAATGCATAAGTCACGAAATCTATAAAGATGAGAATTCAGATAATTCGGCGAAGAGACCAATTCGGCAGAATCCAGTAAAAGCACAAGTGGTTGTGACGTACCGTCCGTGTCTAAGCTTAGACACTTGTATAATGAGTGGATGCTGGACACAAGATTATCGTATCTCATGTGTCCTCATCGGAGTTAGTTCGCCACGTATAACGAGTATGATGGTGACTTGGTTCTTATGGATAACTGTAACGACCCGTAAATTTCTGTACTATGGCTCGAGTACCACCTCGACCAGAAATCAATTAGGATTAAATCCTTTAGAAATTTAACAAAGTTAACTAAGTGCAAAACTCGATTAGCCATGAAATCCGTTGGAATCGCTTTAAATACGATCTGCAAGACCCAAAACATGCAAAATCATTGACTCTAGGTTACCCTAAAGTATAGGATCAAACTCATTACCCGGCTACTCTCGGGAATGACTTGAAACTTCGTATTAGGTCTAGACCGCACATCGGAAGTCCGATTAACACGAAATTAAGAATCTAGGACCACCTCACTGGGCTTGACAACCATCTCGGAAATCAAGTCCAAACGATGTCTCACGGCCATTCGTTTAGATCCAGAGCGAGGGAGTGTGAAAAACACTATTTTCTTTACAAAATAAATATCTGGAATAGTGATCTGGCACCACTCGCTTGCGGATCAGTATTAAGCAACCAGACCGTCAGAATCAGACCAAATTACACCCTCGGATCAGGAAAAATTTCAGGAACATTTACATGTACTTGAAATTTTGGATCGTGGCCCACTGACCATTGAACTGAAAATGGTCCGCCACGTGTGATCTGGGAATCCGACCAAGATGAAATCGTAATCCCACGTAGATCCATGAGTTGTGAGCTTAAGTCTAACGTTTGGCTCAAGGAGGGCCGCCAGAAACCCTCTTTTGAGCTGGAACATCGCCGAAATGTTTATAATAAAAGTAACCTTTGAACCTGAGTCTATTTTGGAGAGGTTTTAGGATATATAAAAAGGATTGATAAAATATAGGAAAATGGGAAGGCTATAGTTGTCTCAAGAAGAATATATTGAGAAGGACTTGGTTAAGTTCGGACTTGATAACACAAAATTAGTTAGCACACCCCATGCTGCTTACTTTTCGGCTTTCTTCAGAGCAATGTCTTACATCATATGAAGAAAAATAGTATATATCTTTTATGCTCTACTTAAGCGCGGTTGATAATCATGTGTATGCCATGATTTGTATTGGACCAAATATTTCACATGCAGTGGGTGTTGTGAGCAGATACATGTCAAACCCCGACAAACAACACTGGGAGGCAGTGAAATGGTTACTTCATTATATACGAGGCACGACTGACTATTTCTTGTCATTCGGTAAATTTGAGGAGAAACTAGTAAGCTATGTGGATGTTGATTATACTAGTAATGCGGATAATAAAATTTCAACTTTTGCTTACTCATTTTGTTTTAGTGAGTGTAGCGATCAGTTAGATGTCGAATATTCATTCTATGGTTACTCTTTCCACAATCGAAGTTGAGTATATGTGGTGACAAAAGCATTTATGGTAGTAGTTTGGTTAAGAGGTATGATAAATGAATTGAGACTTCAATAGGAAGTTGTGCCTGTGCACTATGACAGTGAAAGCTCGATCAATTTGGCAAAGAACTCAGTATACTATCTTTAGACTAAACACATTGATGTTTATCATCATTTTCTCTGACAGATGCTAGAGGAATACGGTGTTACGTTCTCTCGAGAATATCCACACTCGTGAAAATTCGACATATATGCTTATGAAGGTTGTTCTTACAAAGAAGCTCATGACTTGCTTGACTTCTCTGGGCTTGGTAAAGAAGGAATGAAGACGGAGTGTGCACGAGAAGTGATGATGATGATGCTACTATGAATGAGAGTAGAAATGGTGATAACAACTTGAAACAATTGAGCTGAAAGATTAAAGTCATGGTAGAGATTGTTGTCAGAGTACCTTTAATCTGGTGATGCAGTACAGTTAGGTTGACTGAACAAAGAGATTACAACCTCTTTGTGGACGACAATCTTCTCCTGTGCCATGACAGTAAATTTTAAAATATCGGATTTAGATATAAAGAAGGAGGTCCCAAGACTTTGCAATCTTATTAGAACCCCCAAAAGTTCTTTTAGAGGCTTTTCAGTATTAACAACCACCTTGAGGTCATGAACGAATGAGTAAATATCATACTAGATGTGGAATGCATAAGGGACTCGAGGTCATAAGTAAAGATTTCCTTCAGGAAACTTTGAGCCCAAGTAAGAGGGGAGAGGATTCCGGTCGAAGACATGGCTGTTAAGAACTTGCGGAAGTATAGAAGGTTAGAGGTTGAGAATCTAGATACGCGAGAAAAATGAGAAACACAAGCGGTATTTATATAATGATTTAAGGATATGAATCATGTCCAAGTTTAATGCCTCACAATGTGCAGTAATGGTATGCAAAATGCCGTATCGGCTTCTAATGAGTTAGGATGAGGATTCGTAGTAGCATTTATTTTGACAAAAGAAACGGCGTATGACTCCTCATTTCCATGTCACGCCACTAGGCCAGTTATTACTTTTAGCGCACAAAAAATCTTAAGTACTAAAATGATTAAGATATAGAAAAACAAAAGTGGCGTTTTGGCCGATTTCATTAATCAAGACAGTAAATACATGCTAACTTAAGATTAAAAATCCAAAGAGGAAAAAGCAACCATTTTTTCTTGTATCTTGGATTGCCTAGCTTCTTGTCGGTCGAGGGTTGTTTGAGTTATCGAGGCTACACGCTTAGCTTAACTGACAACTGAGGTGTTGTCTTGGACGAAGGTGACCAATGTGCTAACTTTGATTTTTATTGTCCCCTAGTCCTTGCCAATTCTTCATGACAATTCTTTAACATCCCTAGTTTTTCCTCCAACATTGCGATTTGAGCAGCAAGATCCGTCATTTTTTGTGTCTGATTCCTTGAGTTCAGCATATGCAGCATAATAGTGTTCTCCAACTGTAGTAACTTCATTTACTTTAAGGGTCACGGTCAAGTGCTCAACCTGAATCCTATCGACCATAGTATTGATATCCTGATACTCATGCACTAAGTCCGGGAGAAGAGAAGATAAGCATCTTTGCCAAGAGAGTTTCATCTAAGCGAGAAAGCACTTGATAATGGTGAATGAGGAGCGAAAGTCTCTCAACTGACCTTGTAGAGACAATTTCAGCAGCCCTTGAGCGTACGAGAGCCCATAGCTCATCTTGAAGTTGTTGAAGTTCGAAAGAAGGTGTTGGAGATTCGGCCACTATGATATCAGTGTTGAGCACTTGACCGAGGAAGGAAAGTACTTCTTCAACCAGAAGTGTGTCCTTGCGAGATGAATGAGTTGTTGATGTATCGACTAGTACGGGAACTATAGTGTCATCAGCCACAAGAGCCTTTATGGTTGTTACTCGGCCAGGATAAGATGTAGACAACCGAGATGGTTCTTCTTCTTCATTTAAGACTAATACTCGGCACCTGCTAGTCGTTCTCGAAACCGATTGTCCAGTTGCTTCAAATGGTGGTGCAGGTTGGTTGACCAATATTGATATAAAGTGGGAAGAGATGGCTCTGCGAGAACTTTGTGGCGTCACCACAATAGGTTGTTCATCATCCCGATTGATAGCCGCCAACAAAGCCTAATAATGAATGAAAACACGAAAAGGTTCTGCTGATTGAACGGTTTATGTGTCTTCATGAGCTTGATTATCAGATTGAGGGATATCGCTTACCGTTAGAATCAGTCTCGTTAAGTTCCATTGCAGGAGTTCCAGGTTTATTCGGTGCAACAATAGTAATGACTGGTAATTTTTGTTAAGATTATGGAGCTGCTGTAAGGACTATCTGTTTCTCTCTTGTCACTGTGCAAATGGTCAAGGAAATGTTAGAAAAAGTAAGGAACATAGAACGAAAGAAAAAAGAAAAAGAGAAATGAAAACATCTACGTAAGTCAAAACGAACAATAATGGTAGAATATCGGTCAATCGTTGGCTGAATTTTCGTAGGATCGTCGATAGATATCACCAAAGGACAAGCAGAAGTAGGAAAAGGCGGTGGATTGGGTCGATAATGTTTGAGATAACGATCAAGAGGAAGATTGGGATCGTTCAGCCTTTCCATATCTTTAATCTATTTCGTAAAAGCTTAGTTAAAATGGGTTTCCTCATGTTTTTATGAGTTTTTTTTTTTTTTTTTAATAATAATTTCCCAAGCATAATATGAGGCTGAGAGTCTTGACCAATATTTTGTTTTGAAATATGTTTCAAAGACAGAGACAATCTCAGTTGCAGAAGAGATACCTGAAGTCTTTACTATAGCTCGACCGCTTCTACCAGTTGTTGGAGGATTTATTGGCGTAGCTTGAACAGTTGGGGGAATGGGAGGTTTAGGGACATGACCTGGAAGATGTCCAAGGTCAGAAATCTTCTTAAGAACTAGCAAATCTATGGGTTTATAGGTCATTTGAATTGGCAAGTTTGCTTTGATTGGACCCGCAATTGTGACCTTTTGACGATTTGGTTGGGAGGAGTTGGATTGACCACCCGTGTGTTGCCGAAGAGGGATGATCGAACTTACTGATGCCATTTTTTGTGATCTTGTCTTTCTCTGACCTGGAGACATGACTGGTTTTAACATTGTTGCTTTTTTATTTCTCTAGTTTACTATTTTCCTCTCAGCCACAAGTTTCCCTATCCTTGTTGTAGAAGGAAAAAGTCGAGCAATGATGAGTTAAGTGGATTAAAAAAACAATCAATTATAATAGTTGGTCCACCATTCACAAAAAGTGCACATTCAACAAGGATAACTCAGGAAGATGGGAGGTTCAAAAGCCGTACGCATCGTATCTAAAATTGTTATTGAGTATTTGTAAAATCCTGACCAAATCTACAAGCATACGATTATAGGGAGGTTGATTGCCAGTCCTGTGAGTGAATAGATAGGGAAGGGATTAAGCGAGGCCGAATTAGCGAGCTAGGAGATTGGGGCAGTACTGCTCGACCTCTGTCTTAACATTGACACCGGTCTCCATGGTGCCACTGTAAGGGAGATCTTTACAGACGAGGTTACTCTCCCAAAATAATCTTGGAACTCTATCATCTCTACGTTAGTTATTTCATATTCTTCTATGAACCAAGCTGAACCAAATTTCTTATTGCGAAATGGGTAAAAAGAAGTGTTGGTTTATTTATGTTAATAGCAAGGAAGAATTTCATATAATTTGCAAAAGAATGGACAACTCTAGGGTAAAAGATGTTTCGGTGGCTGAAGGAAGTAAAAGAATTCGGAGGGAGAATATGATTTACAAGACCAGAGCGGAAGTATTCATACAACCACATTTGGAGAAGCCAGAGAGGTCCTCTGTTGTGGTAAAAACCTTTGGTAGTTGTATCAAACATGTTGCGATACAAGTAGTCGAGCACGAATGGAGTGAAAGCTAACTGTCGACCTCAAGCTAGCGCCTTGGCTAGATGAACATACTCTTTGATTACCTGAACAACATTTACACAACAAGTAATGACAAATCCACACCAATAGGAATGTCATGTGCTCTTGGTCGTCAACAATGTCATGAGATTTGTGCTGAGTGGCTATGAAGGTAGAATAAGCCCACCCATTCTTGTTTGGAAGGTCGAAGTAGTGCTCCTCTTCTTGGGCGGAGTTGGGATAGACTGAATCTCTAAAAGGAAGAAGATGAGTAAGAGTGCAAATATTCATGATTGTTGGGCTCGTGGGACCGCATTCAAAATGAAAAGTGTGAATCGATCGACTCCAAAAGGCAGAAATTGCAGCGAGCAAAGAAGTGTTTGTTATGTACTCATGCAAAGATAGACTGATACGTTTATAGATACCATCATGCTGTCATGTATCACCATGTTGATTAGATATACGATCGAACCATTTTGACCATCCTTTCATGGGTCTCACTTAGGATCTTGAGGTCTTGAAAGCATTGGTAGGATCCGAGAGGGAGTCAGATTGAAGAAGAAACTTTTCCCCAAGAAAGTCGGGAAATAATAGTTATATGGATTAGATCTGTTTAAGAACGATTTTAGGATAGAAATTTGGAGTGTTAGTAAGGAATGATTTGTTAGGTTCATTAATAATGTCGAAAATGACGTCATTAATCACTACGTTAGAAGGAAAAGCATCCAAGTCTCTCATGAAATCTTTTTAATAATAAGCTGGAGTAGTAGAAGAAGAAGCAACCATGGTGGATTGTAAAAGTTTCAAAAGATAAAGGAAAAGTGTGAAGAGAAAGAGTCATAAAAATGAACAAATGATTTGAAATTGCGTATATATCAGTCAAGGATGTGCACATTAATGAGAGGATAATCACGACTCCTCATACGACACGATTGTGTGCGATGTGTCACATTGACAATTGTAGAAAATGAACAAAGCCATCATTTGATCTTCAACTCGATCAAGCAGAAGCAATGGGGAGTTGACGCATGGAAAGAAAGGTAGTTGTAGTTAATGCATCGTACAGTGAGCCAAACATTGCTCTCACATTTTTTTTAATCAAAGTTAAGGCAACGTGGGTAGGGCTGAAAGTCGGGCGGGTTGGGTCAGGTTGGTGCTCAACCCTAACCCAACCCAAGGTTCCTATACCTTAACCCTAACCCAACCCAAGGTTCCTATACCTCAACCCTAACCCAACCCAACCCAATCTCGGGTTGGGAATTCTCAACCCAAGCCCAACCCAAGCGGGCTCGGTCTGGTTGATCGGGTTGGTCGGGTATATACGTGCTAATATTTTCGTTATTACATTAGTTTATTATATTTCAATATAGGACTTATTTTTTGTATCTATAATTTTATTAATTATATATGTGATTATTCATTATAAATAACTTCATTTTTTTCTTTAAAAAAACAAGCTAAAATATAAGGCAACTACTCCTTTAAAAGTCATGTTGCATTGCACGAAGTCTATTTGGGAGAGAGAAATCTGGCATATCTTGTTAGCTTGAGTCCTTGGAAATGACGTGGACAAATAAGACATCACTAGTGTGCACAAACGATCCACACTCAATTATAATTTATAAGTAACTTATATATTGATCGGGTTCGGGTTG
Source organism: Magnolia officinalis (assembly GCA_021015155.1). Taxonomy (NCBI): domain Eukaryota; kingdom Viridiplantae; phylum Streptophyta; class Magnoliopsida; order Magnoliales; family Magnoliaceae; genus Magnolia; species Magnolia officinalis. Next base: position 13,791,966 of record JAJHSJ010000004.1, on the reverse strand, counting down.
GGTCAAGCAACCCGAGACCTCAACCCAAGCCCAACCCAAGTTTTATCGGGTTGGTGTTTGTATAGCCCAAGCTTAAGATCGGACACGAAATATCCTACTCGAGCCCAACCCAATGTCAGGTCGGTCGGGTTGAACCCGCCCAACTTTCAGCCCTAGACGTGGGGGACAATGTTGTACCTTATTTCTGATTGTTTCTGAGATAGTCAATTAGAAAAAGACAGGTGTCATTGCATAAGGAATATATAGCATGCGTAAGATCTTTAGAGATATTTATAGCGCTTTTTATGAAATTACAGCTGGTGCAGATATGATGATACACATCATCTAATGACGGGGGCACGATCGATGCTTCTAGAAAGCAGAAAGCGGTCGAGTGAAAAGAATGATTAAAGGGACATGTCAAGAAAAGAAGGAAGGATCTGGGATGTCAAGATGATGATAAATTAGCTATCATAACCATTAAATAAAGAAAGAAACGTCTGAGAAACAATTGAAGAAGAGATCTATAAACAATAAGGAAATCAATGAAGCAAGTCGTCTCACACAAAACCAATCAAATTATCTTTCCTTGTCATAATTTAGCTCTATCCAAGGAGTAGTGGTAATCTAGTCGCAGCAGTAAGCTTTAGTCGTAATCCATTAGTAGTAATTTTGTACTATAAGTAAAGTCCATGTTTATATGCTAGATTAATCCCAATTTTAATACAAACTATTAATCTTTCAGAAAGGCATCTTGTAGTTGCTTATTATGACCAACTATAAGCGTTTCCTTTTTATTTGACCATTTCTGCTTATAAAAGTGCTTTCATAAGAAATGTAAGGTACAACCCATCTTAGGAGGAAGAACCCCACCCTCCGATAATCGCCTGATTATCCTATAACTATATTACGAGTGGCTGAATAGTGACCAATCTTCACAGGTCTCGGTCATATACGATTACACTCAACATATCTTCCTATATTGGTGCTTGGGGTCAAGTTGTTCGGTTTGAATCGAATTGCACAATCGATTTTAGTACGCTCGCGCACATTACACGTGACAAAAAACAAACTAAGGGCTAACAAAGAGTCTCACATATAACGTAAGCGTATCTAAGCTATTAATCTACTGTACATGTGGAACATTGTGATACCTCGAAACAATCATGATTACATCGCTAAATTATATTAATGGAATGATTTGAACAATCCAAACATTGGCCATATAAATTGATGATTAAAAAGCCCAAGGCAAGTTACTTGTAATTGTATGTTTGGAGCTCACTCAAAGCTCCAAATTTTCATCATTTTTTGCCCTTGGTATATATTTCATTAGGTAGCCGATTAGGTGTAGCCCCGACCTTAGCCAAGATGGGGCATCTCTTACCGTGGGGCCCACCTTGATGTGTGTATTTTATATCCATGCCGTCCATCTATTTTGTCGGATCATTTTAAGGCATGCATCCAAAATGAAATAAATCTAATTCTACATGGACCATACCATAAGAAACAATGGTGATTGACCATTAATGGTCCACAAAAGTATCAAGTTGATATTTGTCTTTTCTTTTTAACCTTCGTCCATGTTTATGATATGTTGTCAACAGATTGGATGGCAAATAACATTATCAAACATTACGGCGGACCTTAGGAAGTTTTTAAAGGTAAGGCATTCAGTCGCCATTGTTTCCTATAATATAGTGGGCCTAAAATTTGGATCTCCCTTATTTTTTGGTTCATGCCTTAAAATGTTCGAGGAAGACATATGGACACGATATGTACACACACATCAAGGTGAGCCCGACGGTGCAAAACTTTATTATCAAATATCACTTGATAATAAGGTGCGGTAGTGGATGAGTCGCACCTATATTATCAAATATTCAAATATCACTTGTATATAAATTAAAGATACTAAAATTGATTTTGTAACTAAATTCAAATTCTTAATAAATATATTATAAAATTTAAAAGCATTGCTATTTTTGGATTCCATTACATGGTGATTTTGAATAAGATTTGAAATTCAATGCATTCTAAATACAACGTTCACGTGATGCTAGGCCCACATATGAATGCGTATTCCTCTCAAATTGCTACGGTTGAGTGACCTACCATGCAAATATGATCTAAGCATTGATGTGGATGGCACACCACGAGGGGCCCACCATTGATTGATATTTGTAGATCAGTTCATTAGAATGCAGCCTTACCTGACCTGCGCAGATTTTACATTAGGCATGAGTTTTCAATTCTTACAAATGGACTCATTGATCGTTAATCCAGACCATTGGTGTATAGCAGCCGACCGTGGATGGACCAACGTTCCACATTTAACAGAAAAAAAGATCCATCGGATCTTCCAACCATAGATTGGGTGTCGTCCGTCAGCCAATGGTCTAGATCACCAAACAATGGGACCCACTTGCCCTAATTGAAAAACGGTGTATGGTATCCGAAGCGTGCATCACTCATCTTTCTGAAGCGGAGTGCTTGTGAGTTCTGTGACCCGGCACAGAGATATTCCTGTGCCCGGGGCTGTGGGGCCTGCGGAAGTGTCCTTGACGAATCCACTCCGTCCATCTGTTTTGCAAGTCCATAATAGGGCATGATTCTAAAATTCAAGTAGATCCGAAACTCCATGGGCCATACCACAAGAAGCAGTGGGAATTAGTAACTTCGGAGTGACAAAGTTGTATCAGGATTATATTTGAGCCTACAGTTTATCCGAGTGGTAATAATCCTATGAACGGTTAGGATGGCATATCAACATCATGGTCAGCTCCAGGAAGGTTTCAATGGTGGATGTTTCCGTTTCCACTGTTTCTTTTGGTGTAGCCCACCTGAGTTATTGATTTATCTTATTTTTAGAATTATGTCATCTTGTGGTCTTTTAAAACAGATGGACGGAGTGGATTTGTCGCGAACATCTCTACGGCCCCACACAGCCCCGCACAAGTATATCTATGTGCCCGGTGTCACAGGCAATCTGCTTCCCCTTTTTCTGATTTATATGGACGAATATCCGTTTATCAGGTCAATCAGATCGAGAAATATCCGTCCACTAAACTTATTTATTTTTAAAGCCACTGCCAATATATATAGAAGTGTTGCGCATTTTCCACACGTGCACTATTATTGTATGGTTGTGGGCACTAATGGTAGAGCCGCCACGTTGGTGGGCCATCACTTGAAAGGTGGGCCATTACTTAAAAGGGTGAAAGGATCAGACGGTCTTATCACTTGACAAACAGGGGTAGCAACAAACGAGGGAACCGATTGGCTACTCATCCTGACACCCACCAATGGCTGGTGGTCGGTGCTCTGTGGCCCAAACCATGATGTATATGTTTCATCCATGCTGTCCATATATTTTCGTAGATCATTTTACAGAATGGGACCAAAAATGAGGTATATTCCAGTTTGGACCACATTGCAAGATACAGTGTTGACTGAGCGTTGACCATTAAAAACATATTTTGGGGCCATAAAAGCTTTGGATCAAGATGATTTTTGTGTTTTCTCTTTATTTGAGCCTGTATGACCTAATCAACAGATTGGATATCAAATAAACAATATAGTGGGCATTAGGAGGATTTTAATGGTGGATATCCAATCACTATTGTATTCATGTGGGGTGGACCACCTGAGAATTATATACCTATCATTTTTGGGATCAAGACTTAAAATGATCTTAAAAAATGGATGAAAAATATACATCATAGTAGGGCCCACAGAGCACCGACTACGGGAGTAGCCAATACGTTTCCAACAAACGATTAATAGCTCCTATCACAATTCAATGAGCAATAATGAGGGTTGGGCAGGGATTAGGGGCGCGGATTAGGTACTGACAAGTTCAGTGGGCAAATCTCTACTGAAGTGACGTAACCAAGCTCTTTGGACCCACCACGATGCATGTGTTGTATCCCTACGGTAGAGATCATTTTATCGCATGAGAAAAATAACGATATAGATCTAAAGTTTAAGTGGACCCCACCATAGAAAACGGTGGGGACAGTGACATCCACCGTTCAAAACTTCTTAGGAGCCACAGAAGTTTCGATCAAGCTTATATTTTTATTTTCCCTTCATCTGTCTCTATGTTAATTTATGAATAGGTTGGATCTAAAACATATATCCTGGTGGGGCGTATAAATGTTTCAACGGTGGGTGTGACTATCTCATGGTTTTCTGCGGTGGGTCCACTTGAGCTATCTCATTCTTTTTCTAATGCCATAAAACGATCTCGAAAAATGGTTGGACGGTATGGATGCAACACATGCATCATGGTGAGTCCACATAGCTTGGTGTCGTCACTTCAGTAGCGATTTGGCTACTGACTTTGTCGGTGTATAATCGGCGCCCGCGGATTAGGTACTACCCCCGCCTGTTCAGAGCCCGGGACAGGCGGAGGCTCCGACGGCCACTGTGATATATGAGTTTAATCTACACCCTCCATCCACTTTTCAATGTAATTTTAGAATTTTATCCAAAAATATATAATAAATAATGCTCAAATAGACCACATAGTAGGGTTTAAATTCATACTATTGAAAAATTCTTAGGGGCAAAAGAAGTTTTGGATTAAGATAATATTTATTTTTTCACTTCATCCAGTTTTATATGACCATATCAACAGCTTGGATGTAAAATAAACTACATGGTGGACCCTAATAAGGTTTCAATGGTGGACGTCCTTAGCACTACTGCTTTCTGTGGTGTGGTCCACTTGAGCTCTGGACACAAAATGATATTTAAAATTGGATTCACGGTGTGGATAAAACTCATACATCACGGTGGCCCCTCAGTGGCCCTTAGAGCCTACGTCTGTCCCAACCTACAAACAGGTGGGGTAGTACCCAATCCGCGCCCGATTCAATCGGAAACGGATAGGCTACTCCCCCTTACACCCGCCAATGGCTGGTGGTCGGTGCTTCTTGGGCCCCATCATGATATACGTATTTCATCCATGCCGTCCATCTATTTTAAAAGATCATTTTACTATGTGATAATAAAAATGAGTTATATACCAATTTTAAGTGGACCACATTACAGGAAACAATGTTGAATGAGCATTGACCATTAAAAAATATCTTGGGGCCATAAAAGTTTTGGATCAAGTTGATTTTTGTTTTTTCCCTTCATCTGGATCTGTATGACCTAATCAACCTATTGGATGTCAAATAAACAGTACAGTGGGCCTTAGGAGGATTTTAATGATGGATATCCAATTACTATTGTTTTCATGTGGTGTGGTACACCTGAGATTTATAAACCTCTCATTTTTCGTATCAAGCCATAAAATGATCTTTTAAAATAGATGAACGGAAAGGATGAAACAAATACATCATGATAGGGCCCACAGTGCACTGACCATCAGCCACGGGGCTGGTGTCAGGGGAGTAGCCAATCCGTTCCCGATTCAACATGACAAAAATCGGGAAACGGATTGGCTGGTCCCCCTGCCACCGGCCAATGGCTAGTGGTCGCTGCTCTGTGGGCCTCACCATAATGTATGTGTTTCATCCATGCCGTCTATCTATTTTTCTAGATAATTTTATATTATGAGACCAAAACTGAGTCATAACCCAATCTCAAGTGGACCACATTACATGAAACAGTGTTGAATGAACTTCGACCATTAAAAACTTTTTGGGAGCCATAAAAGTTTTTGATCAAGCTGATCTTTGTTTTTTCCCTTCATCTGAGTCTTTATGACCTAATCAACAGATTGGATGTCAAATAAACAGTACAGCGGGCCTTAAGAGGATTTTAATGGTGGATATCCAATCACTATTGTTTTCCTGTAGTGTGGTCCACCTGAGATTTATATTCCTATAATTTTTGGCAACAAACCTAAAATGATTTGTAAAAATGGATGAACGGAATGGATGAAGCAAATACATCATGATGGGGCCCACAGAGCACCGACCATCAGCCACGGGGCTGGTGGCACGGGGAGTAGCCAATCCGTTCCCACCAAAGTTCTATTGCCACGTGACATATTTCTATATGGAATATTGACGAAGTCCAATGGTGCGAATGGCAACAGTGCCGTTTGATGTGACCCTGTTTGTTTTTTCCTTGTAGGAGGTGGTGGGATCAAGCGGACCCCATTACCCATCACTTTCTCATCTTTGATGGGGCATTCTGCAGTCTGCACTGTATTAAATTGATGCCCACATGGTACTTTACAGGAAGTTCTATTTCGGTCCTCATGGTACACGTTGTAAACGTGTTGTGATCAGGACCATTGATCTAGTGGCCCACCAAATGGACATGCCATCTCTCAAAGGTTTAATGATAACATACATTTACCACATGGTAGAGCTATGTGAGGCTCCATTGATGTTATACATCGAATCCAAACCATGAATCCGGTGCAGCGCCTCATGTTCGAGAGACATACTAAGAATCATCCCAATCAAAAACTTCCTCCAACATTGATGTTTTTGAACGAGATTCTTCTTTACTTGGACCAAAGAAAACGACATCCCTCTCATATGTCAACAGCGTCACAGAAAAGAATGCTACGGAGACAATCGTCTAAGCCTTTTCAACCAATGATCAAAGTTTAATTAATATATGATGTGATTATTGTTAGTGTCATTAGCTACTCTTTCTTGATTTCTAAGCAATATAAGACCGTGTGCAGCTTTTTTTAATCGGGAAATCTATTGTGTCAAGGCTAGACCGACCGCCGCACTTTTGGAAAATTCAGCACAACTAATCAATCTTCGTGTCATTTTCATTGTCTGCTTATGTTTTCTTAATCAGTTGAGGTCATTTAGAATATTAATTTGGTGGGACCTGCACTAAATGGACATTTCTACATGTACCTTTCAGACTAGAAGATCCTACCCATCCAATCAAGCACCAACATACGATTTGGTTTTCTATTCGCAGCATATGATAGTATTCATGTAGTTAAAAGGGGTTAGCCATTTGCTTGTTGGATTAAGATAATGAAAGAGCTCATTGGATATCTTAAAAAGCAAACCGGATTTGTTTTTTATTTTTTTTAATTTTTTATTTACACATGCACACACACCCCCACACACTCACGCTAGTGGAATTCACCACCTATGGGTACTCGAACCCTTGACCAGGTGTTGAAACTCCTGAGAGTCTACCACCAGAGCAAGAGCAAGGACCCACAAACCCGATTTGCTTAAAATGCATTTTACTTCACATTGGTTTAACATCCCCGACTTCTCAAGAAAAACATTCCCGGGGTCTCAAAGGAGGATTTGTACTGGTTTTGATCCACCAGAACTAAGTTTCAAAAGTTAGAACAACCATTGAAAAGGACAACACTGTATTTATGCATTTTTGTAATGAGGGCAGATTCAGTACACTGCTGTTACCATCCTGGGCAATCAATACAGAGCAACCAATTGATTGGCCACCTGATTGATGGCCCAATGAGCAAGTATTGTACTTGTTGAGGTGTGTTTGGATGAAGTATCAAATTGAATTGCGATTCTTATCTAAGGGTCTGTGTTTTCGGTGACACCCGAAAAATCATTTCCACCAGTAAAGTGCAAATGCCAAATTGGAATTTCCTTATCATTCATGTCAGGTATCGGTGGTATTGGGCCTCCAAATTGCAATTACAACAGTTCTCAAATTGTACTGGAAACAATTACAAGGACTAGGAAGCATAACTCCTAAGTGTTTGCAAATTTGTTTGTTGTGCATCAAAATGCAATCTAAATAATGTTCCTTCTTCTTTCTTGTGTAGTACACAAACAGCATTTGATATAGCATGAGGGTCCTAGATTATAACTCAAGAGCTTAAATTGGACCCCAAAAAAAACTGTATCTTCAAGAATAATAAAGATTAAGAACTTAATCAGAAATGGGGTACAAGAGGCTGATGCTTATAATTTAGAACAAAACCAAGTAATAGAACATGATATAGAAGATTCCGTACTTTCTTATAGGGCATCTCGAGCAGCAATCCGGCAAGTGATTGAATCGGCCAGCGAGGATATCGATAATTCCAGGCTTGATATTTTGTAATGCTGAAGAAAATATAACCATCATCAGCAGCTAAAAAAGCAGAAGCAGAGTGGGATTTTGAGCTCATAATCGAATCAAACCTTCTGTATCTGGGCTTTGTCTGCTCTTCCTTCCAACTCCTCCAAATCAATCTCTTTTCCATTGATCAGCTTCTCTACAGCATTCATCTGGTGGACTTAATGCCATCCGTCATCAATATCATTGATTTTAGATTAACTCCAAAAAAAAGAAAAAAAAAGAATTATAGGTTCCCAGGCTTTCAATTTTATATTTGGATTCTAACAAGCAGGGTACATAATCCAGTGGGTCCAGATTATTGGTCTACTGGGCCTCACCGAGGATAGACCATGCTTCAAAAATCTTCTCAATAGTCTCTTAACCTCTTGACCTAGACATACAAATTGACAGTTCCGAAGTAATAGAGCAACAATCTGCATTCAAACGAAAAAAGGGCCAAAGCTTGGAGGATCTTCGAATCTGGGAGAGTTTTGGGGAATGGCCCATCCACAGTGGTCGTAACAGAGCAATGGGTTGGATTACTGAACCATGAACCCTACGAGTCAGAACTGAAAACCAAAGTATCCTGTGAAAAGTCTTGAGCCAAGGATCCAAATTGGCCTCCAAAATACATATACCTACATACATTCACACATACATCAAGGGTTAAAAATTGGTTTCAGTGTAATGGATCAGTCACGACTGAAACCAGTGTGTATCTACAGTACCAGCCGATATGGGCTGATACACATATCCGACCCATACATAGTGGAACATATTAGATCAATGGTTCAGATCACTATATTTATCATGATCTGTACCATTTAGCAAGAAAAGTTGGTTTTGAACTTTCAGTTCTGAATTGATACCATAAAGGGGAGTTATTGAATGCTTTGGCAGCGTGTGATGCCTGACACGCAGGACATCAGAAATTGATCAGGTGGCACAAATTAACTCAAATTAAAATGATTAAATGTGGAACCCACTGTCCCCAAGTCTCGGTCCCAAAGTCAGATTCATTAGTAATCCTAACCTCTGATTTGTGACTCTTGTTTGTTGAAATAGGACCATTGGATATTTTTCATTTTTAATCATCCAACAAATGTTCTAGTCATGTGGTCAATAATTTTTATTTTTATTTTATTTTTATTTATTATTATTATTTTTTTTGGGTTCATGATACATTTAATGAGGGATATACAATTTGGACTGTTTAATTTGAATAACTCATATGATGAGTGTAGCTGAAATGAGGATGTTCAGATGGATGACTGGCAAGATGAGGAAAGACAAAATTAGAAATGAATGCTTCGAGGGAACTTAGGAGTAGCACTAATTCGTAATAAGATGAGGGAAAGTAGACTTAAATGGTTGATCATGTGCAACGGAGACCAAGAACTGCGCTGGTTAGGAGTGAGTTGGTACAAGTTGAAGGCTCTTAAAAGGGCAAGGGAAAGGCCCAAAAGGATGTGGGTGGAGGTATTGTATTAAGAAACAACTTGATGACCTACGGTCTAACTGAAGTTATCAGCCCTAGATAGAGTAGAATGGTGGAACAAGATTCACATAGCCAACCCCAATTAACTGGGATGAGGCTTAGATGATGATTATGATGATGAATTTGAATTACTCATATGCCATGTTTGCAACTTTTAAGTGCCTGCAAATCATCTATCAAACTCTACAAGGTTTCTCTCGTTGATAAAAACAAAGTGTTGGTGTTATGATTGAGGCTTAACAGATGAGTCATTATAGTTTTAAGTGCTTTGACACAGATGAGCTGCTTGTCAGTCCAATGTGATGTTTTTTTGTGGAATCCAAACCATGCATTGGGTGGTACCACAATAAGATAAGATGCCCCCAAAATCAAGCTGATCCAACACTCAGGTGGGCCATACCATTAAAAATAATGTAAAAATGTGCCCGAACCTACAAACTCAAGTGGTGTGACCCACTTGTGTGTTGGATATGCTCGAGTTCTGGGGAGTCCATCCTGATTGGGCGCACCTTACAAACGGTTCGGATGGCGTATAAACATTATGGTGGGCTGCACACTTGGCTGGCGGTCCATTTATCTTTCGGCCTCCAGATGGATATATGCCAGTGTTAAAATTTATTTTATTGGCATTAATCTTGTGATGATGATCCTCTCGAAGTGATTTGGCAGGCAAAGAGTGTGCTTACCTCACTGGAGAGCCTTAGGCATATATCTACTCGGCCTCCAAAATACATATACCTACTCTCACTTTGAAACCATGCAAGTCCTACATAGCTTTCCACTTTCTTGAACTACTAGATCCTATTGCTTCCAGTTGCTAAGATCCCCCCCTTCTCAGAATTTTGTGCCTTTAGCCATCACAACCAAAAGAATATTCATGCAATCATTAGTTTGACTCGACTGGACTTGGTCCTGTCATTTTTTACTCCCCTTTATCAGACTAATTCAAAAACTCAAATTTAACAAAAGACTTTGTTGATCTTGTCTTCTTTAAGATAAGTTTAAAGCTATTAACTATTGGAAAAAATCTCCTTCCCTCCCTGTTATTATTGACTTGAGTCTTGTAAAGACTCCAATGAATCTTCAAGTTGGGAAAGAGAAGAAAGTGCTTTGGAGAATGGATCTGCTCGCTATTTGGTGGGCTATTTGGGAAGAAAGAAATGCTGAGTGTTTCAATAATGCTCAAAGTTGGTGGAATGCACCTCCCAAAGTGCTAGATCACTGGTCATAGAATGGGTTTCTTCTGCTTCTAAGCTAAAGGGATGTAATTTGGATTTTTTTGGGCTGCAGTTGGGTTGCTTTCTTGGTTCCCCCTTTTTTTTTTTTTTGAAAGATGAAGAATTTCATTAAAAGGAAAAAGGCAAAAGACAGAGATAGGCTGCTGAGAAAGCAGCCGACAGTTACACCCCTAAGAAAAAAAAAATCTTGACCGTAAAGGTTCCCCTTTCCTGTTGTAGTTCCCCCTTTTTTTAATGTTGTTGTTTTGCTGCTTTCGTTTGTTTTAATACAAGTTTTGTCATCTTTCCAAAAAAAAAAAAAATCTTCAAGTCATACAGTGTGTTGGATTTTCAGGTTTGCTATGCATGTAATGTAACGTTTGTACTAACAAGCGGGGGTGGCTAACATGGAGTGTGTGTACTGACATGGGTGTGTACTAACAAGCTCACCTTTAAAAAAAAAAGAAAAAAAAAATGTAACGTTTGAACAAGGTCTGCCTCTAAGACTCAAGAGAAAATTACTACTAAACTGGTGATCTCTGGACACTGCACTTCTCATCAAGGCATAGCCGTTGCCATAGACACAGCTGTAAAGGTGACTTAAAGGAGTTCTTGGCAAAAAGGAATATGCACACATGCAAGGTGAGAAGACGCAGCTAAGGAGACCACGAGCAGAGCCAACTTCAAGAAAATGCAACGCAATAACTGAAATTTTACGAACTTCTGTTCATCATTTCAATGCAATAATTGATACTTACAAACTAATCCAGAAATTATCAACAAAAATCTACTGCCATTTGAGAGTTGGAATGATAATAGAAGTGGCTAAGTTAAATTTCATTTTGACAATGCAGGAGAGAGTTGCTAGGGGCAAAAATCTGCTGGCAATTAGTTGCTTGAGATGATCAATTTCATCTCTACTACGCATATGAGAGTTGCTAGGGGCAAAAATCTGCTGCCAGTTGGTTGTTTGAGACGATTAAACTATGTAATGCAAAAGAAAATGAGATGGATTTTTTTTTTTTAAGTAACGGAATTTATTAGGAGGGCCAAAAGGCCAGCGAGGACAAAAGCAAACAGAAACAAAAATACAGACCACAACTCAGGACACCCACTCCCTGATACACAATTTAGCCCAAGTAATAGCCTCCAAAAAATGAGATGGACTTTCAAGCAAAAGAAATGACATTTCGGTAATTAGAGTGAAGCAATATCTTTAACCAAAGAGGCCTGCTTTTTACAACTGCTCCCATCTCACCCTTGCCTTGAAAACCACTTCTTTTCTCCACGTGCATCGTACCAGCAGTATCTGCTGGTAACTGGAATAATTGGTTAAAAAAGCAACAACCACTACCTTCCATCTTCCCATACCTGCTGGTAACTGGAATAATTGGTTAAAAAAGCAACAACCACTACCTTCCATCTTCCCATACTAGACTACTAGGTTGATCAACTACTGATATCAATGATCAAATTCCCTTATTTGGCCAACTCTTCAGTGAAGGTGAATCATTTAGTTTCATCTAATGGTTGTGGGAAATGACTGTAGTCTGGGTGCTTGGAGAATAGAGCATGACATCAACTTTGATCTTAGACTAGCTAGATGGCCTAGCAGTAGCAGGATCCTTAGTTGTAGTGCATAAGGCTGAAGAGTTAGTCAACAACCTTGCTAAAGGAATCCTACGAATAGCATTATGTAGAGGAAAGCGACACCCCTCTTGTAAGTGTTTCTTCCTTTATTATTCATGTTTTTTTTTTTTTTTTTCCTTTCATCATCATCGTGGCCTCATCCCAACTATGGTTGGCTATTTGTATGTCACAAAAGAAAAGAAAAGGACATCTATTTTACAGTGCATGCAAATATATATGCAAACAAGCTTATGTTCATGTACAGAAGTCAGAATCATACAAATTAGGCCTATGTAACTTGGATAGTGACATGTGTGTCAGTGTTGAACATGGTAGCTTTTGAAAGTCAGATTTGTTACCATGTCCTAACAGATACTTAAAAGCAATAAAATATTATATTGCAATTGCCTATTTATACATAAAACATCCCAAAACTAAATAAGTAACAATAAACCTAAAATTCAATTACTTGTATTTAAGCAAGTACCACAAAAATAAAAGGCAATGATAGTCATATGTGTGTGTGTGTGTGTGTGTGTGTGTGTGTGTGTGTAAAAGAAAAAAGTTCGTTTTATCAGTGAATACAAACATTATGATAATGTCTTCTATATTAAAAATAATAATAAGAAGAAGAAAGAAAGATATTCCCATATGAGCCATGTTCAGGAGTGTCATACATGCAAACACCGATACGTTTGAAGTAGTACAATTTCAAAAGTTTCAAATCTTTGCCATTTAGGATGAGTTTCAAATATGAGAAACAAAGCCACCCAATCAAAACTGCATGAAAGGGATGCATTTAACAATCTCACCTCATCAGGAGAAGCATTGAAACGAGCCGCGAGAACATACTTAGAGTTCTCAGAGATTCCACATCTCCTCAATGATTCTGATATCTGGTAGAAAATTGAAGTTCAAATGTTAACTATTCCAAGTAAATGAAAGAAATAAACCCACAGTGAACAGAATACAGCAAGATGGATACATGTTTGGATCCTGAGTAATTATAAACAAGCTCTGAATGAAGGGTGCGTGTTGTCAATGATCCCCTTGATTTGGCTAAATGTGCTTTATGTGCTGCCGCTAGAACAGGGAAAACGTCTGGTATCTGTCCAGTTTTTTTTACAGAAATGACATTAGAGAAAACTTATGAAGTAGCGCTGATGCAGCACAGAGTGGAAATGAGGCAAATTTGAAAAGAATTTAGATCTGAAATCTATGTTATTTCTGAAGAATTGTTGCAGAAACTTTTCATGAAACTCCACACAAAAGCAGAATTTGTAAAAAAATAAAAAAATAAGGACTATTGGAGGATCTACAAAACAAACGGCATCATGCCACTTGTTTTGGAAGCCCCGCACTCCACAAATTAACTCATTATAGGAATAAAGGAAAAAAACTTCAATTTCCTTAAAAAAGAAGAAGAAGAATCTTCAATCACCAAATAAGCACGTAAAGTTCCATATGTATGGCCTTTGTATATACAGGCTGTACAGCTTAAAACAGAAGAGTACTAGTTAATCAGCAAATAACAATGTAGAGTTCTATGCTTTCAATATCTAGCCTTTGCACACACCAAATTCATAATTTAACTACAACACAGATTATTGCTTGTGAAGTGAGTCTAATACAATGGGAACTGCCTATTAAACTGGAAGCAAAGGAAAGTGACCTGTTAATAACAAGCCAAAATGTGTGTATGTATGAAAATGCACGTGTGAAGAGTGTATGTATGATCAGTGTGTCCACAATCTGACCAGAAAACCTATGGGGCCCACAAATTGATTCTGATCAACTATGGGGCTGATTCCATTAATTCCCCTCAGCTTAAAAACTACTCGCCCTTAAGTTCTATTTCTGATCCAGTAAACCTACATGTTAGCCCAGCACAACTTTTGTTAGGATCCACCACAGACCACATCACTTGCACTTCCATGCAACCTAAGCCTTCCATTGTATCTTCAATTTCTTTTTCAGTCTTCAAATTGTTTGCTCCAGTATTCATGTCAAGATTGTCATATCCATGTTTGCCTCAACAAACTCCTTAATCAATTCCGCTGATTTAGTCATCTCTCCATCCATCTATTTATCTGTAAATCAGAAATTTGTTCCTTCCATATTAATTTCCAAATTCTTCTCCAAATCCATTCATTGTTGCTTCCTTGATACGACCATCGATCCAAGCAGATCCTAGGTGAATCCAGCCTTTAGTCTCTTGGCATATCCACCCATGGACCACTTCCAGGGCCATTTGGCAGCATGGATTTGGATTTTGACTTAAGAATCCAAATCCAGGATTTTTAATCCCTTGATTTTGCATTCTTTCAGTTGAGTTTAGCAAGCCTGGATTTCAATGCCATAGAATCCAGATATTGTGTTTGGCAACTTGGATTTTTACTCGAGGGGAATCCTAGAATAATGTTGCGCACATTCACGGGGCAACGAATGTAATGAGGTAGAATCATCTCACATTTTCCAACATGACATACGATTGCACCATCATTCTACCGAGCCGATAATAAGATAGCCTTGCCCATAGAGCTGTACACGAGCCGAACCGAGTTGAGCTTGGCCCAGCTTGCATCGGCTCGGCTAACAGGCTACCCCAGGTCGAACTCGATCCTCGAGCCTAACTGGCCAGCTCGGCTCGGCTCAGGCCAACTCGAGCCGAGTTTGAACTTGATCTTTCGAGCCTACGAGCCAAGTTTGAGTTTAGGTTTTAGGGTTTTTAATATATACAATATATAATATATAATTTATTTAAATATATAAATATTTACAAATTATTTATATTAAGTGAACCCGATCTAAGTCGAATCGATTCAAACCAAGTCAAGTTTGAGTCAAGTTCCGAGCTGAGTCGAGTCGAGCTCGGTCTAGCTCAGACTCGGCTCAAAAAATTTTTGAGCTCAAAAAATCAACTCGACTCGGCTCGAACCCAATTCGAGCCAATTTGAGTCAGTTAATCGAGCTAACTCGGTTCGTGTACAACTCTACTTGCCCAAAAATAAGGCAATTTGAAGCATTAGGTAGCCCATAAAAGTGGTCCCACTAATTTCATAATTCAAGCAAAACCACAAATTTTTGTATGGTTGTCAATTATTTTATATGGTGTGGCTCAAATAGTGATTGCATATGCTTGATTTTGGAGCATCCCATCATCACGGTGGGACTTAGTGCACAATTGGATGGAATACACACTACAAGGTGGGCCCCACCCCACACGGTCATAAGCAAGTGAAGAGGTGAGTAGGCAAGGTGAATAACTTTTTGCACACAAGTGAAAATGGAAAACATCCGATGGCCTTGCTTCCAAGATCAAGTGTCCACAAATAAGAGATTTAAGATTGTTTGACTGACATGATCTTGCATGAACAACGACTGTGGGTTCCACAACTTGGTTTAATGTGAGTTAATGTAAACGACATGTACGCTTTTTGAGTGCCCATGTATTAAGCATCATATGTAATCGAGTACCATGTATCCCTTGTGTTAAACCCATCTTCTTCTTCCATTGATAACCCACTGCATTAGCACTAGTAAAAAAACTGAAGAAGAAGAAGGCAAGGGCAAGGGCAAGGGCAAGGGCTGTGTGTGTGTGTGTGTGTGTGTGTGTGTGTAGAGAGAGAGAGAGAGAGAGAGAGAGAGAGAGAGAGAGAGAGAGAGAGCGTCTAGCACGGGCAAGAGAAGAAGAGGGTATGAATGCCTTAGAGAGGAGAGAGTAGTGATGACAGTTGGAGAGGATTAAAAATCCAAGATTTTGCCCCCCACATTTTCTAATGGAATTTAAGGGATTGTTTGCCAACACAGATTTTGATGATGACATCACTTCATGTACACCCTTGCGTACGTATCAGAGGTGGAGGCGGGTCATACCGATTTTCCTATAGCTAGGTGAGTATCCGTGATCGTGCTGAATACGCCATGTGCATGTGCAAGCATTTGGAAGGCCCTACATTGGGAAGATGCACATGGGTTGTTTTGTGGAGTGATCCAGACCGTTGGATCGGAGGGACATGACGATCAGGCCGTTGGATCACGTGATCGGGCCATTGATCGTGGAGCGTCCACACTAGTTTTTCTTATATTTTATCAACTTATAGGATTTAGTTTTGCTTATGTTATGTTTGGACACTATTATGTGTTTTTAGTTGATTTCTATTTTCGTTAAATTTCACAAAAACAGGGTGTTTATTGTAATTTTTGAATTTTCTTGAAGCTATAAAAGAGGGTGGGCGTGTGACCCTCTCCCTCATTAGATTTTGTGATAAAAAAGAGAAAATAATGCAGGAGCATTTTCACACTGGGCTCGAGTGGGGTCGCCTGTTGGATGCAGGGGCACACTTGGGGTGGGTGACCCATGCGATTTGGGGCCCACGGGGGAGGTCTCGTGTTCGAGACTCCTTACCAGGGGTGATTAATGCGCATTTCACACCGGGCTCGAGTGGAGTAGCTCGTGAGATGCGGGGACACACTCGGGGTGGGAGGCCCATGTGATTTGGGGCCCACGAAGGGGGTTCGGCTGAGGTCCTAACCCATGAGATGTGGGGCCTGGGCTATGAGATAAAGGGATTAATTCGCCATACTCTAACAGTTCGAGCTTTTAGAGCAAGTGGTTAATTGTCCTGCATCAAATTGGTATCAGAGCGGGAGGTCTCATGTTCGAGACTCCTCACCGGGGGTGATTAATGCAGGAGCATTTTCACACTGGGCTCGAGTGGGGTCGCCTGTTGGATGCAGGGGCACACTTGGGGTGGTGACCCATGCGATTTGGGGCCCACGGGGGAGGTCTCGTGTTCGAGACTCCTTACCAGGGGTGTTTAATGCGCATTTCACACCGGGCTCGAGTGGAGTAGCTCGTGAGATGCGGGGACACACTCGGGGTGGGAGGCCCATGTGATTTGGGGCCACGAAGGGGGTTCGGCTGAGGTCCTAACCCATGAGATGTGGGGCCTGGGCTATGAGATAAAGGGATTAATTCGCCATACTCTAACAATTCGAGCTTTTAGAGCAAGTGGTTAATTGTCCTGCATCAGAAAAGCTTTTGCTTTCTTCTTCCATCTTCATGCGATTTGAAGATACTTCCATGCGATTTGTAATGAAGATTTGTGCGATGCTAATCTTCATCAACGGAGGTGCGAGGTCTCCATCTATCCCCACACCATCTTCTCTCTTCTCCTCCATCAAGGTATTTTCTTCGAATTCTTCGATTCTCCCATCTTAAGCCTTCATCATTTCATAAGCTCATCTTTCATTTACCTATCCACAATCTCAAACCCTAACCGACCTAACCCGTCCATCCTACGCTACACGTGTGAATCCTTCGAGTTGGCCGTACGGCCACACCTTGCCCCTTTTGGCTTTCCATCATCCTTATATCAAAACTCATTTCTTCTATTTTCAAAACCCTAACTATAAATCTAAAATCCCTAATTTTCCTACTTTCCCAAATTACCCAAACCCTAGTTTTTACCTTAGGTTGTAGTAGGTATTCTACTTTGAGATAGAATATATCCTATGCTAATTGGATGTCCCTACATCCATTAGATCCTGTGTGATGATGTTGGTAACTTAGGCTAGGATCATGCATGATGTACTTTTGGTTTTCATGGGATTCATGATGATTATGGCAATGCATGTGTTTTTTGTTAATTATCTTAATTATGCTACTTGATCTCACATCTTATTTGGTTCATGCATCGGTCATGCATCAGATTTTGGTCAGTTATAGGAACTACAATCCAATATTTTCAATCCAAATCATGTTTGACAACCCGCACGATCCCAAATTTCAAATCCAACTTGGATTGAAAATCCTCAGAAGGGCTCCTTCCAAAATCCAAAAAAAAAAAAAAAGTGTGGTTCAAAATATTGTATTTTTAATCTTCTCCAACTATCATAATTGCTCTCTCCTCTTTAAGGCTCCCTCAAGTCAAAAACCAGGCTACCAAACGCAATAAAAGAATGCAAAATCTGAGTTCAAAATCCAGGATTTGGATTAATAAGTCAGAAGAATCCAAATCCATGCTACCGACAACCTCTAAAAGGGGCCCTTTTGAGGATTTTCAATCCAAGTTGGATTTGAAATCCAGGATTTTAACGGTTGTCACAAGAGCTGGGCAATCTTGACCCGATCCGACCAGATCCGACGACCTGGATCGGTGCGGATCGAGTAGGACACTTCAGATCCGAAGGTTTTTCGGGTCGGATACGGATCCATGCTTACCCGTACCGATCCGATCCGTAATCCAATCCGATCCGACCCGGTCTGGAGTGAATAAACACACGCATTTTCACGGTGGGCCCAACAGAGTTTACTCAATACTAAGCAGAGGCAGATTTGCTGGTGTACCACACACCAGCTATATAGTTGTTGTAGGTACGTGTCGTGTACGAAGACTGGCAGAGACGGTTTGGCTACTCCCCCTGGTCGGTGCTCTGTGGGCCCCACCATGATGTATGTGTTTCATCCATTTTACAGATCATTTTAGGGCTTTAGAAAAAAAAAAAAAAAACGATGGGGATACAAATCTCAGGTGGACCACACCACAGGAAAACAATAATGATTGGATATCCACCATTATAATCCTCCTAAGGCCCAATGTACTATTTATTTGACATCTAATCTGTTGATTAGGTCATAAGGAACCAAATTAAGGGAAACAATAAATATCAGCTCGATCAAAAACTTTTATGGCCTCCAAAACGTTTTTAATGGTCAACGTTCATTAAACACTGTTTCCAAAAATGTGGTCTACTTGAGATTTTGATATACCTCATTTTTTCTTTTTTTGCATAACATAAAATGATCTATAAAAATAGATGGAGGGCATGGATGAAGCACATACATCATGGTGGGGCCCACAGAGCACCGATCACTAGCCAATGGCCGGTGGCAGGGGGAGTAGCCAGTTTCCAGCACTCCTCGAGCTCCGAGTTGTACGAACGGTTCAAAGAAGATCAGAGATATCTGGGCCCCACAGTGATGTATTTATTATATCTACATCGTTCATATATTTTTAGAGATCATTACAGTACATCATCAAAAAAATGAATAATATCCAAAGATCATTTGGACCACACCACAAATAGCAGTAGCGAATGATTTTCACCGTTAAACAATTTGTGTGGTCCACTTGATAGTTAGATCTGCCTTATTTTTCGTCTCAAGCCTTAAGACGAGCTCGCCAAATGAATGGACGGTTTGGATATAACACATACCCCATGATAAGACCCACAGAACACGCTAACGTCGATACCTACAAATGTCATGCTGTGTAAGCTGTGCTTGCGTAAGAAGCAAGTCACTGCCGTTTCGTGCAGTGCACGTCAACGGCTCGGTAAAGACATGGTTACAGTAGATGGATGTTCTTGCAGACCCATGTGGGGCCCACCTTGATGTATATGTTTTATCTAAGCCGTTCATCGATTTTGAAATATCATTTTAGGCCTTGCAAAAAAAAGGGTATATTAAATGTTGAAGTGGACCACACCACATGAATTAATTGGATTAAATCATACAATCTGAAACGCACCCAACCCGATCCGACTCAGTTTTCCTGACCGAGTCGGACTCGGTTCGGGTCAGGTGACCCAGATCTGGTCACGGATCGGATCGAATTCGGTTCAATGCATTGAAATTACGGTTCGAATTGAGTTGGCCACAATCCGATCCGATCCGGACTGATGCCCACCTCTAGTTGTCACACATGATTGGGATAGAAACTCTTGGATTTTAATTCATGAATACCAAATCCACATTGCCAAATGACCCCTTAGATTCATCCATTAATGCTTCCTTTGGGTCCTTCACTCAGATTTTTATTGTACTTCTAGAGTCTTTCATTAGTTAATATTTCCTTTAGGTCCTCCATGGATTTTTCTTGTACTTCTTAAGTCTTCGAGGACATCCGGATCTTGGGTGTTTGCTTCATAAGGAATATTTTCCTACCCTTCAAGAATAAGTATTCTTCACCCCAATATGGATGGCATTTCGATCCTCTCCACGGCTTTCCAAGAAGCATATGGCAATTATCCATAGAAATGGCCTTCGTCCACACATTTGCCAATGTAATATTCCCTAAAGGAATATGTCAAAAGGTATGATGGTTTGGATGTTCTTTATAATTTTAGAAAATCATCCAATTTGGAAATTTCGTTAACACCTCCCCAGAGGTGAAATCTTGCAAATATTTCCATCGTTTGTCATCTTCATCATTCCTTCACATACCATACATGGAGCTCTAAATAGTTCTCATGAATCCATAGTTTTTGGAAAGAATAATAATCCAACCTAAGAGTGGGACTCACATAATGACGCAGGGATGAACGTGATGAGGATAACTACTCCGAATCCACGGAGCTTCTCTAGACTCCTCACAGAGACTTCTCGAATCCACGAGGAAAGAAAGCAGAAAATAGAAATAAATTCTACGAAATTCGGAATTGATTAATTGATGACTAAAAACACAACCCTTTAAATAGGGGTACCAAGCAATGGGAAAGAAATCAGAATCAAACTACAACTAAAACTCCTAGAAATCGCGACTTACTATAAATAGTAAACTTACTATTTATAGACGGTCGCGATGTCTACTAGTGCGCAAGGTTTTTGGCCAAAAATAGTAAGTGTCCTATTTGGCTTCACTAAACCGTTCTCCTAATTATTCTAAGCTCTTTTCACGTTGGGCGCAACTCCTGAAGCCCGACGGATGAAGAGTTATAATCAAACTAAAACTTACTATTTATAGTAAAAACGAAATTAAAGCAGGGAAACGACCGTCGATCCAAGGGTTTTTCGCAATTCTGGGCGTCGCCGGCGTAGCTGGGTTGGTTGGCTAAAGTAGCTCGTTCTACCCCAAAATCATATATTTACGTCAGGTAACTCATTTCGGATTGCAAGATACGCTCGATTTAAGGTCCGACGGTCCGGATCACTTCTGTCGTCGACCGGGCCTTTTCTGATCCATCCTGGCCATGAAACTGTCCGCGACCCGCTCTACATCAGTCCCCTCCACTTCAAAAGAACTCGTCCTCGAGTTCTCATCCTGCACTGGTTCATGATACTCGGTCAGGTCCACGACGTTGAAAGTCCGTGAGATCGCCATGTCATTTGGAAGATCAACAACATAAGCGTTGTCATTGATCTTTCGAATGGTTGAGACGGGTCAAATCTTTTTATTTTTCAACTTGTTGTACGTCCTGGTCGGAAATCTCTCTTTACGCAGATGGACCATAACTCGATCGCCCACCTCGAACACTTTTTGTCGCCGGTGCTTGTCCGTTTGTTCCTTATACTTCTCGTTTGAGGCATGTAGCTTGGTCTGCACTTCCGCATGGATGCCCATGATCTTGTCTGCCATATGTTCTGCTGCAATGCTCGTGCCTGGGTGCTTGGGCAGAGGGACTAAGTCAAGCGTGTGGCGATGCACTCGTCCATAGAAAATCTAGAATGGTGATTTCCCTGTCGAGCAGTTCACCATGTTGTTGAATGCAAACTCTGCTTGAGACAAGGCCAAATCCCACTGCTTCGGTTTTTCTCCTGAAATACAGCGAAAGAGGTTTCCCAACGTGCGATTCACAACTTCGGTCTGCCCATTAGTCTGTGGGTGGTAAGCACTACTGAATTGAAGTCGTGTATCGAATCAAGTCCACAAAGTCCGCCAAAAGTGGCTAATGAACTTCGTGTCACGATCAGAAGTAATGGTCTTGGGGACCTCGTGTAGCCGTACGACCTCCCTGAAG
The DNA here is from genome assembly GCA_021015155.1 of Magnolia officinalis. Lineage (NCBI taxonomy): Eukaryota > Viridiplantae > Streptophyta > Magnoliopsida > Magnoliales > Magnoliaceae > Magnolia > Magnolia officinalis. The sequence goes on along the minus strand of JAJHSJ010000004.1, from coordinate 13,769,874 downwards.
AATAGATTCGCGATGTGTGTTGCATCGAGGGTCTTCTTGCATGGGATAAAATGTGTCATCTTGGAAAAACAATCTACCACCACGAACACCGAATCCATACCGCGTTGTGTTCATGGGAGACCAAGTACGAAGTCCATTGATAAATCCTCCCAAGGACCGTCAGGCATAGGTAACAGGGTGTAGAGGCCCGTATTGTGAGATTGTCCCTTGGAGGTCTGACAAACATGACAACGTTGTACGGTTTTTCTCACATCACGTACTAATTGCGGCCAGTAATACCGCTCTTCCACAAGAGCTCGCGTCTTGTCTCGCCCAAGGTGTTCACCGAGGCCACCTCGATGTAGCTCCTGAATAATCTACTCCCTCAGAGAACTTTGGGGGATGCACAATCGATTCCCTTTAAAGAGAAAATCGTCCTGTATATGAAGGTTATTAGGGTGACCTTCTTGGCACTTCATCCAAGAATTTTTGAAGTCCTCATCCTCGACATACAGCTCCTTGAGACAGTCGAAGCCGACCACCTCGTTGTTCATCGTAACAAGTAGTGATGCACGATAACTAAGTGCATCAGCCACCTTGTTCTGCTGCCCTGACTTGTGCTTCAGAACGAACATGAATTCCTGTAAAAATGCAACCCATCTAGCATGCACACGATTCACGTTAGTCTAACTATTAATAAACTTTAATGCTTGATGGTCAGTGTACAAAACAAACTCTCTTTGAATCAGATAATGCCACCAATGTCGTAGCGCCTGAACAACTGCATACAACTCAAGCTCATAAGTCGACCACTTCTTTCGGGCTTCGTTGAGCTTCTCGCTGTTGAAGGTTACCGGCCTGCCTTCCCGTGATAATACTCTTCCAATTCCGACGTATAAAGCGTCACATTCAACCTCCAATAATTTGTCAAAATTAGGAAGCACCAAGACCGGTGTTGTAGACAAACGATGCTTGATCTCATGAAAGCTCTTGTCAGCTTTATCGATCCACTGAAACGGTCCTTTTTCATGCAATCTATTATAGGCGCGACTATGGTGCTAAAATCTCGCACAAATCGACTATAGAAAGTCGCCAACCCGTGAAAACTCCTCACCTCATGAATGTTTGTCGGGATTGACCATTCCCTAATAACTCGTACCTTTTCATCGTCCACACGAATGCTTGTGGACGTTACAACAAATCCTAGAAACAACAGGCTGTTAGTTAAAAAACAACACTTCTTCAAGTTGAGGTATAACTTGTTAATTTGTAGAACCTGTAACACCTGCTTGAGATGTTTCCTGTGCTCCGCCTCATCCTGGCTATATATCAATATGTCATCAAAATATACTACTACAAATCGGCCAGTAAACGGTTTTAGCACTTGATTCATCAAACGCATAAAAGTACTTGGTGCGTTCGATAGGCTAAAGGGCATGACCAGTCACTCATACAACCCTTCCTTGGTTTTGAATGCTGTTTTCCCCTCATCACCGGGTCGGATATGAATCTGATGGTACCCGCTCCTTAGATCTAGTTTAAAAAACACCTTGGCCCCTTCTAGCATATCGAGCATGTCGTCCAATTGTGGTATTGGGAACCAATATTTGATGGTAATTTTGTTGATTGTCCGGCTGTCGATACACATGCGTCAGCTTCCTTTTTTTTTTGCGTTAATAATGCTGGTACGGCACATGGGCTCATGCTCTCTCAAGAGACCCTTACGGATCAATTCCTCCACTTACCCCTAAAGTATCTCACACTCCTTCGGACTCATCTGATAATGAGGGCGGTTGGGCATACTAGCCCCAGGGACGAAGTCTATGTGATATTGGATGTCCCTCATGGGGGGCAATCCATCAGGTAAATCCTCAGGCCAGATTTCTCTGAATTCGTTTAGCAACAGTCTCAAACTTGGAGGGATGTTTGAGGGTTCCTCTTCCTCGCCCTTCATCACTACGGCATATATCTCGCCGGTTTCCTTGAATTCCTCCATGAAATCCCGAATGGTCAAGAGGGAACTCTCCTCCACTTTAAAAGCTTCAGGGTGATTCTCTAGTGCCATAGGGGCAGATTATTTTTCGACTATCCTTGACGAATACGTAGACATTGTCTCGCCCCCAATGGGTCGCATCACGGTCCGACTACCGGGGTCGACCGAGAATCATGTGGCAAGCTTCCATGTCGACCACGTCACAAAGTATCTGATCCTTATAATTTTTACCAATTGAAAATGAGATAGTGCATTGTTCAGTTACATTGGTCTCATTCACCTTTTTTATCCAGCTAATTGAGTACGGGGAAGGATGTTTCGTCGTTAGTAGCCGCAACTTGTCCATCATCACTCTTGAGACGATGTTCTCGCTACTACCACTGTCTATGATCACATCACAGACCTTTCCGTTGACAGTGCATCGAGTGCGAAATATATTGTGTCGGTGTGGATGTAATTCCTTTCGTGGGGTATACAGTAATCGCCTCACAACTAGAAATTCGCTACGATTCTCGCCCGTCACTTCATCGCCACCTGTTATTTCTTCAGTGGTTTGTTCATGTTCATCATAGCCATGGCCTTCTTCTGCGGCCTCATCTTCAGTGCCCACTTCGTTTATAGTCAAGTGTGCTGCCGGACGTTGAGGACAGGTGTTTGATAAGTGACCTGGCTGGCCACAGCGGTAACAATATGTTCGACCTTGGCCGAACATAAGGATTTGGAATCCTACTCGGGCCCGCTGTTGTGGGTACTGCGCGTTGAGGTCTGGATGAACCGCTCCCCGTATCACAACTTGCGGTTGTAGGAGGTTGAAGACGTTCTCCTACTGGATCTTTTCCTCGTACCAGCACTGGATCCTGCGTGGGTCGAGTTGAAGGATAGGGACGAGAAGGAACTCTTGCAAGTTGTGTTTCTGCCCCACCCGCCAATTGAACTGCTTCATCCACGATCCCGACTGGGTACATCTGAACTCGATCCTGAATTGTCGGTCGCAACCCACCTATAAATCGTGCCACCTTCTGTGACTCAGATTCTGATAGATCGTTTCGTGTAGCCAACCGCTGAAATTCTTCAGTGTAATCTGTGACGGTTCGATTTCCTTGTCGGTAATTTTGGTATTGCTGGAATAATATCTGCTCATAATCACTGGGGAGAAATCGTGATCGAAGAAGACGTCTCATCCGTGGCCATGATGAGATGAGCGCCTTGTTCTGGCAGACTCGTGAGAGTTGTAATTGTTCCCACCATGTAGAAGCACCAGATTTTAACTTAAACGCTACCAATTTTACCAATTTATGATCTGACACGTCCATATAATCAAAATATCTCTCTACTTCGGCTAGTCAATTGAGGAAATCTTCTATACGTAATAAACAATTAAAACTAGGAAGTTCAGCCTTACCTCGATAGTCTCTTTTAATACGATCTAGGTGATCGCCTCCATGGATCGGTCGTCGGGCAAAACCCTCATTAAGGTCCTCATCGCTAGAACTTGAATCATCTAGTGTAGCCCTACGGTTTGCCACTGGTAGTGCTCTACAAAAATCGTGGTTGTGTCATACAACAACCATAGGTGGTGGAGCAACCATAGGTGGTGGAGCACCGCCTAGGGCTCGGGGTGGAAGTAGCTCATCCGCAAGATGGTCGAGGGTTACCTACAGCCCTTGCATGGTCAACTGACTCTCCCGGTGGAAAGCTTCCATTCTTTCCGAAAGATAACGAATCACTGGATCACCGTCCACAGGATTTTGATTCATACCTTCATTATTTGTCATTAGCCCGAGGGGAAACCTCGCTTTAATACCAATTGACGCAGGGATGAACGTGATGAGGATAACTACTCCGAATCCACGGAGCTTCTCTGGACTCCTCACAGAGACTTCTCGAATCCACGAGGAAAGAAAGCAGAAAATAGAAATAAATTCTAAGAAATTCGGAATTGATTAATTGATGACTAAAAACGAGTTCATAACCCTTTAAATAGGGGTACCAAGCAATGGGACAGAAATCAGAATCAAACTACAACTAAAACTCCTAGAAATCGCGACTTACTATAAATAGTAAACTTACTATTTATAGACGGTCGTGATGTCTATAAATCAATTTTATGGGCCCACATGAATGGTTTGATCATTTAGTGAACTAGGCTCCACAATCTGCCTGGACAATTTTATGGGCCTTGATAATGGACAAATCAATCTATGGGCCCACATGAATGGTTTGATCATTTAGTGGACCCCACACGTGATGTAATCATTGTCATGTGCGACTGCATATGCGCATGTGTGGCATATGCGAAATTATGCGATTGCATACAACATATGCGATCGCATATTGGCCATGACACATTAAATTTATTTATTTTTTGCATTTAAAAAAAAAAAACAACTTTTTGCCTATAAAAAGGCTTCCAAACCTCCTCCATTTGCAATATTCTCACCCCAAAACTCTCTTATTCTCTTACATTTCTTCCAAGCGGTCTTAATCTCTCTCTCTCTCTCTCTCTCTCTCTCTCTCTCTCTCTCTCTCTCTCTCTCCTACATTCCCTCTCTCTTGGAAGTTGGAAGATCAATATTCAAGCACTTTCAAGTTTCAAGGAAGATAGCTTGTTGATTTTCTACAATAATAAATAAATAGCTTGTTGATTTTGTTGTTACTTGTTACTTGTTAACTATATTGTTGAATGTTGATGACTTGATGTTTAATTGATTTTATTTCTTTCAAATGTATTTTAAATATGTAAAATTAGTTATTTATTAACTTAGAAAAATTCTCCTTAGTTTCTTATAATTTTTTAACTTCAAAAAAAAAAAAAAATTCCCCTATTTTTTGATTTTTAAAATTTTTCGAAACAAAATATGCAGTTGCATATGCGCATAGGCATATGCAATCGCATATGCGATTCGACAACATTGGATGTAATCAAAGTGTGGGTTCACAAGTCAAAGGGTGGGTTCCATCACAGGCTTAAAAGAATTGAGTCATTAATCATCAAATAACCATGCCAAGTTCCATATGTATGACTTTTTTTATTTAGGCATCACAAGATTTACAACTAAAACAAAGGAGTCTCATTAATAATCAAATAACCATGTAAATTTCCACACAATAGCCTTGTGTATACACGCCTTGCATACACCACTTTCCTAATGTAACTTAAACACTCATTCCTGCTGGTTGATCAAGTCTAAGAAAAAAAGAAATTATCTATTAACTAGAACATAAATTTTTTTTGAAAGATATCAACTAGAACATAGTTGCACGAAGTGACGCAACAACAAATTCAGGGGCGGGAGCAGGGACATGCCTCTTTCAAAATGTAAACAAGTATAAATTAGGTAGCGATTCGGAGTGCGAGTGAAAGTGGGAATCTGAAGCGGGAGCAACACCTAGTCAAACGGATCCTGCAACTAAGAACTGGACACAAAAGGAAAGTAACTTGCTAACAAATTGTCCATTTATGTGAGGATGAACAGTGAACACGGGTAAACAGTGCATGAAGGCAATTTGTAGTGCAATAAACAAGTTGGAGACGTCATTGCCTCTAGAGGCATTGGGTCAACACACATAGGTAGATGGATGGATAGAGCACGGGTGTGTGCGTGCATGTGTGAGGAATGAAAAGAAGGTTAAATGTGGAGAAAACGTACAAGAGATGCATTAAGAAAGGCTACTTCAGGTTCAAGTGTTCCTGCTTGCATAGATTCCACAAGTTCCCTGCAAAGGCAATCAGTTATGGGGAGTTATTTGATACTGTAACAGAGAGTGATGGTTTCATATGCATGCAATCAGAAATTGAAAACTTGGCGGGTAATAAATTAAAATTACACTGGCCAAGTCTTGGGACAACTACAATGGGTAATAACTATAAAATCAGACAAATTTGACAATCCTAACCCCTGATCAATGGACAATTGTTTAGGGCCTATTTGGCGCACGGGATTAGGTGGGATTAAGTGGGATAGTATTGTTTGACGGTAATTATTATGGGATGTCAGGGATTGTCGAGGGATTCAATCGTTTTGATCACATTCCATTCCAAGTTTGGAATGTAAGAAATCTGCATGTATATCCAGGATGAATGGGAATACCACGTTTGGAAACCCACCTGGAGGAGGAGTCGGTTACAATGAAGACGTCGGATGCAGATTTTCTACAAAAGGCTCTCATAGAAGTTTGTGTGCAGGGATGCTAGGTGGGGCCCACCATGATGTTTGTGAGAAATCCACTCCGTTCATTCGTTTTGAGAGCTCGTTTTAGGATAAGAGATCAAAAATTATTCAGAACCAAAAGTCAAGTGGGCCACACGAGAGGGAAGAGTGGGGATTTAGTGACCACCATTGAAACATTTGTATGGCCACAGAAGTTTTGGATCAATCTGATATTTGTTTTCTCCTTTCATCCAAGTCTGTGTGACCTCATGAACAACTTGGATGACAAATAAACATTATGATGGGCCCTAGGAAGGTTTCAACGGTGGGAATCATGGTCCCCACTACTTTCTATGGTGTGGTCCACTTGAGCCTTGGATTTATCTCATTTTTTGGCTCATGACCTGATGTGATCTCGAAAAATGGATGGATGGTGTGGATATAATACATATATCATGATAGAGCCCACTGAACTTCGTGACACCAATACACCACCACGCAATCCGCTTCCGATTTTTTCTTTGACTCAAATCTATCGAGGGATTCCATCCCGCAATCGTAAATCAATTGGGATTGGGAGAATCCCCACCATTCAAATTTCCATCTGGCGTAGTTTCCAAAGCCTTAATAAACCAACATCAACAAAGAAAGTTACCAAACGAGGGGTAGGTTTGAAAACGTGATTTTTGCAATTCAATCCCACCCAATCCCTTCTAATACCATGCACCAAACAACCCCTTACTGAATATGGGATATTGACTTTTTTTTTTTTCCATTTGAGCCATCCATCAGATGTGACCAGTCAGAACATCAATTCAATGTAATTGTTATTTTGTGATCCATCTAAAGTGGAACATTTGATTTGGACAGTTTAACTTCAATTACACGGCTACCACGTGTACCATTTCTGTATGAACCATCAAATTTTGCAAGGGTGTCAAAGCTTTTCACATTCATTATTAGCCAGCCTCAATCTGTAAAAAACAACACAGCTTGGCAGTGCAGGCTCACAAATAAACACACACAAACACACACACACGCTTGATGTCCTCCAATGTGTATAAAAGCATTATAGTGCCCATTGTAACAGCCTCACTCAAAGCTTAATAATGCCCATTATATCAATGCTGTAATGATAACAGGGCAACCCCATTACGTTACGGGGCCAATAATGGCTGGTGATATATTGAAATGCAGTTATTTTGCTCATAATTAAATTGCTTAATTAACTAAGCTCAATTAAAATAATAACGACATTCAATAGCGATTAAATATATTTAAAGTATTGCTGTGGTATCATATATTTGAGAATTTGATCCAGTGCCCTCAGAGCATTACAATTTATACTTCTCCGAGATACATTGGTAGCTTGGCCAGTCTGATCGACTGATCTAGTCTGTCAATTAGGTCCAGCAAAAGTTCCATGGTTATCATCTAAAAATCACACCGAACAGATGATTCTAACCATTTAATCAATGGCTTATAAAAATGGACAGTCAAGATCATTTATGGAAAACGCACCCAAGCAACAATCTAAAGCATCTATCTGTTGGACCCAACACAGATTGCTCATTGTTCTGAAGAAATAAAATTTGTCATAGAACCCCAACAATCCGATCCATGGCTTAGAAAACAGATAGCTAAAAAAAAAAAAGGATGGCCGACTTAGGACAGAAAAGATTATCCGATCAGTGTTATTTCACATTACAACCCATGAAATGTATGGTGAACCTAATGTACAGTATGGCTCGATTGAATCAACTGATGAATGTCCCTATGCAACTACAAGCATTGTAATAGGAATGTTTCTAATGCAATCGTCCCACATCCCATGCGTGCACGCTCCGTACGTGTGTACAAGAAAAAGACCACCTTCCTTTTTTAGCCCATCACCACTTCCCATTTCTTTCAAATTTCTAGATTAGGAAATTTGCTCTTTCTTTCATATCTTTATTTTAGGCAGGGAATAATTTTAAATATTTTCTTATCTAAGTATCTTCTTATTTTAGGCATTTTCTTACTTATAATGCTTTGTTATTTATGTGCTTTCCTATTTTCGTAGATTTTTTAGATTCCACACAGCCTTTATTACAGATTGTAATGTTTGATAATAAATAGAGCCTATGTCCTATGGAATAAGACAAGCTGATTAATATTCTCTTTATGAAATTCTCTTATTTTCTTTATGGTAGCTGTTGAAGGGAGGGGGAGTGGTCTCTAGGTAAAGACTAGAGGACTGTTGAGCTTGCTCACAGCCTTGCATTTGTGATCTCTAGCATTCGGCTATAGGATTGTTGGGTCTTTTCCCACAATCTCTTTCATTTCTTATTGATTTATTTGCTTTCCCTTCGGGTTTGCATCAGTTTCTCTACATATTGTACATGATTGCGAATGGCATACAAGATTCATGTTTTAGCGGCCAGAAGTCTGAGCAAGGGTATGTTCACCGTGGGCGCCATCCCACCTAATGAATGGCTTGGATCCAGCACAGGTACCCCATGTGGTCACGTGTCCTCTGAGGAATGCGTGAGAGAGAGAGAGAGAGATAAAGAGAGAGAGCGCAGAGTATTCTGACATTACATGCACTATTTCTACTTTTAGGTGATTCAACAGTACATATCTGTACTGTTGTGTTAGCATAAGTAGAAAAAGAGAGAGGGTAAATGTCAGAGAGTGAGAAAAGCAGAGAAGAAGAAGAGGCGTGTACTTGCAATTGGTGACGTCGTTGAAGAGCGCGAGTGAGAGTGTCGTGCTTCCGTTCACCTTCATTTCTTTCATTTCCTCGGCTTTTAGAGAGAGAGAGAGAGAGAGAGAGAGAGAGAGCTAGGGTTTTCGCGCTTGGCAGAAGGAAGAGGGAAAATGCTTTGGAAAAACTAACTGACGGGTGGCTTGTTTTTCCTAGACCACACGCGCACGCTCTCTTGGACACGGTACACACGTGGCTCCCGCCCTGAAGAAATGAATGCACGCTAGAGAGCGTGAAATAAATAAACGGTCCACTCCTTAGGCGGGGACTACCTTGTGGTGGCAATGGGCCGGTTCTGGTCGGGCCAGGCTGGGCCCGGGTCCGGCCTGACACTTTCAGACCAAAGTCCAGGGCCAAATGGCTTATTCAGCAGGCCCAAGCCCAAGTCCCAAAAGATAATTAGGCCCAGGTTCGACCAAACCTGATCTGACAAAAAAAATTGATAGAATCTCATTTCCCACTTGAATGTTCCTAATCTATTCATTGATTAGGTGGGTCCACGTGCACGAGTAGATAGAAGTTTTAGAGAAATGAAATCAATGCTCCACATTCAAGATAGATGTATTGCCTAACCGAGGATTGGATATATTCAGGGCAGATGCATCACTTCCACACGCGTGTAGGCCGCCGGGTTTATACCCGGGCCTACCAACTCATGAAGGTTAGATGAAATGACAATTATATTGGGACTCATTTCTAAATGGCAATTTTTAAAACTGAATCCACACATTTTCAGCCATTTGTGCAGAAATAAGATGGACCGACTTTTGGGCCCCTTAAGCTATTTGGTTAAAATGTCAGCCATTTTTTATTGCCCTATTTTTCTCACTAATAAATCCATTTTCTGGTTGGCCTGACGCCAGCTCATATGTACATCATCAGCATTAGTAAAAATAAATAAATACAAGAAATGATATACAGCCCTAATTGGGAGTTGGCGTCTAGCTCAAGAGTTTTAATTGGACCTTACCGAAACCTCCTTTGAAGGAATTTATTTGGTGCCCATATGCAAGTCACAAATCGGATGGAAAGTGACCTGTCTAACACGGCATGATCATTGAATGATCACTTCACCAGAAGAGAAGTGGTTAAGCAGCCAAAAAGTGAGTCAGGTCCATAAAATTAAAAAAAAAAAATTAAATTAAATTAAATTTTTTTAAAAAAAATCCATCTTTCAAAAGCATTAGGTAAACAGTGATAAGTGAGTAATTATGTCAAGTACTTTATGTTTGGTTTAAAGATGGAATTTCACCTAGAAAATCATATCCCAAGTATTTGATGAGGCAGATCCAAAACCCAAGTGGACCACGCCATAGAAAACACTGGGGAATGAACGTGGACCACTGGAAGCTACTTGGTTGATACAAAAGTTTTGGATCACCTCATTTTTGGGCTCATGCCCTAAAATGATTAGACGACGTGGATAAAATACATATATCATGGTGAGGCTCTCGGAGCTTATGTGAGTCTCTTTTTTTAAGTGCTTGTCAACATCTTTAATAGTGTAAATACCAAAGTTAGTCATCATTATTTATTTACTATCATTTACATACATTTACAGTTAACCAACAGGCCCAATAATGAGTAATTAGCAACAACATTCTACAGATATCAAATATTTTGGTCCGAACATGCAATGCACCTGATCCGAGGCAGTCTTTTACCACAAATCATGCTCTAAGCAATCTCAACCACATTTATTGTAAGATGACAACCCCAAACAGATTCACTCAATTGAGTTCTGCCAAAACTATACAATACACAGATTATTATCACCATCCCTTGTTTTTTCCGACGACCCGAAAACTTCCACATATCATACATGGAATTCTCACAATCTATACAAGTACAGACAAATCCCGACTGAAAACTGGGTTTCTCGGGTCACCCACACCACACCCCCGGGATTCCTCTTCCAGCTCAAATCCCCACAGGCAAGCATAAAGAATAAGCATGCAGAGACGTAGAAACACAACAACACAAGCTTATAACACACATACAACAACAGACTTCATTGATTGCGCTTCTTTTTGGTCAAGAGCATGACAATCCTCGGAAATAGTGATTTCTTCTTCTTCACCTTCAGTTCTGACAAAACATTCTCTCCATTGTTTCCTGCCATGTACACCTTCGGGCTCGATATGGTTTGGGGAGGCATGACGACAGTGTTTTGATCCTTCTCGAAGCTCTTCTGTTCTTTCCTCTCCTCAAAGCTCCTTGGTGGGCTTCTACCAGGGTTTATAACTGGGGAAGCAGCATCGCCGGCTTTCCGCCGCTGCTCATGCTCTGCTCTCCACTTCCTCAATTCCTGTTCTACCCCCAATTTCCCTTCCTTGGCCCTCTCAGCCTTCTCTGTCGCCATCCTCAGTGCTTCCTTTCTTGCAGCCACCTCCCTATTTGCTTCGTCCAACTTCTCCAAGCTTCTCAGTTCGGACTCCTTCGCCACTTGTATCTGGGATATTGCTGCAGCCACCTTCAGGTTAGCCTGCTCCTCGGCCTCATGGGCCCTCTTGCTAAGTGCGTAGTATTCCTCCAAGGCGAGCGTCACACCATTTGGCGTCTCCTTAGCTCCTGGGCTTGCAGCTGTTTCACTCTCTTGCAATGCCTTGACCGCAGCAAGTGCCAACCTCTCTGATGCCCTTGCCGCCTCTATCTCTTTCAAGGCTGCATGCAGTCTACTCTCCGTGGTGCTCGCACCAGCCTTGGCTTGCTCTGCCTCTTCCTTCGCCTTCCGTAGCTCTTCACTTGCCAATTTAGCAACTGACTTAGCCTTATCAGCTTCTTGGGCTGCTTGCTGCAGTGCCTTGGGCAGCTCCACCATCTTCTCCCTGGCTTCCTTCTCCTTCACCAGAACCTTCTCTATCTCTGACCTCATCCTGTCCAGCTCGGCTTCGAGGGATGCAACCGCCACTGATGCCATTCCTTCTCTCTGTCTCATGGTGGTGAGTGCTGCCTTTTCATTCTGAAGTTCCGATTGGAGTGACACGGCCGCAACCCGTAAGCAATTCACATCGTCCTTTGCTTTTTCAATGTTGAGCTTTACTTCTTCAAGCTCCTTCTGGGCTGAAGCAACTGCTGCTTGTATTTCTGTTTGGGTTTTCCTCATTTCTTCCCGCAGTTCATCTTCTTTTTCGATGTTATTGATCTCTTTATTCAATTTCGCTTCCATGTAAGCTGCCAATTCACATTTCAAACTGAGTAAAAATTTGGATGCACCATCTAATTTTAACTCCAGATCCTTTGCTGACAAATGCTGCTCGTTCAGCTTCTGCAGCTCCTCTTCGGCTTCCTTCAGTTCCTTCTCCCAATTCAGAGAATCTTGCTCCCTAGCCATGGCAGCACCGATTCTGTGCTCCTCTGCTTCCAAGTGTGCTGCCTGTGCAGATTCCAAGGACTCCTTCACTGTGATCAGCTCCAAAGTCAGTTCCTCAACTGCCTTCTCAACTTCCTTGGCTGCAGAAACGGTCTCCTCAGCTCTCTTGACGGCCATGTCCTTGTCGCTGACTAAAGAAGCATACTCCCCCCGCAGTACTTCTAGCTCATCCTTCACCAATTTCAGTTCAGTGACCGCAGCCGCATGCCTGGCTTTGGCAACCTCGAGCTGTGCCTTGGCTGCGACACTTGCTTCGTCAGCGATTCCTTGCTCCATCTCTTCGACCCTGAGGCGTGCAAGTTCAGAGTCCTGTTTCGCCTGGTCCTCTTCGGTTTGTGCTCGCTCCAGATTCAGCTTTAGTTCCTCTATGAGTCTCTTTGTGCTGTCTAGCTCCTTCAGTACTTGAGCTTTGGCATCTTCAGCAGTCTCTGACTGTTTCTTATACTCTGGAATCTTTTCACGTGCCTTCTCGAGTTCAAGCTCCACATGTTTACGTCTCTGAGGACAGCCAAAGGAGTAAATTTAGAATATTTACGACAAAGAATGAGAGATAGATCATTGGGATCCACAGGAAGTCTGGAGTAAAGCTTTGTCATAACAGAAAAAGAAAGTGTTTTATATTCTTAAAAGAATGATATACTGGATCTTGGCTTAGTCCTTTTATAAAACCATTCTGATTCATGGGAAAACAATAAAAATGCACTGCTTCCTTAAAAGATCGAGATATGATCTACAGCCACTCGAAATGCAGTAAATCAATAGCCGTGGGAAAAAAAAAAAAAACAAAACAATAACCATCATAAAGAGCAATAAATACCTCCATAGTCCGGATCTTATGGGCTTTCCAATCGACGATTCCTCCAAACTTGGTAACAGCTTCTTTAACGGATTCAAAAGGCGCAGCAGTGTCTACAAGGCCTCTGTTTACATCAACCTGTTTTATCTGTTCCGATGGATCAATGGGTTTTGCCTGTTTTACATGTTCGGAGTGATCAACGGTGTCAGGCATTTTGGCATGTTCCAAAGGATCAATGGGTTCCGGCATTTTATTTGGTACACTTGCAACCTCCATTTGGTGCTGACCGAGCTCATTAGACGGCACAATGAGGGGATTATCTTCCGCAACCCTTGCCCCACTGGAGGCATTTGAAGGTACTACAACATCAACCTGAACATCAGCAATGCTAACCGAACCACCGTCCAAAGGTAGCTGTGGAATATCTCTTGATTGTGCTTGAGGAGTATCGGAAGAATGAGGTGGAGTCTTTAGTGCTTCCAATGACCCAGCTGCAACTTCCACAGCTATAGGCTCCGATGTATCTGCTTTCTCCGTAGGAACAAGAGCGTTCTTCTCAAAAGCTGGACCATCACAAACACTTCCGACAGCCGATATTTCAGAATCTGTTGCTACTGTGCTCTGGTGGACAGTTTCTGGTTTTTCAGCAATAAGAGGGGTAGGAGTCTTTGCATTAATGTTAGCAGAAACACCATCCTCAGGTAGCGGTGGAGCATTACTTGGCTGTGCCTCAGGAGTATGTGAAGAATAAGGTGGAGAATTTAGTGCTTCCAATGACTCAGTTGCAACATCCACAACAGTAGGCTCCGATTTATCTGCGTTCTCCATAGGAGCAGGACTGTTCTTCTCAAGTGATGGACCATCACATATGTTTTCAACAGCTGAGATATCAGAATCTGTTGCTGCTGTGCTCGGCTGGACCGCCTCTGGCTTTTCAGGACTAACAGGGGCTGTAATTTCTTCAAGATTATTACCAGATGCTTGGGAAGGTTGAGAAGCATCTAGAGAGATCACAAATGCAGGAGGATTTCCATTAGCATTCCTCATTTCCTCCATTCCTCTGCCGTATGCAAGAACAAACCCCAAGAAGATATCTGAAATCTAAATATAAAAGGACAGCAGATAAGTCAACACAATATGCAACTAGAACCTCGTTCTACAGGTCAAAAAATAATGTCCACTTCAGCCAAAAAAACAAAAGAAAAGAAAAGAAACGAAAAGAAAAAGAAAAGGAATTCTTGCCAATCATCTCTTTAGAAGGAAAAATTAGCCCTGATTGAGCCATGTAATGGTTTCATGATGTCATAAAGACTAACATGAAAATACAGAGTAATGAATCTATGACCTGATACTGAACGAAGTTCTGTTCACATATGCAGCCAGCATAAAGGAAGTCCCGCTCGCAAGTGAAAAAGGTGTACAGAAAATAGGCTTACTAGTATGAGTGGTGGCCTTGTCCTAGAAGATGTAAAAAATATGCCACAGGAGGGTTCCGCCGATCTCAATGATGTAACGGTGTTTCCTTTAATAAAATGCAGCTCTGTGAAGGCACACAGAATATAAGTGCTAATACTGGAAAACAAGGAAACACGAGGGAAAGTAACGTTGTGACACCTAAGTGGTACTTCACCATTCACCCTCAAATTCAACCCAAGGACTCACAACAGAGTTAAAGCAAGACACTAAAAATGTTATAGAACACTTGGAATTGTGACGCGTGAAGCTTATGATGTAGGATACATGTATGGATGTCACGTTTCACAGGAGATTATTCAAAGGACAATTCATACAAATCCTAGGACCTGTGGGTTATGGGCCAAGCCCACTAAGCAATAATTTCAGCAGAACAGTTCACCAAACAGTAATTTCAGCAAGTAAAAAATTCATGTCATTTCATTAGAAATCATCCCCACATGCACACAATCATATAAAGATTAAATCGCAGGAGGTTTAGGTTGTTAGAACAACCCCTTGGCACAGAATATCAACAGAATACTCATGGGCAGATTCATACACACATAGAATTTACCATACTCATTCACCACATAAACCATGTTTAGAGGAGATGAAGATCACGTGGGATATGGGGTGGGATAAATCTGTAATTTGGGAATTGAAGGTTGTGGGAGAAATTTGGGAGAGGGTCTAGGGTAGGTTTTATGTGGGAGGCAGGGACATAGGGTGTCGAGGTTTTGGGCGCAATGGATTGAAGGATTTAGGCTAGATAGGATCAAAAAAGTTTTTTTAAAGGAGTAGAAGGAGATAGAAAAACCATACCTTGCAGAAGATAAACACGTGAGCGAGTCGCACGCCCACAAAAAGATGGAATCTCACCGCCTTGCTCTAAGTCTCATGGAGGGTTCTTCCAAGTCGCATGGAAGAAAGAAAGGCTTCTCTTTAGAAAACAAACGTGTACTCTTCATCTTTTTAGGGTTGGATGTTTTCCCCCCTTAAATAGAGTTTACATTTAAAAGTAAAATGACCAACATGCCCCTTTTTAAAATCTAGCAAAGTAGGGGCCCACTAAGAAATCCAAACCAACTAAAATGTGCAAAAAAATAACAAAACATAAATGGACACTAAAAACTGAAAAAGGACTTGATCACATGGTGGGCCACAATGTGATCGGACGCTATGGAACGGTCGGATCTCAACCAAAACTCTCAAAAACTATCCTAGCACTCCAAATAATGCAGCCCATGTGCATCCTCCCAGTCTGGGGCCTTCATGATGCACATCCTATGCACATGGGGTCTTCAAAGTGGCCCACGGGCCAGGCCCAAGTAGTGATCACCCAAATAAAGTGTGGGTTGGGTTGGGCCAGGGCCTGGGGCTCTCCTACGGCGATGCCGGTACACTTTGATGTCCGCATCAGCTTAGTTGCACAAAACATGAGAGCAAGCAAGAAGGCAAGAGTACAAAGCTATATTTGGAAACTTGAAAAAAAAAAAAAAAAAAAACAACTTGACTCGACTCAATCAATTCGAATTGACTCACTTAGATTTCTTAAGGACTTAAAAAAAGATTGATTTGGTCATGAATTGGTCAAGACTTGCTCAAGACTCAGTTGACTCGTGCAATTGGCTTGACTCTACTCAACTCCACTCAACAGAACTCGGAAAAAAACTTAACAAAAGTTTGCTCAACTCGCCAAGATTGTACAATTTTTTTGAACGTTAACTCTACCTATTTATACATTTAAAACGTTAAAAATCATCGAATCTTGGAGTTCAAAACTTGAAAAACTTGACCTAGTTGCTAGACTAGCAGACTTTTGAATTGAGTCAAATATTTGAGTTTTAAAACTCTGGTGGCAAACTCTACTCAGAAATTTTAGTGAGTTTAAAAGCTAAGGAAGTGAACGTGGTGGCAGGAGTGGGGGCAAGAGCACTCTGAAGCGCAGGTTTGAAGCGAGACAGCACCTTGGCAGAAGGCTCATGCAACTAGGGCATGAAGTGAACCCTGGTGAGATGACAATGGTAATCAACAAAGGCAACACATCCAGATGTTAGAGTTGATGATGGATGACAGACCCCATGGAAGGGTGTAGTGCATGTGCCCCATGGCAGGAGGGCTTTCCCATTCATGGGCATTCCTGAATCGAGATAAGTGATGAAGTGGAAACATAGGGAAGAGTTACGAAAAGCTATAACAGAAGTATCAAGTCAAAAGACAGAGTTTTAGAATATAGTAACAACAAATCATGTAACAACATGGGCACAGATCATGTTTGGAAAGTAAATACTGAGAGAGCATCAACTAAGAATTGTCTTGTTGGGAGAAAAAGCAAACCATGAACTCTGAGTTCTGACAGGAGGTGCTATAGCATATTGGTATCCTAGTCAGTCTCAAGGTTGAGTTAACATTTCTTTTCGTATTTTAAAGTGATCTTAAGTAAGAAAATTGAGACATGATCCTCAGTATAAATAATCATCAACTACTGCATGGTGTCAAACTGCAACAAAAGCTACCCAGTCAACAATGGTGTGCTAGATGCAAATCTCTTCCTATATGGAGTATGACATAAGGATAGTTGCTGGACAATCTGCCTTTTCAAGGGCTTGTATTGGTTAGTCTGTGTGGCTTGTGGACGTTAAAAAGGGGTGTCCTGCTTGTGATTGACCCCATAAAAGGTGTAAAAGTATTTTTGTTATTTGGGCAAACGTTGCACCAAAGCTTGCAAGGTCTCAATGAAGAGATTGTGGCAAAGTTGGATGTCAGCATTGGAAACAAGGGGAGAAAGATGTAATCAGAGATGCAGAACTTTGCAATTGCCCCATAATGCTGTCCATATAAATAAAATATTGTGCCATGTTGCACAAGATGATTGGAGAAAAAGTGTACCTCCTCACCAGCATGGTGTCTTCTTCTTCTTCTTCTTCAGATATCAGCACAATCTAAATTTAATTGTGACTAGAAGTGTAAAGATATCAGCACAAATCACTAGTATCGGTTCCTCTGTTTAATGTAACCACATGTGGCTTGAGAAAGTGACTAAGAAATACTATCTACAATAAACAGGCATCCGGCCAGTTCTGCCATGTAATATTCGAATTCTTAAAGTTTACATTTTTTACTGAGCACAATCTAAATTTAATTGTGACTAGAAGTGTAGGGATATCAGCACAAATCACTAGTATCGGTTCCTCTGTTTAATGTAACCACATGTGGCTTGAGAAAGTGACTAAGAAATACTATCTACAATAAACTGGCATCCGGCCAGTTCTGTCATGTAATATTCAAATTCTTAAAGTTTACATTTTTTACTGATAGTCTAAATCTTTTCTGTATGTACCCTTTTATGGGAAATTATTTTTGAGAACTTGTCTATTAATGTATTTAATTATTCATATATGTCTGGTAGTACATTTGATAGAATCTGTTATATGCCTATATCAATATGTAGATGACTTATCTATGATAAGAGGTTATAGGATCCACCTTCAGTGGAACTGAACTCAGGATCTTAAATTCTAGAGCTGGTAATTGTTAAAGTCTACAGTTGTGTGACAATCAAGCCTATCTTCTGATATTGCCGAGGAAATATTGTAACATAATTGTAGCAATGAATTGGTCAATGATGCTCCTTGTTTCAACATCTGACAACTGGGTTCAAGCCCATAGCACAATGGTAGGCAATCTCCCATTAGAAACTGACATCTCGAGTTCGATCCAGCTTACTAACCCAAAACATTATAGTAACAAACTGTAACAAACCCTTTCTCCATATGTATCTGGGAATTTGTTATTTACAAGATTTATGTACCAACTACCAATCCTTGCCATCCTTACTATACTCAATACACATAGCTGACTCAGGTGGATAAGAAAGTTTGTTGAACAAGGTGTTGAATGACTTCGAGTCCTTCGCTTCCTTTTTTTCCCAATCAACATCAACAACCAATCTGCAAGCCATGCCTTGAAGCATATATATTAATGAAACATAATGTTCCAAAGGTTTCAACAGCCGCATTGGAATAGTTAAAATGCAATCCAGCCTCACCTTAGTCATAATCTCATGAATCTTGCTGGTGCTTACTGAACTGGCCACTTCTTCTAACATACAACCTCAATATTCCAGGAAAACCGTAGCTGCTTGACAATATCTGCTCCTTAATTTACTTAGTGCCAGGAATGTTTAGCACTTATGACAGCACCTCACATTTACATATCCCCAAATAATCAACCATTTAAGTCCAATTGACAAAACAAATTTTTTTTTTCTTTGAGAAGCAATCAAAAAAACACAATCTCATGTACAATGGCCCAAAATCGAAGGAGCCAATGAAATAAGTAAAGGCATAAAACCACCAAATAATAAATTTTATCCAGTCAACGAAAGCTAAACCTTGAAGGGCTAACTAAAGGTCTGGCCCTTGATAGAGTGGAATGGAGGAACATGATTCATGTAGCTGACCCCAATTAACTGGGATTAGGATGATGATAATGAAAGAAAGCTAAACCTAGTAAAATCCACAAATATATTGCAGGAAATTCTGGACTTACTGTTTCAAGTGATTCTCTTAAATCAAAATCCCATCGTTGACTTAACCCATCTTCCTCATGAAGCACCTCATCTTTCCATGCTGAGTACACCACTTACCATTCACCAGTCAAAAGAAGCCAATTTGCTGTTTTGAAAAAGATAGTCTAGTTCCAGGCTCAGCACAACATACTTCGAGACAATAGTGGAACTGATGAGGACATCCGAGCAGGGCTGAGCCAGTCTCCTTATGGCTAGACGACCATTACATGGGGCCCACTTGGCCCAATTCACATTCCTAGCCACGTTGAAGACCCCAAGTGCATGTTCATGCATCTTTGAAGACCCCACACTAGGAAGATGCATGTGGGCTGCACATAGGAGCTTGATGGACACATCGGACCATTGGACTGGGTGGACACAATAATCAGACCGTTGGATCATCATTGGACATCTTAATCGTGGACCCTCATGGGCCACGAAATAACATAGCTGTTTAGATTGTTTACATGCTTCGTTATTTTTGGTATACTTTATATTTGTGCTGAGATTAGGGAATTAGGAACAACTTTTAATTTATTAAATTTCGTTATGTTAAGAATCTTATCTGAAAGCGTCTGTTTGTAAAAGGTCTTTTTTGAGACTATAAAAGAGAAAGATGGGTGTGTGAAGCCATAATGTCATTATTTTGAGAAAAAAAAAAAAAAAACTGTGTTTTATCTTCTTCATGTGATTTGAAGAATACTCCATGTGATTTGGAGTTTGGGTGTAGTGTGATTCCATACCCCATTTAACGGAGTTGCGAGGCTTCCATCTATCATCTTCCTTCTCTCTTTATTTCTATCCAAAAGAGGTATTTTTCCAAAAACTTCATCTATATTCTTCCATTCCTATTCAAGACCATCCAAATCATCTCTTTCTTCAACTTTTCATCTTCCAACTTCAACCTCAACCAAAATCAAGCATTGAGGACCTAAAAACCCTAGCCAACGACCCACATGTGCGAGCCCCTAGGCTAATCGTATGAACAACCGCTCAATCCTTTGATTTCCCCTAGATTCCCCCATCAAAATTCATTGATTCCTCATTCATAACCCTACCCTAAACCCTAGATCCCCAATTTTCTATTTTTTCCAATTTCTAAAAACCCTAATTCCAAAATCCTTAATTCCCATGAACCCTAATTTTTAAATTTTCAGATCTCTCCCTTCCTAACCCTAATCATAAAACCTACAAATTTGTCCCTTGAGTGTGGAACGTGTCAATGCTAAATTGGAAGTTTTATCCTTCCATTGGGCCCAGTTTTAATTGATTTATATGATTTCTTAGCATGCGGGTATGTGATTTAGGTTAAATCAGATTTTATTTCCTATTGTTTGCTCTTAATTACTTGGTGGGTTAGCATCTTTTGTTAATTAAATTACTTTATGGACTCTTTCATAATCTCCACATTGCATGTTAGCATTAAATCACGTGTCCTGCTTCAAGAACAAACACCTTAGAATAGAGCACCCATCCCATCATTCACCATCACAATCTCCATCCATTTTTCCTAATACATACTTGATGGCGAAACATTAGAATTGATGCTTCATCAAATTCATACGGGAAATCCATAAACAAGTTTTTGTAACACAGAAACCCAAACATATTTACCGATTCATTGAATTCCTTTGTGCACTAAACTGATTAAATCTAAGATCAATGAATTCAATAGCATGTTTTCAACCACTAGTTTTGTTAGAGTTTGTTGACATAATCTTAGTCAGGATTGTCTAGTTTCTTGGTGTATCTTGTACAGCTATGTATCCTTATCCTCTATGTACCACTTTATGTATAAAGACACATTCACATCTCAATGAAATACACAAAAAACAAGTTTCCACCATGTAGTCTCTTGTGATTAACATAATATCAAATCCTAATCAAAGGCCTTGATACCCTCCGATCATATCAAGTCACCATCTGCAACCGTCCAATCATATCATCTAGTCACCATCTGCAACCGTTTGATCGTATTTGTGACTAGGCGCACCACCATTCATCTGTCTGTGTAACAGATGCATTCACTATCTGACTTGTGCCTCGATCAGCCACCATTGCATCTGCCGAATTCATTCACCTCCTTCCTCTCACTTGATTGAATTGGCTTGAAAGCTGATTAAGTCAGTTCTCATTTAAGAAGAGGAAAATAAAACCTGCCGCACACTGCTGACTAGTCATCTCCATCTCCGACTCGGACTCAAACTCGTCCTTCACCCGGTTGTGATGAATCTCATTCCGCTGCCCTCCACATCTTCGCACACATGCACCTGTCTGCAGGAATCAGCGTATCATTTACATCTTCCAGGGATGCCATTGTCCATCCATCCAGACTTCGTCTCCATGACGTTTGCACCAACTCTGCCCTGAATCCGACAACCATTACATCTGACACCTTGAAACCAATGCCTGAAACCCATCTCCGCACCCAATCACTGGCCCAGCTCCTAGATCTGTGTTTGAAACCCATTTGTTGTCCAGATCCCATAATCCAACACCACCATTAGAACCAATCTTCAGTGTTGCAACTTGCCACGACTGAACGCCACCCTCCAGCCACCCGCTTCTATTGCTGCCATTATCAGATCCATCATTAAACCCACCATCACCGATCACTGCAACTACTAGTAGGAATTAGGTTGTAATTTGAGCCATCATTTGCATATCCTCAGACTGATGTTCAGCACCATCCCCATCACTACTAGCGGATTGCCACTACAACCCCAACCAGATCCTCTCAGGGCTTCTTCTTTTTTTTTTTTTCCAGCGACGAATATGTCGCTGACCGACATCGATGACAGCCCTATGGTTGGAATCAGCCCCATTTCCACCTGCATCTCCAGATCCTATCAGTGAGAACCCGTCGCACATAGCATCTCTACTTGTCTTCGCCTCTGCTCGTCTCCATCACCTCAATCCATCTGCCATTGCTAGTTGATAGCAATTGAGCACCAACGTGCTTGGCTCACCCTCTCTAAAATCCCCATTTTCTTCATTTGGAAGAAGAAGAGGCATGAACCTCCTCTTTTGTGCCTCTATTTCATTGTGTTCCCTAAGTGCACATCATTTGCATGCTTCACCGCTTTTTGGGACCCGGTATAGTGAAGGCACTTATAATTGCGCCTGTTCTATTATGTAGGGCCTTCTGACCAAACCTAGTTTCTTTTATGCCGGACTTTTTTACTTGGACCATGGTATGCCAAAATGGTTACGTAACAACCATTAAGTAATGATAACGGTGGTAATTGTTATGCGTTTTGGGGGCCAAAACAGCCATTACAGAAAAAATGGTCCATAATGGGGCCAAATAGATTTTATTTTATTTATTTTTTTACTTTTATTATTATTATTATTATTTTTTTTTTTGGGGGGGGGGGGGGGGGGGGGGACCGTTATGGAACACCTTGACCTGGACCTATTGCCACACCGAGCCTTTCTAGCTTGACTTGTTTCTCCAACATACAATTATGATTGGATCTGATATTCGGTTATCGTTTGCTCACCAGATTGGTTAGTTTGAACCATTATGCACTAGAATCGCCATGCACCTGAAGCAGTTGGTAACTGCAATCTGCAAACCTATTTCGACGCACTTGTCTCTATTGAATGAATAGTCAAACTCCAGCATTTGAATTTGGATCTGGATCACCTGTCGGTTCCGGCACTCATACCCATCATCAATGTTGTTGTTGTCTCACCCACGCCTGCTTACTCACCACTCATGCTACCCGTCGCTACTCAGATTTCGTCACCATGAAAGTTTTTCTATTTCCAAATAAATTTGACCCTTCAAACTCAAGTCCTTTTAAACCGCCTTGAGCTTGAAGGGAGCTATTTGAGTAGATTAATGTAATCTCAGATAGGATTCTCTTATATCTTGTAAAGCTGTGTATAAAGTTGTACATTTATGTACCAATTTGTGTATAAATACACATACTCATCTCAATAAAATACATTACACAAATTTCCACTATGTAATCTCTTGTGATTAACAAGAACCATCCAAATTCAGGCCTGAATGTGCTCGTTAGTTCACCCAAATTCAGGCCTAAAATCCCCATAATGTCTGAGCCTAGGAACACCTGAAGAAAAGCATATGGATTGAAGAACTACTCCAGCTTTGCCAGCTGGGCAACATGGTCAACTTTCTCTTTGAAAAAAAAAAAAAAAAAACTCTTTTACATTGAACAACCATGCCTATGAACTTAGTGAACTAATGCTATGAATCAGATAAAGTTGAGTTTACAAACTTAGCAAATTGATTGCTAGATTTAAGGGAATGGAGGCAAACCAAGCTGAGTGAATTGGGCACATTGAGCATCCCATGAATCATGACCAGTGGGACAAACGCAAACCTAGCGGTGAACCAAACTGAGTAAACTGGGTTCACTGAGAATCCCATGAATCATGAACTCCAGGACAAACCCAAACCAAGCAAACCACTATGTACATGCTATGGAACAAGAGCCCAAAGTTCCTCCAACGAAATACTAAGTTTCCATTGGTCAAGAAGGGATCCAATCCAGTATATCAATGTCATAAAACCTTAATAAACGTCAAGCTATAACAAACTTCACATATGCCAGTCAGCTCACAAGAAAGAATTCATAATTGAAATTAGTAAATATCAAAATTGGAAAACATAAGCTGCGTTTGGATACAAAAGTGAATTGAATTGTGAATCTCCAGCCCTCAAACTGCAGCTACGTTTCTTTCAAGTCCGATTCATAAACAACTTGATAGAACTTGACCCTCAGCATGATAGCTACTGAAGGAGAGTCCAATTTCGCAATTCCCAATTTGCTAGAGAAACAATTCCAATCTGACTCAATAGTGCATCCAAACACAGCCTCAGTTAATAGACAACAAAACCATAATATCATAGATAAGTTCATCCTCGGATCGCAAACTCTAACCATGTCATGATAACTGCACACCAAACTACAATTCGAAAATCCGATATCTGTGGCTGAACACAATAGGTGCAGTTTGGTAATTTACTCAAGTGATCAGTCATAACGGGGAATCGAGAATATGGGCTAGGAAATTGATCGATCTTTTGCTAGGAAATTGATCGATCTTTCTTCAAATCAATCGCATGTTTCATCGAGTAGAGTACTCGAATAAATCAAGGGAACCTTCGGATGGCAAAATGAAAAAAAAAAAAAAAAAAAACAGTAGACTAAAACCGCCCAAATTAAATATCTAAATTCAAGATTACGATGATAAATGAAAAATCAATCAAACATAGAAAGAAGAAAATGGTAGAAACTTTAGCACAAAAGGAAAAGAGAGAGAGAGAGAGAGAGAGAGAGAGAGAGAGAGAGAGAGAGTGGAAAGACTTACTCGGATTCTCTAGAAACAAGACAGAGAAAACAAATCGCCGATTTTCCCCTGAATTTACAGAGACATTTTAGAAATTGGAATAAAAGGTGGAGAAAAATGGAGAGGGCCGAAAACGGTAAAACGAAGGGCGGAAACACGTGCTGAGGAGCGTACCTCGTCACAGACCAGATCCATCTGTACTCGAAAGACTCGAGACTCTCTCTCTCTCTCTCTCCGAGATTTTTTTTTTTTTTTTTTTTTTTTTTTATGTAACGGGTCGTCTTTTCTTCTTTTTTTTTTTTCAATTATTACTGTGTTTTTTTCGAAGGTGGAATCTGGAAAGGGGTTTTGAGTCTTTTGACCGCAATCGAAGAGAGAGAGAGAGAGAGAAAAGGGCCGGAGCATTTCTGAGTTATTCGATGACACGCAGCCGCCTCATCAATGTAATCTGACATAGTACGATGCTTGATACGCGTGCACTCAAAAATTGTATACGTAGAATATATCAGCTCAAATTAAACCGACTCAACTGTAGAACCATTGTGTCTTTAATCAAAATTCTAAAATCAGATTGGTTTAACATTTCTAACCTCTGATCCGTTGACACGTCTATAAAAAATGGGACCAGTTAGTTTCCATCCATGCCCCGGTACTCAAGTTAGATAATCAACTAAGGATGTGTTTTTTATATTATTATACATCGAAGCTTCGACGCGTAATTTGAGCAGTTTATTTTGAATATACTGTATTCAACATATGCAATTTTTAACTGTATGCGTATCATGTATAACATTGTAACAGCCCACGCCCACACTGTATGGTATTGTCCGTTCTGGACATAGCTCGCACTGTTTTATTCTCGGGATCGTCTCTAAAAGGCTTCATACAGTATAGAGTGACAACTCCACATATAACCACCACAATTTCAGACGATACTTTCAATGTGAGGCAAAGTTTCACCTTCACTGTGTGCACAGTAGCCTGCCAGCCACACAGTAGTCTGTCAGCCATCTTGGGGCCCGCCCACATGTAACCACAGTGACGGAGTGTCACAATATCCCCCATCGAGGGCAGAGCCGTCCTCGGCTCTGATACTATTTGTAATGGCGCATGCCCACACTGTATGATATTGTCCGCTCTGGGTATAGCCTGCACGGTTTTGTTCTCGGAATCGTCTCCAAAAGGCCTCATACAGTATAAAGTGACAACTCCACATATAACCACCACAACTTCAAACGATACTTCCGATGTGGAACAAAGTTTCACCTCCACTGTATGCATAGTAGTCTACCAGCACAGTAGCTTGTCAGCCATTTTGGAGTCCGCCCACATGTGACCACAGTAACGGGGTGTCACAAATACTCTGCCAGATTATCAAAATCTTTCTATTAGAAATGACTGACGAGCAGTGAGCTCTAATCCGCTCTGTCGAAAAAACTTTGATGCTCAGGTAGAGTACAATACTTCATATGCATGCACCCATAATTGTTACATTTTTCATAAACCAAAACAGTCCAAATTATATACAATCAAATCAGATGTGTTAAATAAATAAAATAACATAAATCTAATGATGAAATATTCCGATTTTATCAATAAAAGTTCAGGATGAAGAATCAAATTCAACAAAAAAATGTCACTTCATCAGTTTTTTATTATGTTAAATCAATATAATTTTGGGTTAAAATCTATGTAATAAAATTTTTACCATAGTTTGGACGGTTAAAGATGATTTATTTTCATAAAATCTACTGTGGTTTAAGTGCATGAGTATGAATCATCACGCTCTGCCAGAGTCTCAAATTACTTCTTGTCTCAGGGTTTTCCTGGCAATGACGGAAGTGCCCTTGTCTTTTATACTTTATGATCTCTAAGAATGCTCGCTCGCTCGCATGAGATTGGAAGGAGCATCGCGATTTTCATGCCATTATCTTCTACTTTATAAGAATCGTATCCATCTATTTGTTAGGGAATTATATGAAGATAAGATAACAGAAGAAATAGATAGGTCCGCCATATAAGTATATTGAATACAGACCGTCAGTCATGTTTATCAACTGTCCACCTTCCTTAAACAACTGTGGTTCGCCCAATGAATATGTCAGCCTTATTTTTCGACCAGGGAGTCTCACATGGGATTTGATAAATGCAGGAATATATAACGTATGTTCTATGCTGGCACGTGTGACATGAGGTCCCTGACCATATGCTGATTTCACGCGAGCGAGTATACTTACAGACACGTGACTTAGCCGCTAGACATGGGAGTGAATTAGGTGTTACCCGGGCAACACGTAAGTGGGTGGTCCCTGACCGTGGGACCCACCTTGATGTATTTCTTGCATATCCACTCGGTCTATCAGTTTTTTTCCGGCTAATTCTAGGGTATTGTCCCAAAAATAAAGTAGATCCAAATCTCAAGTGGACCACACGACAGCAAATAGTGGTCAATGAATGCCCACCGTTAAAAGATTTCTTAAGCCGACCGTAATGCTTATTTGCTACCCAACCTGTTGATAAGGTTACACAAACCTAGACGAAAAACTGATGGACGGCGTGGATACACAGCACATACATTAAAGGTGGCCCATTGTCAGGGCAACGCGGACTAACGTGTTACGCAATGCATAAACGAGGCGGAATTGACACGTGCAGAGACTGATAGGTGTCAGAGGACCCGTTTTATCATACACGTGGCATACCCAGGCTGAAGAAGAAGGACGCGGATTAGATGGTCGGCTACTGAAGTGACGTCACTAAGTTCTGTTGGCTCCCCTATGATGTATGTCTTGTATACACACCGTCCATCCATTTTGAGATATCATTTTAAGTCATGAGCCAGAGAACGAGGCAGATAAAAATCTGTAGTTGATCCACTACAGAAAACAATGGGGAGAGTGATTCTTACTGTTGAAACTATCCTAAGGCCCACCATAATGTTTATTTGAAATCCAAGCTGTTCAAAAGTTAAAAAAGACATGGAATAAGGGAAAACACAAATATCAGCTTGATCTAAAACTTTTGTGGCCCACGGAAGGTTTTCATGGTAGGCGTCACTGTCGCTACTTTTTTCTATGCTGAGTCCACTGGAGCTTTGGATTTAACTCATTCTTTGGTTATTACTCTAAAATGATCTCTCCAAATGGATGGAAGGTGTGGATACAAAACATACATCATGGTGGGGCCACAGATCTTGGTGACGTCACTTCAGTAGCGAGGCTCGCTACTCAAGCTGTCAGTAGCTAATCCGCGCCCGAAGAAGAATCGCTAGTAGAGATGACACTTGGACGTAGGGATAGATAATCGTTCAATTGGTAGTGGCCCAAGAGTCCGTGGTCATGATATTAGGTCCATTGGGCCCAATGCTTTTGGGCGATCTGAACCAACACTCACGCGTCCAAGGGAAGGCAAGGGGTAGTGAATTCCCTCGACTGTGATGTATGTGTTTTATATCCACGCCGTACATCCGTTTTGTCATTTCATCTTATGGCACTTGCTCAAAAATGATACATATCCAAAGCTTAAGTGGACCACACGGTAAAAAATAGTGGAAATAACGATACCACCGTTAAAATCTTCCTGAGGCGATTGTGATGCTCATTTGCCATCCAACCCACAATATCCGCATATCGGAATGGAATAAAAACACAAATATCATCAGCTTCATCCAAAACTTATGTGGCCTCAAGAAGTTTTTAACCGTAGCTTGTTCTATCACCATTGTTTTCTGTGGTGTGGTCCACTTAAGGTTTGGATCTATTATTATTATTATTATCATTGGATGATAATCTGAAATGATCAAACAAGAGGGATAGACAAAATGGTTAAAATACTTACATTATGGTGGCCCCACAGCACCTGACGCTAAGGAGTAAGTGGCCATAGATGCCAAATATCATTCATGGACGGGAGTTCCCTGCGCCACCTGATGTACGCAGCCCGTCCATTACAAAACCCGGTGGGCCCCATTGCATTGCATATTTAAAAGGTTGCAGCCTCAATTTCATGACGCCAGGCAAAAAATGAGACGTGAACTTGGTACCACCCCGCCCTTGACTCAGCTCCCTCTTCTAATGACTTGGAGTACCGGTGGAGCAGGTACTCCAGAACTAGACATTAAAATAAAAAAAACAAATGCTTTGCAAGCAATGTTATCAAAATCATGATCCTATCACAAATCATAATAGAAGTCGAATTGTATCCAATGGTACCATAATTTGTAATATTTTTTATAATCTTTTTAAAAATAAAAAAATAATAAAAAAATAAAACTCAACATTCACCCTTTTACCATCAATATGTACAAGTAACACCATGTCACAATAATGTTAAACAATTCTTATTTTAAGTTTTTCAAGATTTTTTTTAAAAAAAAATATAAAAGGATTGTTTAATAGTTTATGATCTTATTAACTTTCATCGTTCAACACTGAGGTCTTGGTATCGATCCCTAGTGGGGGTGGCTAACAGTGAAGTGTGAACTGGCAGTGGGGTGTACCAACAAGCTAACAAAAAAAAAAAGAAAAGTACCAATCAAGCCTTATTATGTGATCATAGGCCTCATTTAGTATGAGTTATAATTCAAATCACAATTATCATGAATTATGTGAATTATAACATTCAGGCTTGTTTGATTAGCTGTAAATGCATGTGTAAATTGAGGTAAATAAATAATTATGACAAATGCTTGGTGTTTGGTTTAAACCAGCTAGAAATCTCATGCGAAAATCAAGCAAAACTCAACCTCATTATAGTTTGGCCCCACCACGCTATACGTGATATATCCATGCTGCCATTCATTTTTTCAAGATTTTAGGGCATGAGCCGAAAGATAAGGCAAAATCAAAGCCCAAGTGGACCACACCACATAAAACAATGGAGATTGAACACTTGCCATTGAAAATTTTTGAGAGGCTATATATGTTTTGGATTTGCCACATTTTATGGCTCATACCCTAAAATGATCTCACAAAATGAATAAGCAGCATGGATAAAATACATACATTATGGTGGGGCCCACCAAGTTTATGTGAATTTATTATCCTAAAAATGAAGCAGATCTAATTATCACATGGACCATACCATGGGAAATGGTGGCGATTGACCATTAATGGGCCACAAAATAGGTTAAATACTTCTGAAGTCAAATAATCCGTTTTGTGTTATTTCGATTCAAAGGAGACAACGAATTTCCACCGAGACCTAATATGATGTTTATGTGAAATCCACCCGGACTACCATGCAAATGTCCCCATGTTAGGCCCAGGGACTAAGAAACAATCTCACTCGTAATTCAAATGAACCATATAATTGGAAATTGTGTATCAAGCAAATGCAAACCCTCATAATTATATCTCTTCACATTACACACTTAATTTATGGTTGGGCTTGATTTTTTGTTCCCAGGCATAAATTTTAGTGTGGCATTTAACAATTGAAGTGGATTTTATATAACCATCATGGTGGGCCCTAAAAAAAATCAAGGGTAGACGTTTATTTCCCAACTGCTTTATTTGGTGTGGCTCACTAGAAGCCTATGTATACCTGATCTTTTGGTCGTTGACATAAGTTAGGATGATGCATCTTATGCTCAGTGTGGATTTCATAAAAACATCATAGTGGGCCATGTAAAAATTAAGGGTTGGTATCCCTCTCCCAACAGTTTCCCTTTTTATGGCCCCACTTGAATCAAGGAATAAGCCAGTTTTTATGCCATGGGACTAACATTGGGTGATGCACCTAGTGATCATGGTGAATTTCTGGTAAATATCACGGTAGGGTTGCCCGAGCCCAAGCCCCACTCTTTCATCACTAGTGTGTGCTACTTAAAAACCCCCTCTTTAAAAGTTAAATTTTGGACCATCGGAGGAATCGATGGTAAATGAGATTGAAATTACAGCCTTTAGGAGAGATTTCAAAAGTATTAATTACATGATAATTGGATTACACTTCACTCCAATTCACAGCTTCTAAACGACTTTCCTTTCAATTCATACGAAAAACACTGGCCAATTTTTTCCTTAGGGGCGTGTATGGATCAGTGGGATGGAGTGTAGTTATATGTAATGGACTTGATTCAATTACTTAACGTCATCTCAGAATGGACTAACATTCGCTGACTTATCCGCCTTGTGATGTGTGTTGTCATTTTAAAGGTAATATGAAATCCATTCCAAATCCATAGAGGAATCCATAGCTTTTCAAGACGATTTAGAAGTGATGGTTGAAAGTGCTTTAGTGGTCCGTGCAGCACTATAGTTTGTTTACTCGTCTTTCATCATCAATTTATCTTTATTTATGGATGTCATTTATGCAATTTATCGTCCGGGAGTAAGAACAATGACCTTCTAGCATTGCTTCAGAGATGACGATAAGGGATCACATTTGCAGGGAGGTGCTTTAGTAATTCCCTCTCTCCGGTGTCCTGCTATGCCAGTATGGATTTCGTCTCCTTTTAACATGATATGCCTTGGAATTGTTGTCCCACTATTTCGTTTCTAATAACGGATGGTTTAAAGAAACGTGATCGATGGAGAATAGTGAACTCGTACGAAAAAGAATGAACACCTATTGTTGAAACCTTACTGGGCCCATCGATGATGTTTATTTACCATCAAACCTATTTATAAGGTTAAAAAAAGACCGGATGAAGAGAAAATATGAATATTAGCTTGATCTAGAACTTCTTCGACCCTTAAGATGTTTTTAACAGCATGTTGTTGTAGTTCAATCAGACACAAGCCCACACGTGTTAATGAACAGCCCGTATTCAGTCAAACATATACGATTAGGATAATGTAGGGCGTGCTAGAGTCGTACTCGACTTGAGTTTGATTGAATGCTTGGAAGCCTAGGTACCAAATTAGTCGTAGGATCAAACCTATAAAAGTTGACATGGTTGTCCAACCACCAATGTGCAACGATTATGAGATTTGGAAGGGGAGGGTTAGTTCTTTTGAATGAGATTTTTTTGCCTTGAGATAATAACTTTTCTTTCAACAGTGATCACCATTCTCAGGTTTCTTAGTAATGCAATAACTGGCAATTAAAAGAATTAAAATAAATGTTGAATAACGGATTTTATTGATTTTGAATTAAGATCAATATGATCAACAATAATAAAAATAAGTAGAGAAATAAAAGATAAATATACGTGATCATCTGTGCAAACAAACAATCGAGGTGGATGGTTAGCAAAATGTGACTAGCGTAATATTGAAAGTATGAACTCAGTTAATCGGGGATTTGACGACAGAGGTTGTAGATATTTACTGTAAGACCCGTATCCTAGACCGTACTGTTCCGTCGACTTCCGTGATCCTTCCCGTTGAATTCCGGCAACCTGCGACTTATAATCAACATTTGCGATCGACCCTAGGTCTTATCCTATAGAATTGAGTCGGCTTAATCCGAGACTTGTATCATTGCGACCGCACTATCGCCGTGGTTCCGACGCCGCATCTTACGCACCGATCCGATACCCTGGACAAGAGATGTGGGCCGACGTTTATTTCAAAGAAAACGCTGCGCGTTGCAAATCCCAAGAGAATCTCTATAACAAGTCACATCTATCAATCAATCAATTCCATTAAGGGTCAAGTACACCATCACCTCACACCCATCTCCAAACAACCCATAAGTCAAAAGTTTCTTACATACCTCATACCCTTCTTATATCATCTACCCCTAAAGTCAACAAAGTCCTTACACACCCATCTCTCTCTCCCATCCATCACTCCATCACCCATCTCCCACATCTCCTTACAACCCTCTCTCTCTCCCTCATTTCACAAGCAACAAATCCCAAGCAAGAGAGGTGCACACGTCCAAGCTCTTCCATGTGAGAAAAAAGTGATTTTTGGTGGCCCACTTTCCCATCCCTTTAACTTTCATCCTAGCCATTCAAACCTCATCTCCCTCCATCAAAGTGAAGCACAAGGAGATCGGCTTTCCAACGGACCAAGAGGATCGACGGTGGGTGCTTGTTAGGCTAGATCTCTCCATGTGTTGATGATGGGCCAAGTGAGGCCTACCAATTGATGGTATGGATCTCACTTGGGACCCTAGATGTAGCCGATGACCCACCTTGATTTTATTATCATTCCATGATGGGGCCATTCTCCATGGACCGCATCATGATGTTTACTTTCTAGTCTAAAAAAGGGTCATCTAGACCTTACATCTTGGTGGAGAAGGGATCTCCACCGTTGATCTTTGATTTGGTGGGCCCACATGCGATAAGACCACTTGATGTACGATTGAATGCAAGGGAGGGCCCATAGTGTCGGGGTCTCTCCATCACACGTGTCCCGTCTCTCTCTCTCTTTCCATTTTCTTTGTGATGATGTAGTTGTGTGGCCCACTTGGATGGACCCCACTTTGATGTGTGTATTACCCACACCATCCAACCATTTGGGTGGCCCACCTGGACAGCATGTCCGTAGGTGGGGCCCACCTTAAGTATGCCTTGTGCAACTGTCCAGCGTCCAGGGACGCTGGACGTTGCAAGTCAGTGAAGGGTTAGCTGACAGTGGGTGTACCAACCTCTAAGGGAAAGGGGGTTTTGGGTGGGCCGCTCATGCAGGCCCCACCTTGATGTTTAAGTTTAATCCATGCTGTCCATTCCATTCCATAGCTCATTTTAGGCGTTGAGCCGAGAAATGAAGCCAATCTGATTTTCTAGCGGGCCGTAGCAAATGAAACAACGGCTTTTACCATTGAAAACTCACTCTGATGCTTCTACGCGCCGAAATACATCAGATATTGGGCTCGTTTGGACGGTCTTGAGCCGTAAAGTGCAATGGATGGGCTGGATTCAGCTGATGTGGGACCCACATATGAAAAACCTCAGGAATTCGATTTTTCAAAGAAAAAAAAAAAGCAGCCGTGCCTGCTGCTGCTGATGCACGTAGCAGCGTGCGCTGGCGTGAAAGGCAGGGACCCACGACCCCAGTCGTGGGCCCCACTGTGAAGTGTGTAGAACATCTACACCGTGCATGTGGTAGCCCCCTTAGGGCAGTGGGCCCCACCCAAAAATCAGCTGTATCCGAGGCTCAGGTGGCCCACATCATAAAAAATAGTGAGATTGAATGGCTACCTTTGAAACCTTTTTTTAGGCCACAGAAGTTTTGGGATCAAGATGAAATTTGTCTTTCCCTTTCATCCAGGGTCGTGTGACCTTACCAACGGGTTGGATTGTAAATAACATTATGGTGGGGCCCACGTGGGACCCACAGTGATGTATGTGTTTTATTCTCATCGTCCACTGACGGTGGGCGGTGAAACCCCCCTTATGTGTTCTATCCAGTGCGTGCGTGTGTGTGTGTGTGGTGTGTGTGTGTGTGTGTGTGTGTGTATAATATTATATATAATATTGTATATATTTACAATATATAAATCATATATATACATGATGGTGGGCCTTCATGGCACCCACCATGATGCATGTGTTGCATCCAATCCATCCAACCATTTTGAAAGATAATTTCTTGGCATGATAAAAAAATAATAATAATAAAATGAGACAGATCTAGGATTAGGTGGACCACACTATAGAAAATAGTGGGTTTGACCGTCCACCATTAAAACCTTTCAGGTCAGCGTGACTTTATGATCAAATTAGATGGGAAATAAATGTCTTGGTGGGCCTTGAGAATTTAAGGGTAGAAATCATTCTTGCCACTTTTATTTGGGGTATGGTCCAGTTGATCTTTTGATATGATTCATTTGTATATATTATATATACTTTTGATTCATTTATGGCCATCCATTGGGGCCAACCTTGGTATTTATATAAGGCCCAAGTGATTAGGCCCATCTTGTCATATTTATGGCCCGTTGTTGAGGCCCACCTTGATGTGAATGAAAGGCCCATGGATTGAGGCCATTGTGATGTATTCTAAGGCCCATGGGTTATGGCCCATTACAATGTACATAAAGCCCATTAGTGCGGCCCATTGATGTGGCCTACTTGATGAATATAAAGCCCATGTGATATGACCCATTTGATGTATTTAAGGCCCAATGAGATGTCCTTAGGGTCCATTGCAATGTGTGATTCCTCCATGGTTTGTGTAGTGATGTTTTATGGTGGGCCATGCCTTGGGAGCAATGTTGGTTTGACGTCCACATTGTAAGAATAATGTTGGTTTAATATCCGCATTATAAATCTCCCTAGGGCCCATTGATAAGCCCATATTGGTTATGTATAGGCCGTCTAGGCCCATCTTCAGTATAAGAATAGTTCATTACTTTATAACATGCTTAGTACACTTCCATGATTCATGTGCATACGCATCATATGTATTCTTGATATGAGGAATGTTTAATCATAGCATAAGCCATTGGGCTAAGACATTTACGAGACTCCTTATGAGACGGAGTGCCCCACATGAGTGCGTGGTACGCGCGAGATTGCTGTATGACTGACGGTGTGACTCATGCATTTCGCATTGTGTGTCGTGATTCACTGCACGCCCTAGCGACATCGGGATCGTGGCCTCCACAGGCACATCGTGGATGGTCATATGGGATACCGAAAATATTGACTCTAGCATTGTAGGTACTTAGGATGTCCCTGGGTGAAAATCCCAGAACCTTTTTCGTACCAAGGGATGCTCCAACGTCTAAACCGAGTGGATACACGAGCGCCCGAGTGCCGAATACCAGTAGGCCGCGTCTCTCACTATGTCGTGGTCGGTTGGAAGTGGGTATGGCCTTATCCGCCCGAGTGAGGGAGCTATAAGCTAGGCTGAGTTTGACCAGCTCGCAAATGAGCCCGCTATCGATGAGCCGGGTAGGTATTGACAGATTACTGGTCAGGCGGATAGTGTGTTCTCTTCCACTTGCTTAACTGTGCAGCTAGGGAGGAGGCAGTCAATGTGAGGTGTATTAGACCCCGATGATATCCAGAGAGGAACTGTACTTATATGTGTACTTAATAAGTACTGACATGCTTATATTGCATCTCGCATATGACATTTGGCTACATAGGCTTCGCATCGCATGGTCTTGGTATGGTCGATAGCATTCATGCCTTGCATCACATAGCCTTCGTATGGTTAGTTGTATTCATGGACTTATCGCATATTTCTGCATTACTTTGATATTGTATACTTGGCACTCGCCTTGCGCACACACCTACACCATCTTCTAAGCTTTTGTAAGCTTATACACGACCGTTGAGTGCAGGTAGCGTTGGACAGCAGCAGGCTAGCAGCGCTGAGGCAGGAGTGCGCATCTGACTATTTTGGAGTTTTGATCACCTTGTATTTCCCTTTCCGCATGATACTTAAAGTTTTTGATATAGTGGATATGTGGTGATATTGTTTTGTGACTTGGTTATGCTTGTGGTTATGCTCCATTACAAAAAAAAAATCATACTGAAAATCCTCCTTGTAGAATCTCAGGATCGGAATCTGGCATATGGGCGCCGAGAGCCGAGAATGGGGTACTATGGAGGCTATCGGCACCGGATTTGGTGATCAAAAATTTTGTGAGCCCGTTCTCCGAGTTTAGGGCGTGACAGAAGTTAGTATCAGATCATAACTTGGGAATACCTGAGATCATGTCACATATCTGCTATGAATTTAGAATGAATAGGTTCCGGATCCGAATAATTTAATAATTTTTCGACATAGGCCCTTAACGTTTTTGCCTTCGAGAAATCTCAAGGCTGATAGACCCTTGTTCCTTCATGCATGGACGTAATGGCTAGAAGAGCGACTCGAGCGAATCCCACTCCACCACCTGCGACTCCCGCTCCACCACCTGTTACTCCCAGTCTACCACCTGCAACTCCCACTCCACCACTAGATATTCCTACTTTTCAACCAGAGGATGCCACTCCTTTACCTGAGACCGGTGCGGATCCGACCGTACCTGTGAGTGCCACCCAGGTGCAGCAAATGATTTAGGTGATGACTGCTATTCTTCAGGGGCAGAGCAGGCGTCCCACTATTACACTAGCCAAGGCCGAGTAGGAGAATGCGAGCGCCCTTCTTAAGGACTTCCGACAACACGATCCTCCGCGTTTCCGGGGTGAGTCAGACTCTACTGCAACAAAGATATGGTGCTCCGAGGTGGAGAAGATATTCGACACCATGAGATGTACGACCCAGCAGCGAGTTACATTATCTGTATTTCTTCTCCAGGGTGAGGCTCAGCATTGGTGGGCATCTGTCGCCCGATCAGTAGCGGCCGATTTTGTGTGGACCTGGGAGGACTTTGTAGACCGGTTTGACCGGAAGTTCTTTCCCGAGCATGTGCGCCAGAAGCGTGTATTAAAGTTTGAGACTCTGGTCCAGGGAGACATGACTGTAGCCCAGTATGAGGCTCGTTTCATCGCACTATTGAGATTCGCGACGTATTTTGTTGATGATGAGGGGTAGAAGGCCCGCCGTTTTGAGAACGGTTTGCGTTCTGCCCTTAAAAGTTGTGTGATCGGACATATACTTCCGACGTTCGAGCAGAATGTGGAGAGGGCACAGATTTATGAGTCAGATTGGGCCAGTTTGCAGAGAGCCCGTGAGCAAAGGGGAGATAAGAAGAGGAAGGCGCCCTCTGGTAGTTCCCACCAGCAGCAGTATCGTTCACAGCAGCGACGCAGGACCCACCCAGTATTCCGAGCACCGACAGTACCCTCAGCACCACCTTCGAGATTGTTTATAAATACTTGCTTTGGGTGCGGTAGGACAGGACATCGTGTGCACGAGTGTCCCCATCCGCAGCAGCAGCAGCCGAGGGCACCGCATCCACCTCCGCGACAGCCACCATCGCAGTAGCAGCGACCGCAGCACCAGCCTACGGGACCTCCCTCGCAACAGCAAAGACCTCAGAGGGGACCTGCACCTCCCCAGCAGACCCAGGGCAGATTTCATGCCGCCCAGCAGGACCCTCAGTCATTAGGAGCAGTCGTCGACGATTCGTGTGACTTGGTCCCTGCACCGACTTTCTAGATTGCTCATGAATGATGCGTCTTGGGAGTTAGAGCTTGAGATTTGTGGGCGTTATCCCCATCTCTTAGGTGTTTAATTATGATGATATACTGAAATTGTGATGTTTTGATTATACATGATGTTATGTTTCATATTCCCTTATGAGTTACGTTTAGTTGCGATGGTGGTATAAATTTTACGGACAAAATTTTTATTAGGTGGGGAGAGCTGTAAGACCCGTATCCTAGACCGTACTGTTCCATCGACTTCTGCAATCCTTCCCGTCGAATTTCGGCAACCTGCGACGTATAATCAACGTTTGCGATCGACCCTAGGTCTTATCCTGTAGAATTGAGTCTGCTTAATCCGAGACTTGTATCATTGCGACCGCACCATCGCCACGGTTTCGATGTCGCGTCTTACGCACTGATCCGATACCCTGGCCGAGAGATATGAGCTGGCATTTATTTCAAAGAAAACGCCGCGCGTTGCAAATCTCAAGAGAATCTCTACAGCGAGTCACATCCATCAATCAATTGATTTCATCAAGGGTCAAGTACACCATCACCTCACACTCATCCCCAAGCAATCCATAAGTCAAAAGTTTCTTACACACCCCATACCCTTCTTACATCATCTACTCCTAAAGTCAACAAAGTCCTTACACACCCATCTCTCTCTCCCATCCATCACTCCATCACCCATTTCTCACATCTCCTTACAACCCTCTCTCTCTCTCCCTCATTTCCCAATCAACAAATCCCAAGCAAGAGAAGTGCATACGTCCAAGCTCTTCCATGTGAGAAAAAAGTGATTTTTGGTGGCCCACTTTCCCATCCCTTTAACCTTCATCCTAGCCATTCAAACCTCATCTCCCCCCATCAAAGTGAAGCACAAGGAGATCGGCTTTCCAATGGATCAAGAGGATCGACGGTGGGTGCTTATTAGGCTAGATCTTTCCATGTGTTGATGATGGGCCAAGTGAGGCCTACCGATTGATGGTATGGATCTCACTTGGGACCCTAGATGTATCCGATGGCCCACCTTGATTTTATTATCATTCCATGATGGGGCCCTTCTCCATGGACCCCATCATGATGTTTACTTTCTAGTCTAAAAAGGGGTTATCTAGACCTTACATCTTGGTGGAGAAGGGATCTCCACAATTGATCTTTGATTTGGTGGGCCCACATGCGATGGGACCCACTTGATGTACGATTGAATGCAAGGGAGGGCCCATAGTGTCAGGGTCCCTCCATCACACGTCTCTCTCTCTCTCTCTCTCTCTCTCTCTCTCTCTCTCTCTCTCTCTCTCTCCTTTTCCATTTTCTTTGTGATGATGTAGTTGTGTGGCCCACTTGGATGGACCCCACTTTGATGTGTGTATTACCCACACCATCCAACCATTTGGGTGGCCCACCTGGACAACATGTCTGTAGGTGGGGCCCACCATAAGTATGCCTTGTGCAACTGGACGTTGCAAGTCAGTGAAGGGTTAGCTGACAGTGGGTGTACCAACGTCTAAAGGAAAGGGGGTTTTGGGTGGGCCGCTCATGCAGGCCCCACCTTGATGTATAAGTTTAATCCACGCCGTCCATTCCATTCCATAACCCATTTTAGGTGTTGAGCCGAGAAATGAAGCCAATCTGATTTTCTGGCGGGCCGTAACAAACGAAACAACGACTTTTACCATTGAAAACTCACTCTGATGCTTCTACACGCCAAAATACATCGGATATTGGGCTCGTTTGGACGGTCTTGAGCCGTAGAGTGCAATAGATGGGCTGGATTCAGCTGATGCGGGACCCACGTATGAAAAACCTTAGGAATTCGATTTTTCAAAGAAAAGAAAAGAAAAAAGCAGCAGCGTGCACTAGGCGTGAAAGGCAGGGACCCATGGCCCCAACCGTGGGCCCCATTGTGATGTGTGTAGAACATCTACACCGTGCATGTGGTAGCCCTCTTAGGGCAGTGGGCCCCACCCAAAAATCAACTGTATCTGATGCTCATGTGGCCCACATCATAGGAAACAGTGAGATTGAATGGCTACCTTTGAAACCTTTTTCTGGGCCACAGAAATTTTGGGATCAAGATGAAATTTTTTTTCCCTTTCATCCAGGGTCGTGTGACCTTACCAACGGGTTGGATTGTAAATAAACATTATGGTGGGCCCCACGTGGGACCCACAGTGATGTATGTGTTTCATTCTCAGCATCCACTGACGGTGGACGGTGAAACCCTCCTTTTATGTTCTATCCGGTGTGTGTGTGTGTGTGTGCGCGCGTGTGTGTGTGTGTGCGTGTGTACGTGCATGTGTGTGTGTGTGTATGTGTGTGTGTGTGTGTGTATATAAAATACTGTATATATTTACTATATATAAATCATATATATATACATGATGGTGGGCCTTCATGGCACCCACCATGATGCATGTGTTGCATCCAATCCATCCAACCATTTTGAAAGATAATTTCTTGGCATAATAAAAATAAATAAATAAATAAAATGAGACAGATCTAGGATTAGGTGGACCACACTATAGAAAATAGTGGGTTTGACCGTCCACCATTAAAACCCTTTCAGGTCAGTGTGACTTTATGATCAAATTGGATGGGAAATAAATGTCATGGTGGGCCTTGAGAATTTAATGGTGGAAATCATTCTTGCCACTGTTATTTGGGGTATGGTCCAGTTGATCTTTTGATATGATTCATTTGTATATATTATATATACTTTTGATTCATTTGTGGCCATCCATTGGGGCTAACCTTGGTATTTATATAAGGCCCAAGTGATTAGGCCCATCTTGTCATATTTATGGCCCGTTGTTGAGGCCCGCCTTGATGTGAATGAAAGGCCCATGGATTGAGGCCATTGTGATGTATTCTAAGGCCCATGGGTTATGGCCCATTACAATGTACATAAAGCCCATTGGTGCGGCCCATTGGTGTGGCCCACTTGATGAGTATAAGGCCCATGTGATATGGCCCATTTTATGTATTTAAGGCCCAATGGGATGTCTTTAGGGTCCATTGCAATGTGTGATTCCTCCATGGTTTGTGTAGTGATGTTTTATGGCGGGCCATGCCTTGAGAGCAATATTGGTTTGACGTCCACATTGTAAGAATAATGTTGGTTTAATGTCCGCATTATAAATCTCCCTAGGGCCCATTGATAAGCCCATACTAGTTATGTATAGGCCGTCTAGGCCCATCTTCGGTGTAAGAATAGTTCATTACTTTATAACATGCTTAGTACACTTCCATGATTCATGCGCATACACATCATATATATGCTTGATATGAGGAATGTTTGATCATAGCATAAGCCGTTGGGCTGAGACATTTACGAGACTCCTTATGAGACGGAGTGCCCCACATGAGCGCGTGGTACGCGCGAGATTACTGTATGACTGACGGTGTGACTCATGCATTTCTCATTATATGTCGTGATTCATTGCATGCCCTAACGACATCGGGTTCGTGGCCTCCACAAGCACATCGTGGATGGTCGTATGGGATACCGAAAATATTGGCTTTAGCATTGTGGCCACTTAGGATGTCCTTGTGTGAAAATTTCAGAACCTTTTTGGTACCAGGGGATGCTCCAACGTCTAGACCGAGTGGATACATGAGCGCCCGAGTGCCGAATACAAGTAGGCCGCGTCTCCCACTGTGTCGTGGTCGGTTGGAAAGGAGTGTGGCCTTATCTGCCCGAGTGATGGGGCTATAAGTTAGGCTGAGTTTGACCAGCTCGCAAATGAGTCCGCTATCGATGAGCCAGGTAGGTATTGACAGACTACTGGTCAGGCGGATAGTGTGGTCTCTTCCACTTGCTTAACTGTGCTGCTAGGGAGGAAGCAGCCAATGTGAGGTGTATTAGACCCCGGTGATGTCCAGAGAGGAACTGTACTTATATGTGTACCTGATGAGTACTTACATGCTTGTATTGCATCTCGCATATGACATTTGGCTACATAGGCCTATCATCGCATGACCTTGGTATGGCCGATAGCATTCATGTCTTGCATCACATAGCCTTAGTATGGTTGGTTGTATTCATGGACTTACCGCATATTTCAGCATTACTTTGATATTGTATACTTGACACTCGTCTTGCGCACACACCTACACCACCCTCTAAGCTTTTGTAAGCTTATGCACGACTGTCGCGTGTAGGTAGCGTTGGACAGTAGCAGCGCTGAGGCAGGAGTGCGCATCTGACTATTTTGGAGTTTTGATCACCTTGTATTTCCCTTTTCGCATTGTATTTAAAGTTTTTGATATAGTGGATATGTGGTGATGTTGTTTTGTGACTTGGTTATGCTTGTGGTTATGCTCCATTACAAAAAAAAAAATTATACTGAAAATCCTCCTTGTAGAATCCCAGGATCGGAATCTGGCATATGGGCGCTGGGAGCTGAGAATGGGGTACTACGAAGGCTGTCGGCACCGGATTCGGCAATCGAGAATTTTGTGAGCCCGTTCTCCGAGTTTGGGGCGTGACATTTATACTACTCCTACGCATACTGCAACGATGGCTCTGGACTGTAGAAAATCTAAGCTATTTTAAACTCCGGACTTGCTGCAGTGAGGCTGGACAAAAGTGGAGGTCCGCGATGGCTTTGGACAATAGAAAAGCTAAACTATTTTAGGCAGGACAAAGTGGAGATCCTAACTCTAAAACTAAGATAAGGCAGCATTGCGTCATGAGAGAGGTTATGTGTAGTGGTTTAGTTTTTGCCTTGAGCACTTTATCGTATGCTTCTTATATAGACT
This sequence comes from Magnolia officinalis, assembly GCA_021015155.1. Lineage (NCBI taxonomy): Eukaryota > Viridiplantae > Streptophyta > Magnoliopsida > Magnoliales > Magnoliaceae > Magnolia > Magnolia officinalis. Next base: position 13,727,773 of record JAJHSJ010000004.1, on the reverse strand, counting down.
GGAAGGGCAGTGACCGTCTTTGGGTTTCCTTATTGGTCTACATCTTATCCTCAAAGGTTACAAGATTATATCTTAGCTGGATTCAGATTTTTCTTTATATCCCTTGATTTCCTTATAATTTATGAAATATTCGCATCTTGAACCTTAGTAGTTGCCGTGAAAGCACTGATCGTCGTCTCTGAGAAGTTTTCCTTTTAGGTATGATTGTATGAGATGGCCTTGTCGAGCATATCTGGATTGCAAAAAATTTTCTATCTTAACAGGCTTTTACCGACTTGTTGAGCACGATGCTTTTCTTGACCACAAACATACATACAACTCTGAACTATTATGCTCTTGACAGGTGACGTGTTGCAAAAAGGAATGAGGTTGGAAGATATTTTTAAAGTGTGAGTAAGATTTCGTCTGTCATTAGTACATGGTGTTGACACGTGGCACCATTTCATTGATCCGCATGTATTACGTTAGGACATGTGTAAACATATGCGTTCAATCCCCATTACTTCGTATGGTGTGGCTTAGAACTTTAGCCTTTGATTTGCCTCCTTTTTAAGTTAATGCCAAAAAAATGATGTTTCTAAATGGATGGGTGGCATGGATAATGTACATAGATCACGGTGGGCTCCACACTATTAGGAATGTCTGTTAGTAAGTAGCCCAGGTGGGGCTAATACCCAATATGCAATCTTTCATGTGTGGACCTTTGACAAATACATTGACCAAGTCAACATAACAGGAAACACACGGCATAATTTTCCTTTTTTCTTTTTCTCTTTGGTGCTTGGTACATATTCCCACACTCATTACCTTTGGCTCCCAAACAAACAACGAGAATGAAAGGATAGGAATGAGCTCTCTTCTAAGTTTACAAGAAATATACTCTAATTAGAGCTGGGCATATCTGACCCAATCTGGTGGATCCGACCTGATCAGACCCGATCTGACCCGTTCCGAACCGAACCAACGGCCTGGATCGGTGCGGATCGGGTAGGGCCATTTATATCCGACTTTTTTTCGGTTCGAGATCGAGTAATGGTCACTCCGGACTGATCCGATCCGAATGGATCCGGACCGATCCGACCCGACCCGATCCGGAGTGGTTCTTATCAATAATTCTACCTTTTTCCTGTGGTATGGTCCACTTGAGCTTTGGATATGCATCAATTTTGGATTCAACCACTAAAATGATCTAGAAAAACGAATGAACAGCATGGATAAACCAAATGCATTCACGATGGGCCCCAACAGAGTTTACTTAGCATAATAAGAAATATTCCTTTGTGTACCATAATAAGAAATATTCCTTCGTGCGGTTCATTTGATCGTTGGATCTGCCTAATTTTTGTTTCGATGCCTTAAAATAATATGAGAAAAGAGATAGATGGTTTGGATGTACAGATACATCACGGTGGGCCCGCCCATAGAACTGCCCGTTCGGAGCTAGGGACGGGTGGGGGTAGTACGCAATTCGCGTCCTGTGCCATAGCCCGTAGGCTATAGCTGTAGGCACGTGTCGTGCGAAGACGATCACTGACGCTCCTCGAGCTCTGAGTTATACAAACGGTTCAAAGGAGATCAAAGTTATATGGGCTCCACAGTGATGTATTTATTATATCTACACCGTTCATATAGTTTTAGAGATCATGATAGAGTATTGTCCAAAAAATAAATCATATCCAAAGATCATCTAGACCACACCGCAAATAACAGTTGAGAATGATTTTTTCAGTGTAGTCCAGTTAGTTGATAGTCAGATCTATCTTATTTTTTGTCTTAAGCCTTAAAACGAGCTCGCTAAATAGATGGATGGTTTGGATATAACACATATCCCATGATCAGACCTATAGAACTTGCTAACGTCAATGTTTTCGTTAGCACTGACGTGTCGTGCGAGACGAGCACTAACAGTCCTCGAGCTCCAAGATGTACGAACGGTTCAAAGGAGATCAAAGTTATATGGGCCCCACAGTGATGTATTTATTATATCTACACTGTTCATATAGTTTTAGAGATCATTATAGATAGAGCTGGGCATCAGACCGAGTCGGATCGGATTGGGTCCAACTCGATTCGGTCTGAAATCTAGCCAGGCTGATCCGAACCCGATTCGATCCGATCCGATCCGGGATCGAGTCCGGAACACCTGACTCGAACCGATTCGACATAAGGTTGGCCTAACTCGAACCGAGTCCGACTCGGTCAGGGAAACCGAGTCAGATCAGGTTGGGTATTATTTGGATCATTTTAACGGTGAAAATCATTATCCTCACTGCTATTTTCGGTGTGGTCCATTTAAGCTTTAGATATGATTCAATTTTTTTCCTAATACTCTAAAATAATCACTAAAAAAAGATAAACGATGTGGATATAATAAATACATCATTGTGGGGCCCATGTAACGTTGATCTTATTTGAGTCGTTGTACAACTCGAAGCTCGAGGCGCTAGCTGTATTCACGTGCTGTAGCTGTAACGTGTTGTGCATGAAAGAGCTGCTATTGACGTTGGCAAGTTTTGTGGGTATTGATCATGGGGTATGTGTTATATCCAAACCGTCCATCCATTTGGCGAGCTCGTTTTAAGGCTTGAGACGAAAAATAAGATATATCTAACTATCAAGTGGACCACACTGAAAAAAGCAGTGGGGATTGAATGTCTACCATTCAAACCCTTTTTGGGGTCACAGTCTCACAGAATTTTGGAATCAATTTGAAATTTGTTTTGCCTCTTAATTTAGGTCTTTGTGACCTTAATGAATAGATTGGATGGAAAATAAACGTTATGGTGGGCCCTACGAATTGTTTAACAGTGAAAATCATTCTCTGCTGTTATTTATGGTGTGGTCCAGATGATCTTTGGATAGGATTCATATTTTGGACAATGATCTCTAAAAATATATGAACGGTATAGATATAATAAATACATCACTGTGGGCCATATAACTTTGATCTTCTTTGAACCATTCGTACAACTCGGAGCTCGAGGAGCGTTAGTGCTCGTCTTTGCACGACACGTTCCTACAGCTAGGACAGCTGCAACAGCTATATAGCTGTGTATGGTACACCAACGACTCCTTTTTTATTATACACTCTAAACTCTATTGAGGCCCACCGTGAATGCATGTGGCTTATCCACGCCGTTCATTCGTTTTTCCAGATCATTTTAGTCGTTGGACCCAAAATTGATGCATATCCAAAGCTCAAGTGGACCATACATAAGAAAAAGTAAAATCATTATAAGAACCACTTCGAATCGGGTCGGATTGGGTCGGTCCAGATCCATTCGGATCGGGTTTTCGAATCGGATCGGTCCGAATTGACCACGACCCAATATGGATTCGAAAAAATATCGGATCTGAATGGCCTTCCCCGATCCGCACCGATCCATACTGTCGGTTTGGTTCAGAACGGGTCAGATCGGGTCAGATCCAACGGATTGGGTCAGATATGCCCAACTCTAATCATAGAGTATTATCCAAAAAATAAATCATATCCAAAGATCATCTGGACCACACCACAAATAGCAGCTGAGAATGATTTTTCCAGTGTAGTCGACTTGATTGTCAGATCTATCTTATTTTTCATCTCAACCCTTAAAATGAGCTCGCCAAATGGATGGATGGTTTGGATATAACACATATCCCATGATCAGACCTACATAACTTGCTAACGTGAATGTTTTCGTGAACAACACATTACAGCTGCCTTGCACAGCACATTCACAGCTGTAACGCCTCGAGCTCCGAGTTGTACGAACAGTTCAAATGACATCAACGTTACATGGGCCCCACAATGATGTACTTATTATATCCATACCGTTTATCCAATTTTCATGATCATTTTAGATCATTTGGAAAAAAAAAATGAATCATATCTAAAGCTCAAATGGACCACACCGAAAATAGCAACGGGGATAATGATTTTCACCGTTAAAAAAGCTTATCCGAATCGCACCCAACCCGATCCGACTCGGTTTCCCTGACCAAGTCAGACTCGGTTCGGGTCAGGGCAACCGTGTGTCGGATCGGATCGAGTCATATGTCCTGGACTCGGTCCCAGATTGGATTCGGGTCAGCCCAGCTAGATTTCAGACCGAGTCGGGTTGGACCCAATCCGATCCGACTCGGTCCGATGCCCACTACTAACTCTAATCATTAATATTTTCATTACAACCCAACCCATTACACCATATTACACCAATTCAAACAAGCCCAATAAATTGCTAAATGCTCAATTACCTGGCGGTTCTCACAGAACTCGTATGAACATTTTTTAGAACTTATCATACATGATGTGTGTCACGCCCCAAAATTCAGGTACCCGAATAAGGTGTCCAGGACCCGAATTCTAGACCCGTGACCTATATAAAAAAAATAAATAAATAAAAAGATAAAGTATGACAATTTCATATGCATTTCATTTTCTCCCACCATAGCCCAAAACTTTAAAATCCAAATACATACTAAGATAACTAATTACATAATCTGTTATTACATCGATGCATAATTATTTAACTTAACTTGAAGTAAGAAAATCAAGTCAAACATTACTACATTCAGAGTTCTAAAATAAAATAAAATTTATCCTATGTAAAATGACATGACACGTGCATCCAATCACATTTCATGCTCCACTACTAATAATAGTACCCTGCATCCTCAAAATATTCGTAACCTGAAACGGTTAAAACATAATGAGTTGACAACTCAATAGGATCACATCAATCCCGAGTTGAAAGTCCCACAAATATTACCAAGTTTAACCTCGACATATTAATCAAAATAGGGCGAACATTGGATGTAAAATCATAGTTAATAATTTGACATTCATGAATATGAAATGAATAAATTATTTAACATAGCTTTTCTAAAAATACTAAGACTTGGAGTGGGCAAAACACTCATGTGTGCTGATCCTTTTAGGGAATGACCCACAGCAGAGCACCGGTATTGATCCTTTCAGGGTATGACCCTCGGCAGAGCACCAATATAACCTTTTAAGGACAAAAGCCCAGGGCAGTGCACCCGTGTATACTGATCCTTTTAGGGAATCACCAAGGGCAGAGCACCCGTGCCGATCCTTTTGGGAATGATCCTGGGCAGAGCAACCGTGTCGTGCTGATAATTTCGGGAATGACCCTGGGCAGAGCACCCGTAAGAATCATTGCATAAAAAAATAATTGTTCACATAAGATGCATCTAACTTACAAGGAATTATGGCAGATATAGTGTCTATGTTCACATAATGAATATTCATTATCACTACTAGATATTATTAAAATAATAATAATAATAATAATAATAATAATAATAATAATTACATTAGTTCAGTCAAATAAAGAATATCTCAATATCTAGATTATATAAGGCAATTACTTATGAATTTTTCAATAGGGAATGATCACCTACCTGCTATGAAAAAATAGTGTGATGGGAGGAAAATAATCTGAATAGATGCTGATTTCTAGGTGTACTAACTTGGATTGACCAACTCTGAACTTGACCTAAATTGGAAAGTAGAACTTCATATAAATGCGTCCATCTCCATAAAAAATCAGATGTTATAGAAGGATCTTCAGGTTAGCCCGTACTCGGCAGATTCAGTCAACTTGGTGGAACGGCTCAATATATGCTACCTCTACTTAGGATCTCTCTCTAGAATAGTTGCAAGGGATACTGGAAAAATCGACAACGCATCATTGGGGATTGAGTCAGTGAGTCATGAACTCGATGTTGAACCGTCACGGATACTCTCCCTTCTCCTGATCTCTCTTTTCTTCTCACAATCTTTCTTTTGTGATTTTCTCTCTGGTTTTCTATAGGTAGCATGAGAAATGGGGTATAAAAATAATGTCAGGTGAGTTAGTGGGTTGGGAGTTCATTAGACGGTTTAGATTGATTAGTGGGTCCCACCATGATCATATCATGCATGGTGAATGGGTTCACATCCGCAACTGTACCGCAGAGAAGTGGGAAAGAGAGGGAGTCGTGGAGGAGAGGGCTGGTTTGTGGGTGACGTGCGTCAGCACGTCACTTGCTTTGTTTTTTTTTTTTTGTGAATGGGCCCCACAGGAGTGATGTAACAAATTCACACCGTTCATCAGTTTTGCCCATCAAAGTTAGGGCATGTGCCCAAAAATGAGGGCCATCCATAGTTTAGGTGGGCCACACCAAAGGCAATAGTGGAACCCACCGTTAAAAAAAAAGCAGAGTATTACATTCTACCCACCTTATCCAAATTTCATCCTCGAAATTTATATACCTAAAAGAGGTTAGGATACTTTTCTCGAATTTCTTGTTCTCGCTCCCACGATGCTTCTTCCTCGCAGTGATGACTCCACTGTACCTTAACAAGTGGTATAACCTTCATCCGAAGTACTTGTTCCTTACGATCAAGAATGCGCACATGTTGCTCTTCATATGTGACATTTTCTTGAATATCTAGCGGCTCCCATTCGATGGCATGAGAATCGTCCGGCTTGTACTTTTGAAGCATGGATATATGAAATACATTATGCATATTGGATAACTAAGGCGGTAGGGTCAGCTTGTATGCTACAACTCCTACTCTTTGTAGGATCTTAAAGGGTCCGATAAAAAGTGGCGCGAGCTTCCATTTATTTCCAAAACGCATAACTCCTTTCATTGAGGAAACTTTTATGAACACATGATCTCCCACACAAAACTCTTAAGTCTCTGCGTCGATTATCTGCATAGCTCTTTTGGCGACTCTGGGCGGAGCCCATACGTTCTCGAATGATGTCAATATTCTTGGAGGTCTCTTGAATAAGTTCTGGTCCCAACAATGTCATTTCTCCTGCTTCGTTCTAGCAGCTTGGTGATCTGCACGGTCTTCCATATAAAGCTTCAAATGGTGTCATACCAATGTTGGCTTGGTAGCTATTATTATATGCAAATTCCACCAGCGGCAAATGATCGTCCCAATTGCCCTTGAAGTCGAGAATGCAGCTGCGTAACATATCTTCTAAAATCTGATTCATCCTTTCTGTTTGTCCATCAGTCTGTGGGTGAAACGTTGTACTACAATCGAGAGTAGTTCCCAAAGCTTCCTGTAGACTTGACCAAAACCATGATTTAAACCTGGGATCTCGGTCGGAGACGATGGATACTAGAGTACCATGAAGTCGGACGATCTCTTTAATATAAATTTTACTCAACTCCACTGCAGATGCATAAATTTTTATCGGAATGAAGTGTGCAGATTTGGTTAACCTGTCCACTATCACCCATATAGTGTCATGGCGTCGACCTGTTTTCAGAAATTCAACTACGAAATTCATGGATATATGCTCCCATTTCTACTTGGGGACCGGTAACGGCTGCAAGAGTCTTGGTGGTCTGCCTTCACTTGTTGACATGTCGCACATTTAGATACGTACTCGGCGATTTTCCGTTTCATGTTGTTCCACCAGTATTGACGCTTAACATCGTGGTACATTTTAGTCTCCCCTGGATGGATAGTGAATCTTGATTTATGAGCCACGTCCAAAATCTCTTGCTTCAAATCAGGTTTGTTTGGAACACATAGCCTTCCACAAAACCTAATCCTTTCATCAGTGCCAATTCGTCATTCTGCATTCTCTTTCCCCATTCCTTCTGCTCCTTTTTCTTATAGTTAAACGTCCTCCTTCTGAGCTTCTAGAATACGCCGAATCTAAGAGAAAAGTTTATCATGATCTAATCTCAATTCTAAAGATTAATAAGTTAAACTTAGCTATTAAACTTAAGAAAAAAAATAAAAATACACACCAGGGTAGGCTGTGCTACTAGGTTACTTAGATGCGCCTGAGGTTCTTCAAGCTGGAGTTGCAGATCGAAATCCTTGATGACATGTAGCATCTCCCACTCTTTGATCATTAAGCTACCACAAATCTTCGTGTCTTTCTGTTTAGGGCATCGGCTACAACATTTGCTTTTCCTGGGTGATATGAAATATCGAAATGGTAGTCCTTCAAAAATTTCATCCATCTTCCCTGACGCATATTTAATTCATTCTGATTAAAGAGATACTTTAAACTCTTATGGTCTGAATATAAGTCGAATTGTTCCCCATACAGGTAGTGCCTCCAAACTTTCAAAGAAAAAATCACTGTTGCAAACTCCAGATCATGCGTCGGGTAATTTCGCTCGTGATTCTTTAACTGCCGTGATGCGAATGCGATAGCTTTGCCTATTTGCATAAGAACACATCCTAATCCCTGGTATGACACATCGGTATAAACGACGAATCTTTCTCCTTCGGTCGGTAATGCCAGAACTGGGGCTGATGTCAACCGCTTCTTCAGTTCGGTAAATGCCTGCTCACAATCTTAATCCCACTGAAAGTTCGTATTCTTCTTAGTTAAATTAGTTAGGGGTCTTGATATATTAGAGAATCATTCTATAACTCTTCGATAGTAACTAGTAAGGCCGAGAAAACTTCACACTTTTGACACATTCGAGGGCTGCTCCCATTCTAATATTGCTTCAATTTTAGTTGGGTCCACAAATATCCCTTTCTCTGACACTACATGCCCCGAGAATTTTACTTCATGCTTCCAGAAGTCACATTTTGATAACTTGGCATACAATTGATTTTCCTTTAACGTTTGCAGAGCGGTCCTGAGATGTTCATCATGCTTCTCATGAGTCTTGGAGTATATAAGAATATCATCGATGAATACAATAACGAATAGATCTAAATAAGGTTTGAATACCCGATTCATAAGATCCATAAATACCGTTGGAGCATTTGTCAATCCAAATGGCATTACCAAGAACTCATAATGCCCGTAATGAGTCTTAAAAGTCGTCTTGTGCATTTCTTCATCCTTTATTCTCAACTGATGGTAATCTGACCTTAAATCTATTTTAGAAAAGAACCTTACTCCCTTAAGCTGGTCAAATAAATCATCAATCCTTGGAAGAGGATATTTGTTCTTGATTGTTACTTTATTCAACTGACGATAATCAATACATAATCCCATAGTTCCATCCTTCTTCCTTACAAATAAGACCGGTGCTCCCCATAGCGACGTGTTTGTTCTAATGAAACCCTGATCTAGCAACTGTTGGATCTGATCCTTTAATTCTTTTAATTCTACAGGAGCCATGCGATAAGGTGCTCAAGAGATGGGTGCAGTTCCGGGAATTAGATCGATACCGAAGTCCACATCTCTCTTTGGAGGTAACCTTGGAATGTCCTGAAAAACTTCTGAAAACTCCCTAACCACGGGTATTTGTTCAATCCCTTCTTCTGATTGCTCGATTCCCACAATAGCCGACAAACCAATCGGCGCATTCCTTCTTTGTGTCCCACAGAATTTCAGTGGAGATCGTCCTTATATGTCCTTATATGTTCAACGTAATCGCCTTTCTGAAACAATTTATCTTGGCACGATACTGGGACAACCAATCCATTCCTAAGATGACATCATATTCCCTCATAGGCATAATTATGAGATTTACTGGTAGTATTTCATTTTCAATTATGATGGGGCATTCTTCACATATTTGCTCTAAATTCATGGACTTACCGAGAGGGGTTGCTGCGATAATTTTCTTATCTAATCGTACGGATGATATACCAAGTGAGCATACGAAGAAATAAGATATAAACGAATGTGTATTTCCTGAATCAAATAATGCTCTGGAAAGAAAGGTGTAAGCCAAGATAGTACCTTCCACCACATCATTAGTAGCTTCAGTACCATGTTGAGGAGTGATATCTGCAGGTTGTGTTGGGTCCTCATAAGCAGAAGCAGTAGTCTCATACATTTGTACAACATCATCTTGAGGTAACGTTGGATCATCATAGCTTCGATTTGGATCCTCATACTCCTGAAGTTAGGCTGGATCATTTGTGAATGAAGATAGATCGTAAACACGTCCTTGAGCTTGAGGTCGGGGTGCCCGACTTTCTGGCCTCAGTTGCTTATATTGGGGAGGCTTGACCTGTTGTTGCGATTGTTAAGGTGGTCTCGGATAAGCTTGAGGGGGTCCAGGCGGCTGGGATCGTGGATATAGCTGTGCAGGCCTCTGATGATAAGGTTGTGCTGGTCTTGTAGTTGGCCGAATCATTTGAGGGGGCGGCGGAGGTCGTTGATACGATGTAGACGGTACATAATGAAGAGGCGGCCTGTAAAATGATCGTTGTGGTCCTTGATTCCCTGGATATTGATGGCGAGGTAGTAGAAGACAATGACGGGCAGGATGACCCACCTTTCCGCAGTTATGGCAAGTCCCAGTGAATTGTGTTGAAAGTTGCATAGTGGCAGGACTGGGTACTGATGTTGGCATCATCTTCTGCCGCTTAGTTGTTTCATGTTGTGTGAGAGATGAATGGGGCATGGTCTTGGCTCCACTCCTCATGTCCTTCTTCAGCTCGCGGTTCTTCCAATGCTCATCAAAGTCTTTTTCTATTGCGCTGGCACGTTCCAGTGCTTCTGTATATGTTTTAATAAGAAATGGCGCCAGTCGAGTATGGATAGAAGGTTTCAGTCTCTCAACAAACTTCTGCCCTTTACGAAGCTCATCCAGTATGAGAAATGTCGCAAATCGAGCCAACTCTGTAAGCTTTGCATCATATTGATGCACCGCCATATCTCCTTGTTCTAATTTCATGAATTCTGTAACCTTTTGAGCACGCACATAAGCTGGAAAGTATTTATTTTCGAACTTTGTGCAGAATTGGTCCCATGTCCACCTTTCTATTCTCGGGTTCTCCCTGGTCGTAGATTCCCACCAATGATCGGCTTCTCCTTCCAACATATATATTGCTAATTCAGCCTTTTGTTGCTCGTTACATCTCATAGCTGAGAAAATTTTCTCCATCTGTCTTTTCCAACCCTCAGCTTCACTTGGGTCAGGCCCACCTTTAAACGTAGGCGGTCTCTGCCTCTTAATTTTTTCCAACAAGGACCCCGTCCCTTCATGGGCTACATGTTTCGCTTGAGACTGCTCCTGAGATTGAGTTATAAGCACTTGTGTTCCCATAAATGAGAAAAATCCTTCCATCGCCTGGAGGATCTTGTTAATAATTGCTCCTTGCCTAGCTGCATCGGGTACTTGAGTCTCAGATGCGGCCCCAATGTTCATACTTTGATCCATCATAGCCTAGGATACATAAAGGGAATTATAAATTTTACTGATTAATTTTAAGATTATAGGAAATCAGATGGTTCAATGTAGGCATACATGAAGATTTAAGAGAAGTCGAACTAAGATGTAGTTTAGAATTATGTGCAGAAATTTCTGGTTATAAGGGTGTTATTTTAATTGATATTTTTAAAATTTTTTACATAAATATGTCTATAAGTCTACTGTACCCCTATAAAATTTTATAATATTTCGACGCCTATAAAATTTTAAGAAATTCAGAGAGTATTTGCTGTCCAGATTTGGACGATTTCTGGACAGGCTTTTCTTAACCTCAAATACATATATCAAGGGTCAGTATTTTTAATTTTTACCTATTTTTCTATAAAATTATACTTATCAAGCTTCAATTGAGTTTTTAAATCACCTCAATCGGAGTTTTACTGAAATATTTATGATTTTTCAAAATCAGACATTTTATATTGATTATTGCTGCACAACTTAAGAAATAGTTAGAAAAATTCTCAGAAAATTCCTAACGTCCAGATTTGATTTTGTATGTTAATATACAGCCTAAATGGGATCTAAGTATTATATCACAATAGATTAAAATGTCATACGTATGTATTCTAAATTTATCATCTTCTAGTTAAGGCCATTTAAGAAGACTTAGAGCTAAATCTCTATTTTAGGTCCAATGTTTAAGATCAACTTGGCTCTGATACCAACTTTGTCACGCCCCAAAATTCGGGTACCCGAATAGGGTGTCTAGGACTCGAATTCCAGATCCGTGACCTATATATATATATATATATATATATATATAATATATATATATATATATATATATATAAAAGCATGACAATTTTATATGCATTTCATTTTCTCCCACCATAGCCCAAAACTTTAAAATCCAACACATACTAAGATAACTAATTACATAATTTGTTATTACATCGATGCATAATTATTTAACTTAACTTGAAGTAAGAAAATCAAGTCAAACATTAGTACATTCAGAGTTCTAAAATAAAATAAAATTTATCCTATGTAAAATGACATGCCACGTGCATCCAACCACATTCCATGCTCCACTACTAATAGTAGTACCTTGCATCCTCAAAATATTTGTAACCTGAAATGGTTAAAACATAATGAGTTGACAACTCAATAGGATCACATCAATCCCGAGTTAAAAGTCCCGCAAATATTACCAAATTTAATCTCGATATGTTAATCAAAATAGGGCGAACATTGGATGTAAAATCATAGTTAATAATTTGACATTCATGAATATGAAATGAATAAATTATTTAACATAGCTTTTCTAAAAATACTAAGATTCGAAGTGGACAAAACACTCATGTGTGCTGATCCTTTTAAGGAATGACCCTGGGCAGATCACCCGTAAGAATCATTGCATAAAAAAATAATTGTTCACATAAGATGCATATAACTTACAAGGAATTATGGCAGATATAGTGTCTATGTTCACATAACGAATATTCATTATCACTACTAGATATTATTAAATAATAATAATAATAATATTTACATTGGTTCAGTCAAATAAAGAATATCTCAATGTCTAGATTATATAAGGCAATTACTTATGAATTTTTCAATAGGGAATGATCACCTACCTGCTATGGAAAAATAGTGTGATGGGAGGAAAATAATCTGAAGAGATGCTGATTTCTACGTGTACTAACTTGGATTGACCAACTCTGAACTCGACCTGAATTGGAAAGTAGAACTTTATATAAATGTGTCTATCTCCATAAAAAATCAGATGTTATAAAAGGATCTTCAGGTTAGCCCGTACTCGGTAGATTCAGTCAACTTGGTGGAACGACTCGATATACGCTACCTCCACTCAGGATTTCTCTCTCTATAATAGTTACAAGGGATATTGGAAAAACCGACAACGCATCATTAGGGATTGAGTCAGTGAGTCATGAACTCAATGTTGAACCCTCACGGATACTCTTCCTTCTCCTGATCTTTCTTTTCTTCTTACAATATTTCTTTTGTGATTTTCTCTCTGTTTTTCTATAAGTAACATGAGAAATGAGGTATAAAAATAATGTCTGGTGAGTTAGTGGGTTGGGAGTTCATTGGATGGTTTAGATTGATTAGTGGGTCCCACCATGATCATATCATGCATGGTGGATGGGTTCACATCCGCAACCGTACCGCGGAGAAGTGGGAAAGAGAGGAAGTCATGCAGGAGAGGACTGGTTCGTAGGTGATATGCGTCAACACGTCACTTGCTTTGTTACTTTTTTTTTTTGTGAATGGGCCCCACAGGAGTGATGTAACAAATTTACACCGTTCATCAGTTTTGCCCATCAAAATTAGGGCGTGTGCCCAAAAATGAGGGTCATCCATAGTTCAGGTGGGCCACACTAAAGGCAATAGTGGAACCCACCATTAAAAAAGAAAAAGAAAAAAGCGGAGTATTACAATGTGATTCAAAAAACTGAACAGTCCATGTGAAGAAGAACCTCATTAAACCTACCAGACCCAATTTTTACTTTGATCCAAAACTTAGGTGGGCTATGAAAAATAAAAAGAGTTTCCTCCCTTGATTTGCATTTCTCTTTGCTATGGCCCACCAGAATTTTAGATCAGGGCGAATTTTTTTTTTCACGGGTTTCGTGAGATTCCGCATCATATGGACCGTTCAGATTAGATACACATGACATGTGTGCAAAGTTGCGCATGCGCCTAGGCACGCAAGTGAGCATGTATGGTATAATTTTACATTTTTATCATTGGTGTAGCTATTATAGCTTTTTATGTTAGGTTTATGCTTGTACATAGGGTTCAAATAATGATTATCAATGGATGGATAAGATCGTAGATTTATAAACAAAACATGGTAGGCACCACGTAACTTTGGTGTTAGTGCTGTAGACGATTCCGGTCCGTCATCCATCTGGTGATCCGAAAAGCACGTCAGTTGTCAGTGGGCCTGTTTGGCCGGGAAGATCCCATGGTAGTAGGAGGGATGGGATCAATTTTAAGGTAATGATGATGGTGTCAGTGGACTCTCTTAAGATCCATGGGATTGCTTATATCCCGGGACAAGTTCACTGGGTCTGTTTGGCACACCGTGCATATCTGGGGATTTTACCTTTCAATCCATCCAACCAAGGAATAGGATCAATTTTAAGGTAATAATGGTGACGTCCGTGAATTGTCTTAAGATCCATGGAATGGCTCATATACCGGGACCAGTTCACCGGATCTGTTTGGCTAGTCATGCTTATCCCAGGATGTTGCGGATCCCATCCCTCGTGGGATCTGCCTGGCCAAACAGGCAGTGAAATGTGAAAACGTGCAGCCCATCCATCAGAAGACCTGCTCATGTTCTGGGAGAAAAAGTTGTCATGGTTTCCTACCGATGAATGGCCCAGATGTCACGGTTGTGCCATGTGGGTACATGAGAACTGGTCGACCACATGTAGGACAACACACCATCTTCCCGCCAACATAGCACTTGTGCAAAAGGCCCCACCATCAAGATCACCTGGCACAAAAATAATATCAGTTGAGTAATCATATGGACCACACATCTGGAATCAATGGATAACCGACGATCTGACTCAACATACAGGGGTGACCCACTAAATAAGTAGATCAGTTTGATTTTTGAGAAATATGATCTTTATGGCGGGGCTACCTTTTCACGGTGAGGATGTCGTTGCACATGTGGCATGTGTGGTGGGACTTGCCGTTTTCCATTTGTACATGCACGCTCCATGTTCCGGTGATCTAGACCGTTGGTCTGTTGGGCCCCTACTGGATGGAGAACTACCCAAAATCTTCCCAATATTTTGGCCTCTTCTATTTCGCTATTTAAAAGGTTGGGATTGTCCCAACGAAGATCTTTAGTTTTTGCGTGTGGTCCTGCCCCGTTCATTGACAACCGTTGATATTGAATGGTCAGGCCCAACACGAGCCCACGAAATGTTTGATTCCCTGACTTTGGCAAGCTGACAGAGAGACGTACGGTAATGAATTCATTAAAAAAATGAATGATGGCCCACCATGAGGCAATAACTCGAGTTGGACTTTTCGTAAGAATTTTGCTTTCCATATCGATATCTTTTCAAAGATGAACACAATCACGGTCGGATGATAACTTACCGTCGATCCAGTACATAACTTCCAACATTTCATGTATGTATTAAATCAACCGCGTCCAATAGGTTGGGCCCACCATGTGGATCACCTGGTGCAAAAATCAACCCAATCTACTGACAATACGGACCACATTTGTATTTTGTTATTTATCAGCGACTTCATATTATTTTAGTTGATGTGGTGTGACGGATGAGTAGATGATTCTGATCTTTCTATAAACTTTATCTTCGTGGTGGGCCAACCTATTGTACGGATAGGATTTCTCTCGCAATGACAGACTTGAAGTTATCCACTGAGTTGACGGCAGCTTATCATCCACCAGGTTGAATATCAAACATTTCTCCGTTTCAAACGAAAGCTCTTTGGTTTGGATGCCTGCCAACCGCCAAGGACTTTTTAAAAAAATAAAAAAATAAAAAAAATTTCTTTTTGAAATTTCTTTGGGCATGAGAACGATTCCTAATGGATACCGTCACATCGACAAAGGAAAGAAATTAGATGCTCTGGCGGAGTATGATGGTTCGTATGACATGCACTGAAATTGTAAACGAGGTATGACTGTGATTATGATTAAACCGTCCAATTCGCGGGTCACATTCTGTATGGGTTACGAAGCAAAAAATAACATGAAATTATATCCTGACTGATTGATAGGCATCAGATGGACGGTTCATATGGAAAGGAGTCGATGGTCCTACTTCGTCGAGCATGTGTCCATGAATAAGAGGTATTTCTACAATTTCGATGGTTCGGTAGCGGATTGGCTGGTGTACCATCGGCCTGGCTGGTTTGGGTGCGTGTCCTGCATCTCCAAGTTGTACGAACGGTTCAAAGGAGATCAAAGTTATATGGATCCGAAATGATGTATTTTGGATCCCATTATATCCACACCGTTCATCCATTTGGCAAGTTCATTTTAAAGCATTAGACAAAAAATGAGTCACATACAAAACTTAAGTGGACCACGACACAAGTAGCACAGGGACAACAATTCTTACCATTATAACATTGGTAGACTCACTGCAACGTTTAATTTCCATCTAATCTGTTCATAAGGTCACACGGATCCAAAACTTCTGTAACCCTCAAGAGGATTTCAATGGTAGAAGTTCAATCCCTCAATGCTTTTTTCAGTGTAGTCTATATGATCTTTGAATCTGTCTTATTTTTAGGCTCAAGCCTTATGATAAACTTCCCAAATGGACGGACAGTTTGGATATAATGCATACCTCATGTTGGGACCCACAGAAGTTGGTGACGTCAACACGCCAGGTCCGTGGTGTGGGGGTACATCAGCCAAACCGCTTCCGGTTGGATCTTAGTCAGGTGTGTATGCTACTCGTACAGTATATAAGCGCATGCAATGGATGAGTATTGTACTGCGCCAGCCTTAACTCATGACTCTATCATGATAAGCCCATTTTATAAGCATTGTCTTGACGTGGATGAAAATAAGTGGTCTATGGAATATGGCCCTAAGCGAGTGACGGAAGGTTGCCCCCTGTTTGGTTTTATTTAATACTTGGATTATGGCAGTGAAGTGAGGGGATAGAGAGAGGAAATGGGAGATAAATTCTAAGGGAGAGGAAAAATACCTTAAGGGCGTGTTTGGACGGGCCAATCCCATGGGATTGGATTGTATTAGAGTGGATGGCAAGTAATGATGGCTCTGTCAATGGATTGGATTGGTGCCAATCCAATGGGATTGCTATATCCAGGGAACTCACCACCAAGTATGTTTGGCTCGCCTGGCCAATCCCGGGATTACACCGGCCAATCCTGGGATTGCTCCGTCTAACCAAACATGTCCCAGGCAAAATAGATGGGATTAGGAGGGATTGGGTGGGATTAGGAGGGATTGGGTGTGTTGACGTCAAAATTTGGTCTGCTCTCCTCTCACTCGTATCTGCTCAGTTCTATCATCGAGCCCTAAACCTGCGCACCCACAGAAAACAAAGGGGACCCTGGTTAGGCCGGGGGACCCTCCGATGCCTAAGTCAGGATACAGGAATTTGGGTCTAACGGAAGAGTTGGGGGGAGAGTATCTCAAATTGCGTCCTTGTAGACAGGGGGTGATGAATTATTTATACCTTACGGCTGCGTGATCCCGGTCCGATAATCTCGGCATGATCAGGGGGATTTC
Organism: Magnolia officinalis; assembly: GCA_021015155.1. Lineage (NCBI taxonomy): Eukaryota > Viridiplantae > Streptophyta > Magnoliopsida > Magnoliales > Magnoliaceae > Magnolia > Magnolia officinalis. The sequence goes on along the minus strand of JAJHSJ010000004.1, from coordinate 13,710,384 downwards.
CGGATCGTGAAGATATGGTGCGCGATCTATAGATCGTGCGGCGTGCTTGACGTGTAATGGGCATAACCGGACGAGGTTTTCGGCCATGTCTAGTTATGGCAGTTTCCTCATTCAGTGTATGAGACCCTAATGTCTATTCGGCCCGGCTTAACCAAAAGCGTTTACGTCGTTATCCGTAGTCAATATTTCATTGGACTCGGACGATGCATAGGTCTGAACTGGTATCTCGGACGTGACTCCGAGGCGAAGGTTTTGCTGTGGACGAGATTGGGATTTGTGTCTGATCGGATAACAGATTCTAATCCGTCCTATCATCCCGAGGTGGAGGTCTCTCGAATGTTGTGCCTCTACGGGATGTTTAAGTTGAATCGGACAAGTGAGGCCTCGGATGTTGAGAATGCTAGTCGGCTCAGTTTGGCACTCCGTGCTCGGGTCTTAAGCGGGTTCGAATCTTCCCATAACAGGGTGGATTTCAAGGTAATGATGGTGATGTCAGTGGATTGCTGGGGATTGCTATATCCAACTTCTGCCTGTTTGGCACGCCAGGCCAAATCCCGGGATTGCACCTTCCAATCCACCCTAATACAACCTAATACAATCCACCTTGCCTGGCCAAACAGGCCCTAAACTGGATAAAAATGCTTGGCTACTGACCGATGTGATTGAAAGAAGGAAACAAAGAAGTAAATGGCATGTGATCCATATTACTATTTTATTTATTATGGTTTACTCAAGTCTACGGTTTTCTTTATTTTGAGCCAATGTTTTAATAGGAGCTAATGTAACAAATGTGTGTGTGTGTGTATATATATATCACATAATTTTAAAGTAAGCTTTATAAGATTGGTGCAAGGTAGATGCATTGGAAGGTGAAAAGACTTTGGTTTAACTAATGCTTGCGGTAAAATCTTGAAAGTTTTATATGATTTTGATAGAGCCCAACCTAGCTTGCTCCCACATCAGATGGCACATGTATTAGAGACCTTCGCCACCCATTAGGTAGTGTTCGCAGTTGGAGCAGTACACTACACTCTCCGAAGCGAGCCAGGCATCTACAATTGAATTTGGATTTATGATTTTTTTTTTTAATTATTATTTTTTTTAACTGCATGTTCCTTTTATATATGTGTGACTTGTACCGATAATAATTTTTATCCATGCATGTTTAGAGTGTATCCAGCCTAAAGAATGCATGGTATGGCATTTGAAGCTTATGCCACTAATGGTTTTGAGGCCTTCCTCACATGACAAACTCCTTGAATCATGAACTTTATGGTTATTATGATAGTTTATAATATGATTGTGTGATCTTGACCATCAACAGTAGATTTGGTGAGACATGTTGTGCATGTGTTAGGGCCCATGAGCATAGGAGTGTTGTTGTTCAATCTAGATGTGTGGCCACATGTGTTACAAATGACCTATATTCAGTCAAATGCGTGTGATTAGATGTGGGGTCGATAGTGTTAGAGTTGTATTTGATTTAAATTGATTGAACTATTGTGACCCCAGGTATCAAACTAGACAAATTAGAACTAGATCTGTGAATATTAACTTGACTGTTCAACAACCAATTGCTACAACGATCATGCAAATTTAAAAAGGAACAGGTTAATCCTTCTAAATGGATACTTTTGTCTTACAATCAAGGGCTTCTATTTCCATAGTGATAGCATGTTAAGTTTCTTAGTAATCTAATAAAAATTAGGTGAGATTAAAAATAAGGCTAAATCACTATTTTTTAAAATTATATATTATTAATTGAAATGTTAAAGCAGTATAACCGGCGGATAGAAAATAAACTAAGTAGGGGAAAAATAAAATGCCTATGTAAACTTGTGCTAACTAAACGACCATTGAAATTATCAGATGATTATGGCAATCGTGGTATAAAGTTAGTAGTATGTGACTAAAAATGTATAAGGACTCAATAATACGAGGGATTAGACAACTGGATCATGAATATTTAATATACTCTTAAGTATATACTGCAGCAATATGCTAGAATATAATACAACCAAGTTAAATTATTGACACCGAATTTACTGCAACATGGCTAGACAAAAGTAAAGAAATTAAGCTAATAAGCTAAATTTAATAAACATCCATGGAAGACAAAGATAAAAGGGTAGTATAAAGTTATAATGGTTGATTGATTTTTGTTAGCAAAGGCCCAAAGCTCTGCTTCAAGTGTTGCTTTTATAAGCATTTGAGAGGCAACTTTTGCATGAATATCTCGATTATGTAGTGGCCATATCCTATTAGGTTTTGAAATCCTTATATTTTGTAGTTTCTAAAAAGGAGCCTCGGATGCCATTTGAATTTTTTTCCCATTTGAGTTGATTTGGGACTGGTATGCCGTGCACATGTTGGAAGAATCTGACAATGGTAGATCTTTTAGAAACCTTCTTAACATATTGCACACGTCAGTCACGTGCATTGCGAGAGATAACTGCCATTGCGAGAGATAACTGCCATTTTTGGTGCTACAACTCATAACCTTCTTAACATATTGCACACGTCAGTCACGTGTCATTGAGAGATAGGCTCTTTCCCTGGCACAAGCATGTTTCTCTCTCATCTTTCGTGTCAGTATACCAACACATGGCAGCTTCTCATTGGTTGACATGGGCTGATTAAGGTTTGGTGTAAAGGATGATATTGTTTGGATCATGACTAGGTGAGACATGGATTGGCAACACGCCTGGTTTCTCCAGTACCAATCCTGACTCCCAAATAGCAACTCCCCTTCGCCTATAAAAGCAGCACCCTGCTTGGGGTTGGACCCCAAGGAACAGTGTACAGTAATCCAGACCGTTGTTATTGGTAAACTCAGCTGTGGAAGGGGATACATGGAAGTCTTCTCATCGCCTTCACAATAGGTAAGGATGGCAATGGATTGGGTCAGCCCAGAGGTCAACTGCCCAACCGTCTTTTGTCTTGATGGGGTTGTACCTAAGTTAGGTCGGAGCTGGTTTGGTTGAGCCTGACCCAATTCGACTTGGGCTTAATGAATTTGAAGTGGCTCGAGTTTGGCCACAGGACAATGGGCCATGGGATGGGTTTAGGCTCTGAATTCTTCTTGGTCCGTTTAGTTGGGCTGGGGGCTGACACGACGGCCGGACTGGCCCGAACCTGACCTGTTGCCACTCCTGTCTGTCACCGCAAGCCCACTGCAGGTAATGGCTCCGCTCGTCCATGTTGGGTTGGACCTCATGTAAGGTTGAGGTACACGATAACCGCAATTTCACAGCGGTCCGACGCATGGTGCGGTCACCTCACGCATCCAGGCGATTTCGTGATATGGGAACTCTTATCAGGGGATTCGTCTGAAAGATCAGGCAAATACCATTCAACAAGTAGGCTACAGATTGTCAAAACGATGTAACAGTTAAGAGAAGTTAATCGAATCGCACAGATTTGATATACACAGCGGCCCACCTGATGATTGGCTCTGATATCCCTCTCGGACTGGGATTCGGTAGTGACTCCTCCAGTACCCAAATCTCAGTACTGGTCCGTTCTTTGGGTCCCACCATGATGTATATGTTTTATCCACTCCGTCCATCAAACTTTTCAGCTCATTTGAGGGCATAATCCTAAAAATGAGGCAGGTCTAAGTCTCAGGTCGACTACACCACATGAAATAGTAGTGATCCTACCATTAAAAAGTTTCTAGGGCCCGCTGTAATGTTTATTTGCCATCCAAATTGTTCATTAAGTCACACAGACTTAGATGAAGGGAAAATACAAATAACAATCAGCTTGACAAAAAAACTTTTAGCCCCCCTCCCCCAACAAGTTTTTAATGGTAGGCGTTAAATCATCACTGTTTCCTGTGGTGTAGTCCACCTGAGATATGGATCTGCCTCGTTTTTGGGCTCATGCATCGAAAAGAACTGGAAAATTGGATGGACAGCATGAATAAAACACATTCATCATGGTGGTGCCCACAGAGCTTTTCCAACACCGACCAGTACCGCCCTGGTACTGGAGCGGTCACTACCGAATCCGAATCCTTCTCACAGCTTTCCAAGACCACGAAACTCCAGTGGCCTAAAAACTGCAACGGACGAAGTACGAAGTACAAACACTCGCCGCGCTCTAAAACCCCAACCGTTACAAGGAAGCAAAAACCCGAACCAGAGAAAGAAAAATCCTCCAACAATCTCCGTTAGATGGCCATCGATACCGTCGAATCCCCATCTCCGTCTCAATCTCTCTCTTCTTCCCATTTCAGGTATTTCTAGGCACTTTCACTCACATCTTTCTCCCTTTCTCTCTCTGTCTCTGTCAATGTCCCTTCTCTCATACCACAAGCACAACAAGGATGACAAAGACACAAACGACGACAACAACAATAACAGCCGAACTTTGAAAACCCTAATTCTTCATTTCTCTAAAACTTGCAGCTCCGCTCGACATTACTACGTCGCTGTGGACAGACTCCAATTCAAGATGGCATGTATCTGTCTCTCTCACACTCTCTCTATATCTAACTTCCTCTGTCAGTGCCTTCCAATTTCCGATTTCTGTTCAAAGAGGAATTACAGATTGGCTCTTGAGACCGGCTTGGAGTCGGCTTTAAACTCGGCGCCCCTGACACTCGAGGAATATTGATGTGTCCAGATCATCAAAGTGAGGTCCATGGTTCGGTGATCCCGGCCTTTGATCGTGCGGGACCCGCTGCGGATGGGGATTTCCTAAAAACTCTTCCATATTGGAAAATCTAACCGTCTAATCCTCAGAACCCTTTTCTGGACCATTGACGTGTCCATCGACGTTTAGCCACTCATGGAAAGAGTTAGCAACCTCAGATCTAGGAGTTCTTTTTTGGAATCCCCCATCCACCTTAAGCATATGAGATCAATGGTCCAGATTGCGCAAAATATGGACCCAACTTGTAAGGACAGTGCATTGGGGCCACCATGCAAGTTACAATGCATCAGGACCCTATAATTCCTCCTGTTCAAATTCTCCTCGTTTTCATTTTTAACTATGTATATATGTGCAGGAGACATTGGTGGATCTCTTAGGAGTGGCAGGCCGGCGTCCCTCTCTGCCAATTGTGCTCTGCTGCAGCTCACGCGATGAACTCGATGCTGTCTGCAGCACCATTGCCAACCTTCCCTACATTTCCTTGACCTTCCTGGTAGTTGAACGCTTTCTTTCTGCAATCATTTGGTAACATCGAGTGTGGAAAATTCCTGCTTATGCTACAAAATAACAGGTTCTTGCAAATGGAACTGAAAATTTGTGCACATTGGTAAAACACACATTCCCAGTTTTGATAAGGGGAGTGTTATTTTGGTTCCCAATGATTGATATTTCCACCTCTACGAGGGTAATTTGGTCAGAACAAGCTTTCAATGACCGCCTTTACAATTTCAACAATGATTAATATACTTTCATGTGGTGGAACTAACAGTTTTAGAGGTGAAAATGTCAATTCCTGTTGTGCCTTTGATTCAGTAACCCTGTTAGTGGGACTCACCTGCATGTTATCTTTTCTGGAGAAGGGGTGTCAGCAACACAGCTCACATGGCACACATATCCAACATTTGGGCCAGGTGGGGACCATAGCGAACATGCCCTGTGATGAGAATTGAGCCAGCCCAAACATCAGCTGGGGATGCACATCTACTTTCATGGAAACATGGGCAGTTTACAAAAAATTACCAACAGTCCATGTTCAACATACACCTGTGGCCCAACTGATGTGTGGACCGCATTGATTTTTGAGTCTGGGCATGTTCACAGTAGGCCCCTCCTGATGAATGGCCCACATCAGTTATACTGTGACCCATTGGTATGTGTGCTGTGAGACCCTTCTCCATCTTACTTGCATGATTCCCCCTTGTTGCAATTGGCTACTTATTATCATGAGACGTTTGTGCTGCTAGCAAACCTAATCCCCGTCTCTTTTCCAATTGTTATTGCTTCTGTCCATACTTGGCTTCTTCAAGATGGATATTAAGAATGCTTTTTAGTGAGGTGATCTTCTTTTGGAGGTTTTTCATGTGGCTGCCTTTGGTTGTTTTGTATGTTGCTAGACAAACCATACTGCGGGCCAAACATATTTAGGTCTTTCATGTCAAAAGATTGTCGTTGTCATAACCTTGTCCCAGCTATTTGGGGTTGGCATGTCTTGTGGTAAACTAGCAAAATGAATTTATGGCTTGTATCATCTCATCTCTATTAGTTGGTGTTTGGGAAGTATAGCCTTAATGTAAAAGTCCAAATTGATTGATTGAACTGTACATTTGACCCCTTGCAACTAGGAGCACCATAACTTATAGTGCTCTAGGAGCATGGAAAAGTTTCTCCCCTAATTCTGCCTGGTAGCATTGGCACCTGCCTGCCCCCAGTCTGGCTAGGGGAGGGTAGATGTCAACTTGGCATTCTGATGTCAAGCTTTTCCGAACTACCATGAGAATTAAAAGCCGACCCCAAAGAGCTTGAGTAGGACAAGCCGATGACACTGATGATGGTTTTCCCCCTTCCATTCATTATGTCGAGAAGATGTATAATAAAATTCCTTTGTTGTTAGAATTATCAATTTCAATGCTTACCCATGTGATGCATGGCACTCATGTTTCCTACATGTTTTAGTGTATTCTTGGTCTAGCAATTTGGGATTTGGTTATGTAACAGATTGTTCATTTTCTATCATTGCAGTATAGTGACCTGGCAGAAGTTGAACGTGCATCTATACTAGAGAAGTTCCGTCAGGCGACCCTAGAGTGGAACCAAAATATGACTGTTCACCCTGAGGATGAATATGAAACTGGAAACCAAGAGCATAAGTCGCATATGATTGTTGTGACAGATGCCTGCCTGCCTGTTCTTGCAGCAGGAGAGGCGCCTATCTCTGCTCGCATCTTGATAAATTATGAATTACCAACAAAGAAGGTGCATAAGTTTTCTAGGAACTGATGTACAGATTTTGTTCTCTCATTAAGACATCATTTCTGCATGTATGGATATTGCATACTTGTGGGGCTTAGTTACTCTAGCAGCAATAAGCAAAACTTGATCGCTAGATCAAGTGCTAAATTTAAGGAAAGCTCCATGGGTCAAGCTGCAGCCAAAATATTGTAGATAAAAGAACTGTTATATCTCAGCATTATTTTGACAAATAATCTTTCGGTAAGACAGTCATAATACTTTGTGATGTGTCACTCCAGGAGGAAACTAATGTGCTCTAATGATGAAAACCTGTTGAGGTCTACTACTTGTGAGAGAAAAGGTTAGGAATAAAGAATTAATCCATTTTAGATTCCTTCAGAAGAAGAGTTAGCAAGCATCTTCTCTAAAGCACCTTTCAAGGATGAAAATCTTAAAATCTATGACAAGCTTTCAATATCCATGCTCCAAAAAAATAAAAAATAAAAATGAAGGGGGTGATAAATATATATAATGTATTACTGTTGCATCAGAAGGTTACTGTCATCGTTTTCTTCAAGTTATGGAAAAACAATAAATATGATGCCTTTTAAAAATACTATTTTCCACTTCAATCTTCTTTCAAATTAAGCATCTGATTAGATTTCTTGATTTTGCTGGTGCTCACAGGAAATGTACTTGAGGCGGATCTCAACTTGTTTAGCAGCAGGTTTCATTTTTCTATGCATTAACAAGTACTTCATATTCATGGCCTTGTGCCTTATTTTATGGAGCTATAAATATGTGCAGATGGGATTGTGATGAACATGGTTGTTGGAGGTGAAGTGGTGACCTTGAAAGGCATTGAAGAAGGCAGTGGCCTTGTAATTGCAGAGATGCCCATAAATGTGAGTGCATCGTTCACCTTATGCTACATCATCTATAGAGTTGACAAGCTTATATGGTTGCTTTTATGCAGATTTCTGAGATTTTGTGAAGATCACATGCAGAGAGATATCCAGTTGCCTTGAGGCCACATTTGCGTTCACCTGATTACCAGGGGCAGGGATGTCACATGCACTCCACTGATTGGAAACATACCTGCTGATATTATTCATTTTATCTTCTCTGACAGCTACACGTGCACTTGTAAGTTTTTTTCCCCTCATTTTGTTTGATAAATATGCATGCACTCGTAAGTTCCCGGTCCTATTTCTGCTGATTTTCCAAAAATGGTCAGAACCCTTTATCGTGATGAAGATGCAGTGGAATAATCATGGAAACCATTCAAGGAAAAATAGTAATAGTTTTGTTTCCCTGAAGTAACTGTGACTCAAAGCATGATGTCCCCTTTTGCATGTTAGAATGGCTGGTCGGTCCTGTTGTTGCTGCTGGTTTACGATCAGTGTAGTTTCTTCCAACTCCCTAGATATTTATGCTGCTGATGATTTTATAACTGACAAGATACTTATAAATTTGATTCTAGACTAGTGTCTCATTTTATCAAATTTCAGTTTGTGTTGGTTGATCAAAGTGGCTATTTATTGGTTGTGTTTGCTCTGATAAGTTGAAGCAGTTCACATGTTGTAGCTATATCGACATCCAGTGTTTAAATTATCGGCGACAATATCGAATTGTCGCCGATAATATCGGTATCGCTGGCTCAGCGATACCGATAACCCATTTATTGGAATCGCTGCCAGATATCGTCGATAATGTCGTTGATATTTTCGAAATATCGCCGATATTTTCGAAGGGTGGGAACTATAGCCAACAAGAGATGTTTTCGGCGATAAAATCGTCGAAATCAAAAACAAAAAACGCAAGAAAATACCTGTTTTTCGCCCGGATCTCGTTAAAAACATGAATTTCAAGAGCTTCACGGCTGTTGAGTGCGGATCGGCAACTTTCCGGTAAGATTCAACCCAAAAAAATCGGCTTTTCCATCGAAAAATCCTCCGGCAGCTTCTCAAGAAAAAATCGGCTTGCGGGCTATGAAAATCTCAAGATTTTGTTGGAAAATAAAGGTTTTTTTTTTTGAATTTTGGGATGAGGGAAAGGGATTTTCGGGTTGAAAATCCAGAGATTTTGGTGGGAAGGAGAGGATTTGCGGGGGTTTTTACGGAAATTGGGGATGGGTCGATGGGATTTCGTTTTGAAAGGGGGTTTGGGTTTTGACGGTGCAGGTCGGTGCTCCGTGGGCCCCACCATGATGCATTTGTTGCATCCATTCTGTCCATTAATTTTTAAATATAATTTTAGAGGTTGATACAAAAATATAGGTAGATCTAAAACTCAGGTGAACCACACCACGGGAAAACAGTAGACATTAAATGTCCACCATTTAAAACCTCTTGGGGCCCACTGTAATGTTTATTTGATATCCAAGCTGTTGATTAGGTCTTAAATACCTGGGTGAAGGGAAAAAAGAAATATCATCTTGATCCAAAACTTTCGTAGCCCGCAAGAAGTTTTTAATGATAGACCGTATACTTTCAATCAACATTGTGTGGTCCACTTGAGATTTTGATCCATCTCATTTTTGGACTGTTATCATAAAATGATCTAGAAAAATGGACCGATGGAATGGATTAAACATATGCATCATGTTGGGACCACAGAGCATAGACCAGTGGCGAGGCTTTAAATCGGACTGCGTACTGAGCTACTCATTATGCTTTTATGGTAGTGAGTCGACTCATTTGGGCCCACTATTAATGTATGTGATTTATCCACACCTTCTATCCATTTTTTCTACTAATTTTAGTGGTTGATCCCAAAATTTAAGTAAATCCAAAGCTCAAATGGGCCATACCATGGGAAACAGTAAGCAATCCGCTTCCTACCGGAACTGGATTGGCTGGTGTACCTCACACCAGCTATATATCCGATGTATTGACGTCAATGAGTTATGTGGATCTGATCATGCGGTGTGTGTTATATCCAAACCGTCCATCCATTAGGCGTGCTCGTCTTAAGGCTTGAGATGAAAAATAAGATAGATCTAACTATCAAGTAGACCACACTGAAAAAGAAAAAGCAGTGAGAGATTAAACGTCTACCATTGAAACCCTTTTTGGGGTCACAGAAGTTTTGGATCAATATGAAATTTGTTTTTCCTCTTCATTCTGGACTTTGTGATCTTATGGACAGATTGGATGGCAAATAAACGTTATGGCAAGCCCTATGAAGATGATCTTTGAATATGATTCATTTTTTGGATAATGCTCTAAGATGATCTATAAAAATAGATGAATGATATAGATATAATAAATACATCACTGTAGGCCCATGTAACTTTGATCTACTTTGAACCGTCTGTACAAGAGGAGCGTCAGTGCTTGTCTTCGCACGACACGCTGGTGTGTGGTACACCAGCCAATCCGCTTCCACTTTGCGCACCTCCGTACAACCATGATGCATGTGTTGTATCCATACCATCCATCCATTTGGAGAGATAGTTTTATGACATGAGAAAAATAATGAGACAGATATAAGGCTTAAGTGGACCCCATAGTAGAAAACAATGGAGATAGTGACATCCACCGTTCAAAACTTCTTAGGGCCACAAAAGTTTCCAATCAAGCTTATATTTTTGTTTTCACTTCATCTATCTCTATGTTAACTTGTGAATAGGCTGGATCTAAAAAATACATCATGGTGAGCCCTATAAATGTTTCAACTGAATAGGCTGGATCTAAAAAATACATCATGGTGGGCCCTATAAATGTTTCAACAATGGGTTGACTGATCCCACGGTTTTTTGCAGTGGGTCCACTTGAACTTTAGATTTATCTCATTATTCTTGTAAGTTTGCATTTATATTATATAAATTCATTTTGATTACTATTTCAGTGATTTCTTACGACAACGCATGCCTTTTGGCCCCCATTAAATGGAAACTTATTATTTAATCATTTTTTTGCAATTTTTTCATTCCTGAATATGTAAATATGTGTATTTAGGCATGTCCTGAAGTTTCACTAAAAAATTGCACCATTTTCTCCATGTTTCCCCCTTTTTCCCTGCATTTCCGGTTATCGGCGATATTATCGGCGATAACGATATTATATCTTTATCTCCGGCCAGGGAAACTTGTAGCGATACTGATAACTCGAATACTGTCGACATACCTATAATTATGATATTCTTGGTCAAATTGGTCATACACTTGTATGGCTTGATGGGATCATTTTAATGGGCTCTGAGCACTAGTCCTTTTTTCCCCCAACTTGTTTTGCAACTTATCAGTGTCTTGCTTTTCATACACATGTCAAACTTGTGTGAGATCCAAATGAATGTGTACAAGATCCAAACCATTTGTTAGGTATGCGTTATCTTGGATGGTCCATAGCCCAAATCACACTAATCGGACGATCCTAACCATTTTATAGACATCTATGGGAATAAATGGAGTCAACCATACTTCATTTGACTATCCAATATCCCTTTATCTCATAGCTTAGGCCCCACATCTCATGGGCTAGGACCTCGGCCGAACCCCTCTCGTGGGCCCCAAATCACATGGGTACCGCCTCACACGAGCTACCCGCCTCACACGGGCCGCCCGCCCCGAGTGCGCCCCTGCATCCCACAGGCAACCCCACTCGAGCCGTGTGAAAATGCCCCTGCATTAATCACCCTCGGTGAGGAGTCTCGACCTCCTGCTCTGATACCACTTTGATGTAGGACAATTAACCACTTGTTCTCAAAGCTCGAATTGTTAGAGCATGGCGAATCAATCCCTTTATCTCATAGCCCAGGCCCCACATCTTATGGGTTAGGACCTCGGCCGAACCCCTCTCGTGGGCCCCAAATCACATGGGTACTGCCTCACACGAGCCACCCGCCTCACATGAGCCGCCCACCCTGAGTGTGCCCCTGCATCCCACAGGCAACCCTACTCGATCTTGGTGTGAAAATGCCCCTGCATTAGAAACAGACCAACTTAGAAGTGCAACACTGTGTTAAGTAAGCTTATTGATTACCCTTTATGAATAACAATGTTGAGAAACAAGGATTTGTTACCTAGGGTTTTTTCTGAAATATTTTTTTCAAACCTTAATAAGATTCTTTAGCATAAAACTCTTCTATCCTATTCTGTGATAATCTTTCTTCCTTCAATGATATGCATTAGACTGATGCCCAATGGATTAAAGTAGTGGTCCACGAGTATTTTGGGTTGTCAGTCCCATGACTTCATTCTGGACTGGTGCCAATGCAAGGCATACAATTTGAATCTTATTGGGAAGAGTTGCATCAGAAATAAGTATTAGAAAGTGTGGGTGAGCTTTCGGTTGTGTTTTATTTTTAAAGTTTTTGGTATCTCAAACTTTTTGGTGAGCTTTGGGTTGAGGAAAAGTACACAGGCGCTCAATGCCATTAGAGTAGGATTTGGTTCCAGTGGAGCCTCGTGCTCTGAATTTCCACTTGTTTAAGCACTTAGAAGGGGTGACTGAATTCTTTTTGGATCTTTCACATTACTGCCAGGTGCCAAGAATGCCCATTTTCCTCTTTTTTCTAGGCAGATCGATGTTGGATAGGAGCATGGTACAGATGAGGTTTCGACGTGGGCCTGGAATCAAACTAGGATGAGTGTGGGTTACCCTCCTACACTTCCTCATATTCAAATGGCTTCGAGTAAGGAGAGCTTGGTGTCAGGTGGTAGCTTATGGTGCAAAGACTCTTTTGAGGCTAAGCAGTGACAATGGTCTTAGGAGGGGGTGTCGACGATGACATAAATCAAGCAGGTTAGAATGTTATTAGTTTGCATTATGTTGTGTGGGACTATCAACATCTGTATTGAGTTGCAGCGACAGCTATGATGGGTGTTACCCTGCAAGCTGCAAATTATCTAGATCATCCACTGCATCAGGGTCCGGGAAATTGAAACAGTCAGTGTTGGTTCCAATGGGGTGGGCAAATGAGTTGCGGTTTGTGGCAGGTAGCATCATAGATTAAGCAGGTCATGATGAGGTTCTCCCTAATTAGCTGTTTCAGATAGCAGAGGGGACAGCTCTGACTCTAGTCAGTATGAGTTGAAGGTTGGATGCTAAATTGAGGATCAGATGCTCTGGGTGTGTACTTGACTTATGGGTCTGCTGTAGGTGCTATGGCTCTGAATATCGGTATTTGGGGGCACATCAGCCTAGCAAAAAAAAAATGATACGATATGGGTGTCGCGTATCGGTATCAGCCTGTATTGGTTATTTATTTATTTATTTTTTAAGCCAAAGAATTAAAGAAAATATCAGGTAAAAAAAGAGAAAAATGAAATATTCAAGAATCCATCATTAATTTTTTTTTTTTTTTTGGACATGCATATAATGGTGTATCAGACCATTTTTTGATAAAAAATGTTCTGTCAGTTTGACCTGTTGAAAGTCACCTAAATCTAAATGGGCCCTAATTGAACACAAGTCAAGTATGATTTGGTGATTTAGGGCCCATTACATTGAAATACAATAAAAAGAAGATGAAAACATAAAAAAGAGAGTGAAGGTTTATCATTCTTTCCGATTTTTCCCGTAATGGTGTACTTTACTTTGATTTGTCAATCCCACCTAAATCATTTGTTTTGATCCAAAAATGGGTCTATATCTAGCCTAAAATGACTTTCTAAGCTTCATCCATGGTTTAAATGAAAAAAAAAAAAGAAAGAGAAAACTCCATGGTTTAAATGAAAACTGAAGAGAAAATATGAGTGGAATTTTGAAAAAAAATATATTCAAAATTGAGCCTTTATGGGCGTATTAGCTTGTATCCATCCTTATTGGACCCATATTGATTTTGATACACCCCATATCAGCCATATTATACAGGCTGATACTGCCCTTTTTTAAGGTTAAGTCAATTTGGTCCCGTATTGTGTATCGTATTAGGCCGATATGAATATGATATGGCCATATCGGCTGATATAATACTGATATTGAAAACTATGATAGCTGCAAACAAGTGTTTTGGGATGGGAATCCCCTTGAAGCAGCATTTTCAGGACATGATTTTTTAGACACGAGGGGAAAAAGGCCTAAAAGAGATCAATCGTTAGATGTACAAATTATAAAAGAAATATGGAGAGAGACTTTTTTTTTTTTTTTTTTTTTTTTTTTTTTTAAAATAAAATTTATTATTTATTTTTATGTATTATTTATTTTCAAGTGTTCTGGTTGGCTGTGTTGTGGGCCACAGACAGAGAAGCACCCAAAACATCTGATGCCATGTGGGTAGCTCCACCTGGTCCCCACTATTTGATCCAAAAGTTTCCTCCCTTCTACATTTGGATTACCATTGTGTCTATGCTGCAAATCCATGGTTACTCTCTTAAGAGCAAGAGCACATGCTCTCCTATGGCTAAATGATATACAAGGGGTTGGAAATAAGGCAGTAGAACATTTAAGGGACTTCGTTAACTCAATAACAAGATAACCTATAATGTTGGCGGAAAGATGGTTTGTGTCCAAGTTGGGAGATAACAAGATCCATTGTGCTGATGGAAGTTGTGAAATCCCTTTCCCTTGGAAGTTGTATAAGTCAATTTCCATCACTCTGTGGAACCAGGCCATGAAAAACTGAACAATCACGCTTTGCATGGTGAAAAACAAATCGATAGAAATACAAAAACAGGCCATGAATGGGACAGATGGTGATGACTGACAACTATTTTGGGTTGTCAGGACCTAGTGCGCATTGTGAGTCACCTTGAGGGTGAGCTGCAGTTGCCAGGTTTATCAAGGGAGAGTAGATAAGTTAGAGTGGGAGATGGGAGAGAAACTGTCAATAGACTAATCATTGGGGTTTAGTAGGGACCAGAGGGGAGTCATTGTTAGAATTTTCAAGTTTAAACGGTCTTTCACGTATATACTACCAATGCTCGGATTTTTTTTTTTTTTTTTTATATACCTTTCTAAATAAAATATATATTCATGAATAAAAAAGGAAAGTAATTATCATATTGGAATTATTGGTCTATTTTGTCCTTAAAGCACAGCATTATTGGTTTGAACTTCTCTACCTCCTTTCAAGTGCAGTAATGGAAAAGGTCAATCCCAGCTCTTATTCTCCCAGGATATTCAGGGTGCATCATAGTGACTTGTATTATTATTTGCCCATCGAAGTTAAAATGACCAACTTGTAATTTGATTTCCTTAGTATTTATTTTGAGAGTTTGCTTCATTGCAATCATAGTGCTTTCAAGTTGATTTGAGTACCAACTCATCTTTGGAAGCATCATTGGTTTTTGTCATTTCCTCTTCATTAAACTGAATGATGAAATTTGATTCTCTTTGCACATCCAAATGCAACCTCAAAACTGCTACAGAGCATCAACTCATTTAGGGCCTGTTTGGAATGCGGGATTAGGTGGTATTAACACAATGATACTCCTGCAGTACTTGTCTGGAAATACCATGGTATTTTGACCATCAAATCCGTTGTTTGGGATCGAATTCTTCCTTTGGGAAAAACACTGTATTATGTGAAGCCAAGATTTGGTGGACACTGGAATTGTAATCAATGGACCAAATTTCACACATGATGCTCGTCGATTGTATTCGTATGCAAGTCGAGTGTCATGTGTAAAGGGTGGATCTGGATGGACGTGTGGATAAAAGACAGGCATCAACATGGGGTCCACAGATGTAGTGGATTTCTAAATCCACCAAAAATCATGCCGTCTCCTGTTGGGATTGGGAGGTCAAACACTTGGATTAATTCAATCATTCCCATTGATTCCAAATGCTAGATGGAATCGATATCCCACCAAATGCAATTCAACACATGTAATTCTGTGGACCAAACATGGTTGCAGGGTCATTGTGTATGGAGTAAACCATGTCTGATCTGAAATTTTCAGGGTTGGGATTGAAAATTCCCGGATTTGTAGGGTCATTGTGCTTCCTTTTAAATGAGCCTATTAAGTGCGCTTTAAATTCTTCATCATGTCTGCTGTCCTCCATGCTCCTGTTAGATTAGATCTTTCTTTTTCCTGGACTATGATCCCGTTTTGCCCAGTGTCCTCATCGCTTGATATGGACAGATGATAAGCACTGCTGAAGTGAATTTGTCATTACTCTCGCCTCATCCCAGATCATAAGCTCGATCATCCAGATCACCATCTACAAGAACAAAGTCAGAGAACATGCATTTCTCCTTCTCAAGTTATCTAGTACTTGCCATTGCATGATTAACTTCCATTTTCTGCATCCGGTTCAAGCGTCTAGCAAACTATAGAATTTTTGAAAAATAGGATGTTTTTATGTTGCTTCCCACATCCTTTTCTCACTACGGTAACTACGAGACAACCTGTTTGTAAATAGTACCAGGTAGAGGTCAATGTCCTGAATAGTTTATCAGATCTGTATGAATACGTGGTTCAAAAACCTGAAAAGACTCAACTTGTTGTCCAGTCAGGCCGGGTCGACTCAGGGACTTGTTCGAGTCTTGATTCGATTTGATTTAATAATTACATTTAAAATATCTTGGTTTGTAATAAATGTTTATAATCTAGTAATCTATATAAATTAGCAGAAGCAGACAATAACATAGTGCATGGCCTAGTGGTTAAAAACATTTGTGATTGTAGTGAGGTTGCAGGTTAAAATCGTTAAAATCTCCCCCATTTCTTTTGACAGTGAGTAGAGTTGACGAGTCTATGAAAAACTCAGCCGAGTCGACCGATGTTTTAGAGTTGAGTTGGCAAGTTCTAAGACTATGACAGATACCCATATGGAAAGGCAGGGTTTGGATTGAGACAGCCTTGTTTTCATGTTTGTCAATATCAGATTGGGTTGGATGATTTTGAGAATGCTGCATTCTTCTCTCTACTGCCAAGTTAAGTTTACAACCTGCCAGAAATTTCATTCTGATTTGCTCACATTTATTTTTATTTGGTAATAAGCCATTCTTCTTATTGATGGATCAACAAGAATGGAAACATTGCCCCTGTTGGGTCCACATGGAGAGGTTGCGTGCTGATTGGAATCTTCATCTTTTCCGCCCCACTGTGGATGGGCCATGATCCAGGATGCCAAAATGAATGAATGGATGCTTCCGACAATTGATTGGTGGAAGTGATCCTGGATGGCTGAAAATCAATGTCCACACTCCAGTTGATGGTCAGGGTTATCAGCCGAGTGTAATTTTTTTATTTTATTATGTCCCATCCACACTAGTGCTGATCAGATGTATGGTTTAGATCATCCATGTCATGGGATTAGTGAGTCTCCATTCATGCAAAATGAAATCGGGTTTTGTAATTGTTTGAATCTGAGAGTGTGCAAAATGACTAGATGTCCATGTCTATAACCAAAGTCGGAAATTCAGCGGGCATCTTTTCCGGTACTCAATTGGGATTTAACACCTACTTATTTAAGGATTTTCGTTCTGGTACCTTTTTTAAATTGCTTTTCATTAAGCAATCTGATTAATTTAACTATTTTTCATTATAGTACCTTTCGTTAGAGTAATTAGTTAATTTTTAATTAATGACGAAAATTCCCTTTCGAGTTATTGGACGGTGAAGAATACAAAATTAAAAAAACATGCATGATGAAGATGGAGATCAGACACATTCATCAAGAGGATCTCACAGTGAAAGTATCCTTGACCGAGGAAAGGGTGGTCCACCGTCCACATCACGCACGCTATGTATTTGTTGAATGTGACTGTTGTAAATTCCTTTTATCCTTTCATATTTTTTCTAGATGCATGAATGAGCAGATCGGCATGATTTCTGGGCTACAGAATTAACAGAATGGGGCACAAATGATGAACGGTTTGGATTTTTCTTAGATGTTCCAGGTCTCTTTATGATTAGGAAGTGATTACCAAAAAATAAAAAATGGGTGCTTAGTCTGCTTAGTAATAAATGATCTAGTGCGGTAAGTGAAAGTAACCTTCCCTGCACATAGTTGCATTCACATCTTTTATCTTAAACCGTCCGTCAGGTCCAGTTTACTCTTAGTCTGCTACTTTACATGAATCACAGCAATAGGAAGGTCCTGAAAATGAATGGAGTAGATTAAAAACCCAAAGGCGCTAACTATGGGCGATATCTAGTCACTGATATGGGATGAAAGGTTGATGCAATTAGTGGGTCCCACGAGCCACTCGATAGTGGAGCAATGTTACCATCATTCAAGCATGTGAGACTTGTTGATGCATTTCGTGTCCGATGCGAATGATATTAAGGATGGTCCCCACTTGTATAAAACTTAATGACTTGATAATATTTTGTTGGAAAATATTTCACAAATAATATTGAAAACCGAAAGACAAATAAAATTAACACCAGGTTGAATAACGTATATAATACGCTATTCTTAAAGCTTAATTCGCCCCCTACTCCTGGTAAATTGAGATCGTTGATGGGTTATAGGTGAATTGCTAACATGATACGACAAGCCATTTTTAAGGTCTTGCGTGTATCAATCAGGAAAAGACCTAATCAGGGACTTGGTTAACATAGTTCAGAACTTTGGCAGATTTGTTGAGTGGTCGAATTCGATGACTTGAACAATTAGCAAGTTCTTGAATAAATTTAAAAAGACACTTAGAGAGATCAGATCGGATTGAATTTGTTGGACTTGGATGATTTTGGACCTGAGTTTATATAGCATTCGGGGTGTGGACTATTGCCTTGTGGTCATCAATGCTTCAGAACGTTTATGAAATGTTTCTGACCATTGACATTAAATTTTGAACGTTTCAGATTGTTAGATTAGATTGTTAGATCAATGATCTAATGGTCATTTCGCACATATCTCTCGTATCATTCGTGACGGTGCAAAGTGCAAAGTGCGCCAACTAGCACCACTACAGCCACATTGCCCACGCTTACGCCTGAGCCCAAGTGCGTGCATGCGTGTGTTCCAGTGCATAACATTTGAACACTCACACCTAGCATCTCTCCATTTCTCCAAGTAAGAATGCTCTACACTCAAAGACTTATAAACCAAAAGTTTTTTCTCACTTAATCCGACATGGGATTAAACAAAAAAGCAAAAGTCATCTCCATATGAAACATGAAAAGAAGAAAACCAAATTTAGGATATCTTAGAGTGTGGGGGTGTCTTGCATATTGTAGAATTCCTGACCTTAGAAGAAACAAGTTGGGACCGAGAGCTGTGAAGTGCGCCTTTGTAGGGTATGCACAAAACAGTAAAGCCTATAGACTCTTGGACTTAAAATCTAATATGATATAGAATCTAGAGATGTAGTGTAGAGATCTTTGAGAACGCTATCCATGGAGAAAAAAGATACTGAGATTCTCTCCTAATAAGATTATAGAGGGAACTCAATAAGTTAAAACTCCCAACGAACCTCGTACGAGACAATGAATAAGAGTAGAGAAGAGTCTTGATCCTGATCAAATAGACTCTCAACGTCTCTCTTTTCATCTACTAGATGGTGATAGAGAGAAGGTCATTAGGAAAATATCCATGGTTTTAACTCTAGAAGATGGACCTAAAACTTTTAGTGAAGCTATATGACTTCAAGAGACTTTGTTTTTGGAAAGAGGACATTAATGATGAAATAGACCCAATTGTGTCAAATCAAACATGAGAATAGGTAGGCCTACCTTCAGGTTCTAAGCCTATAGGGTGTAAGTGGGTATTCAAGAAGAAATATCACACTGATGGTATAATACAAACCTTTAATGCTAGGTTAGTAGCCAAAGGGATTTTGTCAGAAAGAATGAATCGATTATTTTGACACATTTTTGCCAATGGCTAGAATAACGTCGATTCTGATTTTATTCACTTTAGCATCCATACATCATCTTCATATTCATCAAATGGATGTAGAGACAACATTTTTGAATGGTGACCTTGTATACATGGAGTAACCGGAATAATTTGTTCTACCGGGAAATGAAAGGGAAGTATATAGATTCATTAAATCCCTGTATGGATTAAAACAAGCACCCAAGCAGTGGTATAAAAAGTTTGATTCAAAAGTTTTATCTTATGGTTTCGTACATAATATAGCTGATAAGTGCACATACTATAAAGTGTGTAATGATTATATTATGATAATATGTCTATATGTAAATGACATGTTAATTATCAGCAACAAAATAGAAGGTGTAACTGAAACAAAGAGGTTTCTCTCATTCTTTTTCAAAATAAAGGATCTTGGATAAGTGGATACTATACTATATATCAAAATTAAAAAAACATGGTGGGGGTTATATGTTGTGTCAGTCTCATTACATTGAGAAGATACTGAACAAGTTTAACAACTTGAAAACCAAAGAGGTGAAAATCCTATTTGATCTAAGTATCAAATTAAAAGAAAATGATGGAAGAACAGTTACATAACTAGAGTATGCTAGTGCTATAGGCAGTCTTATGTATGCTATGCAATGCACAAGACCGAATATAGCATACGCTGTAAGTAAATTGAGTAAGTTTACTAGTAATCTTAGTGTAGAACACTGGAAAGTTATAAGTAAAGTTCTAAGTTATCTAAAAGAAATTAAAGAACTAGTGCTATTCTACTCAGAGTTTTCGGCTGTATTGGAATGATATACCGATGCAAGTTGGATATTGAGTGTAGGGGACAACAAGTCCACAACAAGGTAGATATTCACTTTAGGAAGTGCAATTGTATCTTGAGAATCTAAGAAACAAACACGCATGATGCACTCGACAATGGAGCCTGAGTTCATAGCCTTGGTTGCAACTGGTAAAGAGGCTGAGTAGCTAAGAGATTTTCTATTAGAAAACACATTATGCGTGAAGCTTATACTGGCTGTTTCACTTCACTGTGACTGAATCCACTCTAAGGAGAGCCTATAACGGTAAATATAATGGGAAGTACAAATATTTAAGTCTGAGATATGATGATGTAAGGTAGTTGATTCAAGAAAGAATCATTGCAAACTTATTTGTGAAGTTAAGTAATAACTTGGCTGATCTAAACCTTTAATAAGAGAGGTAGTAAGAACAACGTCTAGAGGGGTGTTGAAATTCTTCAACCAAAGTTCGACTAGTGATGAAAACTCAACCTAAAATTAGAAAATCTCTAAAGTTCGAATTTAATGGGTAAAAACAAATAACTGATTTGTAAAACTTCAGCATTAAAATTGTAAATAACATCATCTATGATGAAGAGTGTTGGCTGTTACAAATAGAGGGTTGAGTCTTCGAACTCTTAATGAAATTTAATCTATAAGACAAGTATTTTAAATAGTAATATAAACACTGGAAAGATTTTACCTATATGAACATAGAAGTGATGCTACTTCTCGTGAGACTTAGAGTTTCTCTTGCGATCGTTCATGAAACATGATAAGCATATAGCCATTAAAAGTGCTAAGCGAGTAATATAAGAGAACTTATATAATGTAGATACTATTATGTGTGCAGTATCTTCAGTTGTGTTATTTAGAAATAACTAGTTCAAAGCCGTGACTATCAGAGATTTCGATAAAAATTTAAAATACTTATATTAAGGAAATATTCAAATTGTAAAGATATTTCTTTATGTATAAGAGCGGTTTTTTTTTTTTTTTTTTTTTTAAATAAAAAATCTCTGACAGAATTTTCTACTATTTATTTTAAAACTAATTGGGGATTATTGAGATTTTGGTTTAAAAAATAAATATTTTTGAAAAATTTCGTCTTCCACCAAAACGAATTTGGAAAAAAAAAAAAAAACAAAGGAAAAGTTGCTTTTTTGTTTAGTCCCATATTAGATAGAGTGGGAGAAAACTTTTGATTTATAAGTCTTTAAGTATCGAGTACTTTTACTTGTAGAAATGGAGAGAGAGATGCTCCGTTTGCATATTTCAGTGTATAGCACCTGAACATATCCACTCGCTCTCGGGTTCGAGCTTGGGCACAGGCGAGGGCATGGGTGTGGACGTGGGTGTGAGCGGTGTGGCTGTAGTGGATCCGAAATTGTTGACTGTTTTTTACAACTAGTAGCCTTAATAGCCGAAACGATCTGAAAACGGACGACACCTGATGATCCAACGGTCAGATCGTTGATCTAACGATATGAAAAGTTCAGAATTTAGTGCCAACAATCAGAAACGTTTCACAAACAGTCTGAACTATTGATGATCGCCTGACAATAGTCCACACCCTAGATGCTATATAAATTCAATCTGATCTAATCTCCATAAGTTTTCTTTTTAAGTTTATTCAAGAATTTGCTGAGTGACTCAAACATTATTTGAGTCCTCGAGTTCGACCATTCAATAAATCTGTCGTAATTCTAAACTGCGTTGACCGAGTCCCTGAGTAGGTCCTTTCGTGATTGCTGCATGCCAACTTAAAAAAAAAACATTTTTTTATCCTGAAAGTAATTCTCCTATGACCCATCAACATATCTCAATTCAACATGAGAAGGGAGGGAATTAAGCTTTAAGGACAACATATTACAAGCCTGATTTAACATGGTGTTAATTTTATTTTTGTCTTTCGGTTTTTAATATTATTTGTGAAATATTTTCCAACATATTCTAGTATGGAGAGAAGTAGGACTTTCGATCCAAAGCTTTGTTGAAGATAGTTGCTGAAAATCAGGCTGCTCGAATCAGTGGGCCCTGCATGAATGGTAAGAACGGAGCCTTACATAAAGTTTCTAAAAATTCACATTCAATTCTAATGGTTTTTCTAAAAATTCACATTCAATTCTAATGGTTTGCTCATCTGGTGACTCAATTAGCTTGACTCATGGGATCTACTCTCTTTGTGTCGACCTCATGCATCGCTTGGATATAAGAGAAATGTGGAGATGCTTTGGTGCTCTTAAGAGTACTGTAAGTTGTAGTGCTCCTCATTGCATTGGGACACTTAGTCCAATTCATTAATCTTGACTGTTTATTCGGTTCAACACATATTTCATTGGCCACCATGCAAACATTATGCTGAGCTGACAAATATGAACCATTTGATGGATGGTCTTCAGTATGAACGGGCAAGATGATTTACACAAAAATAGGTCCAATCGACAATTTGATCCATCAACTCGTTAGGTCATATCATCGATTGCTTATGATTCTAAAGAATCACTTTTGTTAGGCAATTCTAACTATTTGATCTGTGGCTTAGAAAAGGATGGCTGTAGAGAATAAGGCCAAATTAAAGATGGATTGGATCATACAATTAGTATGATTTTGTATGACAGCCTAGGAAATGTATTCTGGACGTAATGGACAGTTTGGATCGATCAAATGGACTATCCAAGTGAACAGATGCAACTAGGAGTACTATAACGGACTATGCTCCGTGAACAATGGAGCTTTTCTCTGCATCGACACTCTTATTTAAAAAAAAAAAAGAAAAAAAACCTAGGACATGGTAGGCTGAAAGTCGGGCGGGTTGGGTTGGGTTGGGTTGGGTTGGGTTGGGTCGGGTCGGGTCGGGTCGGGTTGGGCTCAACCCTAGTCCAACCCAAGGTTCCTATACCTCAACCCTAGCCCAACCCAACCCAACCCAACCCAACCCAACCCTGGGTTGGGTTTTCTCAACCCAAGCCCAACTCAAGCCTGGTTGGCCGGTTGGTCGGGTGGATATATGCTAATATTTTGGTTATTACATTAGTCTATTATATTTTCAATATACTTATGATTTTATTAATTATATATATAGTTATTTATCATAAAAAGTTCATTTTTTCTAAACAAGTTAAAATATAGGACAACTACTGCTTTAAAAGTCATGTTGTGTAGCATGCAATGTATTTGGGAGAGAGAAATCCTGCGCATCTTGTTAGCTTGAGTCGTCGGAAATGACATGGACCAATGAAACCTAATGGCATTGGAATTTCATTTGCCTCCTACACAGACGATTTGCACTCAATTATAATTTATAAGGAACTTATATATCGATTGGGTTGGATTGGGCAATCCGAGACTTCAACCCGAGCCCAACCCAAGTTTTATCATGTTGGTGTTTGTATAGCCCAAGACTGAGACCAAACCGGATACATCCTACCCATGCCCAACCCAATGTTAGGTTGGTCACTCAGTTGGGTTGAACCCGCTGGACTTTCAGCCATAGGACATGGTGCATGGGCAAGCAAACCTGATGCAGAGTCCGACCTCATGCATGGTGTGGTGCATGAGAACGCATCTATCAAGGCGGGTGCATGGAGAGAACAGAAAAACATGTTAACAGAAGTTACGTTTGGCAACGGGTCCTTACTCTTGCCAAGGGTTCGAGTACCCATAGGTGGTGAAATTCCACTAGCGTGAGTGTGTGGGGGTGTGCGTGCGTGTGTAAAAAAAAAAAGAAAAAAAAAGTTACGTTTGGCATGCTAAACAGAAGGTATTTTGGTCATTAACTAAATTGGGTTGATTAATTAAACTGCTGTTAATGGAAAGTATTGGAATGAAATATTTAACTAAATTAATGAGGTAGCTCAACGAAAAGTTATTTGAAAAAGGTACTGGATTGTAAATTCTAAAATAATGAGGTATTATGTAATAAAAATCCCTAATCTATTCACCACTGTGCATGTCCACGATAGATCCGAAGATCCGGACCCATTCAAATGGTGATCAAATCGGTCTAGTTCAAGAGAATACACTTTGCTGCTGGCCATCTAATGGAAGGCGGGAAAAAAAAAAACTAGTCAACGGTCGGTCCACATTGGATGGATGGCAAAAGTACGTGGATCGAATGGTTAAGATTCTTCCCTTGAGTGGCCTCTTATCTGCGGCCAATCCACAATAGGGCACACCGAAAGGACGGTCCACATGCCCTGAACCCATGGTCATTTGTACATTAAGAAGGCGGCTAGACCCATCTCAACCGGGCTCCTTAACACTGACAGGCGAACCAAACGAAATCCGTCGATCCAATAAAAAAAAAATGCCGAAACGCCTTCTTACCCTAAATGGACGGTGGGCGTTGGTGGTCCGTTATCTGTCGCATTGTCCCTGAATGGTTTCATACATCTAGAAAATGGTTTCATACATCTAGAAAATTACAATAAGATCTGTCCCAACTCCCAACCTAAAAAAGAGGAAAGAGGAAAAAAGAAAAAAGAAAAAAGAAAGAGTCATCCAAAGGCATGCACGAATAAGTCCTTTCTTTCGTATCTGTCCTATCCCTTGAGACTCACAAGAGTCAAAGGGTCAAAAACTGCCATCGCTCTCAGTAAAAATCAAAAGAATAGCCGTTTTTGCCATACAAAAGAAAAAACACAAGATAAGATAGAGAAAGAAGGAGAAACATGAAGAAATCAGTGCTACTGTTGCAGCACCTTGAATGATATAATAGCTTCCACCTCCTCACTCTCTACCATTTTATATGGAGGGGAATTCCCCACATCTTCTTCTATATTCCCTTTATACCCTCCTCCATCTCCACCACCCATTAGCTCTCTTGCTCTTTTTGCTTGCAAGCCCCAGTCAGTTCTCAGCAACAGAAATATCATTACCAAAGCACATGTCCCCTGGGCTGCTAGAAGGCCCAACCAAAGACCCAACAAGCCCAAATTCAAAACAAAGCCCATCACCATTGCCATCGGCATGCCGACGCCGTAGAAAGATCCAAGGTTTATGTTTGCTCCCAGCGACGGCCGAGCACTTCCTCTCAGGGCTCCACATCCTGTTGTCTGTGGACAGTTGCCGAGCTCGCAGAGCCCAACGATCGGCATTGCCATGGCTGTCAATGAAATAATCGCACCGTCTGTTGTAAATGCTCGACCCCATACATTTCTCAAACCAGTAGTAAAAACCATTGCGACAAGGCCTGTAAAGATAGCGCAAAAGATTGAAACTTGCATCGATAGTCTGGCTTTATCAGGCCGGTTGGCTCCAAGCTCATTCCCAACCCTAGTTGAGACTGCGAGGCTCAATGCCAATGGAAAGATGTAGACTAGAGAAGTAGCCTGGATGAGAATCCCCATGGCAGCAACAGCATCAGTGGCATTGGAGAGAAGGCCAGAGAATATTACCATAAGCTCATACCACCACCATTCCAAACACACCGAAATGCAGCTTGGAATAGCTAAGTTGAGCAGCGGCTTCCACTCGCAGAAGCACTCCGATGACCAACCTCCCCATGACTTCTTGTGTAGGCCGGAGCAATTCAGATAAATCAGTAATGCGACTAGCAGATTGAAATCTGTGAATGCAGCCGTGAGTGCAATCCCACGGATGCCGAGCCCCAAGAAGCAGACTAGGAAGTAGTTGATCGGAGCGTGTAGGATGAGTGAAAGGGCTGCGCCGACTGTCAGTGGCATTGTTATGTTTTGGGTCCTCAAGTAGATCTTGAGAGGATTGAGAAATGAGTGGAAGATAAGGTCAGGGAGAGAGAAGGCGAGGTATGTAGATGCGACGGCTGTGATCGCACGGTCTTGGCCGCAGTAGAGGAGGATCGGTTCGATCTTCAACCATAAGAGAGCGATTGGGATGCACGCCGTGAGGAGGATCATGATGGTCCGCTGGAGGGCGTGACCCATGAGGGACCATTGCTCGGCTCCATAGGCTTGGGATGAGATGGCTTCCATGCCCATGGCTAGGCCGGAGAGGACTGAGTAGCCAGTTATGTTTGCAAAGCCAATGGCTAGAGAACCTCCAGCTAAAACATCCTTTCCCAATCTACCCATGAAGAGCATTGAAATTACAGCTTTACCGTATAAGAGCAAGCCTGTGATGATCATTGGGAAAGCTATATTATAGAGATTTTGAATCTCTTCCACCACCTAAAGAAAAAGGAGAGTGTGAGAGAGAGAGAGAGAGAGTGAGAGAAAGACAGAAGAACCAAATGAGTAACTGTAGTAATTTCAAATAAATAAACAGTCATTTCCAAGAGAGGAAGACCAACCTCTGATGTGGAAGGCCACCTTTTGGAATGGTGGTGAGGATTATGGTCTGAGATGGGCAAGATGGCAAAGATCACGAGAGGAGTAGAGGGTGGAGTAGCAGCATTCTCCATTATCTTTTTCTTTTTGTTTTTCTTTTATTTCCCCTTCTTTAAGTCTAAAGAGGGTATTTCCTATGTTGGTTTTTTTTTTTTTTTTTTTTCTCTTTTTCTCTCCTTCCTTTTGTTTTTGTTACATATATCATCACATCATCTCTCTTATTCTTATATAAGAGATGTTGGTGGTTGTGTCCCCACCCACGCAGACTCATGTGTACAGAAACCATAAACCCATCAACCCTTTAAAAAAAAAAAAAAACCATCCCAAGTTCTCTATAGGAAAGATGGGGTTATAAATGTAAAAAAAAAAAAGAGGAGGAAGAAAGAGAAAGTGTTGTATTGAAATGAATGGAAAGGGGGATGAGTTGTCAAGGACTCTTCATTCCCGACAGCCTAAGAACATTCCCTCTGTGTGTAGGTTGGGGGCTCGATCCACATGGCCATGACCCACGACTAGGCGCACGACGAGTGTGCGCAGGATAAGGTGATGAGGGCGGCTGTGGGCTTAAGACTTTTTAATTTCTCTCTCTTTTTGTTTGTGTGGCCACCCGGCGAGGAAGGTTGCTGGCAGCGCTGCAACTTCCAAAGATGGAAAGCTGTCAGCAGGCTAGGGCGACCAAAACCATGACACCGACGCTGTTTTGATGGTCCCCAGTCGTCCTTAAAGAGTCTGGGCTCTGATAACCTGCGCACCATGGCTATTCTGCGCACACCTTTTTTTAGACTGATATGCCCCAACTTTTATTTTTGATGAAACTGCATAAATGTGGACCACACGTTTCAATGACTAGTGACCACCGTTGGATCAAAATTTTGCTAACACGTGTGGCCATCAGGTATTGATGGTCTCATTTTGCATGAAAATCATAACTGCCCAAAACAACAGTTTCACCCAAAACAGTCTACGACAATCATCTTTCTAAATTGGCCGTTATGAATTGGACAATTCGCAGACTCATGACACTGGACTGATCAGATGGTGATTTGAAGTGGGCCTCAGTTCATTGCACCAACCAAAGCAAAAGGTGCCCCACTTGAACGGACGAGTGAGATTTGTGGAAGAGTTTTGGTAATTTTGTCATATGACAAGGTTGAATGAAGCAATTGTGAAGGTGTGTTGGGGCATTATTGAAAAGAAATGCTTGCAAACTGTAAAGAGTGAAAACAAGCAACGGCTGGTGGAGAGAGAGAGAGAGAGAGAGAGAGAGAGAGAGAGGACAAAAAAAGGAGCTATCCATGTTTGAAAGGAGTGAGGCATGTGAGACAAGGGGCTACTGTTTTGCTGAAGTAATGTACAGTGAAGTAAGACGAAATTAGCTCAAAAATCATCGCCTCTATCGTTGTCATGCGTCGTCATCCTCAAAACCGATATTGATAAGGATTCCTCCCTTCCCTTTTCTTCTCCCTCTCCCATTCCTACCATGGGCGCTTTACAAAACCATGTCCCTCTCTCTTATTCTTATTCAACTGCCTTTGGGACCCTCCATCTTGTGTGCTTGCTATTCAAACCTGTACATTAAGTGAGCCCCACTATGATGTTGGGATGCCAAAATATCTACCCTATCAATTCCTTGGCCGACCACACCCATAGAAAACAACGGATCCAACTACGTACCTAAAAAAATTCCAAATTCATTTGGTGGCTCATATGATAGTTGGTTTTACCTGATTTTTGGGGTGTCCAATTTTCGTGGTGGAGTGATCCTGCTGGATAGGTTGGATGTCATACTTACACCAGAGCGAGCCTTGTAGAAGAAGAACAAGATTGCTCCATAAACATTTGTAGAGGAACTAGCCTTCTCTTTTTGACATAAAAGATCGGTGGACGCCTAATGATGAGATGATATCATTTTATTAATTGCAATTATGTATGAAGAATAATATCTTTTTAGCAAGTATTAAAAATAATCTTGATAACTAACAGCTATGATCTCTAATACAACAATTGCAATCTCTAATACGTAATTATGATTAACTAAAATGAAAACTCATTTGTAGTTGTCTAACAAACATTTCCCGAAAGTTTCTCGATACATTCCTTAAATGATATCTTCCTGTCATGACTTAATGAGGGGCCCCTTATGTGAGGGAGTGGAACATGTCATGGATATGGGATTGATAAACACATGTTAGAGATTTGGGCTATTCATTAGGTAGGGTACACCATGAATATACCATGCATGGACCAAAAATAATATTGGCAACGCTAATTAAGCAGTTAAAACTTGAATGAGAAAGTGGACTCTTAGAAGAAAAGTCTAACAGTCCAAATTTATTGCATGCATATGACTTGCTTGATGAGTGTAACACATGGCATGTGTCTCTGAAACGTTAGCCGCCTACTTCTATCTTGGGCTGAGATAGGAAAAAAGGGCCTAATGTGCATTATAGCTTCCAACACCCATGATGTTGCAAATGCTTATTGGATTCGTGCTTATAGTATATTATTGAAAAGCTATCCACAAGTTCTATGCCATAGCCATTAACTAAGGTTTATTGGCCTCATGAGTGGCTTCACAAAATTCAACCATTTTAGGGTCAAATTTAAATCTGAAGTCAAAACTTACTATTTTTTAGTAAGTTAGATTTTTATTGTTTTAGGATTTAAAGAGTTAGTTCTAGCCTAAAGTTTTTTGTTTTAGTCATATTAGCATTATCCTCTTTCTACTATTTTTAATAGATTTACTTTTGGAAGAGTTTTTCTTTTTGAGTGAGTTAGGAGTCTAGGGTGTCTTTGCCTATATAAGTACATATATGTTATAAATAACAATTCATTCAATAGATTAGTTTTATTCTCGTTTTTTAAGAGATTTTCTACCCTATGGAAGCAATGCTCATGTCGACTCCAGGGTTATCTTAGAGGAAGAAGGTGGTGATCTTTTCATCTTCCTTTCACCTTACTCTTGTTGTAATATTAGTTGGCATGCATTAGAGAAAGGCCTTAATTTTTTATTTTTTATTTTTTGTTTTATTTTATTTTATTTTTGTAAATTTTTGTTAGCTTGTTAGTACACCCCACTGTCAAATCACACTTCACTGTTAGCCACCCCCACTAGGGATTGATACCAAGACCTCAGTGTTGAAACGAGGTATCTTCACTGACTCTACACTCGAGCTATGGATCAGGGTGTAGAGAAAGGTCTTTCTTTGAACCAATGGCTTCCAACACCAATCAAGTGACAACAATCTTATTGATGGTGTTTTAAGCAAATCAGGTGGGGATTACGGTGGCATATTAGATAACGATACAAAAGATGATAACAATGATTGATTGATTGGCAGAGGTAATGGACCACAATAAGGCCCTTGACAATGAATTAACTAAGACCGTCAAAGAAGCTTGTGATTAGTTGGTTCATGGCCTAGCAGGTCTAACACCCATGCCAAATGTAGGCTACAAATCATAGTGATGAGCATTTAACTTCTCTAGACATGCATAAAAATGTAGTATCATACCAAAAGGAATCCCTCTTCGAATTGTTTGATTGGTCTACTGCTGGATCAACTGACAGATTAATGATTGGACAAGAAAAAGTTTCAATTAAATTAATGCATCAATTGACGAATGGCCTGCCAAAAATGATTGAGAGTGACAGATACAGATGACTTAATCACCAAGGAGACTATCACTTTCATGATCATTTCAATGAACTCTATGAAGCTCGATGCCTTTTTACCCTCTCAAGGCCACTCATAACCGTGCTAACATCGTGGCCAATGAATGCCGATTAAGAATGACTAACGAAGCCACAATCAACATTCGAGATATCCATTGTTGTAAAAGAGGTGGAAGTTAACAACTTAGACATAGCGTATTATAAAAAAATGGAAGATGAATTGAAGTTTTATAAAGTGTCATCATAGAATGAAATTTTGATACGATACACAGGCCTTTGCTATCAGTTGCTGCCAAATCAAAAGAAGAAACGCTCCAAATGTGGGTTCAATTGTAATGGACAACATTGTCATAAACTTGAGGATGAGTTTTTTTTTCCAAGTAGAGGAGATTGATATAGGACAAGTCAGTGGCAATCATATATGAAAGGTTAAGATCGAGAGAAATCAAGCCATATGAGTCGAGATAGGGTGAAAAAAGAGCATAATGTACATTGTAGTTTTTGACAACCATAACTTTGTGACCAGTTATTAAAAATGTATGTATATGTTTAATATATGTATATGTTGTTAGAAAGCTATTGATGGGCATTATTTCTTGGCCAATTGACTCCTTAATGGTTTCTCAAAGCTCAATCATTTTAAAGGTCAAGTTTGTTTCTGAAGGCAAAACTTACTATTTTTTGAAAATTATGTTTTTGTTATTTAAGTTTTCTAGGTGGCTGATTTTAATTCAAAGACTTTGTTTTAGTCATCAAAGAGTTGTTTGCAAGTTTGCATAGGATTAAATATCTTCCGCTATTTATAATAACTTTATTATATTAGGACTTTTATTTTAAGTAGAATTAGAAGTTTTAGAATATCTTTATTTATATAAGCACATCAAGTATGCTGTAAACAAAGATTCAAGAACATCAGTTTTATTGTTGTTTTTTAGAGATTCTAAGACTCCTTGTGGATTTAAGGATTATCGTAGAGGAAGACGTTGATATTTACATCTCCTTTTCACCATGCACCTGCTATGTCAGGAATGTTACATTGTTTTCTTAATATGATCCAACCGGCTCTCCGCCATCTATGTGGTATATAAGGTAAATGTTTCCTAAAATGATGGGTGGCCTTAAAATGTACAATGAAATGTGAAAAGAGTTGAACGTTGAAAATTGGAAGGAGCCGTGAAAGAGAGTGATGGATGCTGCAGTACTGTTCTTGAACATGGCCATTTAAGGCAAAGCCGATCGGTTTGGTTAGGTTCGGGTCAATACCAATGAACCTGAATTCAGACCTAACAATAGTTAGGAAAACGTCATATCTAGAAACACGACACGGGGAATATTTATGTTGAATTTTATCTGGTCGTAAAAAGTCATTATAAAATTAGGTCAAAGAAATCAAAACACCAAAAAAATTGGAGAATGAAAAGTTGAGGTCTAATACACAAACCTACCCTTTTCACTGGAAAATAAGACCGCAAAGAACAGTTGTATATGAACGTACGGGTGTATATATTTCTGTGTGAATTAGATTAAAATACAGAACTTCAGTTAAAATTGTATGTATCGATGATGTAGGTAATTAAATAGTGGTTGATATCATTCTGTATTTCTTTCGTATTTATTTTTATTGTTTTACAAATATAAACTTAAAAATATAGATTTACTAAGGAGATTGGGTCGGGTTCGATCTATATTTTGATTAAGGTACCATACATGTGGTCTGATCCTAATCTAATCAAGTACCCCAGCGGGTCTGTTAGGTCTAATTTCAAACAGAATTTAATGGGGTTTGAATTTGAATGTACGTGGATCCTGATTTGTGTCCAAAGTCAACCTAGTAATCATATCTCTTATGGGCCAGTTTGGATTTAGTGAAACAGAAGGAAACAGGGTTTCTCAAAAAAAAAAAAAAAAAAAAAAAAAAACATCTTTCTGTCGTTTGTAAACACCAAAAACATTGGAAATAGAGGAAAATCTAATTTCCTACCCAATAAAATTTTCCTAAAAATCAGTTTTTTATTTCCTCACCCGGCCCTTTAGTAAAGTGGGTTTCTTTTCACACATTCTCTTTGAAAAAATTTGGTCAGACGTGGACTGACTTCTAAACTACCTTGCTATTGTCAGTCCTTGAGCCCCCATGATGTATGCATTTTATCCACGCCAACCATCCAAATTTTTTTTTTTTTTTTTTTCACATAATCCAAATCTCAAGTGGACCTAATCACCAGTGACGGAACGCACATCATTAAAAACTTCCTAGGACCCACTATAATATTTATTTTTCATCCAACATATTAATAAGGTCACACAAACCTATATGAAGAGAAAATACAAATATCAGCTTGATCTAAATCTTTTGTCGCTCCCAAGAAGTTTTTAATGGTGGGCACTCAATCACAACTGTTTTCATCTAGACTGTTCACCAAATACCCCTCGCCTCTCCGACAAATACTTTCATATTACAAAATAAATATTAATTGTTAATTCCATACATCTCACTCCCGAATGTATAGGCACCACATGTATCAAAATAATTTCTCAAGAGAATTTTATTTTACAAAGTATATGATTTAAAAACAAACCTCAATTTTCTTGAGAAAATGTTGTCCACAGACAAACATGATAAACAATGTTTCATTTTCCACATTTTCTTAAAAATAAGGTTTCTTGAAAAATGTAATTTCTTTTCTCAGGCCTTTCACAAATCCAATAAATATAATTAAGTGAATGAAGAAAATTACTTATTCAGATAAGTAACAAGATCCGATTTCTATTAGTATCCAAGCCTTTGGGACGACTGGTTGGATCCAGATCCCAATAAATAGGGTAGCATGCAATGCGGGTATCCAGCGGTCACATCAACTTTAGGCTCTATCCTAGTCTGACACAGCCTGCTCTGTTATATCAAGTTATATTTTCCCTTTTACACTCTCTCGTGGAGCCGGACTCCCCATGTATGGTGGGTCAGGATCATTCATGCAGTGGGCCACACCATGGAAGTAACAGAATAAACTGGGTTCTCTCTCTCTCTCTCTCTCTCTCTCTCTCTCTCTTAAACTGGTAAAGTAAAATCCACGTCTAAAAGTTACCATTTACATTGCTTATATAAAAGAACACCCAGTCTGTCTCTATCTCATGCATCTAGTTTGGACTGTTAAGCTACGGTCCAATTAGCATGCAATTGCAGAGCTGTGATGTGTGCTCGACATGAAGCCTGTCCAAGAAATTGGGCCCACCATGGAGATATTGTAGCATGAAAATAAGCTGATACAGTGAACAAGGGGGCCACACGTGATTGGCATTTGTCTATTTGCCATGTATTTATGGTCCATGTGATGAATGTCAGGTGTTCTACATGGTGGGCCCAAACCTTTCTGTGGAGTTGGAAAATAGATATAAATTAGGGATAAAGACCAATCAACTGCCCCTCTCATTATTTTTTATTTTTCCATGTGGCCCCCACAGCTATTAAAAAATCCATTTACACCCTTCTTTCAAAAAACAAAGTAAAAAAAAAAAGTAAAAGAAAACTGAGCAGCGACGTTTGTTTTTCATCCATTTCGAATATACCCTTTGACCTAGAAGACGCTTGCATGACTGAAGTACTAGTCACCAAAGGTTGTGATTATCCACTGATGTTGGACAACTTCATTTGAATGAAATCGACCCCGTCAATCAGGTGTGTCACTCCATGTTGTGCCTCGATCTAGAACATCGCAATGATCCAAAATTCACATGGCCCCACTTATGAATCCAAAAAAAATCTACTCAAAACTTTCTAAATCCACGTGACGCCCGCTCGACTACCAAAATTAAAGCTGTACATGAGTCAAACTGCGTCGGGCTTGTGCCAGCTTGGCTTGGCTCGGCCTGCAAGCTACTCAGCTCAAACTCAGCTTAGCTTGGTCCTCGAGCTTGATTGGGCAGCTCGAGCCAAGTTTAAGTTTGAGCCTACAAGTTGAGTTCGAGTTTAGGTTTTATAATTTTTAATATATATAATATATAATATATAATATAAATAATATATAATATATAATTTATTTAAATATATAAATATATACAAAATATTTATACTAAGTGAACCCGATCCGAGTCAAATCAATTCGAACCTAGTTAAGTTCAAATTAAGTTTCGAGTCGAGTCGAGTTCGGCCTAGCTTGGACATGGCTTGAACCCAATTTTGAGGGGAGTTTTGAGCCGAGTTGATTCAAGCGAGTTAACCAACCTAACTGGGTTCATGTACAGCTCTACCCAAAATAGTTATTTTTGGAGAGTACCCTCGTCCTAGTGGGAAGAGTCATATGAATGTTTGGATTGGATATATAAACCATATAAACCACAATGGGATCATACACAAATAGCAAGGCATTGCATCTCTACTCTTCCTTGTGGTGTAGCTTGTCAAGAAATCTTCAATCAAATAATGTATATTAAGTGAAAATATACATTATTCGATTGAAGATTTCACAATAAAGCTCACCCGAGTTTTGTATTGAAATAAATTTTTAGTTTCCAATCTCAACATGAGGCGGCAAACCTAATGGACGATAGAGATCTCATCTACATTCTCCCTCACATGGTGCTCAATTAGTCGTAACACGCTCTCATGATCCAGGTAGTGACGTTTGGTTGATCTCCCGGACGTATCATAAGCCTGGAGGGTTGCTCGTTCCACTCGAGCTTGAGCCTGAGCCTGACTACCCCATGCACATGCAAGCATGCATGCCAAAATGAAATACCCATACAGATCCAAGTCATCTATCTTGTGAGATACACTGTCTAGATCTTTCAACGAGTCCATTTGAAACCTCTGGTGGGCCACAGATTATCAAGATAAATATATTTCTAGATAAGAATGTTTTAACCATTAATTGCATTTGTTCAGTGGCCCAACATGAGAAGTACTGAAACTGCCTCAGTTTTTTGGTTAAGTATCTAAGGATGACTTCAACTAAATGGAAAGCCCAGATCTTGTGACCATATTCTGTCTTGGTACTTGCACATGCGAGTGCAGCAACGTTTCACATGCGTGTGAAATTAGCAAAACTCGTCGAACTGCCGTCAGCATCACTGTTGCATGGTAGCAAACTTCTTTAAACGTACGACCCCGCTAGCGTGGGTACACAGGTACCTAAGGCCATGTGGATAGAACTTCCATCAGATCCAATTCCTCATTTATGTTGCGTCTTGTTCACTTTAGAATCCTGAAATGATGACAGTTCATAACTTAGGTTGGCTGTACCATAAGAAACAGTTGGGATGGAATGCTCACCATCAGTTTTGTGTAGGGTTCGCTGTGATGCCTATGTTTCCTTGCCTTATCCGCATGAAAGCATTAAAAAAAAGGCTATTCTAAAACTTAGGTGGGCCACTACACGTGACTTAAGTGATTTTAGGTATAATTGCGAATGGGTGGCGTACGCGTGATGGATGGGTAAATCTCATATGCATAAAGTCTTTATTGTCATGGAAAAAATAGACACTTTCATGCTACGATCCATCTTGTTTGAACTTTCCATCACATCTTTAATGCACCGTAAAAATGTAATGATTATAAATTTCTATTCATATCACCTCAAAAAGTAATAATTATTGTATTTTGATAGGTATAATAAAATTATAACAATAATATTTTTAATTTATTGAAATGTTAAATCAATAATATAAATACATTGATTCCTATGTTTGATAGAAACTTTTTCACTAGAATATATAATCAAATTATAATGTTTATAAATTTTTTTACTTGTCGCCTATTAAATCTATACTTGATTATTAAATTATGTGTTTAAAAAAATATTATGAAATTATACTAATGGTGCTTTTACATTAAATTACAAACGTAAATCCTTGCTAGCTCGTGGCTTGATACTGGTAAACTCCCAAGAGTTTCAACACGGAGGTTATGAGTTCGAATACCCATGGTGGTGTGTGTAATGCTTGTGAGGTTTGGACATTCATATGGTAAAGTACATTGCAAACATGCAATGGACCAAAAATGATATTGGTCCACCAATGGGAGAGGTCACACTTATTCAATTTCAACTTGTATGTGTGGTTCACTATCACTAGGGAAATCCCTATCAAATGGCCTACATCAATCACACAAGGCCATATTACAACAAAAATTAGATGATGCAGCCCACATGCCTCACAAACCCAATAGTGAATATATAGAAAGGGTATAATTGGAATTGATGAGTAGTGGCACTAAGCCTTTCATTTCGCGGTGCGGTAAAAAGAGGTCGTTTATTAAAAGTAATATTGTAGGTATTTATTAAAAAGAAGGAAAAAAAATTATATTATATAAAAAAAACTTGTATTGTTTTTATTTTTTATTTAAAAGAAAAACTTTTATTTGGAGAGAAAAAAATATTTATAAACAATCTTCTTCATGAAACTATTGTGTAATATGATATATTATACACAAGTCCATATACACATGCAGAAAATCCGGTGTGCTGGTGCGCCTCGTCTCAACGGTTCCAGCTTGCCTGTAACAGGAAAAATTAAGTTAAAGGTAAGTGGAAGGGCAATCTGGTCTTTATGCCTGGAACTTAAAAAGGGAGGAGGACCATAAGACGTGGCACCCTCAGACATGGCATGATTTTAGTTCCGTGGACATAAAAAAGAGAGTCTACCACTCTTGAAAAATTTCAGACAATGTGTGGCAAGGCCCCTTCTCTTTTGTATCGTTTCCGTTCTCTCTGTCCCCTTTCTTCGCTTCTCCTTTTCTTCCTTTCCGTACATGTACGTGTAATAAACGAAGAGAGAGAGAGAGAGAGTAGGTACGGTTGGGAGACGAGAGAGAGAGAGAGAGAGAGAGTGAGAGAGTAGGTACGGGTGGGAGACAGCGAAGCTTTGTTTGTTGTTTGCCTATTTCTGCATATAGGCAAGCAGCTGCAGCAAAGGTGCACGTGCGTAGGGGCCTGACTGTTAGTCAGATGCTCTGGCTACTGGCTGCTGCATCAGTCCTCATACGTGTGGGTGCCTCTCTCCCTCCCTCTCTCGGGAGCGGGTAACATCTTAATGCGTGTTACCCTGGCCGTGTGGGGCCCACCTTGATGTATTTGTTGTATATCCACGCCGTCTACATGTTTTTCTTGTATCAGTTCAGGACTCTATCCTAAACCTGAAGAAGATCCAAGTTTCAAGTGGACTATACTACTAGAAACAGTGATTAATGACGATTAAAAGTTTTTTTTTATATGAATGAAGTTGATCTTTGTATTTCCCTGTTATACGTTAACAGGTTGGATGGCAAATAAACATGATGAAAACCTTACTAGGGGCCGTTTGGAATTTTTAATGCTAAGTCACTCAATCAACATTGTTTCTTGTGGTGTGGTATGCCTTAGATTTGGATCTTCTTAATTTAATGAGTACCGTATCTTAAAATGGGATGGAGAAACGGATGGATGGTGTAGATATACAACTCATCATTAAGGTGGGCCCCGTGGTAAGTGTAACACCCACTCAGGTGTTACCTGGGTAACACCTAATTCGCTCCCCCTCTCTCTCGAAAGTCTGGCGATATGTACGGGCCCGGCATGACATCGACTATCCGTGCCTGATTTCAGCCGTTGGATGGCAATGCGTGATCTATCGGTGCCATTCATTAGGTAATGTTCACCGTAACCATGCCCTCGACCAAACAAAGAAGATTTGGTCCGTTAATCGAGCAGGTCATACTTGCACGAGAAAAGTTTACTATTAGAAGAGAAATCCAACGGTTGAAAATTAACTTAGACTTGTAGCTCACTTGATAAATTTACTACCTTGATCTTCAGTACATAGCATGTCTAGAGGTGTACATGAGTCAAACCAGCTCGAACTTGGTTCGGTTCAATCCTTGAGTTTGATTGGCCACCTCGGCTTGGTTCGGTTAGTAGCTCGGGTTAGTTCGAGCTGAGTTTAAGCTAAGATTGAGCCGAGTTCACTTGTGCAACATTTTCACAAACACATTGAAGCAGCAATTTTACATATATTTTATCAAACACCTTATCGGCAACATCAAAATTAAGAAAAAAAAGTATTTGTTTCATTTGCATATCTTCCTTGCCACTAGCCGATACTTT
This sequence comes from Magnolia officinalis, assembly GCA_021015155.1. Lineage (NCBI taxonomy): Eukaryota > Viridiplantae > Streptophyta > Magnoliopsida > Magnoliales > Magnoliaceae > Magnolia > Magnolia officinalis. The sequence continues at coordinate 13,671,927 of JAJHSJ010000004.1, read as the reverse complement.
GTTGAGTTATTTCATCAAGCACTTGGCGAGCAACATCAATATCAAAGTAACCAAGTCACCGAACTAGTTCGATCTGAGTCAAGTTGAGCTTGGGCAAGCTCGAACACGGTCCGAAATTTTTTTGAGCTAAAAAAATTAACTTGATTCTGCTTGAACTCAGTTTTAAACTGAGTTGAATTGAGCTTTTTGGAGTCGAGTCGAGTCGAGTCAAGCGAACTAACTCGGTTTGTGTACAGCCCTATGCATGTCCATGGTGATGAATGACTTAGATTGTTGTCACATGTGCCATCAAATAGTAGGAATCAGCCCCGCATGCCCCCAAAATGCGTGACACATCTCATTACAGTTTCCACACAATATTTCCACCGTTGGATGACATGCACGCTTTAGCGGATTTGCTGGTGTACCTCACACCACCATCCTGGCTAGTGTGTTGACGTCACTAAGTTCCATGGGCCCCATCATGAGGTATGCTTTATATCCAAATTGTCCATCCATTTTACGAGCTCATAGCAAGGCTTGAGCCAAAAAATAAATTACATCCAAAGATCAAGTGGACCACACTGCAAAAAAGCAGTAATGGATTGAACATCTACCATTGAAACCCTTTCGGGATTACAGGAGTTTTAGATTAATATGATATTCATTTTTCCTCTTCATCCAGGTCTGTGTGACCTTATGAATAGATTGGATGGAAAATAAACATTATAATAGGCCCTACCAATGTTTTAATGGTGAGAATCGCTATCCCCTTTGCTATTTGTGGTATGGTCCACTTAAGCTTTGAATATGACTCATTTTTGAGTTCATGCTCTAAAATGATCTGTTGAAATGAATTAATAGTGTGGATATAATAAATAGATCATTGTGGGGCCCTATTACTTTGATCTCCTTTGAACCGTTAGTAAATTGGAGCTTGAGTGACAGCACTTGTCTTTGCACAACGTGTACTCACACCAGGTTTTGGTGGTGTGTGTAACACTAGCCAATCTGCTTCGCGGAAGCAGATTGGCTGGCTGGCGTTCCACACACCACCAACTGACTTGTGTGGGTACGTGTGCTAACGCTCTGAATGGTTCAAATAAGATCAAAGTTAAGTTTGGCCCCTCAATGATGTATTTATCATATTTACTATGTTTATCTTTTGGGTGAGATCATTATAGATGTTGATTCAAAAAATGAGTCATATTCAATGCTTAAGTGGAACACATTACAAATAGCACCAGGGACAGTATTTCTCACCGTTAAAACTTTCGTAGGGTTCACCAAAACATTTATTTTCCATCTAATCTGTTCACAGGGTCACACAGACAGGATGAAGAGGAAAAACAAATATAACATTGATTTAAAATTTCTATGACCCTCAAAAGGGTTTCAATGGTAGATATTCAATCCTGCACTACATTTAAAGCGTGGTCCCCTTGATTTTATTTTTCAGCTCCAGCTTTATCAAGACCGTGCCAAGTGGACAGATGGTTTGAATATAACTCATACCTCATGATGGGACCTGCAGAACTTGGTGACGTCAACACACCAGCCAATCCACTTCCTCCGTGATCGAATAACAACGATAATTGGTCCGCTGAACAAGCAGGTGTACACTTTATTTCTACAAACGGACGTCATTCTGTCCTGACATTTCTTTGTATTGTGTACCATATCATCAATTAAATCATACGCTGCAAGTCTTTTCTCATCACCTTCCCAAGTCCTTTCTGTATCTTTTCTCACTACCTCTGTCATGTCATTTTGTGCCTTTCGCTTAGCCTGTAATTCGGATTAGCTCATTTCTTTTATGTACAGCATAGACCTTGTATAAGAAAAATGTATAAGATAAATGAATGGTTAGAAAAGTATCTTAACAAATGTCCACATTCTACTTTCATGTATAGCTTATATTGGTATAATACATATTGACAATTTATGCTACATGATGAATGGTGATCCATATCAATCATACATTACGGGCAGTTTGATTTTTAATAAAGGCAAATAGGTAATAATGAGTCACTTTCTTTATATGCAAGAGATGAAATTTAGAGGTAGTTGGAACAGGAAGTTGTTAGTACTGATTTGAATTTGTGGGCCCTTTGTATAGTAATATATTTTAGGGTATGAGCAAAAAAAATGAGGCAGATTCAAAGCTTAAATGGACTAATGCTTGTGAAACAATGGTATTAAAGATGACTACGGTTGAAAATTAATACCTTTATGAGGTTAGAATTGCTGTTTATTTGTCATGAGCATTGTGTTGCGCAGCACGCCAACAACGCAGTGAGCCTAGATCCAATCTAAGGCCTCACCCACAAACGATAGACAAGAAGAAATATAAACTAGAAATAGATCAAAGTAATCCAAAACAAACCACAAGACAAGATATACGTGGAAAAACTCCAAACTAGGGTAAAAAACCACGGATGCAAAATTCCACTATGAAGAGAAACGAAGATTACAAGGCAATATACTAACCTCTCCCTTGGAAGTACAGAGAAAATTCCTTGCCCACACCTTAGAATAATTTTCTAATATTCACCTTAACTTAGAATAGCCCTAGGGACCCCAATTTATAGTTTTGACAACTTTCATTTCCGCATCCCAGTTATGAAAGGACTTGCGACACGAAATCCGCGAAACTCCTTTCGCATCGCAGTTGCGAAAGGACTTGCGACACGAAATCCGCGAAACTCCTTTCGCATCCCAGTTGCGAAAGGACTTGCGACACGAAATCCGCGCAACCTCGACTGGTCGTGGGCGGCCCCAGATGTGGTTCCACTTCTCAACAATCTCCCACTTGGAGACACATCTCCATAAACCTTTGTCTTCTTCATCCGGAGTGCACCACCTCCCCGTCTTCAAGCCTGAAGACCAATCAAAGCTGAACAGAGCTTCAGCTTCTCCCTTGTAACCGCCTTGGTCAACATATCCGCAGGATTCTCACTTGTATGAATCTTCTCCAGAGCAATCGATCCATCTTCCAGTAACAAACGTATGAAGTGATATCTGATGGCAATATGCTTGGTCCTTGAATGAAAGGCTGAATTCTTAGCCAAGTGTATTGCACTCTGACTGTCACTGTACAACTTGCAATCTGCTTGCTTCTTACCCAACTCTTCCATAAAACCTTGCATCCACACCATCTCCTTGCATGCTTCTGTAGCCGCAACATATTCTGCTTCTGTCGTACTGATAGATACTATCTTTTGTAACTGAGAGACCCAACTGACTGCAGCACTACCCAGAGTAAAAATATAACCTGTAGTGCTTCTTCTGTTGTCGATATCTCCTGCCAAATCTGAATCCACGTAGCCTTGTAACTTGATTTTCGATCCACCATAACACAGCCCTACGTCCTTAGTACCTACCAAGTACCTAAGGATCCACTTCACAGCTTCCCAATGTTCCTTCCCGAGGTTGTTCATGAACCTGGTAACAACTCCCACTGCTTGAGCAATGTCTGGCCTCGTGCTCACCATAGCATACATGAGATTCCCAATAGCTGACGCGTATGGGACTTTAGCCATGTAGTCCTGTTCCTCCCGCGTTTTTACACATTGCTCCTTAGATAGCTTGAAGTAGTTGGCTAATGGAGTGCTAATCGGCTTAGCACCTCCCATATTGAATCGATCAAGTACCTTGGCTATGTACTCTACCTGTGACAAAACTAATTTCTTGTTTTCCCTGTCACGCTTTATTCTCATGCCTAGGATTTGTTTTGCAGCTCCTAAATCCTTCATGGCAAATTCTCTAGACAATTGTCTTTTGAGATCTGAGATGTCCTTCATGCTTAAGCCAGCTACAAGCATATCATCAACGTACAGAAGAAGGATGATGTATGACGTATCAAATTTCTTCAAGTAACAACAGTGGTCTGCATGACATCTCCTAAAACCCCGTTCCCCATGAACTATCGAACTTCTTGTACTACTGCCTCGGGGCCTGCTTCAGGCCATATAGACTCTTCTTCAGTCTGCACACCTTGTTCTCATTACCTGGTGCCACGTATCCTGTCGGCTGATGCATATATATCTCTTCTTAAAGGTCTCCATGAAGAAAGGCTGTCTTAACATCTAGCTGTTCTAGATGTAAGTCCTCTGAAGCCACTATACTCAAGACCATGCGAATCGTAGACATTTTCACTACCGGTGAAAATATTTCAGTGAAATTGATACCTGCCTTTTGTTGAAACCCTTTCACAACCAATCTGGCCTTGTACCGTTTCGAACCATCGTGCTCCTCCTTCAGTCTGTAAACCCACTTGTTATGAAGAGTTTTCTTACCCTTGGGTAGAGTGACTAGCTCCCATGTACGATTAGACTCAAGAGAGTCCATCTCATCATCCATGGCCTGCTCCCACTTAACCCGTATATCTGACTGTAACGCCTCTTCAAAATACTCTGGCTCACCATTATCCGTCAGTAGTAGATAATGTAAGGAGGGTGAGTATCGGACCGTGGGTCTCCTCTCCCGAATAGACCTCCTCACAACCGGTGTATGCGGCTCTGCCTCATCCTGTGGCGCTGTAACACCCATGTCCGGTAACTCTTCCAACTCTACGAATTCCTTTTTCTCGGCCTTATTTTCTTGCACACTGTCCTTATGCATCACTTTTTCATTAAAGACTACGTCCTTGCTTCTGATGATTTTCCTGTTTTTTGCATCCCAGAACCTGTAGCCAAAATCATGCTGCCCATAGCCTATAAACGTGCACCTCCTGGACTTCGCATCTAGCTTGTTTCTGTGCTCTGCATCAATGTGAACATATGAAGTGCAACCGAACACTCTGAGATGTGCAAGGTTCACTTCTTTCCCAGTCCACGTTTCTTCTGGTAGCCCACCATCCAATGGTGCTGAGGGAGTTCTATTAATGAGATATGCGGCAGTATTCACAGCATCTGTCCCAAAAGGTCTTGCGCAACCCTGCATGTAACCTCATGCTCATGGCGCGCTCAAGGATGGTCCTGTTAATGCGCTCAGCCACACCATTCTGCTGTGGTGTCTTTGGAATCGTTTTCTGATGTTTGATTTCATTTGCTGCACAATACTCCTCAAACCTCTTATCACAAAACTCTCCCCCATTGTCAGATCTGAGACACTTTACTGTTTTACTTGTCTCATTTTCTACCATAACTTTCTATTTCTTAAATACATCAAATACATCAGATTTATGTTTTAAGAAGTAGACCCACAGTTTTCTACTAGCATCATCAATAAAGGTAACAAAATAACGTGAGCCACCAAGAGATAATACCTGTGCCGGTCCCCACACATCAGTGTGTACAAGCTCCAACAGATGTGTCTTTGGAGCGCGTCCCGTCTTCTTGAAGCTTACCTTCTTCTGCTTGCCATACACGCAGTCCTCGCAGAATTCCAAGTCAATAGACTTTAGCCCTGGTAGCTTTCCTTTTGACAATAGCACTTTCATCCCTTTCTCACTCGTATGTCCCAGCCTCTGATGCCATAACTGCCCATTCACTCCAGTTGATGCGACTGCGAGTGAACTATACGATCCTGAAGTCACGTACAAAGTACCTTTCTTTTTGCCTCGAGATATTACCAAGACACCTTTTGTGATCTTCCAGGAGTCACTGGTGAATGTCGTCACATAACCGGTATCAGCCAACTGTCCCACTGAGATCAGATTATGTTTCAAACTCGATACATGTCTGACATCCTTCAATTTCAAGACCGTTCCGTCTTTCTGATTTACATGAACATCTCCCTTTCCAACAATATTGCACGGCTCATCATCACCCAGGTAGACTCTCCCAAAGTCACCTGACACATAATCACGCAGAACTTCCTTACACGAAGTAGCATGAAACGAAGCACCCGAGTCTATAACCCAAGACTCATTCCTCGCATCAAGAGACAAGATCAACGCCTCTGTGTCGCTCTCCTCAGACAGATTCGCTGAATCTTTCCCACCTTGAGAGCTTCCTTCTTGTTTCTTGAGCGCCCTGCAATCACGTTTCATATGCCCCTTCTTGCCGCAATGCCAACACCCGTCTTTGTCTTTCGGTCCCTTGGACTTATTCCTTGACTTAGAACGCCCGTGTTTATTGCTTCATTTGTTCAGCGATCTTCCTATTCCTTCAACGTTTAGAGCATTCCCTGAATCCCCTGAAACTCCTGATGCCTTCTTTCTAGATTCTTCGCTGAGAATTAGACCGGCTATATCATCAAATTTCAGCTTTGTCGATCCTGAAGAATTGCTCACAGCAATCACCAAACCATCCCAACTGTCTGGCAAACTGGATAAGATCAATAACGCCCCGACCTCATCCTCAAAAGCAATGCCAACGGATTCCAACTGGCTCGTGACTGTATTGAACTCGTTTAGATGTTCAGCCACGCTCCCACCATCTGACATATTTATGTTGAATAGCTATTTCATAAGATGAACCTTGTTGGATGCTGAGGGCTTTTCATACATGGTGGTTAGGGCTTCCATTAATTCTTTTGTCGTTTTTACCTTGGATATATTGAAGGCGACGCTCTTAGACAAAGAGAGTCGGATCGTTCCTAAAGCCTTCCTATCCAGTAAAAACCATTCATCATCTGTCAACTTTTCTGGTTTCTTCTCTTTTCCTCGTAGAGGAATATAGAGGTCCTTCTGATACAAATAATCCTCCATCTGCATCTTCCAGAAGGCAAAGTTTGAACCATCAAACTTCTCAATTCTAGTTTTCCCATCTTCTGCCATCACTCCCAATAGAACTAAACCAATAGCTCTGATACCAGTTGTTGCGCAGCACGCTAACAACGCAGTGAGCCTACATCTAATCTAAGGCCTCACCCACAAACGATAGACAGGAAGAAATATAAACTAGAAATAGATCAAAGCAATCCAAAACAAACCACAAGACAAGATATACGTGGAAAAACCCCAAACTAGGGTAAAAAACCACGGATGCAAAATTCCACTATGAAGAGAAACGAAGATTACAAGGCAATATACTAACCTCTCCCTTGGAAGTACAGAGAAAATCCCTTGCCCACACCTTAGAATAATTTCCTAATATTCACCTTAACCTAGAATAGCCCTAGGGACCCCAATTTATAGTTTTGGCAACTTCCCTTTCCACATCCCAGTTGCGAAAGGACTTGCGACACGAAATCCGCGAAACTCCTTTCGCATCCTAGTTGTGAAAGGACTTGCGACCCAAAATCCGCGAAACTCCTTTCGCATCCCAGTTGCGAAAGGACTTGCGACACGAAATCCGCGCAACCTTGACTGGTCGCGGACGGCCCCAGATGTAGCTCCACTTCTCAACACATTGCTTGTGAAACAATTAATGGTATTAAAGATGACTTTTAAGTGAGCAAAATACTATGAAAGAGGGTGCCCCTGAAAGTCACATTGGAAAAGTTTGTGTAGATAGTACTCTTCAAAAGTCCACAAGAATAATTACTATAAGAATGGATTTCCCACGCATGTCCTATTGGCCCATATCCCTTGTATGTACGCATGTCCTATTGCTAATTTCCACTAAATGTGGTGAGACGTGTTGTGCAGTCATTGGTTCGTGCTAGGTTTCTTAAGTTCGGACTCAGATTTGGTAGTGGCCCATTCAGTACTAACCTCAAGAACTGGTCGGTGCTGAAAAAGCTCCGTAGTCTTCGATAATGCATGTGTTTATTCCCGGCTGTTATTCATCTTGTCATTTCATTTTAGGGCATGATCCCAATAACGAGGCAGGCCCAAATCTCAAGTGGGCCACATCAAAGGAAACAGTGGTGATTGAATCGGGACAATTAAAAAGTTTATAGGAGCCACAGAAGTACTCTTGAATCAAGCTGGTACATGTACGTGTCACCTAGTTCAATCTCCACTGTTGCCCTTAAAATGAGCTGCCTAAATGGATGGACAGTCTAGATGAAACACAGACATCATTAAAGGGCCATGAAACATTTCCATCACTGGCCAGTACGTAGTCCCTACTGAATCCGAGTACATCTCGTTCTAGGTATCTGAGGTGAGGATGAAGCATTGGCATACATATATATATTCTTCATGGTGTTGAAGCTCTTTGAACATGAGTAGTGCTCTTTTCTTCAGTGTTTCTAATTTTCTACCATGTGTAATATCTTCATGAGTTTTGAAATATTGTGTTGAGAAGTGATTCATCTCAACCGGTCATGAACAGACTATCACATTCACGCTCATCAAAATACAATTAATCATATCCACCGTCTATTGAACTTTTTACTCGACCATCTATCCCAATGCCAATGATTGGATGGATGGGTTTATATTCAAACAGCGTGAACCTTTTTTCTTCCTTTTACAGTGTACCATCTACTCATTTATGGTTGGGCCCACCATACGGATGGCCGGATGGGCCCACCGTGCAGTGAGCCACATGAGGTCTTGCATGAGTTTGGAAGCAAGCTCTTTGTCCTCCCTACAGCCAGTCAGTCATATCCATAGATGCAAGTTTTGCGCTGTGTCACGTTCTTGGTGGGCCCCAGTGACTGGATAGTTCAGATTACTATACATGACACGTGCAGAAAGAGCTGTGGAGACAACTTGGTCCGGCATATGCCTTGACCCTTCCAAGGACGGACGAATCATGTTAGGGAATTATTTGATACTCTGGAAGCGTATGACGCTTGATACTCAGACACTTGGAAATTGTACACCTGACAATCAACTGTCACGGACACTTGTGCAGCCCACTGTAGCTAAATCATAGTCCCAAAATCAGATTGGTTAAACAATCCAAAGATCTGATTCAAGGACACTTTTTGTTGAAATAGGACTATTCAATAATTTCATTTTAACCGTCCAAAAAATGTCCACCAATCCGATGGTCAGATCATCATATAAATTTAAAATTTGGTTCATGACACATATATGCTGGGACCCATAATTAGGACAGTTTAATTTAAATAACTTGAATGCCATGTATGCAAGTTCCATATAGTCGTATCATTCTCACATGCTCTGCCAAAGGATCGAAGTTTTTCTCAATCATGTAATCCTGTAGACAAGAACATGTACAGAATACTGAGTCTTTCTCTCTGCCCAAGTGGGGTCCATCATTCAATGATAGAGTCCTTTCATCTGTTGGATTCTGCCGTGCACGAGTCACCTCTCAGACCGTAACATCTTAGCTACCGGTCTTTTGCGTCTTTCATCTGTTGAATGTGGATAGCTATTGAGTTTCTCTTCTTGACATTCTGTTTGAGGTCCACAAATTCAATGGTTAGGAGCATTCAATTGCAGAGATTTCTAAATTATGGTCCATCTATGGAGTGGCCCAACAGGCCATTGATTTGGATCAACACGTGGGGTCCATTTCTAGAAATTGAAATCCTGAGTGTACTATGCACGCGCTGTGGTGGTGCATATTATAATCCAATGATAAAAAGGACGGCAAATGAGGGACGCGGGTTTCTTGCCTAAGGCTGGGATGCTGGGTGGGGCCCGCCGTGATGTTTGTGAGAAATTCATCCCTACGTTCTATTATGCTAGATTATTTTAGGACGTGATGAAAAAATAAACCAAATCTACAACTCAAGTGGGCTATGCAGAGGTAAGATTGGGGAAAGAGTTTCTTGCCATCCAAACCTTCTTGGGTTCTACTTTAATGTTTATATGCCATCCACACCATTTATAAGGTTATTTCCACTAGGTTGAAGTGAAATTATAAAAAGTAATTTAGCCTGATATGAAGCTTTTGTGCTTAAATAAATGTTTTAACGATGGTAAGTTAGTCTTACTATTCCTCTCATATGGCCAACTTGAGTTTTAGATCAGCTTCATTTTTGGTGGCCGATTTTAGAACTATGGTTTCACCGATCTAGACTGTTGGTCTCTTTGGTTCGACCGTTGGTGGCGGACGACGCTTGAAAATCTCCCAAGACAGGATGATTTGGACTCTTGCTGCATTTATCCTTGTTGAGTGTTGGAAGGTAGGATTTTCTTACGCAGAAGATTTTCGTGAGTCTCAACATCTCTTAATTCCTCTGTGAAAAGTAGCCAATTCTAGTAGGGTGCGTTTGGTTGCACCAAATATCACGACATTTTATAATTAGTGCAAAAATTAAAAATCAATAATGATCTTTAGTGATATTTGATGCAACCCAAGCACAATCTAATTTAGCTATTTCCATATGCAATCTCCCGCTTATAACCTATCAGACATTATTTGTAGGCCTGACGATAGGCCGGGTAAGCCTTATGATTACCTAAGCCTAACTCCACATGTGCTCCGTATGAATGCAGCTAAATTAATAATTGAGTCGATAGTCTATATACTCTAATCCATACCCATACATACACTACTTGAACCCATTTATAATACACCCCTATGTATGCGCATGTGCACACACACTCACACTTTAACCTAGAGGTGGGCATGGGACGACTCGGTTCAACTAACTTGACTTGCCTAAGTCAACCTGAACCGAATGGGTGAGTTGGTCCGAACCAGGTAGGCTTCGCCCAATCGAACTCAAACCGAGTAAAGTTAGAGTTACTTAGTAACTTGACCCGAGTTGATCCGAAACTCAATTAGGTTAGACTCGACTTGATTTGAAACCTGACTCAACTCGAGTTTGTGTGTATATATATATTATCCTTAACCCTACCCATCGCACCCTACCCTGACCTGATCTCAAAACTCTCTCTTTTCCTCCCTTATCCTCCTCATCTTCCAAGCCCGACAACCACCCACCGCCATCACCCTCCTCCTCTCTCCTCTCCACTCTCTCGGTCTCTCTCTCACTCATCTCTCAATCCAACTCGGTGCCAACTCGACCCGACTCGGTACTTCTGACTAGATCGGATTTGGTTCGGATCAGTATAGGCCAGACCGGACTCGGATTGAGTCAGGCATGCTGGACTCAATATCGAGTTAGATTGAGTTTGGGTTAGGCCTATGTCAAAACCGGATTGAGTCAGCCCCGTCCTAGCTCTACTTTAAACTATGTTGCAAGTATTCACCGCCACATGACCTCACACACATGTATTCACCATGAATTAGCAGGTAAAATCCATTCAACTTATGACTTGATTGGTGAGATTTGTTGGCCAAATCTCATTAGAAAATATTCATGCATGTGTGTCGTGTAGGGTGCATTAGCGATGGAGCATATAACTCAATTCACACGGAAAAGTCTCTGTCTGACACTCGTAGGCATATGTATCTTTAAGTTATGGTCATGTTTTCATCAGGTACGATTTTTACTGTATTTTTGACATATTGATTTGATTAACACACGTCTGATAAATCTAAGCTATTCATCAAGTTATTCAAATGTTTTTTTAATCTCAAATCATAAATAGATGTAAATATGGGTACTCATATATATATCTTTCATTTTTCGCAAGTGAAGGCAATGTGTGGCCTACAAATAAAGAATCCAAAAAATAAAAAAAAACATCTGATAAAAAATCTAAATATTTGAAAGCTGGATGATAGGGAAATTAATATATATGCTAAATAAAAGTCCTAGAAATGATATTATCTTGAATGTGTGTTCTTTGCATGGAGATAAAGAAGGCTTGATAAAGATAAGGATTTTCAGCCACGGACGAAAAAGTGGATTAGATTTTTAGAGAGGAGAGAGAAACATCTCAAACTGAATCCTAATCAGGAAAAATATGCAGAATAAAAGTCCTAGAAATGACATTATCTTGAATGCGTTGTACGTTCTTTGTGCGGAGACAAAAAAAGGCTTAATAAAGATAAAGACATTTAGTGGATTAGAATTTTAGAGAGGATAAAGAAACATCTTGAAATATGCTAAATAAAAGTCCTAGAAATGATATTATCTTGAATGTGTTGTACGTGTAGAATTAAAAGAGAATTGATAAAGAAAAGGATTTTTAGCCACAAATGGAAAAGTGGATTAGATTTTTAGAGATGAAAAAGAAACATCTCACACTGAATCTTAATCAGGAAAAATATGCCAAATAAAATTCCTAGAAATGCTATTATCTTGAATGCATCGTACATTCATTGTGCGGAGATAAAAAGAGGCTTGATAAAGATAAGGCTATTTAGCCACACAAAGAAAAGTGGATTAGATTTTTGAGAATTGAGAGGAGAGAGAAACATCACAAACTGAGTCCTAATACTTGTGGCTCCTGATTAGGGTCTACTTGGAGGAATTCTTGCTTTTCTTTCTATTGCAACAAGGTGTACTGAATAACTATTCTCACTTTGAATAGAAAATCCACTCTCCATCCTTTAATATGATTGGTTCAATGTGAGACTTTTGAGACTATAATATTCTTTGGGATGACGTCGTATCAAATTCAAATATCATCTTGCAACAGCTCACCTCAATTTCCAACCACTTGTCATGGACATTGATCTAATCACTTCATGGATCATGCTTGATTCCACATGTTGATACTCTCACAAATATATCCCAATGCACTAATCATGTTAGAAACCTATTCACTTGGAGATCCAACATATTGTACTTTGTAAATACAATCAATCAAAACTGATTATGATATTTACACACCCAAACTACTGTGAAAGTTGAATAATATTTATTTAGTTTAGTAACTTATTGTTTCATGGCTAAAATACCTCTACTCTTAGCCTTAGCCAGTTTGTTTTACCATTTATCATGGTAAGTGGTGGTAAATGGGTAATTCTTACTTACCATTAGGGGTGTACACGGGTCGGGCCGAGTCGAACTGGCCTCAGCCCATCCAGGCCCGTTCAACAGCCACACAAGGCCCGAACCCGACCGGGCCAACATCTCCAGCCCAAACCGGGCCCGGCGTGAGTTCGGGCTAGTTTCGAACCTGAGTTCGGACCAGTTTCGAACATTCGATTTCGGGTTAGTTTTAAACCTTACGGCAAGTTTATGGGAAGGGCTTTAGCAAGTAATCCGCGTCCCATTACAATTTACAAGTTCATGAGAGAGAGAGAGGATATATTATAATTTTACTATATTTAAATATATTTGACAAAGCATAAAATAAAATATTTTATACAAACTGAATACAGTTATACATTAGTGACTACTGTTGAGGAGATTTATCTGAGCCCGAACTGCTGCTATCTAAATCTTCATATATGTACTCATTCGCCTCTCCCTCTTCAGAAGGTGGAGATAGCTTTTTATCGCCCTCCTCTTGTATAGTTTGAATTAGATTTTTCAAACTATTTTTGTGAGAAGATTTATACGTAGTTTCCAATGTCCTGTAAAACGCACCCAGACTGGAGAAAAACTTAGCTGAATTTTTACTATTTTTCTTTTTACCCGTGCAGCTTGAACCCGCTTCGACATCATGTGGTCTCGGAGGACATCGATGATGTGTAGAAGCCTCTTCCATACTGCGCTTTAAGGCGAGTTGAAATTGTTCTTCTTTCAATGTTAATAATTTAGCTTCATTTTCTGCCTCAGAAAGTTTGGATTGGGGAGTGGAAGCTTTTTTGTTTGAATCAAGAACTGCTTGGAAAAGAACTTAGATTTCTTTTAAGGCTTTAAGACACGGTCTTGCATCTCCACCCCGACAGGATAAGTGTAATCTGTGCCGATTAATTTTGTTAACAAACTTGGCTCCACACAAATTACACAAAATCTTGAACTTTTCAGACTTTGGAGAATGGATTAAGGAACAATAGTCCCAAACGTTAAATGATGGTTCGCTTGAAGACATATTTACATATTGTGTTGGAAAAGTATTTTAGGCCTTTTAACAATAATGAAATACCGACAATCCAACATAAGATAAAAGCAATTTATGCATTAAAAAATAATAAAAGTCAACATAATTGATAAATAAAAATAAAAGTCAGCAAACAGATGTAGAAATGCATTGTGCAGCTTGCATAACATCCATCAACATAACAGATAAATAAAAATAAAAGTCAAAAGAGTACCCATTACAATATTTGCAAATTCAATTAAACTAACAAAATCATAACATCCATCCCAAACATCCATCATATTGCTGTTGTTTCATGTGTTGCGGCTTCATTCACATTCTCCTCCTCTTCCTCATCAAGATCACCTCCTAGACTCGAACGTAACCAATCTTGTGTACAAATTAATGCTTCAACTGTATGTGGTGCAAGGGAACTTCTAGTCTTGCTCACGACCCTGCTCCCTGTGCTAAACGCAGATTCCGATGCCACTGTTGAAATAAGAATTGATAAAATATCTCGTGCCATCGTCGATAGTGTAAGATATTTTCCTTCACTAACTCGTAATTTTCACCAGTCCAAAACATCGAACTCTAAATCCTGCCGCAGTAAGACCGACTCTTTGAGATACATGTTTAACTCTGATTCTTTCGTGTCTTTGTCTGTTTTTTCTTTTGCTAATTAAGAAAGACATGAAATTAGCATCGTCGCTTGAAGCAACTTGCGATATAACTTCGGAAGCACTTGGTGTGGACACTGTGGTTGTGTACGCGTTGTACAATGCTTCGATTGCGTCACGAACCTTCGAGGTTTCAGATATTGCCTTTTTCAGTAGGATAAATCCTCGTGAAGATGTACTTAACATAACTCATCTTGCGCCGAGGATCAAGAACAACAACTAAGGACATTATCATATGACAATCATCCTAGTACTTATCGAACTTCATTTGCATACCACCTGTCATGATTTAGAGAAAAAATGAACCGTCATCAGCAGCTTTCTTCAGGGCATCCTTGATCTTCCTCACAGATGGAAGAAACATATTTGCTGTAGGAAACTTATTGCCAAAAAATATTTTCGTATAGTCATAAAAAACCTTAAAAAATTTGTGAACTTCTTTCGCTTTGCTTCAATCATCATCAGTAGGCAACCGAGCATATGTTCTATCACGCACTGCATAATCTGGAAAAGTATGTTCCAATTCCAGGGCTGAATCCAATATCTCAAAAGTGGAATTCCAACGTGTGCATACATCTAGCTTCAACATTTTTGGAGATGTCAAATTCAAACGTTGGACAATGTCATTCCATATACTCAATCTTGACGGCGAGCCTCTTATGTACTTTGAACTCTCCCTCACATTCTCTATAGTTTGGTCAATTGATTTCAACTCATCTTGTACAATTAAGTTGAGAATGTGTGCACAACATCGAACATGAAATATTTTTCCCTCAAAAAATAAACTGTCGGTTGCCTTGAACTAGTTACGTAAGAATTGTATGATACTGTCATTTTTTGAAACATTATCTAAAGTTAATGAACTGACTTTTTTTTTCAATGCCCCAATCTCGTAGACAGTTGTAAATGCAATCTAAAATAACCAAACCGGAATGGGGAGGTGGAAGGTGGCGAAAGTTCAATATTCTAGAGTTTCCAATTTTCATCAACATAGTATGAGGTCAATGAAATGTAACTCTTTCTTTGATTTTACGTCGTCCACATATCAGACGTCAAACTTACTCTTGAAACCGAATCTAAAACTGCTTTCAGCTTCATTTTCTCACTGGCATACATCTTCATGCACTCCCTCTTCACATTAACACGGGAGATCTTCTCAAAATGAGGATTAAGGTATTTACTGTATCCCATAAATATTTCACTCTCTACCATCTTAAATGGCTGCTCATCAATGATAATAAGCTTTGCAAACCACTCTTTCAGCTTCCTTTTTTTAAACTTATGAGTGGTAAGTGTACCTTCAGAAGCAGATCCTTCGGACTTTGTAAACGATAGCAATTGTTGGCCTAAACGTGGAAGTCTAGGTCTCCTTGCAAACTTTTTCTATGTCTGTTTAAATGAGACATCGACCCCCGACACTTTTGGTGTATAGACTTTTGCAGTGCATACATATGATCTTGGGGACATTCTTAACTACTACTTCTTAAAAATCATCCCAAACAGCTGATTGTTTCTTTCCTTTATTTGCAGTTGAAGACCCCTCTCCCTCAACAACAAGTGTTGATGTGGCTGATGCACCGACACCGGCACCGCTACTAGGGGTAGCCGTAGGTGGGACTTCATCCTCACTAGCTATATCTAAAGTTATGAAACAATTTCATTTATCCTTGGACCTTAGTAAAGAATTTTCTAAGCGGATAAATCAGTTGCCCATTCAATGTTGGATAGATAGTAATGCTATCATTATTCAATTTAAATGCCACGCCAAAATCTCGGCAGGATCTCCCCTTATCTCTCTAGAATATATTAATCTTGGATTTGATTCACACGTCAACTATCCACACAAAGTGTGGATATTTGATGAGGAAGTAAATGCAAGAAATATATCCAGAGAGAATTGGGAGAGACGAACCGAAATAAACATGTGCACTTAAATTAGAATAAATGAAAACATTAATATCTATCCAACATTGAACTGTCCAAAAAGGGACAATTTGAGAATTTTCATGCATCCATGAATACACTCAATCTATGTCTGGCAACAAAGAAATCCTCAAATGGGTAACTGATTATCCTATACTACAAGAACAACATAAAAAATAATTAAATTAGTTACCCATTCAATGTTGAATAGATATTAATATTTTCATTATTCAATTTAAATGTCACGCCAAAATTTCGGCAACATCTCCCCTTATCTCTCCAGAATATATTAATCTTGGATTTGATTCACACGTCAACTATCCACACAAAGTATGAATATTTGATGAGGAAGTAAATGCAAGAAATATATCCAGAGAGAATTAAGAGAGACGAACTGAAACAATCATGTGCATTTAAATTAGAATAAATGAAAACATTACTATCTATCCAACATTGAACTGTCCAAAAAGGGACAATTTGAGAATTTCTATGCATCCATGAACACACTTAATCTATATCTAGCAACATAGAAATCCTCAAATGGGCAACTGATTATCCTATACTACAACAAAAATAAAAATAAAAAAATAAAAATATATCTAATAGGCAATTGATATAAGCAAACGGGTTGTTGTTCTAAAGAAATCAATTCTATAATTGGCAACTAATAGTCCTAACGGGTTGTTTTTTTTTGTTTGGACCCTCTCGAATGCATTTAGTTGTCTCAGGTCAATGAATTCCCTGTGGTAGGAGGCCACCTTTTTGGAAAAAAAAAAAAAAAAACTAATAGTCCTAACAATTCCATAATCAATCGTAATTGACAATCAACATCTAGCTAACTAATAACAAAATGTGTTTAAAAGAGTGAGAATGGGAGTACCCAACTATCAATTATGCCAGATCATTTTATGACATGAGTCCAAAAATCAAGTTGAGACAATACACTAATGAGTGACACAATATAAAAGAGTGAGAATGAGAGTACCCAACTGTTGAAATCATCATGTTACATAATGTCCAACGAGTTCATAAGGTGGATGATAAATAAAAAATAAAAAAAATTCAAATATCAGCTTGATTTAAAACATAGGCGGACTTAAAGGTCTGCATCTCATTTCTATTATTTTCTTTGCTACGTCCCACTTGAATTTTGGATTAGATTTACTTTTAGAATAACTTCCTAACTTAAGCTAGAGAGCTGATGAGCGGATCAAATTTCACAAACACATCATGACTTCAGCTCAAAATGAGTTGGTTTAAAACTTTTAGGGTGCGTTTGGCAACCACAAAACAAAAACAAAACAAAACCAGAGAGGTGAATAGAGATAGAACCTAGGTACTTCTCCTTTAGTAACAAATCCCATCAAAATCATTCATTTTTGTTCCTACTCAACAAAACAAGAAGAAAGAGGAGATGAATTCTTCTCCTTCCATCATTCGCCAGTTGCAGCAAACCATTCACATCAAAATCACCCACTTTCGTTCCCACTCAACAAAAAAGGACAAAGCAGAACATGGGTTTTTCACCCCAATCACATAAAAATTCACCCTTTTTTTCTTCCAACCAAACTAAAACAACCAAAAATAGAACATGGGTTTTCCTCCTCTCACCATATATAGACATGCACTCCATCCATTCACATCAAAACCACACATTCTCTAGAAAACCCAGAAGTGGAAATGTATTTCCTCCCTTCTCATCAAATGCAAACATGAGCTTTGGTAGTTCAAATCAAAACTAGTAACTATGAGGCAGGAAGCTTGTTTGGAAGGCAAGGGCCCAAATGAGGACTAGGATTGCTACTATGAGAGCTGAGATTCTTGCAAATACAAGAAGTGGAGATGATGAAGAGACAGAGGCCATGGATTTGAAATGCTTGAAATGCAAACCAGTAGCAGCCAGTAGATCTGCTACTGCTACTAATTTTTGAAGTCTCCTTTTCCCTTTCTTTTGTTGTCTTCTCTTTCATTTTTCTTTATCTTTTTTTTTTTTTCTCTTTATCTATTTTATTTTTTTATTTTTATTATTTTAAAAAAAAAAACGTTAGAATCAACAGTTGTTTTTATTGCAGTGTGTGATGAATAATATTCAACACTTATAAGTTACCCAGAAATTACATTACATGTCCAATTTATTTATTCAGTTTCAGATGTATCATAAACCAATAAATAACTCTTATTTGATTAACTTACTATCAGATTTTTTAACATTTATTGGACGGTTAAAAATGACAAACATCTACTAGTTTATTTCTACAAACAAGTGGCCACAAATCAGAAAATAGGATCGTGAAACCAACCTTATTTTTGGAATGTAACTTGGGTACAGTGATATTGACAGTTTATTCAGTTTAATTCGAGTTAATATAACTCAAATCTACATATTAAAATGCCTGATTATCAAGTGCTATGCAGCTGGAGTATTAAATAAATCTAAGAAGATGAAAGTTTCATACTCCAGTATAGTGTGATGGATGATACACAGTAACACAGGCACTGAGACATTGTATATTCGACACATAATTAATTAAAATTGAAACATTGCACAAAACCCATTCAAAAAAAAGGGAAATTTGTATCCATTTAAGAGAGAGAGAGAGAGAGAGAGAGAGGAGAAGAGAGAGAGAGAGAGAGAAGAGAAGAGAGAGATCATACCCCTCGCGACAGCTTTCGTCAACTAGTTGGACGAGAGAGAGAGAGAAGTGAGATTAGAGAGGTGAGACCGTCGAGTAGGGCGCCGGACCGTGGTCGCCTGGTCGGACAGCGTCCGTCCGCTAGTCGGACGAGAGAGAAGAGAGAGAGAGAGAGATCTCTCTCTCTCTCTCGAGTCTCTCTCTCTCTCTCTCTCTATCGAGATTCGAGATTGAGGGTGTCGAGGGGGGGCGGCGGACTTGGTCGGACAGCGTCCGCCTGCTGGTCGAGAGAGAGAGAGAGAGAGAGAGAGAGAGAGAGAGAGAGAGAATTAGAGAGTGAGGGTGTCGAGGGGGCGGCGGACTGTGGTCGGACACGTCCGCCCACTGGTTAGATGAGAGAGAGGAGAGAGAGAGAGAGAGAAGAGAGAGAGAGAGAGATTTTGGTGGGGTCGGGGCGTCGGGCAGGGAGAGAGGAGAAGGGTTTGGTGGGGACTGTGGTCGGACAGCGTCCGCCCGCTGGTCGGAAGGAGGGAGAGAGAGACTCTCTCTCTCTCTCTCTGAGAGAGAGTCTCTCTCTCTCTCTCTGGGTTCTTTTTTTTTTTCTTTTTTTCGAATCTTCTCTAGTTTAAATTTAAAAGGGATTTTAGGATTATCTTTATATATATATATATATATATATATACACACCACACACACACCACACACACACACACCACACCCGATCGGGCCGGGGCGAGTCGGATTTTGGACCGAATCGGGCCGAACTGGGAGGTATCCAAACTCGACCTGAACTCACTTTCGGGCCTAAAAATTGGCCTGTCCTGACCCGAACTCAGTTCCGGGTCAGGCTGAGTCAGGCTTTTTCGGGCCGGGTCAAGCGAGCTAACCGGGCTAGCCAGGTTTGTGTACACCCCTACTTACCATGGTACGTTCAGGTAAGCGCACCTATGATGTTGACAGCTAAAACTCCTTAGGGGCGCCCACAACAGTTTGATATTTGTATTTTTTGTTCATTTATGTCTCTCTGACCTTATGAATAGTTAGATGATGGATGCACATCACTATGGGCCCTACATAAATTTTAAATTTTAATGGTGGACATCATTACCCCCTTATTTCCTGTGGTGTGTACCACTTGAATTTATAATATGCCTCATTTTTGGGGTCATGCCCTAAAATGAACTGATAAAACAAATGAATGACATGGATCAAACACACACAATGGGAGTCACAAATTTTATGCAGGCAATCCGTTTGATGCAATCTCAATCATCTAAGCATAATAATTACTCTTAATTCCCCTATTCCAAACTGCTATTTAAAATAATCATTGTATATTTACCACTATTTATTATGGTAAATGGTAAAATAAATAAGCCCTTAATATGTAGTTTAAAATGTGAAAATACCATTTACCATACACCACAACTATGGGTATTCTACAAGTGTTACTTATGGGGCCTACCAATTTTTGTGTGCCATCTGACTTGTTTATTATGGTCATCTCAGCATAAATGTCCAATCCAACCATCATGTTGGCCTGGTGAATTCAGAGTAAGATTTCAATGGTGGGCATCCCATCCCTATTGTTCTTTGTCCGTGGCCTATTGGACTTTTGGATATGCATTATTTTTTGCCCTTATGCTTGATTCAAACCAATCAAATTTGACCCCAAGCGTTAAAATAGGCAGATACATCAAACTTGAAATTATATAATCGAATATGAGGAGATCGATCACCTACTCAGCCACTCACAAAATATTTATAATGATCAAATGATAATTGGATGGTGTGGTTCTTCCTTCAAAGATGAGTTGTACCTTGCCTTTTACAATAAATAACTTTTTAGTATATCGGTGCAATAAAAAAAAAAGAAAAACTTATAATTGATCACTAAGAATATTTGTAAGAATACGTCTTCTGAAATAACTACTTATATTAGATAAGAATCAAGTTCAACTTATGAACATAAAGTTAGATTATAACTAAGAAATTACTGTTACTGGATTATATATTACTACTCTTAAGATATACTGAGCTAAGATAAATTAATAGAATTGATCTATTTGTTGAGTTTTATTGTATGTTTTCCTTGCTAATTTTCTTGCTATTTATATATTTCCTCTGTAAAAATTCTTCAAACATTAATTCTCTTATTTATTAGATGATTATGACAACTGAAGTATCACCATATAGATAATTCTTTGTTACGTTTCTCATTTTGACCTTTCCTCTTCTTGCGACCAAATTCTACTTTTGCTGGTTTGCTCTTTAACCGCGTTTTGCTTTTGGATGCCTCGGTCATACTACTTAGTTGGTCGCCTGATAGCGTGTAACATTAAATCTATACACATTACAATTCCACAAAAATGCTTTTAGTATCTTCAAATATCTTTTTACATACCTTTCATTTCTTGTGTAATGCCATATGTCACCTCCTTAATAGGTTTTCTTAGAACGGTAAAAAAAAATAGGGTAAACAACCACTACGGGAAAATTCTAAATTCACATGAAGGCTCACATAATGGTTGGATTGATATGATTTTTAGAACATCACACTTTTATAGTTGGGCAACCCTTTTGGATGGGTTTAATACCACACATAACATTGTGGTGGACCCACACGCAACAGTTATAGCAAGAATATTTTACCAGCGTTTGTAGAGGATTCTCCAACAATATATAGATCCTAGAAAACAGCTGAAAGCTCATTCTATAACACTTTGAGTGTGGGCCCACATGCTGTTTCATAAAGTTATTGCGTGGGGTCCAGTAGTGTATATATGGCATCTGATCTGTCCATCATGGTTGCCACCACAAAAGTTAGATGCCCCCAAAATTAGGCCACTTCAATTATCATGTTGGCCACCAGCCGAATTTAAACTTTTGTTGAATGGTTGTCCATTATTTTCTATCGTGAGGCTACCGTGTTGCCAAGACATGCGCTGTTTAAAACCAGCCATGATGATGGATGTGATAACTCTAGCATCATGACTAAAAAACCAATGGTGTGGGCTTGCTTTGAAGACAATGGAATTCTATCTCAAAAAATCTAAATTCACATGGTGGTCCACATAATATTTAGATTGGCCTGATTTACGGTAATGTATCCAACTTTCACAGGGTGGCAACCGTGATGGACAGGTTGGATGCTATAAATACACCCCTGTGGGTCTTATCTGCAGACACGTGTTCACTATTGAGGAGAACTTTTGGCCATGGTCCACCCTCATGGGAGGCCTCAAACCAATGGTCTAGATTGCACATATGTGGGTCCCAGTACTTGACACATTTGAAAACCATATAAGCTATTCATATATGTTATAAAAGATTAGTTCGCTGGGACCCATAAAGCCACACCTGGCGCCCCATTAGTGAGATCCAGTAAAGTCACACCCCAGTTAGTGCCTCATTAGTGGGACCCACAAATCACAAGCTATATATGTCATCCTTTTAAAGATGACTAACAGAATCCTGGACTCGACAGCTGGTATTATGTTAGTCAGAAAATCTGTTCCAGTGGTGCCACTGTGCAGTAGGGCCCACTACGGTATTTACATATATACTATCAAACCTACTTAACAAAATTGGCTCCCTAAGATGAAAAGACACTTCAAAATCAACCTAATCCAAAATTCAAGTGGGCCATTGTCTGGATTAGAGGGTTTAGTACTGATTTTACATTGTTCAGAGTGTAGTGGCCCACTTAAGTTTTGGATTAGGATGAAAGTGGGGCTTGATGGTGAAGATAAAGAGGTTGGGTGTCTATGGATGTGAACTATTTTATCAATCCACGGTTACTTTCTCTCACCGGCAGCCCTCTCCAATACCCATTTTATGCATACGTGTACTAAAATACATCATTTAGCCTTCATACGTGTGATCAGATCTAAGCAATCCAAACCATTTATATGATGGCCCTTATCTAGGACCGGTTCACTCTTTTCCTTGCCATGGATACTCTCCTTAAATTTTAAATCAAAGTGCATTGTACTAGTGTGTGCACTTATAAATTTTTGAAGAGAAAATCGTCCTGTATATGAAGGTCACTGGGGTGACCTCCTTGGCACTTCATCTAAGAATCTTTGAAGTCCTCATCATCGGCGTACAACTCTTTGAGACAGTCGAAGCCGACCATCTCGTTGCTCATCGTAACAAGTAGTGATGCACGATGACTAAGTGCATCAGCCACGTTCCAGGAGTTTTTTGTAATTCTGGGCATCGCAACCTAGCGTAGCTGGGTTGGTTGGCTAAAGTAGCTCGTTCTACCCCAAAATCATATATTTTACGTCAGCTAACTCATTCCGATTGCGAGATACGCCCGATCTAAGGTCCGACGGTTCAGATCACTTCTGTTGTCGAGCGGGCCTTTTCTAATCCATCTTGGCCATGAAACTGTCCACGACCCGCTCTACATCACTCGTGCATGGCTGAGCATTTAGAGAGGAATGCTCAATTGGGCACCGGTTCTCATGAGAACTCATTTCTCCTTATATGAGCCCAAAATCTAAGCCGTACACATTGTGCAACACCACATGAAACCCTTAGAGCCCAACTTTTACATTGTTTCAAAGCTTTGATGGGCCATGGAAAAGAGAGGCAAATCCAGAGAGGACACTTTTCTTTTTGCCATGGCCCACCAACATTTTTGGATTAAGGTAAAAGTTAGGCCTTAGGGATTCCATGAGGTGCTGCATCATGTGGATCATTCAAAATTTGAACTGGTGCTCAGGTTAGCATTCCACATCGAAGTAGTAGTAGCAGTAATTCTCCAAAATATTCATATAAAATCAACCAGGGACCTCTAATGTCTCATATGTATTATTACTACCATGTATTCATCTTTAATATTCCTCTTACTCATCAGCATGACTTGATGGTAAGTTGCTGGCTTTCTACCGTGTGATCCTTGAACATGATTTTGAGAATGCATACCAACTTAGCATTATTCACCGTAATCTTGCAACATAGTGTAGAGAAAGATACACATTTGAATTGCCACAGGATTAGTGTACTAAGGCTACAATAGAATTGGAATTGATTTGTCACTTAATTGCCACAAGATTAGTGTACTCATGTGCTCATCACGTACATCCCTAGTGGGGGTAGCTAACATGGAGTGTGTGTACTGACATGGGTGTTGGATATCATCGATTCCACAAATGAATGGTTGAGACCATCATTTAAGGTCCTAACCATGTTTTGTTAAGAAATGAAAACTAAAAATGTTTATCCTGATTAATGTTAGAACCTAAAAACCTTCAAAGATTCCTATCTTTTTATTCTCCTAAAAGTGTTTTTTCCCCTTTTTTATCACTTCCACATCCCTACCCCTCCCCTAAATACACAACCATCGTGGCAATGAGTCGGATTCAGGCTGGAACTAGCTGGCTCAACAGCTCACGGTCCTACATTTGAGCTGCATCCATGTCTAGTATGGGCATACCAAAGCAGGCCCAAGCTTGAGCTCAAAATGAAATTGGATGGACCTAGGCCCAACCAAATGTGGCGATTTTTTTGACAAAATCCCTATTTCACCCTTGAATGTTCCTAATCTAATCCATTATCAAGTGGGCCACACATGTTTAAAAAAAACATTTAAAGGGAACAAAACTAATGGTCTACATTGAAGATGCATGAGTTGCTTAATCAAGGAATAGAATGGCATTTGTAGGATGTAAGATGTTCATATGAATTTGTATTAGATCAAGCTTGGCTAACCTAGGTTGTGTAAAATTACTTAGCTCAACTCTAGCTGAAAAAATTGATCCAGCCATGCAAGTTAAGCTTAATCTGGCCACATAGGCCAAGCTAATAGCTCAAAGCCTGGTTCAAAGCTTAGTGAGGCCCACTGAGATGTCCGCCCCATTGGTTTGAACCACCTGTTTTGCGCATCCAAGGTTTGGGCTCATTTTAATCCAATTTTTAATGTTAGCCAAAATGATGAGCTGCCCATCCAACAGAGAATAATCATGCATGATTTGGTGCATGCTCCTTAGATGTTCGTCAAGATTTAAGAAGCTCAAAGGTCTTAGTACTAGCTTCATTGTTCGAAAAATTTGAAGGTGTTTTAAGTACAGAAGTAGTGATTACAAAGGTTTAGCAATGGGTCATCGGAGAATCGAATGCCCGTGCTCGTTTTTGGATAACGTGGGCCTGCAAGCAATGGGCATAAAGGAAGTTGTAGATGGCTAACAGAGCGTTTGGATCATATGTTACTTAAGATAGGCTATTTATTGCTCAAGTAGTTTATCTTGGTTTCTACTTATTAAGCTGAAGTGATTAACTAAATTTAAGTAAAAGAGTTAGTTATAGTTGATCTTAAAACAAACTTACTTATCTCAAATATGTTACTTATCTACTAATGTAAGTAGAAAAAGTAACTAATTTGGTGCTATCCAAACGGGCCCTAAAAGGAAGGTTCTCATTCCAAAGTGGGAAAGACTAAAGCCTGGGTTTATAGAAGGAGATAAGAAGCTTCCTTTGGAAGATTGGTCCCATGGCATACCATTAACTTCCAATGCAAACAATAAGTGAAGGATTTTAATATAAAGGTCTAAAGTTTTCAAAGGTTTTTTTTATTTATTTTAAATATGGGTCTAAACCAAATGTTGGTAAACAAGAAGAGATAAGAGATATCATAAACCAATTTTATTTTTATTTTATTTTTAAATAATTTTAAATCCTCATTTTTTCTAACATGTCATGGGCCTTGGAAAGGCTAATGTTATTGCTGATTGATTCATTTTGATTAGACCAACTGATGCAAGAAAAGCCAAAGTATCAGATGACCTTGTTAACCTAGAGAGTATCACATCATGGAAGCATTATTGCCGTGCGTGTGGGTCTGATTAAGGAATCTACTGTAGAGTACAAGGGTTAGTTCGGTCCAGTTATGGGGTGAAATCAGAACCAAACTATTCCTAATGGTTCCAGGAAAATCGGAACCGGAACCGGACCGTTTGCACCCTAGAATTGAACCGCAACCGAACTGTAAAAACCGGTTCAGTTCCGGATCGGTTCTACGGTTTTGGACCTTTTATAATCCAACCCAATTGCATGTTTTATTTTTATTTTTTATATTATTATTATTATTATTATTATTATTATTTAATAATTGAGCCCATGTACATTCGTGTTGTAATCCATTTGATGAATGGTCTAGATATTATGGAAGGTGTGCAAAAATACATTTACAAAAACAATCAAATGACTCATTGTAAATCATAAATCACGAGTCATATAGACAATTAAAATATATTGTAAACTCATAAAATAGCCTTAAGACAAATCCAATTAAAAGATTAGAGTTTTATTTATTTATTTTTAAATAATTATTGCTTAGGATGGTCCCGTTCCAAGTTAGGTTCTACGGTTCAATTTGGTTATACATAAACCCAAACTGAAAACTGAACCGACCTAATCGGTTCTTTAATTTTCGGAACTGGAACTAGAACCTGTGCACATCAGAACTGGACCAAACCGTGCGTTCTCGTCCGGTTTATAGGTTCCATGTGCACCCTACTGCAGAGGAGATTAAATTTACTTTGAAAAGATGCAACCTGGAGAAGCAGTTGTTGTTCATGACTTGGTTTTATCCAATATGGCTTGCTTGATTGTGTGCAACTACTAGATGTGTGACCGATTTCATCCATGCTAGAGCCAGCTCTCCTCTCCCATCATTGGTCTGGTGGATTGGTCTAGCAAGGCTCACTTTATCCCGGCGAGTTATACCTGATTAATGGGTTTGATGAAGGATACACACGATGGTGGCCCCATTGTTCCTTGCGTTATGGTCCATCTGAGTTGTATATTTTATTGAATTTTTCCATAGGTCTTAGAATTAAGGATAGAACCTGATGGATGGAGTGGATTTTACATATATAATAAGTTGGGATCCATTAGCTTGGGTGTTTTACGCATTGCCTAAACAACTACTGTATATGATTTCATTCCTTTTTCTCTAGGGCTAATCTTTTGGATTTACGTTGAAGGTAAGGATTCCCTCCTGATGGGCGGAGTGGATATCAGACATAAACATGGTGGGACCCACAGAGCTTTAGTACTGTAAGTGCTATGCAAAACAGGTGGTGTGGACGAATTGCTGCGAATAACAAGTGCGGCTTAGAACGTGGGATACGTGCCAGGTTGGCACACGACTGATATGTCCAGACATTAATCAGGAGGGGGGGCCGCCTTAAACATGCGCTGGCACATCAAATGGGACAGACGAGTACTTTGGATGCGGACATTAGGTCATTCATTTCTTTCTTTTTTAACTTTTAAGTTCCACTTTCCTCATAACATGCACACCCCACCTAACGGTAGACTGACCCGATTTTTGGGCCTTACATGTTCATGGTGGCTCACACCCGAAGAATGGACCTGATTTTCGCATATGTGGTGCTTTGTCACGTGTTTTTGTGTCTAGTGGCCCCATTTCCATCTACCGTTGGGATTTGTAGTATATTCGGGTGTTGTCTTTCTTTCATGGAGTGCATTAACACACACACACACGATCTACTTTTAGAAATCTAATATACAAAAATCTTGCATCCAAACTAGCCCACAGTGATGGTGGATACATAATCCCATGCTCTTATAGTGTTTCTAGTTTCATTTGGACACTTTGACATTGTAATTAATTGATCTGGATCGTCCACAAGGTTCAACACACATTTCATAGTTCAATGCACAAAAATACAACCACCATAGAGTATCAGATTCGTAGCCTATAAAATGGAAGGTCAAGATCATTTATATAAAAGTTGGTCTAATCAACAATTTAATCTATCTTTTGCTTAGGGCCTGTGTGGCTTTGCTAAAAAAGTGTTTTTGAAGGTTACTTTTTTTAAAGCTTTATATGTGTTTGGTTAGCCACTTAAGTAATTAAATTTAGAAAAATAATTTTACAAATTCATGTTTTTTTTTTTTTTCCATAACTTCTAGCTCCAATATTGAAGTTAGGTGAATCGGCCAGAAAACTTCAGGCAAGTATTTTAGAGCCGTACATTTGTTTAAATCCCGGGAGAAACAGGACGGATGTGACATTTCTGTAACTGTTACTTGCAGTGATGTGGGGACTACCATGAAACCGTTTTCATCCACTTTGCCCATCTGCCCTCTGTTTTGGCAGACTATATTAGGGTATGATTCCAAAAATGAGTTAGATCTGGCACTTTTAGTTGGCCACGCTAAAGGAAACAATCAGTATTGAAGGATTACCATTGAAACTTTCGTAGGGAAATTGTTTTTCTTATACATGTTTATTAAACTTGAACTCTTTCAGATAAGTAATCTTGAAGAATTGTTTCTTGAGAATCAATGCAACCATTGATAGAAGGCATGCCAAATAAGCCCTTATGGTTTTAATTTTAATTTTAATTTTTAATTTTTTTATTTTATCATGCAATCCTAAATCCTTTCCATGGGTTGGGAAGTGGATTGTTGTAAAAGACAAGGCTGACTTAAAGATTGATGGGGATCATCCACTCAGTGTGATTTTCAAGGTATTCCACTATCTTCGGTGGATCCAATGTGAGACTTATTATCTATGCAGAATAGGTCCATTGATCTCTCTGTGCATAGAACATGGTAATCAAGGGGCTGGATGGCTTACCTAACTGAGACGTCATTGCTGAGAATAGAATACTAGATCTTCTATATAAAATACCAAAGAAGATAAAGCTAGGATATTCCTCTCCATTAAATCCTTTCTGCAAAACAATAGATGAGACTCGACTTCTGCCGTATGGTGTAGGATTGGGGACCCAGCTCTCTTAAATAATGATTGAGGTGAAGAGAGTTTGAAACCCATCACAACTCTCTTCATCCAGCTCCACACTTCACAAACCTAACACAACACAAATTGCTGTCTGCGCAATACAACAACAACATTCCAGCCCTTATACCAATACTTGCGCAGATACACTGCGCAACAGATCACATGAAATAGGGCCCACTGGTTTACCCAATCATCCAGTCCAACAATATGACAATCCAGACAGTTGATTAATAAAGCCCATCTTATAGAGTTCATACATTCTCCCACTTGGGTCTCTTTGAGCAATGTCAATGATTGTCTCATATAGAACAATTTTGAAAACAAGTTTTGATTTTAATAAAACATCCAAATGGTTAATGAATGAATTGTTGGACAATATGGGTTATGTTGTTCAGTCTGGTCCATCAAAGTTGTCAGCATCGAATCGTGGTAGTCATCACAATATTTAATCTAGGCGAAGTGATGCTAAGCATGGTCACAAATATCAACAACCTTGACGACATAGATCTGATGCTAGGAAATGTGGTATAAGGATTACACACTCGATGTGATAATATGTGCCAATCCTTAAGAGGTCATAAAGCTTTTACATGTCTCCAACGGGATATGATTGAAGTTCTACTTACTTAAAATTTACATGTCTCCAACGGGATGATTGAAGTTCTACTTACTTAAAATTTTTTGTGTGTGTATATATATATATATATATTATATATATATATATATATATATATATATAGAGAGAGAGAGAGAGAGAGAGAGAAGAGAGAGAGAGAGAGAGAGAGAGAGAGAGAGAGAGAGAGAGAGAGAAATAAATCCTTATCAAAATCATCCAAAAACAAACTGTATAAAACGAGATCTCTAAATGTTTGTGAAAATCAAAGTACGCTCAATTCCCACTAACTGAAAACATCTGTGGGATCAATCACTCTCATTGATGTCACATGCTCCTGAAATGGTTGATAGGGAGCCCTTTAGTGAGCGGATCTACAATCATTTGTTTAGTGCCGATGAATTCGACGAACACTTGATGACTCTGAACTCTTTCCTTTACAACAAGATATTTGATGTCGATATGCCTCGACGTTGACGAATGCTTGTTGTTACTAGAGAAGGAAATAACAGCTGAATTATGGCAAAATATTCTCAAAGGTTTCGGGATATGTTCCAGTACCCGCAAACCCGAGAAGAAACTCTATAACCATAATGCCTGATTAGATGCCTCGTGGCAGACGATAAATTCAGCTTCCATGGTGGATGAGGCTGTAGTGGATTGTTTCACGCTTTTCCACGACACAGCTCCTCCCACCATCATGAAGATGTATCCTAAAGTAAACTTCTTAGTGTCAACACAGCCTGTGAAGTCTGCGTCTGAATATCCGATCAACTCCAACCGATCAGATCTTCTGTATGTGAGTCCGAAGTCTTTCGTTATCTGTAGATATCGTAATACTTTCTTTGCAGCTATCTAATGTTGCATTCCTGGATTAGATAGGTATCTTCCCAACATTCCTGTGACAAAGGCAATGTCCGGTCGCGTACAAACTTGAGCACACATGATGCTCCCTACTACTAATGCGTATGAAAATTCTTTCATTCGATTCTTTTCCAAATCATTCTTTGGACACTGAAATAGGCCAAATTTGTTGCCCTTCATAATAGGCGACTGTCCGGAAGCACAATTTCGCATGCCATACCTTTCGAGTACCCTAATAATATAGGCCCTCTGTGATATGCTGAACAGTCCAAGTGTTTTGTCACGGCGAATCTCAATTCCGATGACGTAAGAAGCTTCACCAAGATCTTTCATTTCAAATTTTGAGATAAGAATTTCTTGGTGTCGTTCAACATCCTGGTATCACTGCTAGCCAACAGAATGTCATCAACATACAAAATCATCATAACGAACTTACTCCCACTGATTTTAATGTAGATACATTCATCTGCAGTGTTTTCTACAAAGCCGTATGAGGAAATTACTTCATGAAACTTTAGGTACCACTGTCGCGATGTCTGTTTCAACCCATAGATAGATTTCTTTAGTTTGTAAACCAAATGTTCTGAGTCATTAGCTACAAAATCTTTGGGCTGCAACATGTATACATTCTCATTCAGATCCCCATTGAGAAATGCAGTCTTTACATCCATTTGATGTAACTCTAAATCCATATGAACTACAAGAACTATTATGATCCTGAATAAGTCTTTCTTAGATACTGGTGAGAAAGTCTCCTTAAAGTTAATGCCCTCACGTTGGTTAAAACCCTTGGCAACAAGTTTGACTTTATATCTTTTGACATTACCCTTGTAGTCCCTTTTGGTTTTAAATATCCATTTACAACCAATCGGCTTTATTCCAGTGGGTAACTCTACAAGATCGCATACTTTATTGTTTTTCATGGATTTCAACTCATCTTTCATGGCATCAAACCAACGAGAAGGATCAACACTTTGTTTGACTTGTGTAAAGGATTCAGGATCCTTTTCCACCCCTATATTAAAGTCGTGTTCCTGTAAGTATACGATGTAATCGTCTCGATTTATAGGCCTTCTCTCTCTTTCAGATTTTCTCAATGTTTCAACTTGTTGGGTCTAGTCTTGATTTTCCTCATCAGTGGTTTGTATATGATGTTCTACGTGGTGTTCTGCAGTGACTGCAGAATCGACTGCATCATTAATATCCACATGATCTGGATTGACTATAACTGGAGTCACAGTCCTTTGTTCCTCAAATACAAAATTTCTTATGTTCGTGCTCACACTGTTTTCAGTGTCCTCAATGAATCTAGGATTCCCAGTCTCAACAATTCTAATAGAGTGGGAAGGACAATAGAATCGATAGCCTTTTGATCTTTTTGGATATCCAATGAAGAAACAACTTACGGTTCTAGGATCAAGCTTCTTTTCATGCGGGTTATAAATTTTGGCCTCAGCAGGACAACCCCAAACATATAGATATTGAAGACTTGGTTTTCTCTCATTCCACAACTCAAATGGAGTTTTGCTTACTGCTTTGTTGGAAACCCTGTTTAGTATATGAACTACAGTTTTGATCGCATCACCCTAGAGAGATTCTGGCAATGTCGAATTGCTGACCATGCTTCGCACAATGTCCATAAGGGTGCGATTGCGTCTTTCAGCCACTTCATTCTGCTTTGGAGTACCAAACATAGTATACTGAGCGACAATGCCACAATCCTGTAAGTATTTAGCGAACAGCTCTGGATTGCGTCCAGATTCGTCATATCTTCCATAGTATTCACCATCACGGTCAGATCTGACAACTTTAATTCTCTTATCGAGTTAATTTTCAACTTCGGCTTTATAGATCTTAGAAGTATTTAGGGCATCTAACTTCTCAATAATAAGGTAGAGGTACCCGAAACGAGAGTAGTCATCTATAAAGGTAATAAAATATTTGTGTCCACTCCATGATGTTGTAGGGAATAATCTAAAAATGTCTGTATGTATCACCTCTAATAGACCTACACTCTTGGTTGTACCTTTCTTTCTAGTTCTAGTCTGTTTTCCTTTTATGTAATCAATGCATATCTTATAGTTAGAGAAGTCTAGAGAATGCAAAATTCCTTTTCGCACAAGCCTGTCTAATCTCTCACGAGATATATGGCAAAGTCGTCTGTGCCACAACATGGAGGAATTCTCATGGTTTAGCATTCTCTTAGATCCCACTTTATTTCCATGCAAGGTATTAATATTATAGATATGAGAGACAATCAAGTCTAATCGGTATAAGTTGTCCACTATTGAGTCGGTGCCAACTTTAATCAAATTAAAGTAAATACTAAAACTTTTATTTTCAAAGTGGAATGAGTATCCCAACTTGTCTAAATAGGAAATTGAATCTAAATTGCGTCTTATAGACGGCACGCAAAATGTATCTCTACTAAATCCAAAAAATGACCAGACTTAAACTTAAGCTTATAAACTCATATTGCCTCCACGTCAACCTTGACACCATTGCCTATGTATACTGAGCGCTCTGCATCAGTTGGTGGCCTGGCCTGTAGTAATTCCTGCATAGAAGTGCATATGTAAATAGTAGTTCCTGAATCTATCCACCAGGAATCAGCTGACACATCGGTCAGATTAGATTCAAAACAGACAAGAACAGAATGATTACCTTTCTTTATAAGCCAATTCTTAAACCATTCGCAGTCTTTCTTTACATGACCCGTCTTTTTGTAGAAGAAGCACGATTTTTCCTTTAACGCGTTTACATTTTGATCTATTTCCTGATTGATTCTCATTGATTTCCAGATGGAGGATCAGAGAATCCATTATTAGAATCTTGTTTCCTTTTCCCTTTACCTTTATTCTCGTGCCCTTGCCCATGACCTGTGGTCACCATATTAACATTTTAAACTTTGACCATCTGCCTGATCCCGTCTTCTTCTTGGATGCACTGAGTGATAAGTTCATCCAATGTCCACATGTCCTTTAGAGTATTATAGTTTACCAGGAACGTGCCGAATTGAGGAGGTGGGTTGTTTATGATCAAATGAACCAGTTGATCATCAGTGAGTACAAGTCCTAGAGCACGGATCTTAGAAATAACCTCGATCTGATCTACAATGTATTCACGGATATTGCCTTTTTTATCTTAGGATGACCGAACTAATTTATTCAGAAGGATGCCCACTTCAGATTTATCAGATTTCTTGAATCGTTTTCCCATTTCAGTTAGGAAAGTTTTGACATTGTCTATTTCAGGCATGACGCCCTTCATAGATTTAGAAATCGAATACTTAATTACTTTTAGGCATGTATCATTTGATCTAAAGCATGCAACCCATCGATTATATTCAGCTTCAGTGGCATCATCAGATGGTTCTGGCGGTTCTGGTGTTATCAAGGCCAAATCTAATTGAAGACAACCCAGTACAACTTTAATGGCGTTCTTCCATTGAGCGTAATTAGATCCATTTCGGGCAAGGACTTGATTCTGATTAGTTGGAATTGAGATTGAAATAAAAGAGATACACATATACTCACATTAGTTCATAATTTCACAAAATAATTTCGTGAATGTAAATAAATATCAGACAAAGTTAATCAATTTAGTTGCTAAGTGAGGCATCAACTGAATTATCCAAGATAAAAATGGGCCCAACCATCACATCCCGGTGAGAATCTGTTAAATCATCATCATTCCTCCTGTGGGTGGTAATAATAACATGCCAGTGATCCTCCTGAACATGAAGCTAGTTAAGTGATGTCAGTGATGTAAATTTGAGACACTCAACACCTATGGGTGAGATGAGTCTTTCATCTTTACATTACCTATACCATTTATTTCACCTGTTCACGTGACTGCCATACGATAATCATTTGTGTTTTCGTTACCGTACGCATGTAAACGTGAACGCAACTGTATGCAATCCTGCTAGTCCTAATATTAGAAGTCTGTACTTGTAAAATTTTCATCGATTGAGGTCACTATGGTGGCTAACACAACAAAATTCAATACTACAATGACAGACTCAGGATCGCGATTATAATCCTGCCTCTCAATGGATTATTGCTGAATTAGTCCGATGCGGCTTACAAAGTAGTTGGTATTGATCCTTAGAGAATTAGGAACTATTAAAGTGTGACAGACAATTATGTTCCACTTTTCCTTATTCTTAAAAGGTCTATATCAACCCTTAAAAGATGGATAATGGACTCATAATAAAGCCGATTCAAGATTCTGTATACTCTGGACATGTACAGAGAGCATAATAATACAAACTATCGACATTCACTAGATTGATGGTCAGTAAGGAAATTTGGATGGATGGATGCATGCAAAGGTGTCCATGAGATGAATGCCTTAATCCAAAATTCTAAATACTTATAAGATCATCTTCTTGGTAAATGTGCTAAATTATATGCTAACGATTGAATAAACAGACGGTCCAGATTGATTCTTAAATATGGAATAAAATTCAATGTCCCAAAATATGATCAATGGGCCCAGATAACAGGTCAGGGCCCATCAACATAAACAAATAAGTGTTAGC
Source organism: Magnolia officinalis (assembly GCA_021015155.1). NCBI lineage: Eukaryota > Viridiplantae > Streptophyta > Magnoliopsida > Magnoliales > Magnoliaceae > Magnolia > Magnolia officinalis. The sequence goes on along the minus strand of JAJHSJ010000004.1, from coordinate 13,637,266 downwards.
GGGTCTGAAATTTGGACCCGTAAGCCAGTAGTCGGGTCTGTTGACCCGATTGAATAAAACCGTCGCCCGAGCTTAAAAGGGGTATGAAATCGCTAATTTCACTCGTAGGACGATCTACATCATACGGCCGAGCAACGATCTCTCTCTCCTTCTCTCTGCCAGCAGTCTGATGATGGAAGGAGAGGATATATGCTGGGTGATATCTCCACAGTTTCCGGCAATACACGACTTACAGATGGGCTGTATATGGAGTCACAGAATCATCGGAATCTCTAGAAGAATGTCGAATGATGGAGGGGTAACCGAGAAGAGAGAGGATAACAGAGAAATCCAGGTTTGAAATCTTAATCTGGGTATTTCGAAATCCCAATAGTGATTTGGGAATCACAATCCCTAATATTGAGATTGGAGATCAAAATCCCCAACAACTGAAGTGGGATTGCGAAATTCCTGATGGATGCTGGATATGAGATTTGAAATAGAAATTCCTGACTCTGATATGGAATTCGAAATCAGAAATCCCTAAATTTTGAAGGAGCATTGCAACTTGCTAGGGCATATGTTACAGCCCACATGGAAAGAGTGAGGATAGAAAAAAGAGAAAATTAGGACTGTGGACCCCACCTTTTAGCCAGCTGGTTTAATGAAAGAAGACAAACCTTCTTTTGCAACTTAGACCTCCACGTGCGGTGACAGAATTTCTGGACAAAAATACCCCTCCTTTCACGGAAACGGATTGGGTACTCCCCTGCCACCACGCAATGGTGGATGTTCGGTGGTCTGTGAGCCCCACCATGATGTATGCTTTTCATCCATGCCGTCCATATATTTTTCCACATCATTTTATGGTATGAGACAAAAAATGAAGTATATGCAAATCTCAAGTGTACCACATTACAGGAAACAATGTTGAATGAGCATCAACCATTAAAAACTTTTTGGGGGCCCACTGTAATGTTTGTGAGAAATCCTCCCCGTCTAAGTTCATTCATAGGGTCACAAAGACCTGGATGAAGAGGAAAAATAAATTTCATAATGATCCAAAACTTCTGTAACCCCTAAAAGGGTTTCAATGGTAGACGTTCAATTCCCCACTGTATTTTACAGTGTGGTCCACTTGATAGTTAGATCTATCTTATTTTTCGTCTCAAGCCTTAATATGAGCTCGCCAAATAGATGGACGGTTTGGATATAATACAGACATCATGATAGGACCCACAAAAGCAACGCAACATATATAAAAAAAGAAAAAAAAAACAACACAGACTGCATCGATATATCGACAATATGTAGATATATCGACAAAATAAAGCATCGATATATCGACATATTGTCGATATATCGACGTTACATGAAATTTTTTGGTTAAGTCGCTGGACAAATGAGGACTTAATTCAATATTATCGACCATATGTCGATATATCAACAAAATCAAGCATCGATATATCGACATATTGTCGATATATCGACGATACATGGAAATTTTTTTGCCCCGCCGATTTTCATGCTTGCCCCGCCGATATATCGATATATCGACATATCGTCGATATATCGACGATACATGGAAATTTTTTTGCCCCGCCGATTTTCATGCTTGCCCCGCCGATATATCGATATATCGACATATTGTCGATATATCGACGTTACATGGAATTTTTTTTGCCCCGCCGATTTTCATGCTTGCCCCGCCGATATATCGATATATTGACATATTGTCGATATATCGACATTACATGGAATTTTTTTTGCCGCCGTTTTCTAGTTTGCCCCGCCATTTTTCATGCTTGCCCCACCGATTTTCTAGTTTGCCCAGCTGTTTTTCATGCTTGCCCCGCCGATTTTCTAGTTTGCCCCACCGTTTTTCATGCTTGCCCACCATTTTTCATGTTTGCCCCGCCGTTTTTCATGCTTGCCCCGCCGATTTTCTAGTTTTCCCCGCCGTTTTTCTAGTTTGCCCCGCCGTTTTCGCCCCGCCGTTTTCTAGTTTGCCTCGCCGATTTTCTAGGCTATGGATATGGCTACGGTTATAATCCGTAGCTACAGATTTTTTATTTTATTTTATTTTATTTATTTGCTGTTGTAATCCCACCGCCTTTTGTGGGTCCCATTATGAGGTCTGTGTTATATCCAAACCGTCCATCGATTTGGCGAGCTCATATTAAGCTTGAGACGTAAAATAAGACAGATCTAACTATCAAGTGGTGGGCCCTACAAAATTTTTAACGGTGAAAATCAATTTTCCCGCTGCTCTTTGTGGTGTGGTCCATTTGATTTGGATATGATTTTGTTTTTTTTTGTATGATGCTCCGAAATGATCTCTAAATATGGATGAACGTTGTGGATATAATAAATACATAGTTATGGGGCATGTAACTTTGATCTCTTTTGAGCCGTTCGTACAATTCTTGGCTGGAGGAGCGTCAGTGTTGAGGGTCAAATATTACATATTAGACCCCATTTATTACCTGGAGTTACGGGTATGATACTGTTTAACGCCCGGTGTTAATTGTGTTTTGTTGCAGGATTCAATCAGGAGCGTTGACTGAAAATTGATAATAAAAGCATGGATTTGGCACTCCGATGTCACAAAAGCAGGGGATGGACTCCAGAGGATTAATATTGAAGAATTTACATACCAGGGATCCGAGGAAATCAAGCCGTTCATATTAAAAAGGCCCGAAACTAGTGCAGAATGCAAGATCACAGGGTTTCCGCCATCCGATCGACACGAGACTTCATACATGGGATGTGGGCTACAAATTAACCGTACATATTAAATTTAGCCATTGGAGATCTCGAGAAATGGGCCAATGGACAGATCAGCCGCTTAATTCATTAAGTGGGGCCCACCTGCCAGCTGGATATGCCTCACTTCTAGTCCCAACGCTTAAAAAGATATTATAAAGTGGATGGACGGAGCGGATCTCTCACAAACATCATGGTGGACCCCGCATGTACAACGTGTGTACATGGGGTACGTGTGACCGCGCCGCACCAGACGGTCAGCCGGTCAACACGGGCGCTGACCCGCGCCATATCCCACCCGGAGACAGCGGACGAGCAGCGTCCGTCCGTTTTCGAGTAGTGGGCCCCATCCATTGCCCATACGGAAAATCCAAACCGTTCATCAGGCTTAAAGAGGCCCACTGATCACATCCTAGGTGTCCTTTTGGACCTATGCTCGTGTACGTACGCGGAACGTGATCAAACGCAAGGATTAACGGTGGAACGAAAGAATCAGTGGGCCACACGAAATTCAAGATGAAACCAGTCAATCCTTACTGGTTTTTCGTCAGCATTTCACTGGACGGAGTGGATTTTCCACTCGACACCGAGGTGGGACTCACCATCATCGCAGCGTCCATTGCGGAAGCTCTGTTACGCACGAAGCAGACGCTGGAATGCTGAGTGGGCCACCACCATTATTCTATTGCATAATCGGGACCATCCATTGTGTCTAAGGGGTGTCCACGACTCCAGCCAAGCTTCCCTTCTGGTCCCATGCATGCGATCACATGAGTTTCACCGTTAAACTCAGGATTGATGGTGAAATGGACAGATCATATGGGCCACATATTTCAGCCCAAAAACATCCTTCCCGATTGTTTTTTTTGAAAGCATTTCGATGAACGGAATGGATCCATCGTATGATACCAACCATAGGCTCGCTAATTATCACAGCGGCGCATGTACGACGCTCTGTTGCGAAACAAAGCTGCGTACGAACGCAGGTGGGCCACCATTGTTGATCAGTTGGAAGATCCAAACCGTCCATCATGTTTCTCGTCCAAAAACGCCTTAGGGGACGTTGTGATTTTGGACTGAAGGCAAGGGAAGAAGGGAGTGGGTGCGCTGCCTTCCACCGCGAAAGGTGTTGTGTGCGCGGCCTGGCTGCGTAAAATCTTCGCACGACGTCCGATTTTCTCCGACTTCAGCAAGGTCTTTCAGCCAACCGACTCCCTTACCTATAAAAGGACGAGAATAGAGACAGAGAAAGGGGTGTTTTTTTTTGGAAGGCAGCAGCAGAGCAGGGAGCTTGGTCGTCAGCAACAAAGAGTTAGAGTTTATTTTCTTTTCTTTTCTTTTTCTATTTTTTTCTATGAATTCTATGGAGATTAGCCTATTCATGTCTGGCTAACCCCCTTAGCTAGGGCTAAGGGGTGAAGCTTGTAGTGGGATGGGAGATTTAATTTTATTTTGGTTTTAATTATGAATTTGAATTTGATATTTGTTTTATTAAGAGAATATTTTTAGTCTTTAATGGTCTGTTGTGACTGAAATTACAATGGGTCTGCAATGGCTTTGAGTATTTCCTTTGCCTTTTAATGTTTATGACGTCAGGAAGCCCTGTTGTTTACCATCGTCTCCTGGGCATGGTTGGGTGACAGTACCCTTCATAACATTCATAAACATGTTGACTGGTTGGTAATTAGTTTAAATTCTGTTGTTTGCTTTGTCCCTTGGGCATGGTTTGGTGATGGAATCCATTCTAATTCACATACCTTTCATCTCTTAAAATCTATATCAACATCAGTTCAGTTTAAATTCCATGATTTTTCAAGCAGGCATAAGATCTCCCTGATCTCTACAAGCGGATCCTCTGAATCCCTAGTTTATTACCTCTGAATTTCTTAAGTTTTAAGATAATTATTTCACCATCATTCTTCACATTACAATCGTTTTAGATTTCATCTTAGTCTAAGTTCTAGTTCTGGTTAACTTCAGATTACGTACAGGTTTCAGTCCCTGTGGATTCGACCTCGGTCTTACCGAGTTTATTACTACATCACAACCCTACACTTGGGGAGTGAACAAGTTTTTGGCGCCGTTGCCGGGGACTGACGGCTACGTAATTTGAAATTAGTTGGTTTTAGAATTAGGGTAAGATTAGGATTTTACTGACTTTCTATTTTCTTAGGTTTTGATCTCTTTTTAGAAACTAACGTAATTGTCTTGTTTTGTAGACTCTTTGATAGACTTCTCAATTGGTAACGCTCTCCCAATTTTTTTCTTTCTATTGATAGAGTAGGAGTTGTCTTCTTTTGTAGGTAGTTTCTAATTCTAAGTCTTCTAGAATCTAACCTTATTTCCTATACTATTTCTAGAAAATTTTCTATTTTTAGATTTTCTATTTAGAAACTAACCCTCTTATTTTTGTAGGTCTTCTAACTCAGTAAGCTCTTTCTGACTTCTACTTTCATTACTCACTTACTTTCTAATTTAGAATTTTCCTAATTTGTTTAGAGGTTCCTACTTTCCTTTTTAGGATTTCTCTTTTCTAAATTTAGAACTTAGTTGATTGCTATTCTTCTTAGGAATTTTCTACTCTTAGGCCTATTTTAGAAACTAACTTATTTTGTTTTGTTTTGCAGGTCTTTAGCTTAGGGACTCCAATTTGGTAACTTCCTTCCAACCCTCTCTTTCTTTCTAGATTTCATTTTCTCTCTTAGGATTAGGTTTAGAATTTGATTGAGGGCGGTGAGTGTTTCATGCCCAAGTGGGCCCGTGGCGACACTCGACGACTCTTGACTGAAGGAGGATTAGTTGAGGGGTTGACTATCCATCGCAGGACTAAACACCGCTCGAATTCCCCTGAGTTAATTGAGGTTATGGCTGCAAATCAACCTCAAGCACTACCTCAACATATGGATGAGGAAGTACATAATGAGAATGAGGTGCATCAAGCACCCCCGCCTCGTACTTTACGAGATTATTTACAACCGGCGGGGGTGAGTACGCCCTCATGCATGATTTTTTCCGAAAACACAGGACAGATGGACATCAAGCCAGGAGTTATCCAACTCCTTCCTAAATTCCATGGGCTTGAATCAGAAAGTTCATACTTACATTTGAAAGAGTTCGATGAGATTATAGCCACCTTATACTTTCCCAATGTATCCGAGGATACAATCAGGCTGAAACTCTTTCCTTTTTCCTTAAAAGAGAAGGCTAAGACGTGGTTACATTCACTGCGTCCTAGATCCATTGGCACATGGAATGATTTGCAGAGGGAATTCATAAAGAAAATTTTCCCACACCATAAAACGATTACCCTCAGAAAAGCAATCATGAACTTCACCCAAAAGGAAGATGAAACATTCTACCAATGTTGGAAAGGTTCAAGGATCTTGTCAGTTCATGCCCACAACACGGTTTTGAAATGTGGCGCATTACAAATTTTTCTATGATGGACTGACATCTTCCATGCGCCAACTGGTCGAGACAATGTGTAATGGAAATTCATGAATAAAGAGGTCGATGAGGTGTGGGATTATCTCGATAGACTTGCCGAAAATGCACAATCTTGGGACCATTACCCAAAATCAAACACCACGTCTAGGCCAACTCAATCTAAGGAGAAAGGTGGAGTATATCTCCTGAAAGAAGAGGAGGATGTAAATTTTAAAGTGACTAATCTCATACGAAGAGTCGAGGCCATGGAAGGAAAGAAGGATAAGGTCAATGAAATTGTTTGCGGCATCTGCGATTGCAATATTCACACAACTGAAAACTGTCCTACAATACCTGCCTTTCGAGGAGTGTTGAATGAACAAGCCAATGCCGTAAACAACTATCAAAGACCTTTTACTGGACCTAACTCCAATACGTACAATCCTGGTTGAAAAAATCATCCAAACTTTAGTTGGAGAAATGGGCAAACGGCTACCCCCCAAGGTTTTCTCAATCAAAATCCAAATCAGGGGAAACCTCAAGAAGAACCGGTTCAAAATCCCATACAAGAGCTGACTCAGGCGATGCGAGGACTTACAGATTTTATGCAAAAGATAGATTCTCGTATGACGGTTATAGAAAAGGGGATGCTTCCTGCACAACCGCTCCCCAATCCTAAACCACAGTACGAGATAAGTGATCCTAGCTCTTCAAATCAAATGGGGTACGCTAAATCCATCACCACTCTTAGGAGTGGGAAGATCATTGATAAAACCCTTCCGGTTAAACCTGAAAAGTCTCAAGAACTAGAAGAGGACAATAATGATGGATCTAGTGATACCCCACAAAAATTAGAACCGAAACTTCTAGAGAAGCCAGTTGCTCCGTTCCCCCAACGGTTGGTTGCACCAAAACGTTTTTCTAACTCTCAGGATATTCTAGAGGTGTTGAAATAAGTGAAAGTCAACATTCCTCTACTTGATGTTGTCAAACAGATCCCTTCGTATGCCAAATTCCTGAAAGACCTATGCACGACCAAAAGACGGCAGAGTATTCAAAAGAAGATCTTTTTGACTGAGAAAGTGAGTGCCATCCTAAAGCAAGACGTGCCACAGAAATTCAAGGATTCCGGTAGCCCAACCATATCATGTGAAATCGGGAACCATCGAATTGATCACGCACTTCTTGACTTAGGAGCGAGCGTCAATCTGATTCCCTACTCGGTATACAAACAGTTAGGTTTGGGTGAGTTAAAACCCACTCTAACCACACTACAACTTGCCGATCGCTCTGTTCGTGTACCAAGAGGGATTATGGAGGATGTGTTGGTCCAAGTCGATAGATTTTACTACCCTGTAGATTTTATCATCTTGGACACCGAACCCATCAATAACATAAGCACTCAGATTCCCGTCATTCTTGGTCGCCCATTCCTTCCTACGTCAAATGCAATTATCAATTGCAGGAATGGTGTTATGACTATGTCTTTCAGAAATTTGACATTGGAGTCAAACATCTTTTTCAATCACGGCAACAACTCAGAGGATGATGACGATATCCACGATATTAACATGATTGACTCTTTAGTGGAAGATACGACACCTCTGACCTTATCCTCCGACCTTCTAGAGACGTGCCTGGCCCACTCCCATGAGTTTGATGATGATATGATTAGGGAGACGTGTGCCTTGCTGGATACTGCACCGGTACTTGAAGTTAACCGGTGGAGGCCACAATTTGAAGAATTACCACAAACTGATGTAGTGCCTCTACCCTCTAACCTCAAACCGCAGCCTGACGACTAAAACCTTTGAAGATGCTGATGCAACCAACAGAACTGAACCGGCTGACCGGAGACCCACGGACAGCGGAACGCGAAGTTGAATAGCAGTCCCGATGCTTGATCGGAGAGCCCTGAAGGAACATACCCGGACCTCAAGGAGATATCGCATAGCTACTCTCATTCAGATATATTGGACATCGCACTCAAGGGAATCATCCCTGAGGCATAGGATATGCGAAGACCGCTCGGCAACCACAACGTAGACTAAATCCAAACATGAAGGAAGTGGTTAAGGCCGAGGTTCTCAAACTATTGGATGTGGGTATCATATACCCTATATCTGATAGTCAGTGGGTGAGTCCAACTCAGGTGGTTCCTAAGAAGTCCGGAATCACCATCGTAGCCAATACTAATAATGAACTCGTGCCGACTAGAGTCACTACTGGTTGGAGAATGTGCATTGACTACAGGAAATTAAATACCGTCACGAGGAAAGACCACTTTCCTTTACCATTCATTGATCAGATCCTGAAAAGGTTAGCCGGTCATTCCTATTACAGTTTCCTTGACGGGTATTCGGGCTATAACCAAATTGAAATCGCCCCTGAGGACCAGGAAAAGACCACGTTTACTTGCCCTTATGGCACCTTTGCTTACCGAAGGATGCCATTCGGGTTATGTAATGCCCCTGCCACCTTTCAGCGATGTATGTTGAGTATCTTTTCTGACATAGTGGGGAAATATCTAGAGGTCTTTATGGACGATTTCTCTGTTTTCGGTTCATCTTTCAGCGAGTGCTTAGAGAATCTCAAATGTGTGCTGAAAAGATGTGAAGAAAAGAATCTGGTACTTAATTGGGAGAAGTACCATTTCATGGTTCATAAGGGGATTGTCCTTGGACATATCATCTCGTCCAAGGGAATTGAGGTAGATAAGGCAAAAATTGATCTTATCTCTAACCTACGTCCACCCAAGAACATCAGGGACGTGCGATCCTTCTTAGGACACGCAGGATTTTACAGGCGATTCATAAAGGACTTTAGTCTCCTCTCTCGTCCTTTATGTAATCTTCTTCAAAAGGATGCTCCATACGAGTGGACTGAGCAGTGCCAGGAAGCTTTCACTAAGCTTAAAGGCACGTTAACCACTGCACCCATCATGCAGCCACCCGACTGGAGCCTTCCTTTTGAGCTTATGTGCGACGCTTCTGATTATGCTCTTGGAGCGGTTCTAGGCCAGAGAAAAGATAAGAGGCCATACGTCATACATTACGCAAGTAGGACCTTAAATCCTGCCCAAGTGAACTACTCGACTACGGAAAAAGAACTCTTAGCCGTAGTGTTCGCCTTGGACAAATTTAGGTCCTATTTGATTGGATCCAAGATCATTATCTATACAGATCATGAGGCACTTAAATATCTTCTTTCTAAGAATGATTCTAAGCCCCGCTTGATACGATGGATCCTTCTACTCCAAAAATTTGATTTGGAAATTAAAGACAAAAAAGGAGTAGAGAACGTAGTGGCCGATCACCTTTCTCGCCTTAATACCTCTAATTCCCTTGAGGCGACCCATATCAACGACATGTTCCCTGATGAACAACTGTTCAGAGTCTCTCACTCACCTTGGTTCGCTGATATTGCTAATTATCTTGCTACAGGTTCCATACCTACACAGTGGACTGCGCAAGATAAGAAGAAATTTTTCACCGAGGTGCGCAACTTTTTCTCGGATGATCCTTATTATTTAAATATTGCCCAGACCAGATCTTAAGGAGATGTGTGCCAGATGATGAGCATCAGAGTGTCATCTCCTTTTGTCACTCACAGGCCTGTGGTGGTCACTTTTCTGCAAAAAAGACCACGGCCAAAATTCTGCAGTGTGGCTTCTATTGGCCCACTATGTTCAGGGACACTCATGAGTTTTGCAAAGCTTGTGAGCGTTGTCAGAAATTGGGAGCATTGTCCCGTCGAAATATGATGCCCTTAAATCCTATTCTTATCATAGAAGCATTTGATTGCTGGGGCATCGATTTCATGGGACCATTCCCCCAATCTTTCGGGAATTTATATATTTTGCTTGCCGTAGACTATGTCACTAAATGGGTCGAAGCAATTCCATGTCGAACTAATGACCATCGCACGGTCATTAAATTCTTAAAAGAAAACATCCTGTCCCGATTTGGAACGCCTCGAGCCATCATTAGTGATGGGGGCTCACACTTTTGTAATAGACCATTCGAGAGTTTAATGAAGAAATACGGTATCTCTCATAAGGTGAACACCCCATACCACCCACAGACAAGTGGGCAAGCTGAGATTTCCAATAGGGAGATCAAACACATTTTGGAGAAAACGGTTAACCCTGACCGTAAGGATTGGTTAATCAGATTGACCGATGTTTTGTGGGCTTACCGTACTGCTTTTAAAATCCCTATTGGAATGTCTCCCTTTAGACTCGTCTATGGGAAGGCTTGCCACTTGCCTGTGGAATTGGAACATAGAGCCTACTGGGCGATTAAAAATCTGAATTTCAATCTTAACAACGCTGGCTCGCTACGCAAACTTCAATTAAATGAACTTGAAGAAATCCGGAACGACGCATATGAGAACTCGAGAATTTATAAGGACAGGATGAAGGCGTTTCATGACCAACATATTCTACGAAAATCATTCACGCCAGGTCAGAAAGTCCTTTTGTATAATTCTCGATTACATCTCTTTCGGGTAAGCTTCGATCTCGTTGGACCGGCCCTTACATTGTTGTTACTGCATATCCTCATGGGGCCGTCGAGATAAGAGATCCCGACAATGGCAAGGAATTTAAAGTAAATGGACATCGTTTAAAGCCATTTGTCGAGAAATTTGATTCAGAGGACATGTCCATACCTCTGACTGATCCTGTTTACCAGGAATGATCTCCTAGTCTGATGGAGGTATAGGTAGGATTATCGCTTTCATAGGACTAGGGTAGTTTATTGTATTAGTCTGGCTGAAGACGGTAAACTTAGCACTCCTGGGAGGCAGCCCAGCTTTTCATTCCATTTTCCTAGTTAGTTAATTCAATGTTTGTGGGTAACATTACTGCAAACCCTCACGAGACTACAACTCGTCCACTAGGGGCAACCTAGGGGTTTAAAGGCTTGTTGCATGCGCTAAATGCAATCGAGAGCACCTGCGAAAGTGGTATAGATAGGATTTTATTTTATAGTTTTGTGTTGCTCTCTCTCTCGTGCTGATTGGATCCCATGCTGCCTGCACTTGGAATGTCTCTCTCGATTTGTTATCCAGGTACTATCTTCCCATCACTTTTTCTTAACTGTCATTGTCTCATGTGCATTGCATACTCATATCTTTTACATTGAGGACAATGTAGATTTTAGGTTGGGGGTGGGAGATTAGGTAACCTAATCAGTGTTTTTCTTAGTCTTGAGCAAAAATTGTGAAAATTTTTAAAATATTCTGGAAATTCTTATGAATTTGAAGTAATTTGATGACCATCTTTAATTTAGAATTACAGGATATAGAATGTTAGTGATTTACTACTCTTGGATTCAGTTGCTCGTTAGATTTCACAGTTAAGTTTGAATTATTAATCTATGCTTAACAAGTTGTAAACATTGATTGAGTCATGATTTCACATACCACATCTCGCTTACACATTGAGGTTTCAGTTTGACATTGAAGGGTTAACCTGGTAATCACTAAGCATGGAAGGACCCAGCCTGAAAAATTGTCTGTCATGATCAATTGAAGAAAAAGAAAATACAAATGCCTTTGGAAATGGGTGGGCGAATAATCTTCACCATAGGTTTGCTCCCTATAGGTGTGGATTTAATCCCCCATGGATGATATATGAAAAAGGTTTAGGTGTACGGTCTTCACCATAGGTTTGCTCCCTATAGGTGAGGATTGGATTCCCCTTCTTGGCGTTACCTTTAATGAAAAAAAAAATAAATAAATAAAAATATCAAAGGCTGAAAAAAAAAAATGATCTATGAGGGACCTTTTAGTTTAGGTTTTGGTTGTCCTGAATGCTCTTGTGGTTACCAACGTTATCATGAAATAGAGAATTGAATATTAATGTTGAAAGTCGAGATTACACTCTACACCCATGGAACTCAATGTTTATTATTCTAGTTTATGGATTAATATTTGAACTTGATTATGAAATTCAGCGTGCATGAGAGGCCAGGAGAAATTGATAATCAACATTCATAAATCTTAAGATTTCTCATATCTGGATTGTTTTTCAAAATATCACTCGGCTTCACAAGAATTATCTCGTAATTCTTAACTTAACTTTCGCATACTTTGCTCGGGACTAGCAAAATGCTGGTTGGGGGTTGTGTTGAGGGTCAAATATTACATATTAGACCCCATTTATTACCTGGAGTTACGGGTATGATACTGTTTAACGCCCGGTGTTAATTGTGTTTTGTTGCAGGATTCAATCAGGAGCGTTGACTGAAAATTGATAATAAAAGCATGGATTTGGCACTCTGATGTCACAAAAGCAGGGGATGGACTCCAGAGGATTAATATTGAAGAATTTACATACCAGGGATCCGAGGAAATCAAGCCGTTCATATTAAAAAGGCCCGAAACTAGTGCAGAATGCAAGATCACAGGGTTTCCGCCATCCGATCAACACGAGACTTCATATATGGGATGTGGGCTACAAATTAACCGTACATATTAAATTTTAGCCATTGGAGATCTCGAGAAATGGGCCAATGGACAGATCAGCCGCTTAATTCATTAAGTGGGGCCCACCTGCCAGCTGGATATGCCTCACTTCTAGTCCCAACGCTTAAAAAGATATTATAAAGTGGATGGACGGAGCGGATCTCTCACAAACATCATGGTGGACCCCGCATGTATAACGTGTGTACATGGGGTACGTGTGACCGCGCCGCACCAGACGGTCAGCCGGTCAACACGGGCGCTGACCCGCGCCATATCCCACCCGGAGACAGCGGACGAGCAGCGTCCGTCCGTTTTCGAGTAGTGGGCCCCATCCATTGCCCATACGGAAAATCCAAACCGTTCATCAGGCTTAAAGAGGCCCACTGATCACATCCTAGGTGTCCTTTTGGACCTATGCTCGTGCGTACGCGGAACGTGATCAAACGCAAGGATTAACGGTGGAACGAAAGAATCAGTGGGCCACACGAAATTCAAGATGAAACCAGTCAATCCTTACTGGTTTTTCGTCAGCATTTCACTGGACGGAGTGGATTTTCCACTCGACACCGAGGTGGGACTCACCATCATCGCAGCGTCCATTGCGGAAGCTCTGTTACGCACGAAGCAGACGCTGGAATGCTGAGTGGGCCACCACCATTATTCTATTGCATAATCGGGACCATCCATTGTGTCTAAGGGGTGTCCACGACTCCAGCCAAGCTTCCCTTCTGGTCCCATGCATGCGATCACATGAGTTTCACCGTTAAACTCAGGATTGATGGTGAAATGGACAGATCATATGGGCCACACATATTTCAGCCCAAAAACATCCTTCCCGATTGTTTTTTTTGAAAGCATTCCGATGAACGGAATGGATCCATCGTATGATACCAACCATAGGCTCGCTAATTATCACAGCGGCGCATGTACGACGCTCTGTTGCGAAACAAAGCTGCGTACGAACGCAGGTGGGCCACCATTGTTGATCAGTTGGAAGATCCAAACCGTCCATCATGTTCTCGTCCAAAAACGCCTTAGGGGACGTTGTGATTTTGGACTGAAGGCAAGGGAAGAAGGGAGTGGGTGCGCTGCCTTCCACCGCGAAAGGTGTTGTGTGCGCGGCCTGGCTGCGTAAAATCTTCACACGACGTCCGATTTTCTCCGACTTCAGCAAGGTCTTTCAGCCAACCGACTCCCTTACCTATAAAAGGACGAGAGAATAGAGACAGAGAAGGGTGTGTTTTTTTTTGGAAGGCAGCAGCAGAGCAGGAGCTTGGTCGTCAGCAACAAAGAGTTAGAGTTTATTTCTTTCTTTTTTTTTTTTTTTTTTTTTTATGAATTCTATGGAGATTAGCCTATTCATGTCTGGCTAACCCCCTTAGCTAGGGCTAAGGGGTGAAGCTTGTAGTGGGATGGGAGATTTAATTTTATTTTGATTTTAATTATGAATTTGAATTTGATATTTGTTTTATTAAGAGAATATTTTAGTCTTTAATGGTCTGTTGTGACTGAAATTACAATGGGTCTGCAATGGCTTTGAGTATTTCCTTTGCCTTTTAATGTTTATGACGTCAGGAAGCCCTGTTGTTTACCATCGTCTCCTGGGCATGGTTGGGTGACTGTACCCTTCATAACATTCATAAACATGTTGACTGGTTGGTAATTAGTTTAAATTTGTTGTTTGCTTTGTCCCTTGGGCATGGTTTGGTGATGGAATCCATTCTAATTCACATACCTTTCATCTCTTAAAATCTATATCAACATCAGTTCAGTTTAAATTCCATGATTTTTCAAGCAGGCATAAGATCTCCCTGATCTCTACAAGTGGATCCTCTGAATCCCTAGTTTATTACCTCTGAATTTCTTAAGTTTTAAGATAATTATTTCACCATCATTCTTCACATTACAATCGTTTTAGATTTCATCTTAGTCTAAGTTCTAGTTCTGGTTAACTTCAGATTACGTACAGGTTTCAGTCCCTGTGGATTCGACCTCGGTCTTACCGAGTTTATTACTACATCACAACCCTACACTTGGGGAGTGAACAGTCAGCGCTCGTCTTCGAAAGCGAGGGGTATTTTCGTCCTCAAATTGGCTCCCCGCACGTGGAGGTCTAAGTTGCAAAAGAAGGTTTGTCTTCTTTCATAAAACCAGCCGGCTAAAAGGTGGGGTCCACAGTCCTAATTTTCTCTAGAAAAAAAGGAGAAGAAGATTGAAGGACATGGTGCAACTATACACACGCAGGCTACTACCGTTGAGAGAAAGGGGGAAATGATTTGAATGGTGGGCTATTTATACTCAATTTTTTTGATGCTATAACTTAGAACTATAAATCTATTTTTAGGTTGACATCCATGCACTCACACACCCACTCACGCCACATGGGTACTTAATCCCTGGTCTTAGTGTTGAAATAGAGTTTGTCTACCACTGAGCCATGGAGCGGACCATATAGTGTGGATGTTGCAAATTCATTTTATTGGACTCCACAAATCTTATGTAGCCAAGTACTCCATAACTACATGCATGCAGAGGAAGAGAAGCAGGTTGGTGAGGGCTACTCCATGGGATGTTGAAGGTGTTTTATGATGAAAAGACTAGTTTTGCATTCTCATTACTAATTATGAGGACAAAATGTTGAAAAGCACTGGGGTGTGATAAGTGCCCCATAAAACTACCGTTAATGAATAGGCTCTAAGACCAATATCTAAATTGTGGTTTCCACCATGGATGGAGCATAGTTCTAAAATCACATTGATCAAGCAATCATAACCATGCATTCAATTATAATGGCAATCAAATGGATTATTAAAAGTAAAATAGTCAGTGGTCTACATTAGAAAATCAGGTGTCTTCTTAGGTCAATAATCTGGCTATGCTCCATCCAATGTTGGGTCAGCCATCTGGACCATCTAGACTACGTACAACTATGTCATGTCTACATTTTAAAGAGCCACCACCATTTCCAAAATGGTGCAAATCTGGACGCAGATTACATAGTGTACTGAGTAAACTCTGTGGGGCCACCATGATGTATGATTCTTATCTACCCTGTCCAGTAGGACATGAGCCAAAATTCAAACATATCAAGAGCTCTAGTCACCACACCAAAGAATGGGAGTTGAACGCCCACCATTGAAAGCTTATGAAAGTTTTGGATCAAACTCAAAATTTGTGTTTCCCCTTCATTCAATGTCTGTTTGACCTTATGAATAAGTTGGATGAAAAATAAACGTCACTGTGGCCTCACGAAGGTTTCAACGGCGGACATCATTATCCCCACTGTTTCTTCCTGTGTGGTCTACTTTAGCATTGGGTATCCTTCAATTTTGAGCTCATGCACTAAAATAAGCTGATAAACTGGATGGATGGCATGGATAAGATGGGTAGCCCAATGAGTAAAGGCTACAGCGTACTGAGTTAGTAGGTAATCCGCTTCCTGCAGAACCATCTCAGTGGCCTGGACCACAAATGAACAAAGGTGTGGATATTTCATACCATGCATCATATGGGCATTGGTTGTGCGTGGGCCATGCAGATTAACTAACCCATGGAATATTTCGGCACCAATAAGTTAGTTGTACCTAATTGGAGTAGACAACCCAACTGTCTACCTTGCAAGAAATTCACGTTAAGTGGCGTATAAATTACTATTTTTTCCTTGCATCTATTTCACGCATAAATACTAAAAAATAAAATAAAAAATCAACATTCTCAATTTTCAACCATGCACAAAATAATTTATAAAAGAACACAAATCAAACTATCAAAATGTTCAATGTAATCGGTAACATTAAAACAACAACAAAAAAAATAAAGAAAAGAAAAGAAAAGAAAAGAAATAATGGGTAACAAAATATGATTATGTGTGCCGTCTCGGATCCGAAATGTTCAACTTCCAATGCTCGTCTAAGAACCCCATCTCGCCGGCTTTCTTCTTATCCCAATCCAACTCCACCTTCCGCTTCGGCGTCAGTCCGCAAAACCTCTGCAACGTCTCATTCATAGCGTCGTGCACCTTCCACCACCTCTCATGTGCTACGTCGCTTGCGTAGACACGTTGTTGGCTGAGATCCCAATTACAATCATAGTCCCTATAACAATGCCATGGTTTAAGCCCAAGAAAATGTATGGTGTAGAGCTTCGGTGGGTCCGATCCGAAGAGTTGGTTCTTCATGCTCGCTTCCGCTGACGTGTTCGCCCAGAAATTCTTCAAGAAATTCACTCTCCTCGGCAATCGATGCCACCACACAAACACCTCATTCAAGAATCCTTGGTCCCCACCATTGTAGGATACTATCTCATTTCGTTGGTCCATTAAGATTTGGAAAGTGCAATTCGATGGCTCGATTGCCATAATTCCCGAGTTGAAGATCACATCATCATTTCCGGTGGCGGACATTTGTGGGAAGTTGAAGAGAATATCGAGGTTGCGTAGCACGATAATGTCTGAGTCAATGAAGATGATCCTATCGTAGTCGATGAGCTGCCACAGGCGGAATTTGCTGTAGTTGAATTCATTGTAGGAGTTGTTCTCAGCTTTAGGATTCCGAATGCGTTCGATCTCACGGATTTTCCACCCGGATTCAACGAGTGCTTGGCGTTTTTCTTGTGAGATTGATCGATCGAGTAGGATGACCAGGTCGCGCTTGGTCCCTGTCTTGATAAGGCTTTGGGCCAGGGTTATGGCCCCACAAACGTACGCTTCAGATGAATGGATGACCGTTACATACGCTTCTCTTCTTGGAAGAATCTTCGACATTGTTATTTTTGAGAGATCGTACACTTCATTGATTGCTGTAATGTACAGTAATAGATATTTTAGTTATCTTAATTATAAATAATTCTAAAATAACATCAAAGCGCCTGTAGCTCAGTGGATAGAGCGTCTGTTTCCTAAGCAGAAAGTCGTAGGTTCGACCCCTACCTGGCGCGATTTTTTTTAATTTTTTATTAATATAATATCTAAACATAACATGACAGTGGGCCATCTTTAATGGGGTCGACTGAATGAAGGGTTTGAATCAACAACAGATGAGACGCCAATCATCACATTTGATTGTTCTACCAGTGGGCCCATCTCTAATGGGTTCCACTGAACAAAGAGTTTCAGTCGCCAACATATTGAGATTGGTGGGGTCACGATTTGGTGTAACTTGCAGGTCACTTAACTAGATCTATAAAGAAATTACAAAGGAGAAGGTGCGTCCATCTACATGTGGTTTTCCATCGTGGCCATCTTCAAACGGGTCTACGGGTCCCTGAATGAGTCCGGATCCTCTGTTATCAGGTCAACAGAGATATCCTGCTATCCTAATCCTCATTGGTCCACGTCAACACTCACTGAAAAAATAAAAATAAAAATAAAAAAAAAAGCTTCGGACGACAAACCACTAGGGTAACAGGAAATTCCTGTTGACCCGATAAAGGATCCCGACTCTAAAATTTTCCATCGTGGCCATCTTCAAACGGGTCTACGGGTCCCTGAATGAATAAATCAGATGGCGTACTAGTTACTCAATATAGGCTTTTATCATACTGAGTAAACTCTGTTGGGCCCACCCTGAATGCATATAGTTTATGAACAGCGTCCATCCGTTTTTCCAGATCATTTTAAGAGTTGAGCTTAAAATTTAGGATTAATTAAGTGTACCATACCACAGGATCCCGTGGGAATAATGATTTTCACGGTTGAAACCTTGCTAAGACTCACACTGATGTTTATTTGTCATCAAACCTGTTCATAAGACCACATCGGATGAAGGGAAAAAACAAATATCAGCTTTATCAAAAACTGTTGTGGCCCTCCAAAAATTTCAATGGTAGACGTTCAATTCACACTGCTTCTTGTAGTGTGGTCCACTTGAGCTTTAGATATGATTAAATTTTATCCCAAGTCATAAATTTATCTAGTAAAATGGATGGACGGAGCGGATAAAATATATAAATTATGGTGTACCTCACAGAATTTACTCAGTACGCAATGGGCTTAGATGAAAAGGTTCCATTTAAAAAATAAAAAATAAAAAATACTACGTGTATGGTAGAGGAGTGCGTTGTGGTTCACCTAAGCGGGCCCCTAAAGATCGTGGTGCATGAAAATTGAGCAGCCACCTCATATGTGGCCATCATCAACGAGAGGGTCACACTATTTGGAGTGCCTTCCAGGTCACCCAATTGAACTCTGAAGAAAATGCTACAGACAACTCGGCCCCGGCAGCAATTCTCTAAAATCTGGCCACCTATCCACCATAGGCTGATGATCATTGATCCGAACCATCCAAATCATTGGTCCCTTTTAATGGAAAATAGCCCAAAAATTAGATTAATCGGATGATCTAACCTTTTGATCTCAGAGAATTTAGAGTGCCAAAGAAATGGACGGTTCACATTCAATCTGAAAAGGAATTCTGAGAGGATAATGGACGGGAAAGCTCAGCCTCAGATATGAATTTCCATCGTGGTCCATCTTCAAAGGGGCCAACTGAATGAAGGTCTCAATCAGCATCGACACCCCAACGATCTGATGGTGGAGTTTGGTGAGAGCAAAAGTTAGAGTGCTTTGCGGGTCAACCTAACTATACCTCTCAAGAAAGTGATATACAGAGAATCTGCGTTGATCCATCTTAACCATCCATATCATGGCCCTCTCTTTTACATAGATAGGGTGATCCTAACCTTTTGATCTCATATAATAAACCTAAACTGCTGCATATATTTTCAACCATCCATTTATCAATTGGATGGTACAGATCATCCATCAGTTCAATGGACTATGCACTATCCACAATGAGGCCTGCAATTTGAACGGACGTGATTAGTATGCATAGTAGATAACGTAGCGTACCGGTCCGTTACGGTGTAGCAATCCTATTAGAAATATCAAAACGTTACGATCCTAATAACGTTTCGGCCATGTAATGCATTATGATGAGATTTATTGGAAGTCAGAAACGTTACCTTCGCCCCATAGTGGCAATGCCAACTTGCAAGAACCAACCGGCATAGAAAGCTTATGTTCCAATCTCTCAATATCGGGTTCATACAACCACCAATCACTGTCCCGTTTTACAAGATCATCACATCGGAAGATCTCCATCATCGGCCGACAAGAGCTCATGAATACCACTTTCATCCTCTCTTTTCCACCTTTCTTCACCGCCAAATTCGCTGCAATCAAATGAATCTGGAGCCGTAGCACATCTCTCCTCCAACCTTCTTCCGGGTAACGACATGGCAACTGGGCCACCACCACATCCATGTCCTCATACATTGTAAAATCCGGCATTGGTATTTCGGGGCATGATGGGCCATCATTATCTTCTTCCTCATCAATCCACTCCGGAAACAAGTCCTTCCATTTGAAAACATCTGATACGCGATCAAAGCGGACCACCACCGCCTTTTTTACACCATCCCAACCACTTATTTCATCATCATCACCCATATTAACGAAACCAATCGTCTTGTTTCTGATTATCTCATCTACAAACCTAGGCTTCTCATGAATAGTTCTCTTCTCATGCAGCTTAGTCTCCAAAACAGCTTTCATCTTAAATCCATCTTCATCCTACAAAACAATAGAAACCAAACTCAAAATAAAAAACCAACAGATAAAACCATGTCCACACAATAACAGATTAAAAGAAAACCCTTTTGGGTCATCACAAATTCAAGGTGTGTACTCACCTTACCTTCTTCAAATGACAATTGCGCAACGTGCACCGTATGAAGGGTGGGGCAATCTTCTGATAGAACGACGACGACGGCCAGAGGAAAACGGCGGCATAGGCGACAAGGAAGCAGGCTATGAAAACAAGGTTTATCTTGATAACCATGGATTTTGATGTAGTGGCCTTCATCCTGGCCAAGCCCTTGACTGGCATTAGCTGAGGGAAAGGCTTCAACTAGAGAAGGCTATATATGTATTATTCTTCTCCTTTTTGTTTGTTAATTGTGTTTATATTTATAATAACACGGTTTTAAGAATGCATTTGAGTGTAATGCAGTGGTTATGAGGAAAGAAATGGGGGCGTGGAAAAAGCCCAGTTATAGAACTCCATGTGTCATTTCTTTGGTGGACTTTTCCTTGCCATTTCAGAAAAAACAAAACAAGTTCGGACGAAACAAAGCTTCTCTCTCATGCTTTCTTAGCAAAATACAAAAAGGACAAAAAAAACCTTTGTTACTCTGGCAGAATAGATGATACGCAGGCGTTTAGAAATTATATTAGTTGCATGCCGGTAATTCAAATTATGGTTACCAGTTTAAATGTATCATGGGTAAAAAAAATTAAGCTTATTTGTTTATTTGGCTATGAAAATTAGTGGGGATTTATTGGACGATCCAAAATGTAAAATATTAAATGTCCTGTTTCCACGAACAAGTGGCCACTGATGGTAGGTTAGGATTCTTCAATCAATCTGATTTTGGGTTTGTGACTTGACAAGAGTGGGTTTCACAATTTAGTCGGTTTAGTTTGATTAAATGCATGCCACGTACGCAGCATCTGAGTGTCGTTTATCAAGAATCGCACTTGCCAGAGTATCAAATAACTCTCGTAGAGAAAGAGGGTCAATTTTCAATATTACCCTGGGTTAAGTATAAAATTACAAAAATGGTCTCATAATAAACCGGGTATCAGATATTTTCAATGGGAAAGCGGCATCGACTATGGAGAAGAAGAAAAAGAAAAGAAAAGGTAAAGACAGACATGTCCTAATAATTTTAATTTGGGGAGTTATTTGATACTCTGGCAGAGTGTGATGGTTGATACGCAGGCACTAGGATATAGGACATTGTACACATGGCATACAATAACTCCTAAACTGCCCAAATCGCAGAAAGATGGTGCACAGATCTTCATCCTAAATTCAAATTAAATGAATAATCCTAACCTCTGAACTGATTAATGGGCCCTTTTTTTAAAAAAAATTTGGACCATTGACTATTTTCCTTTTTGGCTGATGCTAATTAGCCGGTTAGGGAATCGGATAAGTATAATTTCTGGTCTACCCACCGTCTAAATTGCAGTCTATTATTTGGAGGTTTAATTTGAGTTTAATTGTATGCCGCCTGTACAATTTCTTAGCTCCCGTCTATCAACTGTCACTCTCTGCCAGAGTATCAAACACAAGACTTTCTAGACTGGTTGTTTAAATTTTTGGCACTTGAAAATACTTAAAAAATCATTATTAAACTTAATGCTTGATCTAGACAGCCTAAAAAGCCTAAAATTGCATGTGATTTGCTCTATGTTCCACCCATGTTGGGGCCCACAATTTGGATTGGCCAAATCAGCTTACACGTGTCATATGTAATGTAACACAGAGGGCAACCATTTGAACATGTCCAAGGCAGTGCATTTCTTTTAATTATCAGAGAGAGGGGTAGAATAGTCATTTACTCATTTCGATTTTTTTTTTAAGGAGTTGCTTTCGAACGTTAGGAATCTCAATGGGGCAGAAAGTTCACCAACCAGTTGGGTGGACGGTCCAAATCCTCTAGAGAAAGGGCTCTTTCAGTGCTAATGATAGAAATAAAGCTGAGCTCAACCTTCCACCTAATGATTTAAGAGAAGATATGCTTTCAACTCAGCAATTTAAATCGTGTGGTATGGATCCAGCTTGCTAATATTATTATTGAAACTGGATTAATCTCACAAACGATAGACGGTGGTTATTTGATGGACACGTGATTTATTTCTCTTTAAATAGATTCTTACCTACTATAAGTAGTTTATAGGGGTTCCTAGCCCCACAACCTCTTTTACATGCAACAAACGTGTTGACCTAACCTCACTAGCCTGAGGGTCAAGATAACTCCGTGGAAAAATGGCTCATGTACAAATGGTAATGAATTGTATGTCTGCCGTCCACATTCAACATGCACTTTTGGCCTTTATTTTTATTTTTATTGCCTCCTCAGGTAAGCTAGGTTGAAATCCATGTCATCCACCATTTCCCCATGGGCATAAATAGCGAATGGATAAATAAAACTATGAGCGGGATGAATGAAGTGGAGATGTGCCTTTGAAGGTTTATGTGATCACTATAAATCAAAGACAGTTCACGGTTAAAATCAATAATAAAGATATTTGAGAGAACTCAAGTGTAAATTTAAATAGCTTGACCATTTATCATTTTGGCTGTCTAACTTATAAGGCAATTCCATTTACAGAGTTGACAACATTTCATCCAAATCAGTAATAAATGGAGGAAGATTTAATTGTATCTCATTCAGATTAACAACATAAAGAGGTGGCTAATATGTGTTGTGAATTTACAGAAGAATGATTTCTGTAAAATATGGAATCCAAAAAATGACAGGCTGAAGCGCGTCTGAAACGCTGTCCTTAAAGCGTTATTTGCCCCTACTCAAACGAATTAAGTATGCTGATAGGTTACAGGCAAATTGCTCCTAGGATACGACAAGCCTAGTGTGGGTCTGCGTTCAGCAAACACGAAGGCCCACCAAATAGAACTCTTTACACAATTTCTGGTAGTATTACAATATAATAGAAAAATTCCAAAAGAAGAAGAAAGGAAGAGAAAAAGTGATTTCGACCACTACATTAGTCAGTTCAAATCTTTAGCCACTGGTTCAGTTGAACCGTCCTAGACCACACCGCTAATCTGTTCTTCAAGCTAAAGTTCAAGTCTTGCTATGTTGCTGGAATCAATAGAGTATAAGATTAGAGAGGGGCAGGCTGTCTCAATTCATATTGGTTTGCTGAAGTGGGTTGAGATGGTTTGGAAACCCATCCAGATCCTCTATTTATAGGCTATGGTGGCTAGGAGGTTATGGTCCAAAGACTCAAATTTCATTAAGCCATTTCTGACTGTTGGAAAACTAGCCGTTTTATGGCCGTTTTCTGACTATTGTGCATGAGCCATTAATCTGCTGCATGCTAACTATTGTGAGACAACAGCTAGCCGTTTTCTAGCTGTTGGGCTAGCCATGCAACAGTTACAGTTGGACCCTGCACTAATGACTCAGCTGTTACAGTTTCTACTGCAACAGCTCTTTTCAGTCCCTCTATTTATACTGAGAGATTTCTCCCCCAGTCCTTTAGTCTCTCTGCTAACCAGCCACCCGCCATAGTCACTTAGTCGCACCGCGACTCGCACACGTCTTGCTCCGGTTCGCCCAAGGTCGCGAAGGAGTGACCCTCTACGACACGATGCGGACGTGCGAAGTGCGCCACTAACGCCTCTATAGCCACACTCCTCACATGCCCATGCCCTCGCACCAAACCCGAGCCCGAACGCGCGCACTGGAACACGCAAGGTCCATAGTCCACGAACTAGGTAGGTAAATATTATAATACTCCACTATTATCATATAAACCACAAATTTTTCTATTCCCTTTCCCGTGTGGGACTATTCCAAAAAACCCATAAAACGGTGTTTTTTCCAAAAAAATAATATATATTAAATATTATTTTTATTATTAAAATATATTTAATTAAAATCAATATTTTTCAACAATATGTAGCTAGGTATTTAGGCATATTATTATATATGTGTACTATAAACCTCTCTTTGATTGTGCAAAGTTAAATAAATATAAAATGAAACCACAATCATATGGTGTGGAAAACTCTTATTTCCAATACATGTTCTCTTGAACTTTTAATAGTATCTAACTAAAAACCTAGTTAACACCATGAGTTTCTACCATTACTTGCGCTTCCACATTCTTGCTTCCCATGGTTACATTAACTTTTATTACTATCCAATCTCCATTTTTATTATTTCCAACATCTCTAATTTTGGAAAGGTGAAACTTGATTGATCCAAATTATCTTCTGTCAATGTCTCTACTTTTGCATGTATTCTTCAAAGTCATGATTCATTGGAGTCGTATCCCTACCCTCTCAAACATCTCACTAGCCTCAATGGAAAGAAAAGTGTCGATATTAATCCAGCTTATCGATCGGCTATGGAATAAGAAGCATCAATATATTTTAAGTTGGATCAATGCCACACTAATTGAATGCATTCTTTGAATATTTTATTATATAGATACTACTAGACTTCGATATATAATAGACAAGACAAATGTTGTTGTTGACAATGATACATGTTATGACCCAAATTTCGAGTACTTAGCATGTACTTCGGATCCGAGATTCAAATAATGACTTTACACTAAATGTACTTAAATTATTTGATATGCTTACACAAAATTCACGTATCTACTAGTATTATCATAGATTTAAGTTTCATTCATATTCAGTCACATCTCATGAATAAGAAATCAACCATTAATTTCAATCATCAGTTATTAACATAACTAAAGACCATCCTATTCGGAGTCTTATGTAATAAAATAAATCTTGTCTAACAAATTTGAAAGAAATGAATAATAATTAAAAAAAAAAAACCATCAAATGAAATTAAAATGATAATCATAACTAATAAAGGGCAACAACTTCCTCTGTCAAGTAGGGCCACGTGTCCCTTGGGTCATTTTTTTTACTCAACCACATACTTCTATTCTTAAGCCACCAGCTCACCATCAATCATATTCGTATGGTTTTGCATCAATACAGGGTAAGTTGGCTAGGCCTAGTGAGAAGTCCTGATATTTCTTCACATCAAATTACAATAGAATAACACCAATAATTTACAATAAAAGTTCAGAAAGAAAATGCAATTGTTATGCAATGTGTGAATACATAAATGCATCAAATGGGAATCCATCTACTTGCATGTGTTGGGAATTTGTCAACCTACATTTGCTATTTTACAGGTTTCTACCATTTGGTATGCATAGGTAAGACCTGCATCTACTTCTTAAGTAGGCTTCCACTAGTATAATAGGCTTCTGGTAACAATTCTACTAGATATACCATTTAAGGAGGTTTTTCAGAAATTCAACACGTGTTGTGTATACAAATGATAAATGCACAAGCATATTAAGTAGTCGTGAATGATATATTTTATAAATCATTGTAATTTTCATGCTAACTGATAACATCATCATAACCATCAATTTATAGTTATTTACATTCAGCAAATCGAATCAATAGTTGCAGGTATACAGAAAATTAAATCATAAGTTCACCAACACAGTAAATCGGATAATTGGCTATACTAGCATATTAAACAAATTATATTATTAATAATACAACAATCAAAATTATATATTCAATCAAATCAAATAAAATATCGTAATAATAATATTAAAACATACATACAACACATCATTAATAAAACTACTTTAATTTAATGGAAGGAAAACACATCGGAATCACTCATCTTGATGCAGTAGAGATGATTCCGTAAATTAATGGTTTGATTTGAATTAGAATTACTAAAAATTATATAAATGAAAATTATTTTCTAATCTCAATAGTTCACAAGGTGAGGCCACCTTTAATCGATCTAAATCCATTTAAGCAATAAGATATCTCATTTAAATGAATTCATAAATTAGAAAACAATATTACAAAAAATAAGGTAATGTTAGAAATATTAGGCCCCTAGAATTTCTGCAAATTCAGTTTGTTTTTAGTAACAATCTTGAAAGTTTATTTTTCTGATTTCGCGAAAAATTCTATTTTAGCTTTGAAATCTTGATTTTTTACAGAGTTTGTGATGATTTACATGAAAATTTGAAAATTTATCTACTTTGATAATTTAATATTCAAATCACTTTTAATAGATAGATCAAGGACAAACATTGATCGTCACTTGATCAATTTCAAGGGACAACCGATGATCATCTTGATCAGATCATCCATACATTAATTTATTTCAATTTCTAATAATCACATTGATTGGTTGATGCGGTCTACTAGATGGTTAGATCGATCATCAAATCTGGATGTCGTTGTCATCTTATGTCCGAATTTTGATAGTTGGTCCAGATCGAGTTAGATCTCAACCAATCAATGGTTCCACATAATAAATCAACATATGATTTATCGCCTACCATATCCTCAGATCGATGGAGCCCATTCAATGGTCCGATCAGTCTGGAATTTAGGATTTTAATTAATTCTTATTCTTAAGAATATAATGAACGACAATGATTTAATTACACGTATCATATTAGATAATATAATTCTTTGTGCTAAATTGTAGCTTGCGAAGAGAATTACTATTCGGGTATTAATTTAACTTCCTTATATTAAGAAAAAGCCTTAGTAAATATATGATCGGTATGGTCCATTGCGATGTCAAATAGGTTTGATTTTTGAAATCATTACATGATTGAGTCTTATAAAATCCGTGAACTATATAAATCGTATCGATCGCTGTCCATCATGGAATAATCACACTTTCTGCAAATTAGCCCCATAGCCATGCACATCAGTGTACTATTCCACATGGATGAATTAGGCGTATACAATGGATGCCTTATTGATCCAATCCGTCCAATGTGTAGATCAATACTGAATTAAACTACTACAAAAAGGAAACAAAGAGAATATTATTGTACTAATCTGAATATACGATTTCCAAAAGCCACTCTCCTATTTTCTATCTCACTTTTTTTAAAATGATTTTATTTCTTTGGTTCTTTAAGTCTTAGTAGGACACTCGCTCTCACATGCTTCCTCCTTAAAAGAGAGGGTTTGTTAGGAGATTGCGAGATACGATGAAGAGTTAGGATAATGAGAGATAAGAGGAGAGATGAGATGAGATGAGATCGATAGATATCTCACTCACTCAAAATTTTAAACTGCAATAGTTAACAACATTTTAATAATTTCTGTTAAGGAATTTACTAAGCATATTGGTTTTCGTGAGTTCTATCAAATGAGTGAAAACAAATATCTACCCTTTAATTTATTTTATCTTTTGTGGAGATGTACTCTCCCCTTAATATATATATATATATATATATATATAATATATATATATATATATATTGATATTGTTGATCCATTACATCTCAAATTTGATGTATTTAAATGTTTTGTTAAATTTAAGTTGTTGGTTGAATATTAACTTCGAGCCGAAACATCAACACGGGGTTTAATCAAGACAATCTAACCTTCCACAAAAATAGAGGTACAAGCATTCAATACTACTATATTTTAAAATCAACATGCTAGGAACTTGCATGTGTTAGGAAGCTAGGTGGGGCCTACCATGCTATTTATTAAAAACCCTAAACCCTAAATGATGGGTATCCAAGACTCAAGTGGACTATAGGAGAGGGAACAACGGGAATTGACCCACCATCATTGAAACCTTGCTAAGGTCCACCTTGATGTTTATATACCATCTAAACTGTTCATGAGTTCATTCCCACTAGGATGGATATTGAAAACACAAAAAACATAACTTGATACAAACTTTTTTTCAACACCCCCTCCCCCCAATCATGTCAGCTTTCCGCCTTAGTACATTTGTTGAATGACAACCAATGACTTGATTCCATAAGAACGTTGCTTCTGCAAATTCATCTTATTTGAAAACAATGTTTGGAAGACAATGCATATTTTTCTTCTTATAATATTATTTGGATGTCCATTCTTTTTTCCTTTTTTTTAAAAAAAAAAAAAAAATACAAAGTAGTAATCTTATTTATGAAATAAAACGGCCAACATACTACTTCGATGTCAATGTTTGAAAAATTATTTTATGAAAAGTAAATATAGTTTAGAGGAGTCTACCTTATATATGCACATGTCAAAATGTCTTACATGTGCCTGGCTGCCCTAGGAGAGGACACACGTGGGCTAACAAAGCACAAATATAATGGTCATTTGGATGCCTATAAATGAGGTTAACTGTAAATGATTTATAAGTAAACAGTTTTTGGTATGTGTTTAGATGCTGAAAAATGCTTGTAAATGATTTATAAGCTATAAATCAATTACTGTTTTAAGCCCTGTTGATTTATAGGTAAAAAGTTGTGATTTCTTTACAAGCTCTTCATTTATATACACTAACAATTATATATTAAAAGATTAACTCTCTATGTATGGTACTTAAACAATTTACTGGTTATCTAAACATGGACAATTATTTATCTGTAAACCATTTATAACCTACAGCCAAATGAAATAGGCTGTAAATGATTTACACCTGAAAATCATTAACCACTTAAACTATTTACAAGCATCCAAACGACCTTGAACTGTTTTAGTATACAGTGGACCTGGCCCATTGGAAAATTAAGTGTAAAAACTCAATTCTGATCATTTTCAATTTAAATTTCTAGGCAGTTCTTTCAAAATCTAGCTTTCTAAAAGCACGGTATTCAAACATGCCTAAAGCGGACCTTTGCCATCAAAACAACATTAAACACCATTTTAGGCATCAGCCAGAAAAGGTTTAATCGGGCAACAGTTGGAGTTACTGCACTGAGTCGACAAAGTCAAAGAGCCGGCTCATTCGATCTTATTTAATTGAATCAAGGCATGTTCACAGCCCAGTTTCCCACTGACTCCACTCGAAATCCTGTCGAGTTAAATTGATTTAGTCAAGTTTCAAGTCCACTAAGATATCAAGCACACAATCTCCACACACACGCTCTACATACCCAATCTTGACCGTTGATTATTGGCCCTTATATATCATGGATAGGGCATATTGCAGAAAAACCACCCACCGAAATTATCTGAGCCTCCTGTCTTTACTTTTGCTTGTTGAATGTCAGTTTGCTAATGCCAATTTATAATCCTCAAAAAGGCTTGTAATCGTTGGCTTTGATCCCCAGCGTCTTGTGATTCTTTGATCTATGCCCCATCAATGGTAGGGACCAACACATAGATTGCTCGGATCTCATTGCAGGCCATCTGTATACAGGAGAAAGAAGACTAGACGACTAACCGAGGCAGAATTAAAAGGAGCGACTAGCTATGGATGTTGCTCTGTGGGCCAATGAAAGGATGAGGATTGCCTCCCGACACTACCAGTAGTCACATGGACCTCTGTAGGCCCAACCATGATATATGTGTTTTATCCATTCCATCCATCCATTTTTTCAGCTCATTTTAGGGCATGAGCCCAAAATTGAAGTGGATCAAGATCTCAAGTGGACTACATCAAATGAAACTATGGTGATTGAACGCCTGCCATTAAAAACTTCATGGCCATAAAGCTTTGAATCAAGTTAATATTTGTAATTCCCTTCATCTAAGTCTTTTTACCTTAATCAACAAGTTAAATGACCAAAAATATTACAATGAGCCTTAGAAAGTTTTTAATACCAGGCAGTCAATCATCATTTTCTTGTAGTATGGTCCACTTGAGATTTGAATCTGCCTTATTTCCAGTCTAGTGCATAAATAATGATCCAAAATGGATGGACATTGTACATAAAATGCACACATAATTGTAGAGCACGTGGAGGACTGTCTAGCAGCGATAATACTGAGACTGCCAGCTGTGAACATCGCTATTAAACCGTGCTCTGTGCGCTCCACAATGATGTATGTGTTTTATTATGCCGTCCATACATTTTTTATCATTATTGTTGTGCATGTGCCCATAAATAAGCCAGTTCTAAATTGCAAGTAAGCTATTATTAAAAATCTTATAAGATTAGTGTAATGTTTATTTACCATTTGATTAGGTTGAGAAGACTTTAATGAAAGGCAAACAAGATTAGTGTAATGTTTATTTACCATTTGATTAGGTTGAGAAGACTTTAATGAAAGGCAAGCAGCCATTGTAATGTTTATTTGCCTTTGATTAGGTCAAAAAGACCTAAATGACGGTAAACTACAAATACCTTGATCTAAAGCTTTTTGTGACCTCAACAAAGTTTTTAACGGTGTTCGTTCAATCATCATTGTTTCTTAATGTGTGGTCCACCTGAAAGTTTGATACGACTAAAGTTTGGTTTGATGCCCTAAAATAAGATCCAAATACGTATAGACTAAGTGGATAAAACGCATACATCATCTCGGGCCCCAAAGCACCGACTACTCGGCGAGGCGCTACCAGCAGTTTCAGTAGGCTATCCGCGTCCGAATAAAAACACCGTATCCTTTGATATTCTGACGGAGAATAAAGGTTTATATGCATGCAGTCAGAAATTGTACATGTTGGCATGTTGGATATAGATAACTCAAGCACTCAATCTTAGCCGTCCATATCTTTGCAACCCATTTAGATGGATCATCAATCAGGAATTCACTCAACTAAGTGGCTGATTCGTGGACATCCATTGAATGGTTAAAACGAGAAATAGTCAACGGTGAGTAGTCAACAAGCGAATGTCCAATGGAGATTATGATAATACATGAATCGGAGTATAAGTTTAGGACCTATCTACGTTGGGTTCATGACTTGGATCAAGTTACATGATACCACGTGTACAAATGCCCAGCGCATGTATATGAACTACCACACTCTTCCGGACTACCAAATAACAACCCAAAAAAAGATCTTGGGTTGGATTCCAAGTAATAAATGCTTAAACCAAGGGTCAAGACATCAAGATTATGACATTTGAGTCGTGGTTGTTTTACCAAACATCAGTAGATGACAGCAAACATAAACGTATGGGTGGTGATCCAATTAGGGCCTTCAAGTGAGATGGGGGAACACGTGTCAAAGATCCGGACCATTCATCACGTATTGTGTACTCTAACTATGCCTTATACGAAAATCCAGGCAGTACACTACTCATGTTT
Organism: Magnolia officinalis; assembly: GCA_021015155.1. NCBI lineage: Eukaryota > Viridiplantae > Streptophyta > Magnoliopsida > Magnoliales > Magnoliaceae > Magnolia > Magnolia officinalis. The sequence continues at coordinate 13,606,016 of JAJHSJ010000004.1, read as the reverse complement.
GCCACAAATGTACTTTGAATTTGGACTGTTGAACGTTTGTCTCTAACCGTCCATTTTTATCATACAATTTTGACCAGCTTGATAAGCCGACCAACATTATTTTTGGTCCATGCAGTGTCCACGGTGTGCCCTACTTGATTATAGGTCCGGATCTATGACACGTGTGCTCGCCCTCATGGAATCATAACCCAAACGTTTCTTAAACATATTGATTAAGCATGCTTTTACATCTAATATGAACCCACGAAGAGAGTCTAATTTCATTACGTAGATCGAGCGAGCCTTCGGTGGATCCCAGGATCCACGGAGGTGGGTGGGATCCCTGAACGTGGGCCCACATTGATGTATATTCATTATATCGACGCTGTCCATCCGTTTTGAAAACTCATTTTAGGGCATGATTCCAAAAATGAAGTAGGTCCAAATCTGAGGTGGACCATAATACAGGAAACAGTGGTAATCTACCATTAAAAACTCCTCGTGGACCACAGAAATTTTCTATCAAGCTGATATTTGTGTGGTCTCTTCATCCAGGTCTTTGTGACCTTATCAACAGCTTGGATGGAAACTAAGCATTCCGGTAGTCCCATGAAGTTTTTAATGGTAGGGATTTAATCACGAATGTTTCCTGTGATATGGCCCACCTAAGATTTGGATCCCTTTCATTTTTTGGATTATGTACTGAAATGATCTGTCAAAATTGATGGACGGTGTGGATTTAAGTTAAATACATCAAAGTGTGCCCCACAATTAGGGATACACCGACCTTGGTAGGTCCTGGATAAACCCAAACCGCACTCGCAAAAGGAGTCGGGATCCTCTGTTATCGGTTCAACAGGATTTTCCTGTTACCCTAAGTGGTTTGGCGTCCGAAGGTTTTTTTTTAATTTTTTCAGTGAGTGTTGACGTGGACCAATGATTTCTAGGGTATTAGAAATTCTCTGTTGACCTGGTAACAGACGATCCGGACTCAAAAGAAATTGCTATAAATGGTTTGTTGGAAACGGAGCTGAGAAAACTGATTAATTTAGGTTATCTATTTTATTTTCTTAATCCGCCGCTTGTCATGCATGCATAAGGTGTGGAGGATACGTCGCCCATGACACAGGCTCATCCAGCTATTGCTCCATGGGGCCCCATTCAATTACGGGCAGATGCATTGAAAAGAAAATTTTTAACGGTTCACGGTAAATTCAGCAAAATCAATGGATAAGATCATCCTTTTGGCGTGATCAGGGTGGTCAATGAATCAGACGCCCCTCCATGGATGTGCTTGATATGAGAACATACCAGATATATAATCTCAGCCGTTAGTTTTACCTGTAACCACTTTCGGAGGGAAGAAGATAGGTGGGCCCGCCTTACTGTTTGTAAGAAATCCACCCCGTCCATCCGTTTTGCAACCTTTTAAAATATATGTGCAAGGAAAAATTAGCCGGATCCGTGACTCGGGTGGACCACACGAGATGCACTGAAAAAAAAAAAAAAAAACATAGCCTGGTAGAATTTTTTTTTAGCCATACGAATCAACGGAGGGACCCACACAGATGTGTCCGTTCGTGGCTTACTTGAGATCCAGCTCATTTTTCGTAGCATGTCCTAAAATGAACTGGCAGTTTGGATTGCATCTTATCCCCGCACCACGAACGGCCACATTTTGTAGGGCCTGCCGTGGTATATCCATTGCCGTCCGTTCCTTTTCTCAGATTATTTTAAGATATGAGCCCACGAATGGGTCAGATTCGACGCCCAAATGGATCACACAAAGATGACTCTTGCATTCGATGCTTTGTGCATTTAATATAACCCAAGCTTACTCACAAAGATGACACTTGAGCGTTGGATCTACCTCATTTGTAGGCTCATACTATAAAATTATATCTGATAGGTAAACAGATACACCATGGTGGGCCCCACACAGATGTGTCCGTTCGTGGCTAAGGTAAGACACAATCCACGTCCCTCAAAAGGGATGTACGGATGGATTTCTCACAAATATCACGGTGGACCCCACCTAGCTTCCCAGTGCAGGAACTTCGTACGAGAAACCCCATGTCCATTTGCTCATGGTTAAATGGTCTGTTCGATATGATTTTCAAGAAAGGTACATCCAAGGATAGAACGCACAAACGGAGGGTCTGCATCCAGCGGCCACCTGGCACATGACAAGTATTTGGCAACGAACATCTGATCAAACGTGTCTGTTGGATGTTTACGGTAAACAATTTCATTAACAACTCTAACAGACTTAAGTTGGGCGATTAATATTAAAAATTACTCCGAGACCGATGATTTTCCATTCACAAACCCTAATCAGATGAACGTTCTCCTTCCCAATGATGGGCATGTATTGTAAATAAGATCAGTGGCGGGGATTAGGGTTAACCATTCTATTGTACACGTGGGAAATCTACTTGGTGGGCCACCGTATATTGTGCATGGCCTAAAAATCGTTATGGTTGGATGATCCTGCTCGTCCGATCAAGCCGCTCCAATGCCACCAGAAAAAAATAATAATAATAAAATGAAATAAAATGAAATGAAATGCGGTGCAGCTATCTCTCTACACTACATGTGGCAGGCTGATCTGCAAATCAGGTCCGGCCACATGCAGAGCCCTAGCATAGATGGTTTATCTGTCTAAAACTACACCTTTTAGAAAAAAAAAAAAAAAAAAAAAAACTTCCATCAGATCCTTGACTATTAGAGCAATGGTGTAAAACGAAACGAGTTAATGGTCTAACATGCAATGGGTTAAACTGTAGAAAAAATGATGGATCGGGTTGTTCATTCTCTCTTCTTTAAAATCGTAAGCCATATGTCATTGTGCCAGTGTATGGGTGGATGGTATAAAAACATCACGGTGGACCCGAAGGAGGTTTCAATGGTAGGCATTTACCTACCCACGTTTTTCTGTCGTGCGGCGCACCTGAGTTTTGGATTTGCATTATTTTTGTACCCACGTCCTAGCATGATCGGGCAAAATGGATGGATGGAGTGGATTTCCCACAAACATCATAGAGGGCCCCACCTACCTTCCCATCATAAGAAATTCATGTGAAAGACATTGGCAGGCGTCCACAGAGGATAGAGATTGCCTGACCACTGTTGGATATCCTAATAACCCTGCGTTGTATAATTTAATTGGACTATGTATTAATGTTGTCAGAGATCATGTGTCCCATTGAATTATATATTTGATGGATATGTTGACTTCGGCCATGGCTAGGAATGTATACTACATTACTATTTGTCAGCTCATCATATGTGTCCCGCCCATCCAATTTGTCAGCTCATTTTAACGTGAGTAGATCCAAATCTTAGGTGTACTACACTGCATAAAAGAGTAAATGTTAGCGGCTAAAAACTACTTGCGCCACAAAAGTTTTGAATCAACCGGTTGGATGGTACTTATTCAGTGGGCCTTAGGAAGTTCTTAATATGATTGTTAAATCATCTTTGTTTCTTGTGGTACGATCCTTGAGTTTGGTTTACCTTATTTTTTAGATCACGTCCTCAAATAAGCTGGCAAAACGGATAAGTGGTGTTGTTAGAGGTGTACATGAGTCGAACCGAGTTGAGCTTGGCACACTCGACTCGGCTCGGCCACTAGCTAACCCCAACTAGAACTCGGCTAGGCTCGATTCGGTCAGCAGCTTGGGCCAATTCGAGCCGAGTTTAAGCCAAGATCGAGCGGAATTCACCTGTGCAGCATTTTAAAGAACACATGAACTGCACTTTCAAATTCTCCCTGTATGTAAAACAGCGGTAACGGTTTTACAGGTATTTCATTAAACATCCTATCGGCAACATCAAAATCAAGAAAAAAAAATGTATTTGTTTCATAAACATACATTCCTTGCCACCAGCCGACACTTTGTTGAGTAGTTTCATTAAACACTTGGTGAGCAACATCAATATCAAAGTAACTGAGTCACCAAATTGGGTCGATTCGAGTTCAATTCGAGTTGGGTTCGATTCGAGTCAGGTTGAGCTCGGGCAAGCTCGAACTCGGTTTCAAATCTTTACAATCTCAAAAAATAAGCTCGACTCAGCTCGAACTCAGTTTCAAACGAGTCAAATCGAGCTTTTTCGAGTCGAGTCGAGCGAGCTGAGCTAACTCGGTTTGTGTACAGCCCTAAGTGTTGGAAAACACATATACCATGGCCGGGCTCACATAGCACCATCCAATAGCAATTCACTACGGTCGTGTCATCACATGGCACTATCCAATAGCAATTCACTATGGTCGTGTCATCACATGGCACCATCCAATAGCAACTCATTTCTTGTAGTGATAGTATGCAATCCACATCAACGTGATGGAACAACTTTCAGGCATATTTTGTATGGGTAACAACTTTCATATGGATGTAGACTGGGTACCACAGAATAATTGGATATCTCTTAGGCCCTGTTTGGATACCACCAATAAGTAGTCAATAAGCTACTTTTCTTAATTTAGTCTGATTAATCAACTTAAATAAGTAACTTATAATAACAAGTAGCTTATTTGATAAGTCTTTATTTTGCTTTTCGACTTACCAAAAGTAACTTGTATCAGGTCATTGTAAGCAGCATGCTGGCTTAGAGATTGATGAATGGATGTGCCATGTTGGGATATATTTCCCAAGATGTTTTTGAGAAATCCACCTTGTCAATATTTTATTCATATCATTTTAGGAGGTGGGCCTATATATGAGGTAGATCTAACACTCAAGTGAGTTGCGCAACTTGCAACAATGGTATTGAACACGCATTGTTAAAATCGTATCCATTGTCGTGTGGCCCACCATGATGTTTCTGAAAAATCCACTACAACTATCAATTTTTCCAACTCATTTTAATTGGAGTGTCCAAATATAATGAAAATCTAAAACTCAAGTGGGTTACACAACTTGAAAAAGTATTATTAAATCCAAATTAGAATGGAGGAGCCCAAAAGGTTGAAGTGTCCCACCATATTTGGTTTTGTTTTTGTTTTTTTTTGTTTTTTTTTTTTTTGTTTTTTTTCCAGAAATCCATCATGTCCACCATTTTCCTTGCCCCATTTTAAGTTGTGGTCCTAAATATGAGGCAGATCTAATGCTCAAATGGGCTACACTAATTAAAATGGTGGTATTGAACCTTCACTATTAAAATAAAAATGGTTATATTTGATGGAGTCACTACTAGCCAATTATTCTAATTCCATTATCGACTAAACGCTATAGAAGCCTTAGAATAGAGAAACCAATGATTTCCTATCCTAAAATGACTCCTTGATTTACAACTTAAGATTCTGAGTAAGAGACCATAGTTATAGAAAATGAAGGGTTAGGCACCTACTCTGCTTGTACAAACATATGGTCTCTATTTCACAATATCTCACAAACTATTGAGGATTAATATTAGTTCTTGTGCACTAATGATATAAAGTGTATGTAATGTTGTGTTAAATGTAATGCCTATGGCAAGTTGTAGCATAGGTTGGATAGATTCGTCTTGACTCTCTCAACTTCCAAGTGATAATCAACGAGTCCAAATTTTTGATAGGTAAAATCTAATTAACTCAGCGAGCCGTAAAGCATACGTTTGAACTGATCATGTGTTCAGTATTATGTATGCAATACTTATGTATGCAGAATCATGTATTTATATATGTGTGTAATGCGGTGTTGATTGTAACGCCTATGACAAGCTGCCGTTTCGACTAGATAGATCCACCTTGACTGTTTCACTTGCCAAAGCGTGAATTAATTGACCAAAGTTTTTAATGGGTAATATCTGATTATATCGGCAAGTCGTAGAGCATATGCCTATAATCAATTAGGTGTATGATGCTTCGTGATGTAATGTATGTGTTGGATCAGCAAAGGGTGAATAAGGGGATAGGTGTTGCACGATGCTTATATAAAGATAAATGGAGCTTATTGAAAGTTGGACAATAGGATGAATGGTAATGTCGCAAGGATTAGATTGAGTGACTTGGATTGAGGCTTTGAGCTAGACTGGGCTGACATGGGTTGGACCCTTTCTTGTTGCTCTCCCTTCTCATTGGTGAATGGGTGAAATTGCTAAGGATGAAGAAGGCTTTAGATTGGTATGTTGAGGATTGATGGCCGTCTTCCGGATTGTTGAAATTGTGGGGGTTGGATGGCATAGATTTGAGATTACCACATGGTAAGGATCTCAATGGTTGGATTGGATGGCATGGGCTGTAAATTTGGCTAAGGGGAGGGGCTACGTAGCTGGTGGCACTTTGGGTGCCGCTAGAACCACATGGAGTCCCCTGCCTTGGTAGGTGGGCTCCCATACATGTGTGGTGGCTTTGACTTTGTTAGTGTTGTATTGCTGGTGCTTCGGATTTTGAGTGGGCTTTGGGTATATAGACTTGGATAAGGGATGGTTTAGGGCTTGATTCAACTAGGTGCGTTGCCTTGGTAGGTTGATTAGGTGAGCTGATCGGGTGGGTTGACTTAGCAGGTTGGCTCGTATGGGTGTCAATGGGTTGGTTTGGGCATGAAAATCAGATTTTTGAATAGGGCCGGTCCGAAACAATTCAAAATCCAAGTCGAGACCTATACCAGCCCTAGCCCATTGACAACCCTATTTGCTTGGCAAGTTGAGTCGGTGAATTTGACTAGGATTTTAGGCTTTAGGGCTTAGTGTTTTAGGGCTATGTTAATGTTTAATTAGGGGTGTTGGGTTGACAAGTTTGGGTTAGGTTTTTGGATTGGGTTTGGTTTAGTTGAGGTTTGGTGGAGTTGACTCGATCCTACGTAATTAGCTTGTTGGCTTGAGGTGGAGTGTTTACAGGTAAAGTTGGACACGAACCGAGTTAGCTTGGTCAGCTTGCTCGACTCAACTCAGCTTAATACTAGGTTCGCATCAAGTCAACTAATTTTTGGAGCTCATAAAAAAAATTCAAGCCAAGTCCAAGTTTGCCCAACTTGAGCAAACTCGAATCGACTCAAATCGAATCGACTCGGTGACTCGGTCACTTATACTTCCAAACCCTCTCTTACGTCCACCCTCTCTCCCCCTCTCTATTTTTTTTAATCTTTTGTAGCTCTACATCGATTTCAACACAGAAAAAGAAGGCAATACTCAATCACCATCTTCTGTAAATTCATTTTGTCTCATATCTGCATCCAAATCCCACACTCATCATTTTCTATGCTAAAATCGATGATCTTGATGCTGCTCACTGAGTGTTTGATGGAATGCCTCAACAAAATGTTGTTTCTTGGACTACCCTCATATCAAGGTATTCTGAAAATGGGTATTCGATTGAAGCTTTTAAACTTTTCTTGGTGATGCATCATTTAGGTTTTAAGGCTAATCAATTTCGTTAAGGGAGTGTTTTGTGGGCATGTAGAATTTATTGTGTATTAAAAGAGGGAACTAGATTCAATGGTGTATTGAAAAGAGCCGATTTTGTGGAGATTTGTTTGTGCAAAGCGCTCTTATTGATTTGCATTTGAAATGGGGGAAGATTGAAAATACGATCTATGTGTTTGAGAAAATGTTTCACAGGCTCGAACTCGACTCGAGTTGGCCGAGCTGTTGACCAAACCAAGCTGAGCTAGCCAGTCAGGCTCGAGGACTAAGCCGAGCTAAGTTCAAGCTAGGGTTGGCTGTTGCATTTTGACCCGTGTACAACCATATCTACATGCCCCCGTTTACTTTTTTGAAATATCCGCTTGTCCACCTGTTTCTTTGTATTATCTTATTGGGTAGGAATGATTTTATGACTGATTTGGATGGCATGCCTCACAAAGATTTTAATGGTGGTCCTTCAATCTCCATTATCTTTAAGCTTTGGATCTTTCTCATTTTTGGGCCCACCTCCTAACATGATATGTAAAGTGGATGGACTAGGTGGATTTCTAAGAAACATCATGGTAAGCTCTAGGCATGCAGAGTTCGGTTCATCCAGCAATTATGTCCGGTAAAGTTAGGTAATAACATTTTCAGTCAAGTGGTGACGGTGGACTCACTTTGATGTATGTGTTATATATCCATGCCGTCCATCCATTTTGCCAGCTCATTTTAAGGCATGACATCAAAATCAAGCAAATCCAAACCCCCGGTGGACCACACCAAAGGAAACATGATGATTGACCTACCATTAAAAACTTCTTGGGGCCACAAAAGTTTTGGATCAAGCTGCTATTTGTGTTTTCCCTTCATCCCAGTCTATATGACCTTATCAACAGGTTGGATGGCAAATAATCATTACGGTGGGCCCTAGTAAGTTTTTAATCATGGCTATTCAATGACCACTGGTGTGGTCCACCTGAGATTTGGATCTTACCCATTTTCAGGCCAATGCCTTCAAATGAGCTGGCAAAATGGATGGATGGAATAGATATATATACCCATATATTAAGGTGGGCCCACTGTAACATTGCCCCATTGCATGTTTCCTAACTAAATGTGCTTTTTGGACAAGGTGTTTTTAAAAATATGCTAAACATGTTTATTTATTGATTAAGTAGAAACCAAGATAAGCTACTTGAAACATAAGTAACTTATCATTCAAACGTGCTAAGACCCGATAGGGTAAGATTTGATTAGACAGTATGCGCGTGGCCTAAAATGGGGCTACACAAAGTATGTTTAGAAGTTGTTTCTTTACTAAGTTGCAATGGGATGCCATCCAATCAAATTCCACCTTATTAGGATGAAGGGAGCTCACTCTGGCGAGTGCAATATCCATTTCATCATCAAATTGTGTGGGCCCTCTCTCTGCTCACACATGGCCCAATCAAATCCCACCACGTCAGGTCACCAGACAATCCACTTCCATGGGTGGAACTGGGATGGGATTGCTTGGTGTCCTTGCCAGCATGGACATTTATAGTGAACCAATGAGGTGACATTTGATTGCAGCACGTGCCGCTGTAAAAAAAGATAGCCCGGACTAGGGTCATCTCTTACTGGAGCACCCGGCTCAATCGAATACCTGAGATCATGAGGTATCATCAATGGATTTCAACAAATATCTGCTCGGTACCATCGCCCGGCATAGGTTTGGCCAACAACCGTGAGATCATTGAGGTATGGAATTTTATTTTTTTCTTTTTTCTTTTTTCTTTAATTCATTTATATTACTAGGATGATAAAGTGATCTAGGAAACGCAAAGGCTACTCATGTTAGATGCCCCAATGTGTGCATAATCCAAGCCATTCATCAGGTGGGCCTTGATTCGCATGTGCTCTTGTCCAGAAATGAGGAGGGTTTGTATCAACGAATGGGTTCCGCTTGCAAGGGAAAAAAAAAAAAAAAAGAGGGCAGATGAGAAATAATAATCACGTTCCGCAGTGCCCTGCATTTGGGGCCCACTAGTTGGGTCTGTCATAAATGCTGCTGAGGTCCTTCGGCTCGTTACTGTTGGTGGACAGACTCTCACCAGAGATGGTAATTCATGCACCATGCACACGTGCACTCAGAGAAGGAAATAGTAATTATTATATGATACACCTGAAAGTGATCTGGACTGCTCAGTTTGTGGGGCCCCACAATAAATGAGTCATTATCAAACATACACCACTTTCACTTGCTCATTGACTGCGAACTCTGATCATGTTCTTTTCACTCACCCCTTTGCAGGCTCAAAATTCAGGTCTGTACGTGGACCACATGTTTCCATAAATTCCAAGGGTTCATAGTCAACACTCAAATGTACAAATGCGGCCCAGTTGATGTGTAGGCCAGGCGTGCAAACATCGTACATGTGTGAGATCCAAGCCTTTCATCAGGAAAAGCCCACACCATGAATGTCGTGATTGAAAATTGAGGCCAATTCCCCATCAGGTGGTCCACGTGGGAAAAAAAAAAAAAAAAAACACACAAAAAGTGAACGGTTATAAAAGTTGAGTAGACGTCTACATTCAGTATCCGAGATGAGGAGAGCGGCATAGTTTCTGGCCAGGGACAACCAGCAGCTCCAGATAGAGATATTCTAAGTAGGGCTAGCAATGGATCGGCTTGAACAACGGTCCAAGTAACCTCGCCCGCTTTATAGATGGTATTGCATTACATTTTATTGGGTTTCTGATATGAGCCTTCCTAATATAATTTTGTACGGGGTTTGGGTCAGATCGAACATGGGGCTAGGAATCTGCTCGTTGGTGGGCCTGGGCTTCTTATCTCGGGTCATTGGCCAGACTCGGGCCTGGATTCTGAGTATTTGCTAAATGGGTCATGCGCTGGCTGGTCTTGACCCGACCCTTGACCACACTTATGGCTAAGGTTATACCCTTGACCCCCAAACTCCATCCGGAGTTTTCTATGGTGTGCGTCTGCCTCCCTAATGTCCCTTCATTGTTTCCCTTTTGTGGGCCCACCTGAGCTACGGATCAGGCTAGATTTTGGGATCCGGATTTAACATGGGTCGTGCATCTAAGGGATGGGTTGGATGGCATTCCCACATCATGGTGGAACCCACAGCTCTTAACTTATGAAATATGTGTGATCATTGCCCATCAACTCGGTAAGAAAACTTCAAGACCAGATATATATGACTTGGAGAATTTGCTAATCCCACGCGTGTGGAATTGGCCTGTAATGTGCCAAATTGGCACTGGTGGAAATATGCCCATAAGGTCAGTGGGCCCCACCATGTCAAAAAACAAGCAGGTCCAGTTATCTGGTTAGCCACCATGTACGAGAGAAAATGGAAGGGTAGAAAAACTCCGTAAGGTGGTTCATTTTGTTTCATACAGTGGACTAGCTGACGAATGGAATAGAGTGATCCTTTGACCAGGCAACCTATATGGTGGGGCTCACCAAATGGGTGGATTAGATGTTCCACCCAGAAGCAAGTTGGCATTATGGATCTGCGGAAGTGCGTATGCGAATGAATTAGATAGGAAACTGGAATAAGGAAACATCCATGCAAGGTTTTAAAAAAGTGTTATTACCATAGAATGGCTGACTGGTGCCGTTGCATAATCATAAAACGAAGACATGGAAAAATGGGAAAAGATAACTCGGTGACTTGACTCGGAACTTGCCCGAGTCAGCTCGAGTCTATGAGATTCCAGGCGAGTCATTACGAGACTCAATTTTGATAGTGACTCGAAACTGACTCAGGAAGCGTCATCCAGTCGACTTGTTAACTCAGTTGACTCAACAAGACACGGGCTGAGACACTCACCTTGTCGAACCACAGGAAGCAACCTCCATGTCATGAGGAGAAGATCTCCCTCCACCAGCCGGCTACATCACACAATGCTCTTCTTTAACCTCTCTTCTTCTTTTTTTTCTTTTTTTTTTTTCTTTTTTCTTTTTGGATACTGCTGCTGCAGCTTGTTTTCATGTTTTATACTAATACCATACTATTTTACAATTCCTAATAACTATTGAGCAGAGTCAAGTCGGGTCGGGTCTTTGAGTCAATCCGACCTAGAGGAGCATTGAGTCTAGTCTTCGGGTTTTTTAAACTATGGTTTAAATAACAATGAGCATTGTATTGTTACAATGAGCATTGTATTGTTACATAAGGGCCATCGTGTTGAAAATATCGGGGATAATCTAACAGGTGTTTTCCATTAAATAACACAACATAAGAGTGACCATGCTCATTACAAATGGGCTTAATTGCTATAAATTTCCTGGAAATGATTAGGCAAAGCAAGATTAGATAAACACTACACTTGTTAATTTAGTGCAGAGTAAAATCCCATTGAAAGTTCACCTTCTTTGATCAAGACAATTGACTAATCTATCCTTATAAGAGTGTTTCTAAATGATTAGTCTCTTGCACTTACTAATATGAAGTTCGCCAAAATGCTCTTCGCCTGAGCACAAGCATGTTCGAACCCAAATGGTACAAATTGTAAATGGCCAATCTGCACCCCCAGCTTGTACTGAATTTCACATCAATGGCAGTACAATCATCATAAATAATAAGATGACGACTCTAGACTGACTTAAATTGGCATTCGTTTCCTACAGTGATGGCAATGTCAGCAGTAGCAAGAAGCTTGAATAACCCACCTGCCGACTGGACAAAGATCCATACCTGCTGCATCAGAATTCATGGACAGGGGAGGGGTTACATTTTCTCAAGACAGCCCGAGTCTGTCTCTTTGTGAGTAGAATTTCACAAGTCATCACCACCCACACATCATAAGCAGACCAAGACACTGCACTTACCCTGTACACCCTTTTAGTTTTCATCACTAACAAACACAACTTCAAATCCGACAGTAGCATTTTCTCCTAATACCCTTTTTTGCTCATGCATCTACTCACTGGACTTTGCTGCAGGAAACTAACAAACTTCAACCTTTCCAGATCGTTGTCCCCAAGCATAGCAGATTTGACTGCACTCGCTAACACTGTAAGCGAACTTTTGCTGAATAAACAGACCTCTTAAATGATGAAAGTGTGTTGTAGTTCATACTTCTTAGCAGGTGCAGTGGACTGAGTTAGAGGAGTTGAGTCAGTTAATGGTGTTGATGGAATAATCACATCTTGGATCTGGTCATTTTGATGACTACAGTTTGCTGGGCAATAACAAACTCTCATAATCAGTTCCAGATTTGAGTGGTATGTAACGTCTCTGTAAGCTATTCACATGGCTTCTTCCGTTCTCCCTTTGCTCAACTTAACTGTCAAGTCATTGTTTTGTTATTGAAATCTTTCACTGTTACCTGTTTTCGGGTTCATAAGCGGAAGATATTTGGAGAACAATCAGTTCAGTGGCAAGATCCCTCAGATGCTAGGGCATCGCAACAACCTTCATAAGCTGTAAGTCCCTTTATTCTCTACAGACTGAACATGCGCCTCAGCACTTCTATGAGAAGTTGCTTTCTCAATCAAACTCTTGCACACTGTATGGACCTCTCCCTTATTTGTTTCACAGCTTCCTCCACAACAACTTTTCAGTGAGGAGTTCCTGATAGTTTAAAATCGAGAAATTGAGTGAAAATTCAGTAAGTTTAAGCCTCTTCCTTATTCTTTCAGACATTCCTTTACATGGCTACTGATTCTTCATTTGTTGTGTTTTAGGGTTTGAGAAGGCATGGATGCCAAGTGATGAAAAGGATGAGGGGAGCAATAGGATCTATGGAGCATTCAGGGAAAATGGGACAGTTAAAACTCATGTTTATTGGCCTCAAGGGAGCAGCAACATTTGTTAGTATTGTTGGGGATTAGAGCAAATGAAAGCAGAACTGTGGCTGAATTTTGCACAATTTCATAGAACTGTTAAATGTTGTTCAGATTTTCTACACAACCACCGCAGCTGTTCCGTAGGGTAAAGTCCATTTGAATTGGAAACGAGAAGCCACCAGTTCCACATGACACATCTGCTCAATAACTGGCACGGTGAAGTGAAAACATAAAAGGACATTGACCAATGAAGTTACAAGAAGAACAGAGGTGAGCGAATGTAGGGAGCCAAGTAGAAGTGTTTCACACGGGTACCAAACAATCCCCATATACAGTAGTAGGTTAAATCAGAAGCCAGTCAAAGAAAAAGTTGCAGCTGACAAATGCATGATCCTAATAAACAGACACCTTCTACATTCGTTCACGATGGCATTGCAAAGGCATCTTGAGCATCTGGACTGCATATCCATGCATTATGCTCATAAATATCCCTTTGCTTTGATGGCACATCCATGCTCTAGTTAAATGCATAATAACAGCCAGACCTTCAAGCACATGCATGTGAAAATGCCTGCAGATGGAGCCAAATGACCACTGAGAAATTTTTGCACAAATCTTGCCATTGTGAGTATCCTCACAAGAATATCATCAAGCTCTTTATCTTTTAATATACAAAAAGGAATGCAAATAAGCAGCACTGAGCAGTAGAAATGTGAAATTTCAACCAGAACAAAAGAAAAAAGAAAAGAGAATTTGTTGATCGAATGTAAGTAGAGATTGGGACCAAAACGAAGCCTGACATTAAATAAAATGCAACATAACAATTGAATTACTTGACCATCTTTATGGATGAAACAGCAGTAAGGCCATTAATGTACAGATACAGTACTATCGACCCGCTAATAGTGGTCGGCATCGGCATTTTTTCTGACATCTTTCTGTGAACCCTGATGTTAGCTGTGCAGTAACTTAAAAAAAGTCTCTCTCCTCAGTATATCTTTGAGCTACTCCGGTGAACAATCTGAATGTCAATGAATTCATTTCATTCACCTCAAAAGGGTGAACTTAGACCCATTTGAACTGAAATCTTCTATGCAAATGAGAAATGAAATCAAGATGATTATTGTCTGACCTGCTTCCGTAAAGCACATATGGCCAAGCATCTCTGATCCTTCCAGAAGGGAAAAGGAATGCCCCATGTCCTCGGTATCACGCTGCCACCTCCTTAATATGTTGGGAGTAGCTTTTACCGGGTGGGATGAAGATTAGATCTTCCCAACCAGAGTTCTTATTGTTCATCTGCCATGAACAGGCATGCAAATTATCTTGCTGCAGATTTGAATTGGAATTTAGGATCAACTGGGTAATGTGATCTCTTACCTCCATCTTTTTCAGAACATCTTCCAAGCACCCAACCTGTAGAAAGAATAGATGTGCATAAACATCACTAAAACTGCAGCTTGAAAGCAGCAAGTGATCATAAAGGCAATGGCAATACCATGATGTGCTGAGAGAGGCCTGATCCTCTTGATGCCTTTGAGACCCTTGAAAGTTCTCTCTCTATATCTTCCTGTACGCGCAAGAACCACACAATCAATCAGAACATTCACTGCAACCTACAAAATTTTGTTCTCTTAACACTGTAACTGATGGCAGGTAGAGGACAAACCAGGTTGAACAGACCTTTTGGAAGTATATGGGGCAATAGCGCTTGTTCTTCTTCTTTACAACTAACAGGTCTGACTGCATAGAGAAAGCAAACAAACAGATTGATTGGGATTGCCACAGAACTTGAATACAGGCAACAACCCAATTAAAGTTATATAAGACACCATTGTAAATAGATGTTTCCTCACTTTTCAGTTTTCTTATTATCTAAAATTGAACAATTAAACATCACTGTCTAGTAGAACACGTGCTTAGAGATGGACTAGTGTCAAAGTAGGAAGTAGCACAATAGGATGTACCTGAAAAACCGGAACTCCATCAAATCCCTTTGTACGATCTGCAGCTTTTAGCTAGAAACCATGAAAGTTATGAGCAAGCCTTGAATTAATGAATCACTTCATTCAGTTTTAGGAGAGAAACCAAAAAGAAAACTTGGAACAAGCGAGCAATAATTGCCTATTCAGTTTGATTCATCCTTACAAAATTCATGCAAATCCTAAAGTTCTAAAGCAAGGAAATGCATATTCAGTGCATCAAAGAAAAAAACAACAACAACAATAATAAATCCTTCAATAATAATAATAATAAACACAGAGACAAAATCAAGCTTCTGTGAGAGGGGCACCCTTTTTACTTCATAGAATGGCTTCAGAGTACATGCATTAGTTAATACTAACTGGTGAAATCATGAAGTTGCACTATACTGTGAAAAAAGTTATGATATCTGAAATCTAGTGAAAAGGTTTTGTGAATCTGCAACAGGTTGAGAGGTTAAAGTCTTAACATCAACTACAGAAGAAAAAGAATGTCACAGAAAGTCTTCAAACAGAATTACATATCAAAGGAGTCAATCATCATCATCATCATCTAAGCCTTATCGAACTAACTGGGGGAAGGAATAAACATTCCACAAAATAAAGAAGTGACATGAACTCTCTCTCTCTCTTTTCAGGAATTCTCCCTTATTTGTTACTTCCCTCTAGTTGGGAATAAACAAGCATCCTATTTGGCAAACAATATAAAGGTTTCCTTTTTACCTTTCTTCAAGAGACTATCAGCGAGTGAGGAGAATCCTCCTTGTGCTAAAGTATGGAAGGTGCTCATTCCCCCAAGAGTTAAGGCCTTTGGTTAGCAACAATGAAGAAGATCCTTTAGACAATTTGAGGAAGCAGAAGATGGCTTTTCCTAACATGTGTTTCATGTCTGGGAAAGACAGAAATTGTTAATCATCTATTCCTGCATTGTTCAGTGGCATCAGCGATCTGGCCCTTGTTTTTGTCTTGTTTTGGAGTGGCATGGATTGGCAATCATAACATTGGTAATACATTAACTGACTGAAAGAGTGGGCCTTTTGCTGGTAGAGAAAGAACCCTTCCTTTTTATGAAAGATGGTAATTTCATTAAAAGGCTGAAGCCAATATGATGCAGGACAATTAACCACTTGCTCTAAAAGCTCTAACTATTAGAGCACGCCGAATCAATCCCTTTATCTCATAGCCCAAACCCCACATCTCATGGGTTATGACCTCGGCCGAACCTCCCTCATAGGCCCCAAATCTCATGGGTATTGCCTCACATGAGCCACCCGCCCACCCCAAGTGTGCCCCTGCATCCCACAGGCAACCCCACTTGAGCCCGGTGTGAAAATACCCCTGCATTAATCACCCCCGGTGAGGAGTCTCAAACACGAGACCTCCCGCTTTGATACCAATTTAATGCAGGACAATTAACCACTTGCTCTAAAAGCTTGAACTGTTAGAGCATGGCGAATCAATCCCTTTATCTCATAGCCCAGGCCCCACATCTCATGGGTTATGACCTCAGCCGAACCCCCCTCGTGGGCCCCAAATCACATGGGTACCACCTCACACGAGCCACCCGCCTCACACGGGCCGCCCTCCTCGAGTGTGCACCTGCATCCCATAGGCACCCCACTTGAGCCTGGTGTGAAAATGCCCCTGCATTACAATATATACAAAAGAATAAAACCAAAAGGCCAACAACTACCAGCCTAACGGAAAAGAAGAAGGGCTAGTTGAAGCCAAAGCCCACTCTAACATCAGAGATTTAGCCCTCCTGAAGACATTTTTTGCTGTTTCGCTCTTGTTCTTGAACACTCGACTACTTTTTAACCACAGCGCCCACAAAACTGCTAGCCCACTAAGCCTCCAAAACTTTTTCTCTGATTTCCCAACTCCCTCTCCTGGCCAAGCTATAAGAAAAACCTCGATTGAGCCTGAAATCACCCATATAACCCTGAAGAGTTGAAATAAGGAATCTCACACCTCTTGCAAAAGGACAAAGAAAAAACATATGATTCACTGATTCCGCATCTTGCAAACATTTGGAAGCACCATATTCCTCTTTACAAGATTATCAATGGTAAGCACCTAGCTCGTTCCGACTAACCACCCAAAAACCGCTACCTTCAAAGGGGCACTGTACTGCCAAACAAATGTTGTCGATGCTAGACCTTCATTATCCTCTGTTTCGGTTATAAACCGATTACAAAGATTTAACCAAAAATTTTCCAAACTTATCCTTTAACCATCTTAGAGAGTCCATGCTCAAAGCTACAAGAGACGCCTTCTCCAAATAAAGGATAAGAGAAGCAAATTCTTGAATTTCTTCTTCGCCCAAATTTCTTCTACATTGGGGAGCCCAAATTGCTTCATCACCCCTCCACGAGAAACAACTATTGACATTCATGTTTGCTTCCTTAGCTAACCCCACTAATCTGACAAGGAATCTCTCAAAATGTTGACTCCTAACCATCTGTCTTCCCAAAATGAATATTTTGCCCATTACCCAAGACAAAACCTATCCCTTCCCAAACTTTTTGCTTAAAAAATGCCACCAACTTCCATAAGTAAGAAGCATGATATAACAAGGAAGATTGGTCCACCACCCAGAATCATCACTCCCATATTTCTTTTCTATTAAGATCCTCCACACCCATTTCCCTAGCAACCTCGAATTCATCTCTTCTAACTCCTCCTTGGCCTCGCAATTTGCACCCATCTTCCAACCTCAAAAGATGAAACTTATGAGACTCTTCTAAACCTTTCCAAAAGAAATTCTTCCTTTGCTTTTCTAGTATCTTTAAGACTGCCTTAGGACAATTAAACAGAGACATGAAGTAAATTGGAAGGTTTGACAATGACGCTTAGATCCAAGTCGGTCTTTTGCCTATAGATAAATATCTCAATTTCCATTTAGACATCTTCCTCTCACATCGCTCGATCATTGAGTCCCACGTGTCTGGTAGGTTTACCTATGCATAACGGGAGGCCAAGATACGTAGACAGAAAGGACCCCTCTTTGCAACCAAATATAGACACAAAATTTGAGTTTCTACTTGAAAGAGCCCCACTCCGAGAATCTCGCTTTTACTAATGTTCACCCTCGGCCTAGAAACTGCGTCGAACGATACTATAATAGACCAAAGATTTTGCACTTTGAGCCCATCTGCGTTACAGAACAAAAGTGTATCATCTGCATACTGCAGGTGAAAAACTTGAAAATTTGACATGTCCACTCCAAAGCCTTCCACCAACCCTATCTCTTCTCCTCTCTCCAACATTTTGTTAAGGGCTTCCATCACCGAGACAAAAAGATAAGGAGACAACGGGTCGCCTTGACGAAGCCCTCTAGAAGCGGGGAAGAAGCCATTCGGTGAGCCATTAACCAATATAGAGAATTCAACTGATCTGACACACAATTGAATCCATCCTCACCATCATTGTTGTCATGTGCAAGCGCATATGCAGCATATGCACATATCCAAATGCAGATTGCATACGTGATCTAGCACATGTGATTGCATGTGGCATATGCGAAAATATCCGATCACATATGCGATGTATGCGATCGCATATTGGCCAACGGTTGGCACTTATATATATATATATATATATATATATATAACAACATTTTGTCTATAAAAATGGCTTCCAAACCTCCCCAATTTGCAATATTCTCGCTCCAAAACTCTCTTACTCTTTTCTTCTCTTACATTTATTAATTCCAAGTGGTCTTAATCTATCTCTCTTACATTTCCTACTTCCAAGTGGTCTCTCTCTCTCTCTCTCTCTCTCTCTCTCTCTCTCTCAAGTTGGAATATCAAGATTCAAGCACTTGATGTTTAATTCATTGTTTAATTGATTTTATTTCTCTCAAATATATTTTAAATATGTAAAATAAGTTATCTATTAACTTAGAAGTTAGAAAAGTTACCCTTAATTTCTTATATTTTTTTAACAATGTTTTTTGAAAATTTCCATATTTTTAGATTTTTTTTCAAAAAAATAAATAAATGCAGTCGCATATGCGATTGTGTGATTGCATATGCTCATAGGCATATACGATTGCACATGATTGCATATGCAATTAGACAACATTGCTCGTCATTAACCAATATAGAAAATTTGCACACTACTCCTCACTCCCCTCCTCTTACAGGAATCAATACATTCGTTCGCCAACAAGGACCCATCAACTATCTATCTACCCTCCACAAAGGCTCCTTGCGATGCTGAAATGATATCTCCCAACACCACCTGGAATTTGGATACCAACACCTTAGCCAAAAACTTGTATGGACTGCCAATCAAGCTAATGGGACAAAATTCTTTCGGACTTTTAGCACCTTCCTTTTTGGGAACCAAGGCTATGAACGTGGTCCCTTATTCCGCCGCTATGAAACCTTTATTGAAGAATTCGTTCATAAAAATAAGCACATCTCCCCTTAACACCTCCTATAATTTCTGATAGAAAGCTATTTGAAAACCATTGGGGCCCGGAGCTTTATCACCACCCAAGTCTGTCACTGCTTTCTTAACTTCTTCCTCTAGGAAATGACTCTCCAAAGAATCTGTTGCCTTAGACGAAAGACCATCAAAACATAAATCATCTAATGGGGGCCGATGCCAAGAGCCTTTGGACACAAGATCCTTATAGAACTTCACAATTGCACCACAAAATTTTTTCCCTTCCCTGTTGACCTTACCCCATCTTCCTAAAGAACTTTGATCTTATTAGAGCGACCTCTAACACTAGCAATCGCATGAAAGAACTTTGTATTCTTATCGCCTTCCTTAAGCTACAAAGCCCTCGATCTTTGACGTCATTTAATTCTTCCTCCCAAAGTTTGGCACTGTATTTAGCAAAATAGACCTCCCACCAAGCTCTCTCCTCCTCCGTCAATTGCATCGATTCTTTTTTATATCCAACCTCTACAATTCTTGAAGCCACAAAGACGTTTCCACCTCCCGACCCTGCAACGTCTCTTTTTTTTTCCCATTCACCCCCAAATAGTAATAATAATAAATAAATAAATAAAGAACCCTTTCATAATTGGTGTTTTACCAAATTTTGTGGGGTTTTTGAAAAGAGAGGAACAATATAATCTCCAAAGGGAAATCATCTTCTGCTAACTACATAAAGAGAATAATATCTCCCATGGCGATTCATTGGTAATTAGCTCATGGTGTGTCATAAAGGTCGTTATGCAGTCGTAAAGGCCATTACGTAAAGGTAACGGTGGCGTAACGGCCGTTTTGGAAAAAATGACCTATAACCACCGTTAATAGCCCGTTACAGCTCCTATAAAGGATGTGACAACCCCGTAATGGTTTGTTACAGGGCAAATACAGGTTTTTGAGATTTTTTTTTTTCCAACATTATGGTCAGATATAGGTTTTTTGGGTTTTTCTTTTAATTTTTTTTTTTTTTTTTTAAGAAGAAGAAGAAGAAGAAGAAGACCATAAAGGCCGTTATGGGGGCTATAACAGCCATTGCGACCCGTATCATAAAGGTAATAGTGGTGGCCGTTCTGGCCACCGTTAGAGGTGTACACGAGTTGAACCGAGTCGAGCTTGGCACAGCTTGACTCGGCTCGGCCACTAGCTGATCCTAGCTCAAACTCGACTCGGCTCGGCTCGGTCCTCGAGCCTGATTGGCCATCTCGGCTCGGTTCGGTCAGCAGCTCGGGCCAGTTTGAGCCGAGTTCGAGCCAAGATTGAGCATGTGCGGCATTTTCACAAACACATGTTGTTACTATATGTAAAACAGCAACAGCTGTTTACAGGTATTTCATCAAACGCCTTGTAGGCAACATAAAAATCAAGAAGAAAAAAAAAGGGTATTTGTTTCATATGCATACCTTCCTTGCCACCAGCTGACACTTCGTTAAGTCATTTCATCAAACACTTGGTGAGCAATATCAAAGTAACCGAGTCACCAAACTGGTTCGATTCGAGTCGAGTTCGAGTTGGGGTTCGATCCGAGTAGAGTCGAGCTTGGGAAAGCTCGAACTCGGTTCGAAATTTTTTTGAGCTCAAAAAATCAGCTCGACTCGACTCGAACTCAGTTTCGAACCGAATCGAATCAGGCTTTTTCGAGTCGAATCGAGCGAGCTAACCGAGCTAACTCAGTTTGTGTACAGCCCTGGCCACCGTTACCAGTACGGAATACCTTGTCATTAGCCTGCCTAGAATTTAGAGGGCTGACCATGAAAGATATCTTGGGGAATTGGGATATACTGTACTTGTCTCCATGGGGGCCATGGGGAGTTGCTTTTTGGTCTTTATTTATTTTTATTTTTATTTTACGATTCTCGACCTTAGTAGTTTTGTTGAGTCCTTGTCCTCTTATTGAGGCAGAGTGATGATGAGAGGGTCATTAGACTTGGTAGCAAGATGTTCCAAAACGATAACAATGGCCGTAACAGCCACCACCGTTACCATTATAACACGGGCCGTTACAGCCCCCGTATCGGCCGTTACGGTCTTTTTTTATTTTTTGAAAAATGTTGTTACTGGACCGTTACGGCCCGTTTTGCTGTAACAGCCGTTACAGCCGTTTCGACCCTGTAACGCATAATGGTTATGACCGTTACCATTATGTAACGGCCATTACGTAACCAATTTTGAATACCTTGCTTGGTAGTCTTTGTTTTTCTTGGCTTTCTTGTTTATATAAAATTAGTCACCTTCCAAAAAATGTTCATTTTATTTGGTAACAGAATTTTTTTTTTTTTTTTTTTTTTTCAGGATGAGGTAACAGAATTTTATTAAGCACAATGTTATTAACATAAAGGTGATTCATGACCAAAGAGAAGCGACTTGTATCACCTCTTAGCCCTTCATTAACAGTTCATTTTCACTACTTAGCCATCTAGCTGTATATTCTTGGAAATATGTCAAACTATCACCCTTCTTGACTAGGGGGAATGTTGCTTTCATTAGAGTCATTTAAGAAATGAAGGGGCTCAAAACCTTCCAATCAAAGCCCATGGCCCATGTGACTATCAGAAATAGTAGTCTAGGTGTTAAACCCTGAATACTAACCATGCTGCAGCATTTTGATCACAATATTGATGCTTTCGGGCCTGTTTGATGAGCGGGAAAAGAAAAGAAAAGAAAAGGCAATAATTATCCAATGATAATTTCCCTAAGCACAATTGAAACATGGATTCTCAAGGATTCTACTTTTAAGGGTCTTGTTTGAATAGCAACTGGAAATCTCATATCTGTGAGATAATTAATGATCACCTTGTATCTTGCGCTATAAAATTTGACTATTGAAGAGGGTGACAATTGCTATGTCTAATCCATTATTTTCTTTGCTAACCAAACACAGTAAAATGCCCCATCAATGGAAAAGTGCTTAATTTTCCTTTCTTTTCCCACTTATCAAACAGGCCCTTGAGTCAAAATCATAACTACATGGGGTATCATGGTGGTCAATAACCTGTTTCCCCATGAAGGCATGCTACTTGCAGTGCCTTGTCAAGAGGTCCCATTTTGATTCATTCAGGTATATAATTACTATGTATTGCTGCAGAACATGTCAACAGTTAGGCATGGATGATGGCGTATGGATGGAACTACCAAACATCCATCTGCTTGCGTAAACCTAGAATCCAAACCTTAAATATGCTAAACGGATAGAAAAAATATGTATTGGGTGGTGGTCATGAATTAGAATCAGGGACCACAAAAGAATATGTATAGCACCAAAGTAAACACTATCAGTCCAGAAAAAATACAACTAGCACCTTTAGATTTGTTTTCCCCTTTAGGGAAGTCCTTTAGCACCAAAAGATGAGCATGTAATTGTTTGTCAGTTATACCATAATATGCTTGGTTTTACCTGCTTACCACATAAAAGCAGTCCCAAGCTCTCCAAATAGCACCATTTTTATTTTTTTTTTGGAAGGACCATTCAGGAAGAAGAAGAAGAAGAAGAAGAAGAAGAAGAAAAAGAAGAACCCTCCAAATAGCAGCTTTGGAATCATGAGGTTTTCTGTTGTCTCTGAAAAAAAAAAAACCCAATAACTGAATGAAATATAGGAACTTCAAGGTGCTTATCTTTTCCACTTCTTTCCTTATCTGCTACAAAACTTTCCCTACGAGAGGGGAATAAAACAAGGCTCCCAGATTCTCATTGCCACCTTAAGTTCAGCTCCAACCTGTCGCTTTTTCTAGGATTGGAATCACTCAACGACCAATCATTTCCATCCTTGCAGTTGCTACATTAATTGTAGCCCACGTTCCATGGATATCTTTTCTAACAATATAAAGCTAATTCATGGCTGAAGAACAACTATGAAGCTAATACTAAAGGCTACGAGAAAACAAGAAGGCTAGTGTATAAGCAGATCTAACCTCTAATGCATTCCTTATTTGAGTGGGATCAGGCAAAAAACGAAATGCAATTCCTTCCACTTTCAGCATATAGACCTATAAGAAAGAAAATGGAAGAAGTGATTAGAAAGCATAATTAAGTAGGTGAACATTTGATGCGGCAGTTGTGTGGGAGCATGGGCCCCACCTAACTGATGGATCTCTCTCTCTCTCTCTCTGTACAACCAGATATGCAATTATACACTTGCATATGCATACAAGCCTCCCTAGGTCGCACGGGATCGCTTATGTCATTTGACAACATTGACTGTAGGGCACTGAGGAGACATCATCCTAGAATTGAAATGTTGGTCATCATAAAGCAAGTTTCTTAGGAGTTGGGATCCTGAAGGGCATCAACACCTGGACACTAGCCGTGTGGCAACTAAGGATAGCATGTGCATCTTCTCTCATGTCTGTTAGAGATTTTCTCTTGTTGGACTTTTTTATTGAGAGATTTTCTCTCCTGGTTCTTATCTCGTAAGAAGCCAACCCCAATCAGTTGGGATGAGACTTAGATGATGATAATTCTTATCTCTTAAAAATCTTATTGGTAGTGTATAGTTAGTAACCTTTTTTCCTTTTTTGAAATGTCTACAATTAGCAAACCTAGTTGGTTTTTGTTTTAGGAGTCAATTAGTAGTTGTTTGTCATAGGGAGATTCCCCTTTTTGAAATGGCCATTGGTTTCGGAATGAGAGTTCTTCGGTGGAAGAGGTCACATTACATGACTATTTTCTAATAATTAAAACATGAAGTTCAAAACTCCTCTTTTTAATAATTAAAATATTCTTTTCAGACACTAACAAACTTTTATTTACAACATCCACTAACTTCATATTACTATGGACTTCCTAAACTACGTGTTAAAGCAGATGGGTTGTGGAATCAGATTGATGAAGTGGATTTATGAGTGTGTTAATTTCAGCTCATTTCTCTATAATAATTCATTGGATGCCCGAAGGTTTTATTCCAAAACTCTCAAGATCTTCGCTATGAATATCCTCTTATCTCCACTCTTATTTGTTGTCGTTGTGCAGTCTTTCAGTAGATTGCTGACAAAGGAAAGAGAGGATGGGTTTGGCTCGTGACTTCAATGCAGAGAATGCTGACTTTCAGACTTTGCACCTTCACTTCATGGACCCTATGACCTATTCCTTGATAATAAAAGTCGCCATCATCATCTAATCCTTATCCCAACAACTTGGAGTCGGTTACACGAACGTTGTTCTGCCATTCCCATGATCAAATATAAGTGAAGTTGATAACCTGAGGAAAGCGTTGGGATGTTTCCAAGTAGCCTCTCATCTAAAGATTAATATCCACAAAAGCAAATTTTTGGGAATTTGCAGATTATGTGAACCTCTTCACCTGTAAATTTAGGTGTAAAGCAGGGAAACTCCCTACCACATATCTTGGTTTGCTGCAGTGCATTGGTAAACCGCAGAAGAGCCTCTGGGATGTTGTATTGGAAAGGTTGGAAAGAAAGCTCATGGGATGGAAGAGAAGATACTTTAGGAGGATGTATTACTCTCGTGAAATCAACCCTTGCAAGTATGCCCACTTCACGTCTAATGGCCCGCCCGCAAGTGTCATCCATGAATTGGAGAGTATTCAAAAAGAGTTCCTACAGCAATGTACGGGGGAAAACACAAGTCCCGCTAGTAAAGTTGGAGGAAATGTGAAAAGCGATGGATAAAGGTAGGGTAAGGATAATTGGCAGGTGGCTTTGGGGATTTAGAATAGAAGAAGATAGCTTATGAGAGCAGGTGGCACTGTTTTGAGCATCCACTAGGTTACTGCCTATCAACCGCTACATAATGGTACCAGTCAGGTGAACTGGTCCATTAAGAAGAAGAAAAAAAAAAAAAGGGGCATCGGCAGATACACCCCAACCTGCACCAATACAAGGCGTTACAGCCGATAGGCCCCATTTTGCAATTTTTGTTTTTAAATTCTCGTGTTTCCACTTCTTTCTTCATTTCAACCATGGAGGAAGGTTAGAAACTAATTCTAGACAAGATTGAGGTCCATTTTGAGAATCAAAACATACGATTTGAGTGACATTCAATGACTTGAAGCAGAATGGACCATTTTTGGGAAATATTGAAGAAGGGTAAACCAACACATTTTTTTTCATTTTTCATCTTCTTTTTGTTGTATTCATATGTTAATCCACCAAATCAATCTTGATTTATGTTCAACTAGGACTGACTTGTTATCTTTTTATAGGTAAACTAGACACACACACACACACACACAATCCGATATGGTCCATATTGTATTGTTATAGACCCAGTTGATACAGCAACCAATACCATATTCAAATCCTCAGTAGGAAATCTGTGGTGAATATGGTTTTAGGCTTGGAGGATGGTTCACAAAGGGTTACTCTCAATATAGAGTTTCAGGATTATGGGAAGCTGTTTTCAAGATTCAAGAGGAGGATCAGCTTCGCTTTTAGGAAGATCCCTAGGGTGAAAACAAAGCCTTGTGCCAAAATTTTCCTCTTCTTTACCAGGTGAAAGAATTTATGGTATCTCAATGTTACCAATTTTTTGGTTGATCAGAATGTGTGGTCCTCAGTCTTCAACGAGATATCAATGAAGAGGAGTCAAATGATCGGCTGGTTCTTATAGAGTGGCTGGCCCAGACCACCCTGATTCCAGGGGAAAGGATAAATGGCAGCAGACTCTTGAGAGTAATTGGATGTTCTTGATTAGTTCATTTTATGGGTTCTTGGAGGGAGGATCCAATACGATAACCATTGCTCCCTTGACGCACAAGTGATTACGCCCTCCTAGAGTCATCAATATCAGTTGGCGTGCAAGCACAAGGTTCTAACTAGAGATCATCTGAGATGGAGGAATGCGGTCATTACCGATGGCTGTTATCTTTGTCCCCTTGTAAGCAATCAATGCACCATATGTTTATACAGTGCAATTTCTGAGCAAAATTATAGTGGAGAATTCTGAATCTATTGGGTCCTTACTCATGCATTCGTGGTAGACTCACAAGAGTTTCAGCACGAGTGAGTGCATGGGGGATGGGGGGGGGGGGGGGGGGGGGGGGGTGAGGTGTGCATGCGTGAGTTTTAAAAATAAATAAATAAAATAAAATAAAATCTGAATCTATTAGGAGAAAGTTGGCAGATTGGTAGATGCCTAGCTCTATCTAGGAGTTGTTCTTGGTGTGTCAAGGACTCCGGCAGGGAAGAGTTTGATATGGCAACTCGCTTTGCTCTCAAACCCTTTGGTCAATCCAGAAGGGACAAAATAACAGGGGTTTTTGTAACTTGGGAGAGTCAAGAGAGGAGTGTTCTAGTCGATTAGAAGCTGAGTAATAAGTTGGGCGTCGAGAATAATTGGAACATTGATATTTTAGTGGTCTAGAGGGGCTTATGGAACGTTTTTTAGATAATCCATCATCATTTGAGGTCTGTCTTTCTGATTTATTTTATTCCCTTTCGAAAAAAAAATAAATTGTAATGTGGTAATCTTCTACTCATACTCTTTTTTATTTGTAATGAATCATATGAATAACTGTTTCATAAGGCCTATTTGGTAGATGCTTAACATGAGTTCATCTAATTTATTTAACAATGATTATGTATCAGAGATCTTCATCTGTAGTACATAACTACTGTTAACATGAACTCATTATGTATCAGAGATCAAGATCTCTAATACCTTATTATTGTTAATTAAAATGAGATGAACTCATTTTTAGGCGTCCACCAAACGAGGCCTAAGAAAATAGACAATCCACATAATTAGGTGGAGTCGTTAATCGAGTGACAGGTCTGAAAATATTTTCCGGTTGTAGTCAAGAATGTAGAAAGTGTTGTGGACGGAGAAGTGTCCTTGCAATGGGTTTGACCATCTCCTGTCATTGCTCTCTCTAGTTTTTTTTTCCCTGTTAGTCTTTTATTTCTTTTTAATTAAATTTGAGTTATCCATTAAAAAGATAGAGACACTCCGGTATGAGAAAAGCTTGCAGCATTCACTATCCAATGCTTGTGCCATATAGGAAAAACCTCTGCTTATCTTTTATTCTTGTATTTTAGCAATACTTATGTAGATCTAATGCATTTCTAGTAAGTAGATGCTCTTTTTTTCTTTTTCTTTTTTATCTCTTTTTTGAACATTGATAATTTTATTGATTAGAGACCAAAATTATAGCTCAAGCCAGCTATTTGGAAACTGAGCTATAAACTTTGATGCTATCGCCCGCTCCATTACATGTGACTTAGCCATACTATGCACCCATTCCTTGGCCTTGACGATTCCTGAAACATCACTCGTTCCTTTCCATCCATGGGAACCATATCCCTGCTAATAAGCTTAACCACCAAACTTTCTTCCTGACTTCCCCTTTTCCCCCACCATGCCACATCAAAAGCAAGGGACTAGAAGAACTCGGGATCGCCCATGCTACATCGAACAAGTTGAAAAAGCTATACCATTCCTCGCCTTGGTAGCATAGTAAAAATACATTTGGAAGAACCACCTTTCTCTCACAGAGATTATCCACTGTTAACACCTTCTTCCTCGCCTCAGTAGATGCATTTTTATATACCTTATGCCTTTATGCAATAACATATATTTCAAAGTATGTACATGTTAGCATGCTGGGTTTTCCAGGGTTCCCATGTTTGACAGCTTATGTCCATGTCCAAGTAACATTGAAATAGATTGTTAATCTCCCCATTTTCGATCCACAACTAACAAAATCAGTTGGACAGGTAAAGTTGCATATGCATGCATCATTGAAAAGAATTTCAGCAGTCAATTCAATAAAGTGGCAATGACCAAATAGTGGCTGCTTCCGATAGCATCCATACTTCGGACTTGCTCAAATTCCAATTAGATTAGTTTCCAGCTAAGACCGCAACTAGTGTAGTCCCTCTTCACAACGAATTATGGAAATTGGTCATTTTCTCTTCACTGAACTGACATTAGCAATTCAGTTCAGTTGTGCATCCAAACACAAACACGAATTTCACCCATATTAAGCAAAGTGAAAAAGTCTCTATCTATATATCAAACTCTAACACAGCAAAAAGAGAACACAGCAAAGAGAAAGAGAGAGAGGAAATTCTACCTGATCGAGGGTAATAGGTACAACTCTAGCTCCACGCCCTAAAACCGGCTGTCGCAACTGAACCTGAAAAAATACCAATAATTAAAAAATAATAAATTTTGAAAAGAAAAAAAAAAGGATTCGGACGGCGGAAATCGGAACCTGTGCAAGAAGGGCCTCGGCATCTTCATGACGGAAGCAGAGCAGGCCGAGCGATTTAGCGCCGTTGGGATCGGAGATGAGGACGAACTCGTTGTTGGAATTGCTGACGGTGTAGACGGGCGTCCCGGCCATCGTCTTGGCGACGTACTCGGTGCTCAGCGCGATGTCGAAAACGTGCTTGGGCTGCCACGTGTCCTGAAGAACTGAGGCGAAGGGAGCGGAGCCCGCGGGGTGGAGCTTGGGCCGAAACGTTGCGGCGTTCGCGGCGAATCGCTTGGCGCAGTCGAGTCGGGTGGAGATTTCAGAGCCAAGACGGGAGCAATGTTGGTGGAGAAAGGAGGAGAGGAAGGAGAGAGGGTGAGGCTTTGAGGAGGGTTTTTGGGATTCCATGGCAGAGAGAGGGAGAGAAGAATGAGAAGAAGTGTTCGATTCCGGCATCTTTCTCGCTCTCCCAACTGAGATGTTTCTAAAATCTGTAAATGAAAAAGAGGTGAGGTTTTCTTCGCTGCCGTCAGCTGTACACGAACCGAGTTAGCTCGGTTAACTCGCTCGACCCGATTCGAAAAAGATTTACTCGACTCGAGTCGACTCTGCTCGAAACCGGATTCGAACCGAGTCGAGCTGTTTTTTAAGTTCGGGAAAAAGAGTCGAGCCGAGTCCATTCTAAACCAAACTCAACTCGACTCGACTCAACACGGTCTGAATCGATTCAACTTAGCCAGGATTTACTTAGTCCCCATTTGTTAAATCTGAAGTCTAAGGACCAAATCTGAAATTTGAAGCCTGAATTTGAAATCTGAAGTAAAAAATACTTGTTTAATAATTATGACTTAAGTCTGAAAATTAAGTACTAAATGTGAAACAAACTATTTGTAAACCAATATCTTAAATGTCCGAAATATGTTAATTTGACATATTTGCCCCTATTTCTCATTTGGAAATGTTTTACTTTATAAAGAAATTATTTTTTTATTAAATCAAAATAAGACCATTATATTTAATTCAAATAAACTAAAATACTTAGAAAACTAAAATATCATCTTAATAAGGCCCTCAATTTCTCTTAGCGGAGAATTTGTCACTACTTATTATATAGGGTTGAACACCAATGGCAATCAAACCTTCAAATAAGGCCCACCTTATATTTATATGCTATCCAAACAGTTTATAAGGTCATTCTCAGTGAAAACACTTAAAATATTTATATGTTATCCAAACCCTTTATAAGGTCATTCATAATTGGATGAAGTGGAAACACCTAAAATATAGCTTGATACAAAACTTTCGTGGCTTATTTAAGTTCATTTTCTATCCGATATGTTCATAAGGTCATAATAACTGTACGAGGAGGAAAAAATAAAAATAAAATCATATTGATCCAAAACTTCTGTGACCCCAAAAAGGGTTTCAATGGTAAACGTTCAATCCCTCGCTGCTTTTTGCAGTGTGGTCCACTTGATAGTTTAATGTCTTATTTTTCGTCTCAGACTTTAATACGAGCTCCCCAAATGAATGGATGGTTTAAATATAAGACATACCTCATAATGAGATCCACAGAACTTGCTGACGTCAATACATCATTGGTATAGCTGGTGTGAGGTACACCAACCAATCCGCATCCTACTAGCTACTAACAAGTTGAATGGCGAGATTACCTACCCAGTGACGCCATCAAGTTCCATGGCCCACTATGATGTATGTGTGCCCACTATGATGTATGTATTTTATCTACACACTACCCATATCTATTTGAATATTTAATTTTAAAGCAGGAGTTAAAGAACGAGGCAGAACCAAATATGTGGTTGACCCCACCAAAAAAATAGTAGAGAGATTGATGCCTACCGTTCAAAACCTTCCTAAGGCTCGCTGTGATTTTTATTTGAAATCCAACCAGTTCACAAGTTAACATAGATATGAAAGAAGAGAAAAAAACAAATATCAGCTTGATCAAAAACTTTTGCAGCATATTTAAGTTTTTAATGGTGGGTGTCACTCTCGCCACTGTTTTCTATGGTAAGGTGCACCAGAGCTTTGAATTTGACTCATTCTTTAGATCTTTACCTAAAATTATATTTCTAAATGGATGGACAGCATAGATACAAAACATACATCATGAAGGGGGCCACATAACTTGGTGAC
Source organism: Magnolia officinalis (assembly GCA_021015155.1). Taxonomy (NCBI): domain Eukaryota; kingdom Viridiplantae; phylum Streptophyta; class Magnoliopsida; order Magnoliales; family Magnoliaceae; genus Magnolia; species Magnolia officinalis. The sequence continues at coordinate 13,575,168 of JAJHSJ010000004.1, read as the reverse complement.
GTAACGTCAGTAGTGAGTCTCCCTACTCAACCTATCACTATCCAATCCGCTTCCGTGGAATAGGATTGGCTACTCCTTGGCTGATGGTTGGTGCTATGTGGGCCCTACCATGATGTATGTGTTTCATCCATGCCGTCCATCTATGTTTGTAGATCATTTTATGGCACGAGACCAAAAATGAGATATGTCCCAATCTCAAGTGGACCACATTACAGGAAATAGTGTTGAATCACATCTACCATTAAAAGCTTTTTGGGGGCCATAAAAGTTTTGGATCAAGCTGATCTTTGTTTTTTCCATTCATCTAGGTCTATATGACCTAATCAACAGATTGGATGTCAAATAAATAGTAAATTGGGCCTTAGGCGAATTTTAATGGTGGATATCCAATCACTATTGTTGAATGGAATGGATGAAACACATAAATCATGGTGGGCTCAAAGAAGTGCCCCATGTCAAAAGTTGGGATGTGTATAATGAAGGGAGAAAATCTCTCTTGCAAAGAATAATTTTGAATTAAAAAAATAATAATCACACAGCGTGGAACGCTTTCCTTCTTATGCTTAACAAACACCACTGACCATGAAAGTTTTTCCAAAATCCGCATTAAGTGTAAAAATTTAGTATTAACAAACACGTACTTAGTATGAATATTTTGTATATATATATTTATATATTTGATTGAGCCATGTGATTTTTTGGCTTACTGAATGGTAGCTAGCGTTTTTTATGTTTTTTTTTTTCTAACATTTTTAACCATCCATTTTCTATGCTGTTTCATCTCAGCCAAGGGGGCGTTCGGAGCATGGGATTAGATGGGATAGAATTGCATTTGTTTCCGTGCAATTCCATCCCACATTTGGAGGCCAAGGGAAAGGTTGGGATTAAGTGGGATGGAATTGCATTTGGTTCCATGTAGGATTTCCGTGGATTTTGAAATCCACTACACATGTGGGCCACACATTAATGCATGTGTTTATCCATGCTGTTCATCCATATACACTATTTATGCATGACATTCTATGTGTGTGTACAAGTGAACGACATTCGTTGTGAATTTGGCCCTATGATTACAATTCCATGGTCCACCAAACATAAATTTGCTTAATCCAGGGTTCTTCGATGCAAAAATTTTATTCTAAACATGAGATTGGATGGCTACAATACCATGTATTTCTATACATGCAATCATTGTGCAATAATGATGTTAATCTCATTTAATACAATTCAATACCATTCAATTCCATGGACCAAACATACCGTAAAGGAGCCTATCATAGGCTATCCCTTGGTGGACATGGCTTACCGTATCAGTTGTCCCGATTATTATGCAGGCGCGCCTAATGTGCATTTGTTATGGTAATGACTATGAAAATCCTTGTTGCTAGGGCTCTAGCCAGCCAGCCAGCCTTCCTGATTGAGCTGAGGTTTATCAAAGCCTGGACCACAATGTTAACCTTAGGCCCATTACTGGCAAAAAATAGATAGGGCCAGTCTGGCCCAAAGATGATTATGCGCTGCCTGAGCTTGAGTCCACCCACCTGAACTTTTGGTTACATGGCTCCCAGGGTGGTTGTATGAAATTGGTATTCCCTCAACTCTTCCTAATTAGGGGTGTCCATTGGCCTGGTTGGTCTTGTTTACACATCTCAGGGGCTGTAGGGAATAACTACCTCTCAACTATTCTTAATTAGGGGTGTTGGTGGGCTGAGCGGCCTCTAAACTTGGCTCGACGGTTATAGTTATGCCCAGGCTTAAAATCTAGGTCCTGTGTTCGGGCAGGGATCGGCTAGGCCAATGATGAACCACCTAGCCTAGCCCATTGGCCCTATCCAATCATCAAGTGGGTCACCGGTGTATAGAGGAATAAATTATTTGAACACTTTTGATTGTAAGTAATCCCATTCTATTCTATGTACATGCATGGTTTAAAAACACTTCTAAATTCTAGTCATGTTTCTACTATCAAAACTCATTTATATGATATATGAGGCCAGGGCTAGGTCTATGCCATTTTAGCTGGATTTGTTGGGCCCATTGTGACGCAGGGGAGGACGTGAGGTCGAACACCGTCTTCCTCAAGAGGATAAATATTCCGAATCCACGGAACTTCTCTGGACTCCTCACAGAGACTTCTCGAATCCACGAGAAAAGATAGCAGAAAATATAATAAATTCTAAATAAATTCGAAATAGATTAATGAATCCATAAAAACGAGTTCACAACCCTTTAATAAGGGTACTAAGCAATGGGAAAGAAATTAGAATCAAACTACCACTAGAACTCCTAGAATTCGCGACTTACTATAAATAGTAAACTTACTATTTTAGACGGTCGTGATGTCTACTAGTGCGCAAGGTTTTCGGCCAAAAATAGTAAGTGTCCTATTTGGCTTCGCCAACCTGTTCTCCCTTATTCTAAGCTCTTTTCATGTTGGGCGCAACTCCTAAAGCCCGATAGGAAGAGTTATAAGCAAACTAAAACTTACTATTTATAGTAAAACGAATTGAAACAGGGAACCGACCGTGAAATCAGGGGTTTCTCGCAATTCCGAGCGTCGCAACCCGGCATAGCGGGGTTGGTTGGCTAAAGTAGCTCGTTCTACCCCAAAATCATATATTTTTCGTCTGCTAACTCATCCCGGATTGCGAGATACGCCTGATTTAAGGTCTGATGGTCCAGATCACTTCTGTCGCCGACTGGGCCTTTTCTGATCCATCTTTGCCATGTAATTGTCCGCGACCCGCTCTACATCACATTGCTACCCCTATTCTTAATTAAAGCACAAAGACTCAATGTCTTTAGAAAATAAACTTTGGAATGCATGACGACATTGTTGGAGGACCGCATAAGCAAGTTCCGAATTCGAAATAAATAAGCGAAAGATAAACACAACAAAGCATGCACAAAAACACAAGATTTTTACATGGAAAACCCTTGCGAAAAAAAATAAATCACGATACAAAGTAACAACAATTCCACTATGAAAACGAATTAAAATATATGCTCACTTTTTCTTCCTTACAAACTCTAGAATCAACTTATCCACTATGAAAACAAATTAAATAGATGCTCCCTTCTTGTTCTACCATAATTCTACAATTACACCCATATATATAGTGTTACGATCAGAATAGGAAGCTAATTGGGTAATTACGCAAAACTACGCGCACCGTTGATCTATACATCGATCAATCGACACCAATCGAGCAACCCATGTTCGATCAATCGAACATTACCAAAAGTGCCCAGATAGTTAACTGATTTATTTGGAGTTTCCTCGATTAATCAACCTGACTAACAAATCGATCAAACTTATCATAATTTATTTAATCCGGAGTTCACTCGATTGATCGACTAGTTGCTCAATCAATCGAAATCTCATGTTTATAACAGATTAAAGACATTTAAACAACAATCTCTACCAAGACTTCAATAATTATGAATCACAACTCTAAGCTCCATTTCTAATTGCCCCCAACATAGCTTCCTCATCACCGTCACCTTTCGCGCACACTCTGTCTTTGTCAAACATTTGTCAGACCTAAAGAAGTTAAACATAATTTGAACTCTTTGTGAGAATCACCTTTGTAAGTATATTCGTCGGATTCACGCTCGTGTGGATATTCTCGAAAGTAACATCACCTTCCTCAAGTACCCTATTGGATAAAATAACTATGAACATCAATATGTTTAGTTCTAGAATGATAAATCAAATTCTTTATCAAATTGATTGTGCTTTTACTGTTATAATTAACCGACACAACCTCCTACTAAAGGCATAACTCATTCATCATTCCACACAATCGAACACCTTTCTTGAAAGCCTCTATCACCGCCATATACTGAGCTTCGATTGTGGAAAGAGCAACCACAGACCGAAGCTTGCATATCCAAATGATCGCTCCACTCGCTAGTACAAATGAGTAATTAAAAGTAGATCTTTTTTTGTCAATATTCCTTGCGCAATCAGCATCCATGTAGTATACCAATTTTTTCTCTGGTTTTTCAAATGTCAAGACGTAGTCTGTTGTACCTCATAAATAACGAAGTAGCCATTTCACTGCATCCCCAATGTTGTTTGTAGGGGTTTGACATATATCTGCTCACAACACTGATTGCATGTGAATATCTAGTCTCATAGTGTAATGCCCTGTAAATCGGGAGTCGTGTATATACTCGACTCCTAAGTTCCCGGGTGTCACTTATAGTTGATTTTTGTTAATTTGCGTTTAATCGAGTTTAAATGCGCAGCATGAAATTTCTTGGAACATGAAGCACAATCACAACAAGTCTACTTAATTGAAAGAGATCAGATATATACCAGTCCAAAAGAATATAAATGGGTCCCACAAGGCGTTGCCCAACAAAATCACAAAAATAATATATTAAAAAAAATGTACTGAGTCCACTACTTAGCGATCCAAATCCCGTCAACTAAGCCGATGGAGAACCACACATCAGCGGGAAGTAAGACAGCTCGTTCTTCTCATCAAGACTCACGCCGCCAGGCTCCTCGTACTATGTGTCACCTGCATCTATGGGAGAGTCTAGTTGGTGTTTTAAAACACCGTCCCAGAATGGGAGTGAGTGATTAACTCAGTGGGTGCTATTAGTCTTAAGTTGTAACAGACATCAATTATATTATGAACTTAATGAAAGACAATTATTCATAGACACCTAACTAATCTTGTTAATGCATATGTATGATAGATGATATGATGCATGCCCTCGTCACAACACTCCGTCGAGCGACTCCATCTAACGATCGCGTATGACCAACACTCCCTCAGAGTGACCTCAACTGCCGAGTCGCCAACCTAACTAGAGCTATGCGATAATAATATTAGTTAAGTTCGTAGTTAATTCCATTCATCCAGCAGGTTAGGGAAACTGATACACCCCACGTATCAATGCCCTCAACTAGTTGCGATGCCAAGGCCCCTCAATGCGCGAGGTCAGGATACCGCGATCCTTGATCCCGTTGGGTTCCCCATCCCCGACTTCAAGCACATAGGGAGTGCTGAGAACTAGGATCGCTCGCGGTCACTACGGGGAGGTTAGTCACCCCAGCGTAGGCCGACAGCTCAGACACAGTATCCCATTCCACCATGCCCGGTTTACGAGATGGTGGACCAGCTTTAAGTGGTTATCGATGGGCTACAACAGTTGTAGGGTGTTCCAGGTTACATACATATGTGAACAATCAAGATTAACAAGTAAGGTTGGTCAGTAACAAGCTATACCGCACAAGTCCAGGCAAGCACGTGACAGGCGACATTGGGTACGAGCGACCCATGTAGTCTAACTACTGTCGCCCACTCGCACTCGCCCAAACCTATGGGTTTAGACCAGGGTAGTCCTACCAACGGGACCATACTCACTCTACTCATTTTCTTGACCAACCCAAGGGTTGATGATCCTCCATACCATGCTAAAAATCCACACTACTAACTAGCATGGGCGATATCATGCATTCGTGTTTTCCACATACAATTTAGATTTTTCCACAAGCAAGCTAACAACATAATGAAATAAGGTGCATGTGTGATGTGTGGGTTAATGAGGATGCTAAACATTTCCTATGTCTCATAGAATTAAATTGCACAATAGTCAATGGATCATACAAACTATAAGTCGACACCATATAGAAATTCAAACAAGACATAACATACAATCATCCATTGCACCAAATCATGTGAGAGGCAAGAACAACATCATATGAAGGAAATCAAACAAGACATACAATTTCATACAATTCCAAACAAACCAAGCAATTCCTAGGGTTTCTCTAGATTCTCCAAATGCACCAATCAAGCAATCAAAATCATTAGGCTCGTAATGAAATTGGTGCTAGGCCACCTAAGAATAATAGTCCGTACCTTAAGAGGAGATTTTCATTCTTTGAGATCTTAGAGTTTGGGGATTTGGGTAAAACCACCATTTCCTAAATTAAAAATAAGAAAGACAACATTAATACCTAGAAATCTATACTATGTTGCTCTATTGAAGGAAAAATATACCATTCTTACCTCCACTTCTTGGCATGGGTGGGTTTGGTGGAGGTTTTTTTGAAGAAGAGGTAGGGACTTACGAGATTGAACTCCCTTGGGCCCCACTTTAGCTATGACTCACTTCCTCTCCCTTCCTCACTCTTCCTTCATCTCTTCTTCCTTTCTTCTTTTTCTTTCTCTTCTCCCTTTTCTCCCTTTTCTCTCTTCTCTCTTTCCCTTCTAGGGCAAATTCGTATGGAGGGAGGGGTGCCCCAAATGAGGCCCTTTTATAATGCCATATTTGGCGTAAATGGCCTCAAGGGCTAGGTTTTTATTATACTGGACCTATGGGAGGGTCTTTCTAAGTTCTAGGGCCCACTATGAGGTGTACACATTGATTTACACCGTAGGATAGTTAACCCTAATGATGATCTACGTATGGATATGATCGGTCCGCCATTTGGATGCGCTGATCAACAGATATGATTAGAAGTCTGTTCAACGGTCACCTATAGTCGATCGGGGCCGCGGCTATATGGATATGAGTAGGGAAATATTCTTACTCCACGTGTGAAGTTTGGTCGCAAACCGACGGTCCGAAATCCTCAACTTTGCATAAGAATGGATAACCCAATTCACTTAAGTTCCAGCTCATTTCTTTAGGGTATTTACACTTCTCATGCGCTCGTCCTTCGGCTCAAGTTGAACGGTTTTGTACAGCACCCAGGTCTGACTCCCGCGATGGACGTCAAGCCTAGTAAAACGGACATTACTCTATAATTTTGAAACTAGTGGCCCGCCAATGAGCGGTCTAGAACTTGTTTGGAAAATCGGGGCATTTCTAGAATGAATTTGGTAGTGAGATTTCTCGTGGACAATGATTAGGTTTTGGATTAGTTATGTTCATAATGTGACCCATTTATAACTAGTGAAAGTGGAGATTTGATCATGATTACCCTAAACCATCGGTTTTAGGTTAAAAGAGTGACGGGGTTGATTTGGTCTATTAGTTAAGATCCGAGCCTTATCTGACTCGGCTTCGATTGGATCTTTTATTTAGTTATGCTTGTCTTGATTAGTTAGCGATGGGTTGGTTAGATTTGGGTCCTATGTGAGTAAATCATGGGGCTACACCTGATGTTCAAGTGATCGGACGAATTCGTTGGCTTCCTACGACTGATTAATCGGACTTGTGCGGTTCTTTACTGGTACTACCCCTGTATAAACTAACATTGAGTGTTAATGGGCATTAAGTGATATTATAAGTTAATTAAATAAATAAAAAATTTAAAGATTTTTTAAAAATCCAAAACAGTGAAAATCCAGGATGTTACACATAGAGACCATGACATACATCAAACTGTCAATCACGCTCAAATAGGACACACGAGACATAAAATATAATTTTTTTCATCTGTAATGGGATATTACTCTGAAGAAAGTAAAAAGTGAGTAGCATTGGGTATGTTAACTGGTTTAGCCTTATTTATTCTAAACTTCGTTAATACCTTCTTAAGGTATTCTGTCTGAGACAACTATAGCCTGCTTCTCTCCCTATCTCAGTGTATATCAATGTCGAGAATCTTCCTTACACCTCCAAATCTTTCATTTTAAATGTCCCTGATAACTAATTCTTTAATATATTGATTTCAGATATGCCATGACTGATAATTAGAGCTGGGTATCGGACTGAGTTGGATCGGATTGAGTCCAACTCGATTCGTTCTGAAATCTACATGGGTTGACCCGAACTCGATTTGATCCGAGACCGAGTCCAGGACATCTGACTCGAACCGATTCGATGCACGGTTGGCTTGACCCGAACCGAGTCCAACTCGATCAGGGAAACCGAGTCGAATCGGGTTGGGTACGGTTCGGATCGAGTTGGGTCTGTGGGTCAAACTATGAGGTATATGTTATATCCAAATCGTCCATCCATTTGTAGAGTTCGTCTTAAGGCTTAAGCCGAAAAATAAGACAGATCTAAAGATCAGTTGGACCACACTGCAAAAAATAGTGGGGGATTGAACGTTTACCATTGAAACCCTTTTGGAGATCATGGAAGTTTCGGATTAATATGAAATTTATTTTTCCTCTTCATCCATGTATTTTTAACCTTATTAATAGAATAGATGGAAAATAAATGTGATGGTGGGCCCTACAACTTTTTTAACGGTGAAAATCATTATCCTCGCTGCTATTTTCGGTGTGGTCCATTTGTGTAACGCCCTGAAAATCGGGGGTCGAGCATAAATTCAACTCCCGAGTTCCAAAACATCACTTATGTAACAAAATGAATGATGATTGAATGTTGACTATATTCGTGTATTGAACATGAGTGAGATTAAGCCAAAACAGCATATCATACTTCAGAGACAGTTAGATTTGCAAGCGGAAGACTGTGATAGATAGATAAAATATATAAACTATGATGAGTCTCCAGAGTGTGATAACATTACCAGGTTAAATAATTTCAAGTACAGTTCTAAAATATACAAAATGTGAGGAAATGTAATGTCTCCTATCCCAAGTACCATAGCCCCGTCAATACAATATCAGGTCTTCATTGACCCGCCAGGGAGATACAGATAGGAGAACTCCTCCTGTCATCATAGAAGTAGTCCGGCTCTGCTTCACAAGCATCGCCATCACCTAAAACTCAACAAATCTGGTTGGTGTGCACAACACCGTCCCGTAACGTGGGAGTGAGTGATCAACTCAGTGGGACAGTAAAGCATAGGTTAACATGTTATCAACTCAGTCAAGCAATAATGATAAAGCAGTACAATCAAACAATTCTAACTACTCTTATTAATGCAAGTATGAATGACATGATGTATGCCCTTGCCAAACCACCCTCATGCGACATCATCTTACTTTCGCGAATGCATAACTCTCTCAGTGCTCCACATCTACAAGGCACATGCGGTGCAATGATACGCGTGATTTCTGAGTTGTTATTAGTCCATTTCAAACAACAATATTGGGAAACTAAGGTACCTCCATTGTATCATTCCCAAACATGATCCATTCTAGGGTCGTCAGTCCTAGTTAATATCAGACGACGGTGTGTTTTCTAGGTCACTACAAAGGCCGTCAGGGCTGTTACGCACAAAGGTTGCACCGCTCCCCCATCACCTCTTTAACGATTCATCACTATACAGAAACAGGCCTAGTTCATACTCTATACACCGCGGCAAAACTCTAAGGCTCACCGCGATTCCAGAGTATGCTCGAGGTCACTACAAAGGGCTGCCAGGGCTGTTGCTCGCATTCATTGCACCGCTTCCCCATCACCTTATCAATGTAGGCCGACAGCACAAATATAGTGTCTCATACCACCATAATCGGCTCACGAGTTTGGTTGCTCACTGGTCACTACGGGGAGGCATGTGGCCCCAGCGTAGGCTGACAGCTCGACCACGGTGTCCCATACCACCATGTCCGGCTCATGAGTCTTAGCGGATCGAGGTATCATGGTTAAAAGGGATTCCACTGGTAAGTTTAGTACCCTAGGTTCAAGCAGTAGCAAGAGAGTAGCGTCCAAACATGGTGAACATACATAAGACAGATCAGGTTACTTGACGAGCTCGGCTAGCTCGAGCGCACAACAAGTTGAACGACATGAAGTGCATAAGCACTTCGCGTGGCTAACCACTATCGTCAACCGAAGTACGACTCGGGTTCGTCGAACACATCTCACGTGGCAAATGAATCACAGCCACGAATGCAATTCTGGTACCGATTGTCTGGACTATAATCATAGCCCCAAACACAATCAAGTGCAGATAGATAAAACAGTAGTAGATCAAGATTCAACTCATACAATCAAGGTCTGGTATTATCTGTTTAGGGCTGCCAAGGCTGTTGCACGCACTCGTTGCTCTACTCCCCCATCACCCATGACGGATCATACAACGTAAATATAAATTTAAACATATGCATTACATAGTTAAAATCATAAAGCAGTTGAACATGTTATGAATCACAACACGAGCAAGAGTTTGTACAAGTTCAATTCCTGATCACACAACTATCCAAGGAGATCATACAAATAGTTAAAAGAGGTTGAGAATCATATCTTAACACCCTTTTACATTACAATTTGCTAACTACTACTTGAGACAGTTTAAGAAACACTTAAACAAACATACATCAACATACATGACATATGTCGATCACATAGGCATTAGGCCAAATCCTTTCACTAGGGAGTTGCCCCAATCATAACACGCGTACACCCACGACGGATAGTCATAGCAAGCAGGAATCCAAGTTCCATATTCATTCAGTCATTTCCACAAACACTTAGAATACACTATTACAACATACATGGTGTATGTTAACAAAACATGTATTAGGGCTATCCTTTAGCCAAGCGAGTATTTTATCCATGTATAATATATTACTACAACAAATAATCATGATAAATATATCTCCAAAATTTATACGTATACAGTATTTTCTAGAATACGCAATTTCAACATACATGGTGTATATAAGTAAAACATGTATTTAGGCGAATCCTTTTGCCCCATAAGTATTTTATCCATATATCGTATATCCATATAACAAATAAATATGTCAAACATATTTCCAAAAAATATACGTATACCGTACTTTCTACAAATACCTAGAGTATGTAGAATTCCATATTTTTCATCTTTAATCGAAACGGAAAACAGACAGCACTTTGTACATGTGCAATTGCATGCAGATCATGAATCTATCATTATCTGACATTGAAAGCGTTGAAAACCATAACCTATATACCTAAAGTCCGCACCTTTTGTTGTAGAATCGCAATGGGATCGATAGGTTTGTTTAGCTTCCGTATACGACAACTAGGCAACCTAGAGAAGGAAATAGGTTAGTTATTTCATAACCTACAACTATCAAATCCCCCAAACAGGTTAGGGTTAGGATTTATTACCTAAAATTGACGCCGGAATCACCGGGAAAGCGACAAGAATGAGGTGGTTAAGCACCGATAGCAGCAGGGTAGAGCGGCGGGGAGATCTTCCCATAACTCCCACACTTTCTCCTTCTTTTCCCTCTCTCAAATCTCAAATTCGTATGGCTGCCATGAGAGAGGGTTTAAGGTCCTTATATAGCCAAAAACCTCACCAAAATAGACTCCTGTTCAAGGGGTACGTCTATTATAGGTATTTCGGCACTTTGCCAGCTCAAAACAGGGGTTCTGGTGGCCTTCATTGAGCCAAACGTTAGACTTAAGCTCACAACACATGGATCTACGTGGGATTACATTTTCGACTCGATCGGATTCCTAGATCACACGTGGCGGACCAGTTTCAGTTCGACGGTCAGTGGGCCACGATCCGAAATTTCAAGTACATGTAAATGTTCCTGAAATTTTTCCTGATCCGAGGGTATAATTTGGTCTGATTCTGACGGTCTGGTTGCTTAATACTGATGCGCAAGCGAATGGTGCCAGATCACTATTCCAGATATTTATTTTGTAAAGGAAAGAATGATTTTCACACTCCCTCGCTCCGGACTCAAGCGAATAGCCGTGGGACATCGGCTGGACCTGATTTCTGAGGTGGTTGTCAAGCCCAGTGAGGCGGTCCTAGATCCTTAAGTTCGTGTTAATCGGACTTCCGATGTGCGGTCTAGACCTGATACGGAGTTTCGAAATGCTCCCGAGGGCAGACGGGTAATGAGATTGATCCTAGATTTTAGAGTAACCTAGCGTCAATGATTCTACAAGTTTTGGGTCTTACAGATCGTATTTAAAGTGATTGGTGCTAATTTCACAGGCACCTTAGTTTAACACTAGCTAAATCTCACTTAATTTCTAAAGGTTTTAGTCCTGTGAGATTTCTGTCTGAGGTGGTACCTGGGCCTTTGTAGTTTGTATATAAAGTGATCCGAGTTATACTACTTAGCTAGTTTAAGTTAGTGTCTAGAATGAAAGTACTTAGAAAGATTGAAGAGCAAGGTGGTGAAGGATGGGATTTGTGAAAAAAATGGGTTCACAAGCGATTTTAGCCTTTGGGACTGAGTTTTGACAAGTTGATAAGGTGTTAGGATTGACCCATTGCCTAAGGACGTCTAATCCCAGGTTGGCAAAAATCCGGGATGTTACAATCTACCCCCCTTAAAACAAAATTTCGTCCCCGAAATTGGCTAAGGGTAATAAGGAAAGATTTAATTATTTCCTTTTGCCGAAGTTTTATTGATTTCGAGTTTCTACGCGTGGTAGGGTATATACCAGCAGGTTCATTTTAGTCTACCCCCCTTAAAATTTTAGTTTCACCCTCAAGGCTCAAGAGCTATGCCCTGATCCGTATGTCGGAACAAGGTGTAATTTATAACCTATCCTTGACATGAAATGGGAAATACATTGGTCTGCCTTTCATCGACGATGTGTACGATGGCGTTGATACCTATGGGGATCGAGAGGAGCTAAAAATGATGGGGAATGTGGTTGATGTCAGGGGTAGGTGTGAGTTTGAGGCAAGATGCCTAATTCTACCCAGGGGTTTTTGTCGCGGTCTAGACTTATCCTATTTAAGGATGTCTGGCTTAACAGGCAGGCTATCTTTCTACGTTCATAAGCATAATATGTATGCCGACGTGGCATGCGATTTGAGACCTAATTCCTAACTAATTGTTGCCCATTTGGGTAATTCCTTGGGGCCTAAAAGAAAATCTCTATTGGCTATATGTTTCTAACACTTCTCGAAGACGAAGTTATAAACTTTTAGTTGTAAGTGGTCGGGCCAACACGGAAGGAATGTTGTGTAGTGGGTCTGAGTCGGATACATGGACCTCCTGCCTAGCTAGAACAGAAAGTTGCCATATCATTTCTTAATCCTAGTCGATCCCGACCTTCTGCTTGATCAGAGCATAGGGTTCATTGGTCACTACCAGGATTGAGAATTCGATTCAAACCGCGAATACCTCGCTTATATGTAGTTTCTCTACTCCGTGTTCCCGATTGTACTAAGTCCTGGAGAAGAAAATTCTAAGGGATGTATTGATTGTACCTAACATTGAATCCAAGGGATATATAGGTTTTCTCTAATCGTGAATAGTTTCTACGTCAAACAAGCTCCCTAAGAGTTACTAAGGAAGCCTAAAGTATTAAGGGGATTCAACAACGGAACGAGGTCTCGCTCCAACCTATTCAAGCCAACTAACTACGTCTATCACTCAATTATCTTAGCATTGTTAGTTGTTTACATTTCTTAGCCTAATCAGCAGCCTAGGCTCAACTTATGAGCAGTGGTAATCTACTAGTTGTAATCTAAAGTCTATACTTATACATCAGATGATTTTATACCCTTTCTAAATAAAGAAATTGTTTTATCGCCTAGGGTCAAAGTTGTCTAATTGGAACTGGGTTGCCGGAACTCAAATTTAACTACGCACGAGCATTTCACACATGTTCATACTAGCTAAGAAGATCCTGGGATTTACATTATTAATTTGTTGGATTTCCTCTACGGTCAGGTCTGTCGAAATCTAGGAGCATTGCTCTAGGTCCAAAACTCCAAGGGTCTATTTGTCAAACAACCATTTACTCCAAAAGCTTAAGCTATCAAAGTGTGGTGGGTTAATGTGTATCAAGGGACTTTATCACTTCAACACTATTTGGCAAGTGGTCTTAAGTTGTATTGAATGAGACCGTATTACTAATCCTACCTCGGGATTGGGAGTGACATGGTTGGTAGGAGGGTGGGTGGGATAAAAATTAATTTTATAGGCTTTGGAAAATGAGCCATGTGTGGGAAAGTGTGAGATGGGATTTCCATATCCCACGATGAGGAATTTTTAAGTGTAATTTGAAAGAAAATTTCGGGATTTACGTTTAACTGGCTACACTCCAAATATGGTATTGGAAAACATGGGGTGCACCCAAACCCCATGAAATCGAGAAAATGGCCGTAACCAATTCGAATAGGGCCATGGAAAGTGAATGAAAAGTGAAGGGGAGAGAAAGTAAGGGTTGGAGGTTTGTTCCTCCATGAGTTTGAGCCTCAACAAAGATTGTAAAGGCCCCAACGGACAGGGATTGAAGGAGGAAAATGAGTAGATGGGATGGGTTGAGAGCTTACCCGAATTTGAGCTCCAAATGAGGCATGTAAGTGCTCAAATGAGAGAGAATGGAGAGGGTAGGGGGTAGGTTATGTTGTAAACGTTGGAGTGATGTATGGTTGGACAGGAAACAACGAAATGGGCGATTGGAGTGGAGGTTTGAGAGAGAAAAAATCGGAAATGGAGGTTTGGGCGTTTGGAAGGGGTGATGTGAGAGAGAGGGGAGCTCCAGCCCCTTAAATCCCAAACCCCAGCCAAAACCGCACGTGCCAGGGTGTAAAGGAGGTCGGGCCGACCAACCCCAGCCCCGGACCCACCTCAGATGGGCCACCGGACCGCGGTCGACCGCCGTGACCGCGGCTCCGCCGCGGTCCTCCTTGGCCAGCGCCGCGCCGCCGCAGTGGGGCCGTGTCCTCCATGGTCCCAAGGTGCCAAATGCACCCTGGTTCAACCGTGGGTCCCATCGGATTTAAGTGGGGAGGCCCCCGACTCCGTTTCGAGTCGTTTCGGGTCAAATCGGACGTAATTTGCAATCCAGAATGAGTTATCTGATGTAAAATATATGAATTTGGGGTAGAACAAGCTAATGAAGCCAACCAACCCCTCTACGCTAGGTTGCGCAGCCCGAAATTGCGAGAAAACCCTCCGATTGACTGTCATTTCCCCGTTTCAATTTCGTTTTGCTAAAAATGGTAGTTTCAGTTTAATTACTCTTCATCGGTCGAGCTTTAGGAGTTACGTCCATTGTGAAAAGGGCTTGGAATAATTAGGAGAACGGTTTGGTGAAGCCAAATAGGACACTTACTAGTTTTGGCCGAAAACCTTACGCACTAATAGACATCGCGACCTTCTAGTAAGTCGCGAATTCTAGGAGTTTTAGTTGTAGTTTGTTTCTGATTTCGTTCCCATTACTTGGTATCCCTATTTAAAGGGTTGTGAACTCATTTTTAAGCATTCATTAATCAATTTCGAATGTATTAGAATTTATTTATATTGTCTGCTTTCTTTCCTCATGGATTCGGGAAGTCTTTGTGAGGAGTCCAGAGAAGCTCCGAGGATTCGGAGTAGTTATCATCATCACTCTTATCCCGTATTCTACCAATTGTCAACGGTTGGGGTGAGGTGGATTGTAATCTAAAGCATCTATAGACGGTCTAGGAATGTTTTAAGGTCGACCCGTGCGACCATGGTTGAATACAGACTCGATTTCGGCATTCGTTTTTAGTGAACTAGCCGTTGGACGGAACAGGGATGCCTAAGACTGTTTCTACATTCCGTCGCTCCCTCCTAAGTCAGAGTGCGTCAGAGTGCGTCGTGTGACCATAACCCAGGTCCTGTTTAATCCAAATCATGCTCTGATACCATCTTGTAACGCCTTGAAAATCGGGGGTCGATCATAAATTCAACTCCCGAGTTCCAGAACATCACTTATGCAACAAAATGAATGATGATTGAATGTTGACTGTATTCGTGCATTGAACATGAGTGAGATTAAGCCAAAACAGCATATCATACTCCAGAGATAGTTAGATTTGCAAGCGGAAGACTGTGATAGATAGATAAAATATATAAACTATGATGAGTCTCCAGAGTGTGATAACATTACCAGGTTAAATAATTTCAAGTACAGTTTTAAAATATACAAAATGTGATGAAATGTAATGTCTCCTATCCCAAGTACCATAGCCCCGTCAATACAATATCAGGTCTTCATTGACCCGCCAGGGAGATACAGATAGGAGAACTCCTCCTATCATCATAGAAGTAGTCCGGCTCTGCTTCACAAGCATCGCCATCACCTGAAACTCAACAAATCTGGTTGGTGTGCACAACACCGTCCCGTAACGTGGGAGTGAGTGATCAACTCAGTGGGACAGTAAAGCATAGGTTAACATGTTATCAACTCAGTCAAGCAATAATGATAAAGCAGTACAATCAAACAATTCTAACTACTCTTATTAATGCAAGTATGAATGACATGATGTATGCCCTTGCCAAACCACCCTCATGCGACATCATCTTACGTTCGCGAATGCATAACTCCCTCAGTGCTCCACATCTACAAGGCACATGCGGTGCAATGATGCGCGTGATTTCCGAGTTGTTATTAGTCCATTTCAAACAGCAATCTTGGGAAACTAAGGTACATCCCTTGTATCATTCCCAAACATGATCCATTCTAGGGTCGTCAGTCCTAGTTAATATCAGACGACGGTGTGTTTTCTAGGTCACTACAAAGGCTGCCAGGGCTGTTACGCACAAAGGTTGCACCGCTCCTCCATCACCTCTTTAACGATTCATCACTATACAGAAACAGGCCTAGTTCATACTCTATACACTGCGTAAAAACTCTAAGGCTCACCGCGATTCCAGAGTATGCTCGAGGTCACTACAAAGGGCTGTCAGGGCTGTTGCTCGCATTCGTTGCACCGCTCCCCCATCACCTTATCAATGTAGGCCGACAACACGAATATAGTGTCCCATACCACCATAATCGGCTCACGAGTTTGGTTGCTCACTGGTCACTACGGGGAGGCATGTGGCCCCAGCGTAGGCCGACAGCTCGACCACGGTGTCCCATACCACCATGTCCGGCTCATGAGTCTTAGCGGATCGAGGTACCATGGTTAAAAGGGATTCCACTGGTAAGTTTGGTACCCTAGGTTCAAGCAGTAGCGTCCAAACATGGTGAACATACATAAGACAGATCAGGTTACTTGACGAGCTCGGCTAGCTCGAGCGCACAACAAGTTGAACGACATGAAGTGCATAAGCACTTCGCGTGGCCAACCACTATCGTCAACCGAAGTACGACTCGGGTTCGTCGAACACATCTCACGTGGCAAATGAATCACAGCCACGAATGCAATTCTGGTACCGATTGTCTGGACTATAATTATAGCCCCAAACACAATCAAGTGCAGATAGATAAAACAGTAGTAGATCAAGATTCACCTCATACAATCAAGGTCTGGTATTATCTCTTTAGGGCTGCCAAGGCTGTTGCACGCACTCGTTGCTCCACTCCCCCATCACCCATGACGGATCATACAACGTAAATATAAATTTAAACATATGCATTACATAGTTAAAATCATAAAGCAGTTGAGCATGTTATGAATCACAACACGAGCAAGAGTTTGTACAAGTTCAATTCCTGATCACACAACTATCCAAGGAGATCATACAAATAGTTAAAAGAGGTTGAGAATCATATCTCAACACCCTTTTACATTACAATTTGCTAATTACTACTTGAGACAGTTCAAGAAACACTTAAACAAACATACATCAACATACATGACATATGTCGATCACATAGGCATTAGGGCAAATCCTTTCACTAGGGAGTTGCCCCAATCATAACACGCGTACACCCACGATGGATAATCATGGTAAGAAGGAATCCAAGTTCCATATTCATTCAGTCATTTCCACAAACACTTAGAATACACTATTACAACATACATGGTGTATGTTAGCAAAACATGTATTAGGGCTATCCTTTAGCCAAGCGAGTATTTTATCCATGTATAATATATTACTACAACAAATAATCATGATAAATATATCTCCAAAATTTATACGTATACAGTATTTTCTAGAATACGCAATTTCAACATACATAGTGTTTATAAGTAAAACATGTATTTAGGCGAATCCTTTTGCCCCATAAGTATTTTATCCATATATCGTATATCCATATAACAAATAAACATATCAAACACATTTCTAAAAAATATACATATACCGTACTTTCTACAAATACCTAGAGTATGTAGAATTCCATATTTTTCATCTTTAATCGAAACGGAAAACAGACAGCACTTTGTACATGTGCAATTACATGCAGATCATGAATCTATCATTATCTGACATTGAAAGCGTTGAAAACCATAACATATACACCTAAAGTCCGCACCTTTTGTTGTAGAATCGCAACGGGATCGATAGGTTTGTCTAGCTTCCGTATACGGCAACTAGGCAACCTAGAGAAGGAAATAGGTTAGCTATTTCATAACCTACAACTATCAAATCCCCCAAACAGGTTAGGGTTAGGATTTATTACCTAGAATTGACGCCGGAATCACCGGGAAAGCGACAAGAATGAGGTGGTTAAGCACCGATAGCAGTAGGGTAGAGCGGAGGGGAGATCTTCCCACAACTCCCACACTTTCTCCTTCTTTTCCCTCTCTCAAATCTCAAATTCGTATGACTGCCATGAGAGAGGGTTTAAGGTCCTTATATAGCCAAAAACCTCACCGAAATAGACTCCTGTTCAAGGGGTACGTCTATTATAGGTATTTCGGCACTTTGTCAGCTCAAAAGAAGGGTTCTGGTGTCCCTCCTTGAGCCAAACGTCAGACTTAAGCTCACAACACATGGATCTACGTGGGATTACATTTTTGACTTGATCGGATTTCCAGATCACATGTGGCGGACCAGTTTCAGTTCGACGGTCAGTGGGCCACGATCTGAAATTCCAAGTACATGTACCTAAAATTTTTCCTGATCCGAGGGTGTAATTTGGTCTGATTCTGACGGTCTGGTTGCTTAATACTGATGCGCAAGCGAATGGTGCCAGATCACTATTCCAGATATTTATTTTGTAAAGGAAAGAGTGATTTTCACACTCCCTCGCTCCGGACTCAAGCGAATAGCCGTGGGACATCGGCTGGACCTGATTTCCGAGGTGGTTGTCAAGCCCAGTGAGGCGGTTCTAGATCCTTAAGTTCGTGTTAATCGGACTTCCGATGTGCGGTCTAGACCTGATACGGAGTTTCGAAATGCTCCCGAGGGCAGACGGGTAATGAGATTGATCCTAGATTTTAGGGTAACCTAGCGTCAATGATTCTACAAGTTTTGGGTCTTGCCGATCGTATTTAAAGTGATTGGTGCTAATTTCACAGGTACCCTAGTTTAACACTAGCTAAATCTCACTTAATTTCTAAAGGGTTTAGTCCTGTGAGATTTCTGTCTGAGGTGGTACTTGGGCCTTTGTAGTTTGTATATAAAGTGATCCAAGTTATACTACTTAGCTAGTTTAAGTTAGTGTCTAGGATGAAAGTACTTAGAAAGATTGAAGAGCAAGGTGGTGAAGGATGGGATTTGTGAAAGAAATAGGTTCACAAGCGATTTTAGCCTTTGGGACTGAGTTTTGACAAGTTGATAAGGTGTTAGGATCGACCCATTGCCTAAGGACGTCTAATCCCAGGTTGGCAAAAATCCGGGATGTTACAATTTGATCTTTAGATATGATTCATTTTTTTTCAAATGCTCTAAAATGATCACGAAAAATGGATAAACGGTATGGATATAATAAATACATCATTGTGGGGCCCATGTATTTTTGATCTCATTTGACCCATTTGTACAACTCGGAGCTCGAGGCGCGTCTCCGCTCGTCTTCGTACGACACGTATCTACACCAGCTGTGTTGACGTGCTATGCACGAAATGTGTTGACTGCTATGCACGAAATTGTATTGCATCAGTGGGCTTTTATCGTACTGAGTAAAATCTGTTGGGGCCCACCGTGAATGCATGTGGTTTATCCACGCCGTCCATTCGTTTTTCCAGATCATTTTAGTGGTTGAACCCAAAATTGATGCATATCCAAAGCTCAAGTGGACCATACCACAGGAAAAAGTAGAAGTATTAATTTCTACCAAGGGCTCTAGTGATGTTTATTTGTCATTCAACTTGTTCATAAGATAAGTATATGTGATAAATATTCATAAGAATCACTCCTGATTAGATTGGATCAGATCCATTTAGTTCGGATTTCGGTTTGGATCGGTCCGGATTGACCACGATCCGAACTCGATCCGATGAACGGTCGGATCTGACTGATCCAACTCGAACCGCATTGATCCAGGCCTTCGGTTCGGTTCGAATCAGGTCGGATTCGACGGATCGGGTCGGTTTGTGTCCAAATCTAAACATGTCATCAACATATAACACCTATATAATGAATTCTCCATCACTCAATGTCTTGAAGTAGACACACTGATCATATTCACTTTTGGTAAAACATTAACTCACCATGAAAGTATTACATTTCTTATAGCATTACTTAGGCCTCCAGGTCGTACAACAACCTCTTTAATCTGCAAACCTTATTCTCTGACTCTTGCATATTGAACCTTTCTGATTGCTTCATGTATATCTGATCATCCAACTCCTTATGTAGAAAGCAATATTCACATCCATTTGTTCCAGTCTCAGATTGTATTGGACAATCAGCGCCAATACAAATATGATAGATACCTACTTAAGAACATGCATGAAGATCTTACTAAAGTCGACGCATTTTTTTTGAGCATACCCCTTTGTAACCAATATGACCTTGTGTATCTATCATGCTTTTTCCGATATATCCACTTACAATCGATCACTTTACGCCCGACGGGAAGTTCCATTAGCTCTCGTATCATATATATATATATACATATATATATATATAAAGTCCATCTTGTCTTATGTAGCTTTCATTCACTTCTCAACATCTAGGTCATCCAATGCTTCCTAGAAGGTAGACGGATTCTCCTCATCCGTAATAAGAGCAAATGTAATATTCGAGTCATCTTTGTATATCGCCAGTAATCTACGATCTATTAGTGGATTTCTCCCAAAGGTGGCTACTCTACTTGCTCTTATACCTCTTCTCGTGGCTCGACTTCTTCTTGTGTCTCACTTTTTTTCGAATTCGACATCAATAACCACTAATTTTCTGTTTCCTTGTGCTCATCATTGTTGAACAAGGAATCATCATCAAACATGATGTAATAACTTATCGTGATCTTTCGTATAACCCAGTCATACAACTTATGTCCCTTCACACCGACACCATAACCAACAAAGGTGCCCTTCTTCGCCCTTAAGTCTAGCTTATCTCTTTACTAATTGTACATGAGAGTAAGCATCATAACCAAATACTCGCAGCCGTAACTAGTCTACATCATGACCACTCTACACTTCTTCTGAAATTTTACAACCGATCGACATAAATGAAGACCGATTTACTAAGTAGTAAGCCGTATTAATGGCCTCGGTCCATAGCTCCTTGCCTAACCCAGCATTGCTCAACATACTTCAGGTTCTCTTTAAGAGAGTCCGATTCATACGTTCCACCGCACCATTCTGTCATGGTGTGTGCCTACGATCCCCTCATCTTTACAAAACTGATTGAATTCCTTTGAAGTGAATTCTCCACCATTGTTTGTCCTCAATACTTTCAATTTCCACCCTGATTATTTTTCTATAATCGCATTCCACATCTTGAAGGTGATAAAAATATTAGAGTTATTTTTTAGAAAATAAACCCACACGTTTTTGGAGAACGTCGATAAAAGTAACAAAGAACGATGATTCTCCCTAAAAAATCATAGGCGACGGCTCCCATTCATTAGAATTCACATAATCTAACACATATTTACTTACATGTTTTCTAGACTTAAAAGATAACTATGATTGTTTACCATATATGCATGTTCATTTCTACTAAATTAGCTACATATGAATACCACATATCATAAGGGGAATAGAATTACATATTCTTTTCAAAATAACCGACTTTCCTACGGGAGATTCTACTAAAATTTACTTATCGAGGACTTCTAACTTCAACCTTAATCGATTTACCAACGATGATGAAATTAAAGATAACGTACCTCTAGAATCAAATAATACAAAAATCGGAGTACCATGCATTTCGATCATACCTTCAACAATGTTATTTTTTTTTTCTGGATTTTCCTTTAATGTGATAGAATAAACCCGTGCTCGCGGCGACTACTGCCTAATTGGCTAACTTCCTTGATCTTGAGGAACTGACGGAGAAGGTCGATTATGCTGATTTTATTATGGTCTAAGCAATAAAGTAGCGACGCTTGTGATGTCTGTCTCGATTGTTGAGATGGTGCTGCAAGTTACAGTCGTGGTGGTATCTGTTGAAGAGGCATCATGTCCATATCTCTCATTTTAGTCTTACATACCTGAATCATATGGCCATACTTTTCGCAATATGTTTAACTTTCTGAAAAATATTGTTCTTGGGTTCCCGGTACTGAGATTGGATTTCCCTCGGTTTCTTCTCTAGTTGTTGGTGCCGGCTAGGTGTCGGCCTATTCTTCTATCCTGTTTCCTTTAATTGTACACGAGATTTGCATAACCGCTCTATATCTTGTTTCGCTCACAAGGCTTTATCGACTACCTTCGAGTACTTCACATCTAAGCAACAAAATTTCGTTCAGATATTCTATCTTAGCCCTTCTTCGAATCTTGCGATCTTATAATCTTCTTATTCCATTATGTTCGACATGTAACTTGACGATTCAATGGAATTTGCCTCATACTGGACTATTGTCATGGAACCCTATTTTAGCCTCTTAGATTTCGTGATTTTTCGAATGTGATATGCCTTTGGAAAATATTTCTCACAAAACATACCCTGAAATTCATTACAGCTCCACATGTGGTCAGTTGGACCCATCCACATCTAATGTGGGGCCCACTGGGTTGTCTTGATACAAATATATCCCGTCCACGTGTAATGAGTTTTAATTTCATGTTATCGACCCAAGTTTGAGGGCAAAACTCATTACAAATGGACCAAACTGGAGGAAATTATTCATAATTAATACATAATATTAGTATAGCTGTAGGCTACAAAGAGTTTCAATTAGAAAATTAAAAAAACCTGTTTGTGGGTTCAAGACTGTCTAATTAAAATGAATGGATTAGATCGACCAAGGGGTGAGTAAAATCTTTTTTTTTTTAAAGGTCACGCCCCTATTTCAAAAAACCTTTCTCTTTTCGAGATAAGAGCCTAACCAAAATGAATAACAATAGGGCATTTTTATCCTTAGAAAAATGAAAAAGTAAATTCAAAGCTACGAAAACTTAAGTTTAGAACGGACAACTCCTACCACGACCATGTTACAGTAACAATAAGTGGCTATTGGAACGAAAGACCCTCATTCATCAGCTAGCGAACATGTTAATGTTGAAAAATTATATTGGAAAATCGAAAATAAAAAAAATATTGAAATTATCACCGGGAGGAATCACGATGAATACACTGTCATTAAGCTCGATTAGCCCCTTCTTAGTTGAAATTGAGATTGCTGAGGGGTTCCAGGTGAAATGCTTTCAAGATAAGACAAGCCTTCTTGTTAAGATCCTATGTGCAGTAATCACGGAGGGATCTATTCATGAACTTGGTAAACGTAGATCATAAATCTAATAAATTTGTTGAGTAGTCGAACTCAGTGACTCAAATAATGTTCGAGTTACTCAGCAATTTCTTGGAAAGAGAAATATTTAGAGGGATTAGATCAGATTCTGATTGAATCTGTTGGACTTGGATGATTCTGGACCTGAATGGCCCAATTTATATAACATATGAGGTGTGGGCCATTGCTAGGTGGTCATCAATGGTTAAGAACATTTGTGAGATGTTTCTGACAGTTACACTAATTTCCAAACATTTTATATCGTTGGATTAACGATTTGACCGGATTATCAAGGCCTATCTGTTTTTGAACCTTTTAGACTATTAAGACTATTAGTTATTCTCAAAACGGTCGACGGTTTTGGATCTATTGATCCGACCGTTTCTAGCAACCTATAAAACCCGGACCATCTCGCACTTCTCTTCACTTTGTGACATGATGCGCACATGCGAAGTGCGCTATCTAGTGCCACGACAACCATACTACCATGCCCTCGATCGAGCGAGCGTGCTTGCGTACCATTTACCATTACTATAGCCACACTGCATACACCCTCTCCTGAGCGCGCGCATGCGTGTGTGCGTTTTCAATGTATCTCATCCTCCATTTCTCTAAGTAAGAATACTACCTCCTCCATCACTTATAGAGAACTTTTCTCCCACTTTATCCTAATGTGAAACTAAAGAAAACTCACTTTTCTTTAGTTTTATCAAAATTACTTTAGAGGGAAATAAAATTTTCAAAATTTTCATTTATTTTTAAACCAAAAAATTCAACAGTTAACTTTTTAACGCCTTGTTGTGCCATGCATACAAATGGAAGCATGTTCCGCATCCGGACTGTTTATCTGGAGGGCTTTCCTCTGGGTGAAAGCATTCAACGTTAGAAAATACATTCTATCAAATCTTCGATGTTCCCTCTTTCCATATCCTAGCTATATTTATATTAACCATCCCGTCATGAGACAGTGACCAGGATCTTAGAATCAACTATATTTTCACGGAATCCTCCATCCATGTTAATTCCTCTCAGATAAACGATCTAGGATCTAGATTACCATCATGGTCCCACCTGTATGGACAGGGAACATCCATACATCGTTCCCACCTGGATGCATTGGACATGATGTATGGGTTGGATCCAATGGTCAAGCAGGGGTTCTGTGGGCCATCGTTATGCATGTATTGGTTTTATCCACACCGTCCATTCATTTTTCGAGATCATTTCAGGCTACGATCCCAAAAATGAAGCAGATCCAAGGCTCAAGGGGACCACACCACAGGAAGCGGCAGTGATAACGACACTCACCGATAAAACCTTCCTAGTGTCCACCGTGATGTTTAGTTGCCATCCAAGCTGTTCATAAGGTCAAACAGACCTGGATGAAGGAAGAGCATAACTGTCAGATTGATGGACGGTGTGGATAAATCCCATACACCACGTTGGTCCCACATATGCCGTGAGTCCGTAATGCAGGACGCAATCCGCTTCCATCGGACACGATCATTCCTTTCCACGGTCCACACGTTTGGGTGAAAAGCAATTCCATCGCTGAAGAAAAGAAAGAGTGAGAATAAAGGGAATTCAACACATCTGGTCCACTCAAGAATACATTCTCTCTTTGCCTCTTTGAAACAGTGAAGGCATTTCGATTCTTAAGTTTTTTGGAAAGAGATTTGCGAACATACGTTGTTATATGATACTGCCACTACAGTCGTTTGATCTGGGTCATGGACTGTCTTTCTTAAACCATGGAAGTTGAGGATATTCCACCCTTGTAGATTACCTCATCAGATCAATGGTTTGGATCACCGAACCAACCGTAGGTCAAACTGCTATGGTCAAACCTCTCAAGGAAATGATGTAGGACCAAAATTGCAAAGACTCCAACTGAAAATGGGGGCGCGAATGGCCTACAACAGCGAGCCCGTGCGGCAACGAATCTATCTTGGCCCACCGTGATGTGTTTGTGATATTCACTTTATTCATCATTTGCACCGTCTCATGCTAAGTATGTGGAACAAAAAATCAGGTCGATCCAAATCTCATGTGGGCCACACAGGGAAAAGTGGAAATGGGAATGTCTGTCACTAAAGGATGGTGCTGTGGGCTCCACCATGATGTATGTATTTTATCCGCTCTGTCCATTCATTTTACTAGATCGTTTTAGGGCACGGGCCCAAAAATTAGACAGTTCTAAATGTCAGGTGGACCACGCCACAGGAAAAACAGTGGTGATTGTACTGCCCAACATTAAAAATTTATGCGGGCCAACTATGATGTTTATTTGACATTCAGCTTTTTAACTAGGTCACCCGGGATCCAAAACTTTTCAGCTTCCTATGAGTTTTTAATAGTCAACATTCAATCATCACTCTTTCCTATGTGTGGTTAACCTGAGATTTCGATCGCCTTCATGACTAAAATGAGCCCGAAGAATGGATAGACAGCATAGATAAAACAAATACATCACGCGGGCCCACAGAGCTTTTCCAGCACCTACATAATCGACTAAGGTAGTAGAGGAGTAACTATAGAATCCGAATGCATCACTAAAACCTTCTTGGCCCACTGAAATTTGGATCAGGCTGATTTTTTTATTTTCTCAGGTGGGACTCAACTTTTTTTAATATACGGCGGGTGGGCTGACGAAGGTTTCAATGATAGGCGTCCCATCCCATCCCATTATTTCCTGTGGTGTGGCCCACTAGAGTTTTGGATCAATAAGATGAAATCGATAGTCAGATTACACAAATAGAAAATTCTTATTTGTCTTAATCTAATTGGCCACATCATAACACAATGTATTGGATGCAGCAGTGCTGACAATTTCATCACCGATGTGGACCAAGATGTAGGAAAAAAGGATTTTAATTATTTATTAATTATTTATTTTTTTGGGTGGGGAGGATCTGAATTCCTGATCTTTGGGCTAGCTCATGTCTTAGTATGAGCTGTCGCAGATGATGGGCTGGTCCGACATCCAAGGTGAGCCCCACAGGAACTTTTGTTGCACGTACGGGCTCCCTGTAGGAAATTTGGCACAGATGATGGGCTGATCCGACATCAAGGTGAGCCCCACAGGAAGATTTGCATGTAGGAAATTCGGGTCCCACACCATGTGGAATAATGGAATTGGATGTGGGTCCACCTTATACTCCATTTCCACGAGAACTTCTAGCCTTGTGGTCATCCAAGGAGGAATCAAACTAATATAAAAAAGATCAATTAATTGCTTACATGGAAAATCTTCATCCTCCGATTTTAACACTCATCACCATCCTCCCGGAATGCATTCTCCTCTGAAAATCGTTCAATTCCTTCAACGCATAGAAAGCACGAAGAAGCTCCCATCAAAGGTGCTCTCGCGGGCACCCTCCAGCAAAAGACGGATACTATCAAGTCGACCGAGGAGGTACACTCCAAATGCTAACGAGATGAAAGAGGTTTTCAAAATGATCGACAAGGACGGAGACAATAAGATCTCTGTGAAGGAACTCCAAAAGGAGCTGATAGCATTGCACGGCAAGGACATGGCGGAAGAGGCAGAGAAGATGGTGAACGAGGCCGACTCGGACCACGACAGGTGCTTGAATTTTAAGGAGTTCATGGAAGTACACAACAGGGTGGGAGGAATCGGGCTTCTTGAAATAAGGACTGCGTTTTTCATATGTGATTTGGACGGTGATGGGTGGATTGACGCAAAAGACCTGGAGGGGTTGCTGAGGAGGCTGGGTAAAGAGAGGAGTCCTGAGGACTGCCAGAGGATGGTTTGTAATGTGGACAGCTATGGGGTAGGGAAGGTGGACATGGATGATTTCATTATCATGATGACCAAGACCATGAACCCACGGTCTAGGTGAAAGTACTAGGAGGATGATACGGGGTGAACGGAAATGGTTGAGCCATATCTCCACGGTGTGTTTGGTAGGGTGAAGTATCGATTGGGGCCGTTCATCTGGTGGGTCCATTTGTGGATGCATTAAATTTCTAAGATCAGACGTATCAGACAATCTTGTCCATTGCTTTTGAAGGTCACTGATCTGATGGCTGGGATCATCTGATCTACAAACCATTTGCAATCCCCATCATGGGTAACTAGACGTACCGTCTTGAATGATAAATTACCTTGCCACGTGGATGACTCTGCTGTATTTCGGACCATTGGACTTCACCGTATCATTGTCTCTCGATCCCTTAAGAATGAATGTAAAACTCTTTGGTATTCATGGATTTGAATTGTTACTCAGTGGTGGGCAATAAATAAAAGGTTATATTTCTATATGGGTGGTTGACTGGGAGTATGCTGATATAGTCCTTTCATCTGGTGGGCTCCACATTGAGGGGTGACCTACAAATTGGTGGTCAAAATAAAATACAAATGCCAGCGAGGCCTTTTGGTGAACATTGATTTTCATTACGTGACCATATAAGATATCTTCATTAAAGGCTTTTTGAGAGGTGTTGGAATTGTTAGGAAAAAGTCTTTAATCTGTTTTTTTACT
Organism: Magnolia officinalis; assembly: GCA_021015155.1. Taxonomy (NCBI): domain Eukaryota; kingdom Viridiplantae; phylum Streptophyta; class Magnoliopsida; order Magnoliales; family Magnoliaceae; genus Magnolia; species Magnolia officinalis. The sequence goes on along the minus strand of JAJHSJ010000004.1, from coordinate 13,547,371 downwards.
GTAACTACAACTGGTCGTGGGTCAGCCACAACTGGTCGTATGAATAGTTCGACCGGTCGTGGCCTGCACGACTCAAAGTCCAACGATATGGGATTTTTTGTCCAAGCTGCTCGACTGGTCGAAGGGATGGCTCGACCGGTCGTAGGGGTCCCACGACCAGTCGAAGACTTGGCTTGACTAGTCGTAGTTACGCAGATTTGTTTCCAAATACGATGCGGACTGCGGATTTTGAGTCGGCCTTTCGCAAGGGTGTGAAAGGGAAGTTGCCTAAACTATAAATAGGGGTCCCTAGGGTTATTCTAGGGTATGGGAAAGCTTTCTAAAGTAGTTCCAAGGGTTCCTAAAAGGGTTTAGGGTTATCAAAGGGTGTAGCAAGGGTGAGATTCGAGGTTGTTCGAATCAGATAAGTCATTTCTCTTTGTAATTGATGCTTTCGTAGTGGAGATTTGTCGCTTTGTGCCGTGGTTTTTTCCCGCAAGTGTTTTCCACGTTAAATCTGTGTGTTCTCTTGTGTGCTTGGTGCCATTGGATTGCTATCTTAGATCTAGATCTGTGTGATTCCACAGGCCAAAAACCCCAACAAGTGGTATCAGAGCTTGAGTTCGGTTGGGGCACAGATCTGAATCTGAGGAATTAGTAATAATGGCGAGCATCAGGTATGATATTAAGAAGTATTCAGGGAAAAATGATTTTGAGTTATGGAATATCAAGATGATGAGTTCCTTAATCAAGCAAGGCGAAGATGGTGCTCTTGAGGAGCAGAAGTCCACTATGACTGATGGTGATTGGAATACTCTTGATAAGAAGGATTTATCATCGATCCGTTTATGTCTCACGGATGAGGTTCTCTACAACGTCATGAGGGAGAAAACTGCGGCTAAGTTATGGGCGAAGTTAGAGGATGTTTATGAGAAAAAATTCTCTGAAAATCGCCTGCACTTGAAGCGGCAGTGGTATAACTTCAAGATGGCAAAGGGTGGAGATCTGGAGGCTCACATCAGCAACTTTAATAAATTGGTTTGCAAATTGCTGGATATGGAGGAAGTGATGAAAGATGAAGAACAGGCATGTATGTTGCAGAATTCTCTCCCGGCGTCTTTTGAGGCATTCAAGGACACTATGTGCAGCACGAACAAAACCCTGAGTGTCGATACCGTTATCTCGGCTCTTCAAGGGAAGGCTATGAGACAACTAAACAACAACATGGGGACGTCTTCTGATGCACTGTTTACAGTGGGTAATAATTCTGGACAAGGTACAGGTTCTTCAGGTTCTAGATCCAAATCCAAGGGCAAGGACAAAAGAATGGTAAAGTGCTGGAACTGTGGGAAGGAAGGACATGTGAAGAAGGATTGTGGAAATTCTAAACTGAAGAGAAAAGATTCTGAGGCTTCATATAAGGAGGCCAATGTTGCCACGTCAGATGGATCAAGTGGATGTGATAGTAATGTTTTATCTGTGTCTTCGCTCAGATGGTCATACGATGATCGTAAGGACAAGTGGATGCTAGACACAGGGGCATCTTTTCACATGACTCCTCATCGGAGTTGGTTCGCCAGCTATAGCGAGTGCGATGGTGGACATGTGTTTATGGTCAATGGCTTTGCCTGTAATGTTGTGGCTGTTGGTACGGTGTACATCAAGATGTTTGATGGGGTGGAGCGTACCTTGACTGATGTCAGGCACGTTCCTGATTTAAAGCAGAATCTGATTTCGGTGTGCTTGAGGCAAAAGGATGCAAGTACACAGGTATTGATGGTGCTTTTAAAGTATCTAAGGGGGCACGGGTAATCATGAAAGCACAACGACTCGGTAACTTGTACAAGTTGATCGGGAGCACTTCAAAAGGTGGAGCTGCAGTGGATGTAGCGGATTCCACCTCTGCACGTGTGTGGCATGTTGGACATGGCCACTGAGCGGGCAGGATAGGAAGGCTGAGACATGCGGACAGAGATACAGAGCAGGTGGAGAAGCCACCTGTGAGAAGAATCATACGGCATGATCGCAGGATGTCGGCGAGGTACATGGACGACTCCAATATCGCAGGAGATTTATCTTCTATTCAGATGGCTCTAGGTGAGCCTGGTGCTGAAAAGTGGAAGGTGACTATGGGTGATGTGATGGATTCGTTGTACCAGACCGACATATGGGAGCGGGTGGAGCTTCCAGTGGGCCAGAGAGCGGTTGGATGTAGGTGGATCTTTAGGAGGATACAACATAGATACAAGGCAAGGTTGGTAGCAAAGGGTTATGATCAGAGAGAAGGGATCAGCTTCTCAGAGATATTCACGCCGACGGTATAGTAGGTGTCTATTAGATCTGTGATTGACGCTGGTTGGCCAAAGTAATCTTGAGCTGGAAGGATGGATGTGGAGTCTGCACTTCTGCAAGGGAAAGTGAAGAGCAGACTTACATGAAGCAACTAGAGCAGTTCGAAGTTAAAGGGCTGAGAAAAGACTTTGCAGGAGGTCGTGGTTCGACTTGTCGCTTAAGCAGTGGTTTAATTCCTTCATGGTGAGTCAGGAATTGATGACATGTGGATCGCTAATTATGACATGTCTGAAATCAGTGTACTGAAGACTCGGTTAAGTGGGATGTTCAGGATGAAGGATCGGGGGGGCTGCAAAGATGGTTCTTGGCATTAAGACTGAAGGAGGAGTAGGCTTTGGTAATTATAGGAGGAATACCTTGTGTGTAGGTATTGATCAAGTATGTGATGGGCCAAGTAAAGCTGGAGAGTGTTCCCTACGCATCTCTTCTCTAGTTTTCTTCAGGACATGTCCTAAAACAGATGAGGAAAAACAGGATATCTCATGACCCTTATTCGAATGCGGTTGGCAGTGTATGCCATGGTCTGGAAGACCGGTTATTTCACAGGTTATCAGTGTTGTTAGCAAGTACCCTGGCAAGCAATATTGGGTAGCGGTGAGATGGTAAAAAGACTACGTTTTTCTTTTGGGAAGACAGGTGCAAAGGTGATTGGGCATGTGGATTTAGATCCGGCAGACATGATCAACAAGAATGTTCCTGTAGAGAAGTTCAAGTTTTGTGAAACTTCTCTGGGCTTGGCGATGGCGTAAAAGAAGGACGGAGTGTGCACGAGAAGCTATGATGTGATGCAGAGATAAGAGAAGAGGTCAAGGAGCTACACGGTTGAAGATTGAAGATGTTCACCCCCCCAAGTATAGGGTTGTGATGTAGTAATAAACTCGGTAAGACCGAGGTCGAATCCACAGGGACTGGTCGTCACAATTCAAATTCACGATTCTCCTTAACTAATTCAACAAATAAAAGATCAAATGGCTAACACAAATCTATGGAAAATAACTATTGAGAATAAGGAAGAAAATTCAATAAGAGAGAGCACTAGGACCTTCGAATCCACCCCTAACTATCCTAACCCTTGTCTTGTCTGTTGATTCACCTTGATCTAGATTGATACCACTTAAATAGAGAAAGTACAATCTGTGTCCTTAATCGGGCATACAGACTATCTAATTCCTTCAAGCAATGCCATGAACAACATATCCCATATCCTTGGTCGGGCATATGGAATGTACATTCATTAAAGCACCCTGTTTCTTCCTCTATAGGAAACTTGTTCTTGATCAGACCCAAGCACCTGTAATAAGCATCCAAACAACATCCATCTATATACTTTGATCAAGTTCATAGATGGAGAAGTATGGAATTTAAACCCATAAAGCCCACTTAGAGAAAAAAAATAAATTAATTAATATTCAAAGTAAATCAACCAATACAAGAGCTGATCAAATTAGGGGCTTCATCTCAGCCCTAGCTGAGAGATTAGTGACCCATAAAATCCGTAAAATATTCAATAAAATTCATAAAATCAAAACGTCAAACCAATCGATCTCTCTCTCTTCCTTCTCTTCTCTTTCTTCTCTTTCTTCTCTCCCTGGCTCTGGATCTCGAATTCTCTGGATCTGAATCCCCTTCCTCATGTTTTGGAACTCTTTTTATAGCTGATGGAGTGGCTGGAGTGGTGAAAATCGGATTTGGGAAGCTGTCGCACGCGTAGCAAAAACCTTTTCGCAGCCAAGTTTGGGACCTCGAAATACCATACTTTCCTCGTTCAAATTCCAACAAACACCGTCCCTTAGGACTTTCTTGGGTCCTCTACATGATGGACGGTTCAGATCTGCCATATGATCAAAGATGGTGGCCCACAATCGCCTGGAAAACCGGATTTCCAAATTGTGCGAAACCTTTCGCACCCTTTCGCTGTCTTGATCGGTGAGCCCCACAGAAGTATTTTCTGGAAAATCCACCCCGTCCATTGGATTCAGGACGAAATTTCAGTCAAGAATAGGTAGTTTTGAACGTCCATTGATGCGTCCCAGAGAAGAAAACACAAAAAGATCAGATTTGGACGTTGCAGGACAGCCCTTTTGTGGCCTCTGTACCGCACACGTGTGTACGCATGGACACAAAATATCAACATGGTTTTGTAGTGCTCGAGCCACTCTACAAGATGAACGGTTCGAATTTTCCGTACGGATGACGTGTGGGGCCCACAATCAGCCGCAAAACTGGCCAGCGGCCGTCGTTACGCAGACGCCGAAACGGCAATTTCTTTTTTTTTGGAGGATGGCGGGTGTTGCTGTTTTGGAAGGTGGTCAGCGCTGCTGACCAATTTGGTGCATCTCACCACATGTGTATACCATGTACACACGTTGTACATATGGGCCTACTGTGATGTTTGTACGAAATTTACACCGTCCATCCTTTTTCTCATATTATTTCTACCGTTGGGACTAAAATTGAGGCAGTTCCAGATATCAGGTGGGCCCAGAATCAACGGTTTATGGGCTGATTTGTCAGTTGGGGCACTTCCATAGTGATCCGAGGGCTGAAATTTGAAATGCACGGTTAATTTATGTCCCTTAGACCATGTATGAAGTTTCGGGCCGATTGGATGGTGGGAACCCTGTGATCTTTCATTCTGGACCAGTTTCAGGCCTTCTTAAACGTGAACGGCTTGATTTCCTCGGGTCCCTGGCATGTAAATTCTTCAATATTGGTCCTCTGAGGTTCATCCCGTGCTCTGGTAATTTCGGAGCGTCAAATCCATGCTTTTAACATCACTTATCAATACACGCTCCTGATTTCATCCTGTAATAAAAACACAATTAAAATATGGCATTAAGCATTATCATGTATGTAAAATCAGGTAATAGTCGGGGTCTGAGATGCAATATTCGACCCTCATCAAAAGACTTGGTGGAGATTGTTAGGAAAAAGTCTTTAATCTGTTTTTTTACTGTAGCTACGACTGGTCGTGGGTCAGCTAGACTGGTCGTAGGAATAGTTCGACTGGTCGTGGCCTATACGACTCAAAGTCCAGCGACATGGGATTTTGGTGTCCGAGCTACTCGACTGGTCGAAGGGATGGCTCGACCGGTCGTAGGGGTCCCACGACCAGTCGAAGACTCGGCTCGACTAGTCGTAGTTACGCAGATTTGTTTCCGAATCCGATGCGGACTGCGGATTTTGAGTCGGCCTTTCACAAGGGTGCGAAAGGGAAGTTGCTTAAACTATAAATAGGGGTCCCTAGGGTTATTCTAGGGTATGGGAAGGCTTTTTAAAGTAGTTCCAAGGGTTCCTAAAAGGGTTTAGGGTTATCAAAGGGTGTAGCAAGGGTGAGATTCGAGGTTGTTCGAATCAGGTAAGTCCTTTCTCTTTGTAATTGATGCTTTCATAGTGGAGATCTGTCGCTTTATGCCGTGGTTTTTTCCCGCAAGGGTTTTCTACGTTAAATCTGTGTGTTCTCTTGTGTGCTTGGTGCCATTGGATTGCTATCCTAGATCTAGATTTGTGTGATTCCGCAGGCCAAAAACCCCAACAAGAATCTCAAAGACAAGCTCATGGTTAGGAATCAACGCATCAGCTTACATACTTATGATTAGAGACAAGACCACCATATCACGAAGGACCCACTCTAGATTCTCCTTACCTTTGTCCTGCAAGATCTTTAATATACAAATTAGCAGAGCTGCTCGATTCTTTTCAAACTTTCTCTCCTAATTGATCTTACCGTAAGAGACAAACCATTGTAATTTTTTTTTTTTTTCAAATGGTCGATATGAAAATCTCTATTCATTCTTAGAAGTTATCAAATAGCACAATTGAAAATTTTATAGATAATGTTTCTTTGTGATCCAACCTGCTAATGAGGTCATATATACCTGGACGAAGGAAAAACACAAATATCAGCTTCATTCAAAACTTTTGTAAGCCTCCAAAAGTAGTTCTCATATGTTGGTGTTCAATTTGCTACTTTTTCTTGTGGTGTGGGTTTACTTGAGCTTTGGGTCTGCCTCATTTTTAGATCATGCCCTGAAATGAGTTGGCAAAATGAACGTAGTTAAAACACATACATCATGGTGGGTCTCCCTGGCGGGTCATTAGGAATGCCAGGTAACCAGGCAATCCGTCCTCCCACGCAGAGAGGGCTGTCAATGGGCTTTTGGGCCTTTCCTGCCTCAAGCCAGACTTGGGCTGTAATATCAGGCACGAGGACTGGGCTCAGCTTAAGATTCAAGTCTTTTTTTCAATTGGTCCTGATTTGGACCATGTACAATAGCCTATCCTTTCATTAGGGTTGTTGCTCGGGCAGTTTTATAAAATACAAAATAATAAGAAACCTCACCCCTCCCATCTCTCTCCACAGCAACCCACACCTCTTTCTCTCTTTTGGGCTCGGGCTCAGGCTGGACTCAGGTTTGAACTCAGTATATATAAATATTTAAGGTTGGACTATTGTTCCGTCGTAGGCCTGGGTTGAACAATGCAGGCTGGGTTTAGCCCAGCGCGTTGATACCCTAGCACTCACGCATTGTGCAGTTCTATGCTAAACTGAGAAAAGAAGTGCTGTTAACAAGGCTACATGCATGCTCTCCATCCGGATCAAATACCACAATCCTCATATGAAACTTTGGTCTTCATGGAATTCCAATCAATGAAGAATGATGCATTGAATTTTCACCCCATTTTTCTTTGTTAGTGGGCCACACATGATTTAAGTAAAAAACAGAGGTTTAAAAGATTAACCAACCGTTCAGATTCAATACAGGAGTCCAGTTGATGATCAGAGCTATCTAACTTTTGATCCTCATGTATTGAGTCGGCCTAAGTGTTGCATGCATACAGGGTTCTTGTAATTCTATTTTAGGGGTATTTTAGGATCTGCAGGACGCGTTACCCAATTTGGGCCCAAACAGCTGGAATGTCCGGTGAAGTTCCATGTGACTAGCAATCCATTCCTCATTTAAGTACTAAGATATTGACTAATGTGCACACGGAAAATGCATATGGAAATTGGCATTGTTTGTCTAGTGGGCCATCCATCGATGCATGAACCCTAGACTCAAAACCCAGGTAATCAGACAATCCTATCCATCTGGTTTTGAGTTTATTTGGTTGGGATTATTTCTTATTTTTTGCTCAAATTTAGGTTACCTGTCCATGTGCAGCCCATTGAGACCATAGCCCATCAACCTGGTGGTTGGGTCACTAGGTTGATGCTCCTTGTTACTGTGCACGTGCCATCTGTATGGGGGCTTGGTGTTGTACGATTTATTTCTTATTTTTCTAACTGCACCCTGCAGCCATTGTAACAACTCATTTTTAAAATGGTGGGCATTTCACTCATCACTATTTCCAATGGTGTGGCCTACTAGAACGTTGGACCATACTTATCTTTTAGCCCATGTCCTATTATGATAAATGGAGGGAGGGGATCTACAACGTCATCTTATGAGGCCCACCATGGTTTTTTTTTTTGAAAGGAAAATAGAAAAAAGAAGAAGAGAGGAATCAATGATGTACATGCATGAGTACGTCACTGTTCACGTCACCGTGCACACCCAACTCCCTCCCGGATTTTCTCTCTCATCTCTATCCTTCTTTGCCGTGCCAAGCATCTTCACGGCTCGACCATCTGTGCATGCCATTCTTCATGCTGGGACCCACCTCACCGATCCAAACTGTCTGTTGGGATCGTACCATCGTGGAACCCCATCAGTTGAAACTCCTTACCCAAAACCTTGTACTGCGGCCCACCATGAATGCTTATGTACAATGTTTTCAATACCTCTTTGCATCTAGGTCCGTAGGGACTGTTAAATAGTTTGGATTTCCTTCTCATTATCTCAATGGACTTCATCACTACAAGAAAAGCTACTTTTACCGACGAAAATTTTCGTCGCTAAAAGCAGTTTCGTAGGTAAAAGGATTATTTATTTATTTATTTATTTTTTTTTAAAGTATTCCAACGCAAAATTCTTGATATAGACCTGATATACACCTTTTACAATATATTTGATCATATTCTTCCTGATATACACCTGTTATGTAATATATTTCATCATATTCTGACTTAGGCATCAATCTGATGAAGGCCATAGAAAATAAGGCAAAAATGTGATGCGGGCCTGAGAAATTTGTTCAGGGACAACCTTACTTGTTTAAGGCGTATTTATGATTTATCAATTTCCTTATTAATGGAAACCAATACAACAATTAGTAACTGTACCTTCACTTATACTCGTGATCAAGTTTTGACTCATCGGTCAACCAAGGTGGTCAACCAAGGTGAATCTACATTCCTAGTTTTCAAACAATTTGTCAAAAGCCTATTCTAGCCATATGTTTAAAGTAAATGCTTAAAGTAGTGCTGGGTTGGGTACGGAGGTTTTGATATCATTACCTCAACCAAGGGCTTTTTACCATGGAGCAACATATCAACACTCCTTTTAGTCTGCATAGAATAAAAGAATAATATAAGATGCATAGATTAAAAGAATCATATAAGATGCAAGGATTATCACCCATGATCATGTCTCGAAATATTCTGAACAAATGTGTGCAATGAGCCAATGACAAACATATAACATGAGTTCTTTTACTTTTAGATAGGAAAAGACCTATATCTGGAGCTAATAATTCATAAATAGAGTGCAAATAAATGAAATGTAAATAGAGTACATAGATGCTGAGAATATCAAAGTTTGAAGGCATGTTTTCCTTATGGGCTACACAATTGTATTTTCTACCATTTGCTTCAAATGGTGGAGAAGATTGATCCACTGTACATGCGGCATGAATGGATGTCACTACAGGCCATCCAAATTGTGGTCCCAATTGTTGACGTACCCGATGCGTGACCCAATATTTCCTTTCCCTCATTTCAATCAGAAAATGGAAGGTTGGAGGAGCTTTTCTCTCAAGAATGCTTTTCTGACAACCTCTAGCACAGGCTTCATCATCTCCAAGAGTAACAGTCTCAACTCCCCCAACCTGGATATAAATTGACTCAAGTCAAACTAAATAAATTGTAGAAATCGTTGTCTCAAGCTTGCAGCCCAAAAGCTATATTCATTGAACAAATCAAACATCCAACTTGATACAAGTGTGTGCATAATAAGAATGGCTCATTAGTCGATCCCCAAACGAGGTTTCTCACCTGTCGGATGTTCAGATTCCATTGCTGACTCAGGTCTAGTCCCAGATTTGCTCTTTGTTTTTGTGCCGCCATAAACAAAACTCCCAACTATTAAATGTACAAGACCAATAACCATCTGGTTTTGTTAAAAAATATAGGCACTTCTCTAATCAATGCTAAAGATCCACATTTTTCAGTAACGGAGTTACTATTCATATAAAAATGCTCCAGATAACCAAACTGCATCAAAATGTGATTAACCATTGCCTTGATAACGAAGTTGCATTAAAATGTGATGTGTCGATCTGTGCATGTGTTATATAACTACAGCAAGTGTTTTTCCTGACTTCATTGTGTTCAACACGCATGCTCCTCGTTAGCATCACCCACCTGTAACCAAAAATAAAAACTCACATTGCTTTGTTTTCTCTGCTTCTCTTTCTTTCAAGCACTCTAAAAATCCCAAAAACCATTAATTTTCATTGCTTAAAATCTTCTTCAACAAAAAAAAAAGAAAAAAAAAAGAAAAAGAAAAAGCTTTTTGTCTCTTTTTCCTCTTTTCTTCTAAAAAAAACTCCAAAACGTTATAAGAACCAGAAACCAACATTCCAATAACGGCTGGAAAAACCAAGCAAAGAAATCCAAAAAAAAAAAAATAATCCTAAACAAATGGAAAATACAAATTAAACAGCTTTTTCCTGAAAAGAAACAGAGATCCCACATGAGAAAAAAGAAAAAGAAAGCAAATCCAACCCCAAAAAGAATTAGAGAAAAAGAAAAAGCAATCTGCATATATATGGTGTTTGGATGGGCAATAGCTTTGAGAAGATAATCAGTACCCCAACGAATAGCTTCCTACAACGAATATCATCACACAGAAAAGTTATGCAGCAAAATTGAAGAACTAAAAATATAGAAAAAGATAAGGATGAGATGTCATGAGAGAGAGAGAGAGAGAGAGGAGAGAGAGAGAGAGAGAGAGAGAGAGAGAGAGAGAGAGAGAGAGAGAGAGAGAGAGAGAGAGCACATGCTCATCTTCTCAATTATAAACTCTGAAAAACTAAGCAAAATTTGCATTATCTAAAAACCAAATAAACATCCAACAATTCATGGGCTGAAGTGAATGCTTCCCCATACTTTTGTTCAAATATTAATCTTTCCCGCTCTTTCTTTAGATCCATAGGTGCCTCAAACCTGTTGGACAGTCATGGCCTGAACAAAATCAGCAATACATAGCCTTCAAAACAGATAGTATTCAATTATCAACTTTCTTCAGCAATACATAGCCTCTAAAACAGATAGTATTCAATTATCAACTTTCTTTCAGAAAGTTTTAAATCTCAAGTTTGTAACACTGGAGTAAAATGCAAAATATGGCGTGGACATTTCAAACATGAGAATTATCTTCAAATTACCCCACATTATGATCCCAACCATTGAATGAGTGGGCCTTTCTAAAACTTGTTGTCCAACTATTTTTGGGCACTCAGAAACATCCAACCAGTAAGATATTACAATGTGTGACCCATAGATTGGTAGATTTGGAAAAGCCAAACAAATGCACCAAATGGACAGAAAAGATAGCTTATGTGTTCAATGTCTTGTGCATCTATTTTTATTTCATGTTGGGAAAACACTACTTTTGCAATTGGTGCAATATTTGAATGGAAAGTTCTGTTCTTGCACCTTATGTTATATTGGTACATGCGCCTATATGTTGTTGCAGAAGGATCTACCCATGTGTGGGCTTATCAAACTTCACCTAAAAAATATGCCCAGGTCCAAGAATCAGGTTGGTGTCAAACTAGGTGAGCTAAATGTATGCTAAAGAAATGGACAGTCAACATTTAATCTATATATATGGCTTATCAAATGATAAGAGTTAGACTGACCTGAATTTTGGGTAGGGAAGGCGGAATTGTGACCTGCACCTGCACCTATTGGGCAACTTTGATCATGGACCTATGTAAACTCCCCGGTGAAGCATTGTGGACCTCCTCCCAAGCCTACACTCTAAATAACTGTTTCACTTTGAATGAGCATATTACATCCAAACATAGATAAAGTATTAATACATTTCAAGCATTACAGAAACAACTTATTGTATTGAAGTACTGAACATTAGTAGCCAACCCCCCCCCCCCCCCCCCAAAAAAAAAAAAAAAAAAAAAAAAAAACACACACACACACACACACATAAATGTCTATCCTTAAAGCATTATTCCACTTTTTAGGCTAAAAATTCAAATAAGGGTGCCTAAATGCCCCATCCTTGTAGTGTTTTGCCTACTTTTCAAGATAAAAATTATGGTAAAGTCGTAGGCTATTCTTGAAGCATTTTGCTCTCTATTCAAGTTAAAAATTCTGGAAAGGGCATGTAAATGCCTATCCTCGAGGCATTTAATCCACTGTTCAGGATAAAAAAATTATGTAAGGGAACCTAAGTGCCCATCCTTGATGAAAATGTCACATCTTTTCAAGATAAAAATCATGTAAGAGAAGCTAAATGCATTTCCTTGTTGCATTTTCATCACTTTTCAGGCTAAAAATCAATATTCCCACTTATCAAGGTAAAAATTGGATTATAAGTATAGGTTTAGGTTAGGTTATAGGTTAAGGTTTAGGGAATTGAGTTTAGGTTATAGGTTATAGGTTTAGGTTTAGGTTATAGGTTTTGGGATTTGAGAATAGGTTTAGGTTAGGGTGTAGGTTAAGGTTTAGGGAATTGAGTTTAGGTTATAGGTTTAGGTTATAGGTTATAGGTTTTTGGTTAAGGTTTAGGTTATAGGTATAGGTTTTGGGATTTGAGAATAGGTTTAGGTTATAAGTATAGGTTTAGGTTTAGGAATTCAGGTTCGGGTTTGGGTTTATGTTTGGGTTTAGGTTATAGGTTTAGGTTAGGTTAGGGTGTAGGTTAAGGTTTAGGGAATTGAGTTTAGGTTATAGGATTTTGGTTAAGGTTTAGGTTATAGTTATAGGTTTTGGGATTTGAGAATAGGTTTAGGTTATAACTATAGGTTTAGGTTAGGGTGTAGGTTAAGGTTTAGGGAATTGAGTTTAAGTTATAGGTTTAGGTTATACGTTATAGGTTTAGGTTATACGTTATAGGTTTTTGGTTAAGGTTTAGGTTATAGTTATAGGTTTTGGGATTTGAGAATAGGTTTAGGTTATAAGTATATGTTTAGGTTTAGGAATTCGGGTTTAGGTTCGGGTTTATGTTTGGGTTTAGGTTATAGGTTTAGGTTAGGGTGTAGGTTAAGGTTTAGGGAATTGAGTTTAGGTTATAGGTTTTGAGATTTGAGAATAAGTTTAGGTTATAAGTATAGGTTTATGTTAGGTTATAGGTTAAGGTTTAGGGAATTGAGTTTAAGTTATAGGTTATAGGTTTAGGTTAAGGTTTAGGTTTAGGTTATAGGTTTTGGGATTTGAGAATAGGTTTAGGTTTAGGTTTAGGTTTTATGTTTAGGTTAAGGTTATAGGCTTAGGTTTAGGTTATAAGTGTAGGTTATAGGTTTAGGTTTAGGTTAGGTTATGGGTTAAGGTTTAGGGAATTGAGTTTAGGTTTAGGTTTAGGTTATAAGTTAAGGTTATAGGTTAATGTTTAGGTTTAGGTTAAGGTTAAGGTTTAGGTTGTAGGTTTTGTGTTGAGGGTCAAATATTGCATATTAGGCCCTAGTTATTACATGGATTTACAAACATGACATTGCTTAATGAAATATTTTAATCATGTTTTCGATGCAGGATGTATTTAGGAGCTTAAACTGAAATTGGGTATTAAAAGCGTGGATTTGGCACTCCGATGTCACAAAAGCAGGGGACGGACTCCTGGGGATTGGGATCGACGATTTTACACAGCCGAGATCCGAAAAAAATTGAGAAACTAAAGCTCAAGTGGCCTGAAAGTTAGCCAGAATGCAAGATCACAGGGTTCTCACCATCTGATCGGGTCGAAACATCATACAGGGCCTGAAGACTATAAATTAACCGTACATTTCAAATTTGAGCCCGTGGATCCATGGGGAAGTGGCTCAACGAGTAAATCATCCCATAAATGGTCGATTTTAGGCCCGCCTGATATTTGGATATACTTCAAATTCGTTACCAACACCTTAAATTGGATGGGGAAAAGGATGGACGGTGCGGATTTCTCATCCACATCACAATAGACCCTGTGTGGGACCCACGTGCACGGTACAAATATGTACCGACCGTGCACCAGAAGAACCAAAGTCGGTCAGCGTACGCTGACCGACTCTACTTCGCAAATCAAAAAAAAAAATACATTTTTTTTAAAACAGAGATTTCGGTTCTCTGTTGTGGGCCCCACCTATCATTTAGTTCGTCGATCCGGACCGTCCATCAGATCCTTATGGAGTTTATCTACACTGCCTAGGTGGAAGAATTCTAAAATATCTTGAGGAGAGAAATCCAGCCGTCCAAACACAAGATGGACGGTGGAGTAAAAGTATAGGTGGGCCACACTAAATCTGAGAAAAAAATACCGATTTCTGAGTAGTTTTTCGAGATGAATACAAGTAACGGACTGGATTCTCAAAATACACCAAGAAGTGGGCTCCACCGAGAGTCCAGCGTCCATCTGCTGCGGACTCTGTTTACGCAGGTCCGGAAATTCCGGACGTTGCGGACCTTTGTTCGTGGTCGGATGAACGATCCAGACCGTCCATCAGATCTTAAAGGATCCTATGATCATGGCCTAGGTGACAGAGTTCAAGAGGGCATCGATGAATGGTTTTCAACTGTTCAAATGTCCGGTAGACGGCAGAGAAAGAGATTCACTGGACCGCACCAAATCCGAGAAAAAATGACCATATCATATTGGTTTTTCGAGGTGAGATCAGTGAACGGGGCGGATTCCCCAATCGATGATGAATGTGGACCCCACCATCAGAAAACGTAAGCTGCCATGCGTCCGCAGCTCTGTTTACGCGGTCCGTTCGCTGTCACCACGCACACCTATTCCGCATCCGACTTTCCTTTTATTTTCTCTCCAGTCAGCCGGGGTTTTCTGTTGCCTATAAAGAGAGGAGAGCTTGGAGGAGTGGGGATCTTTGGCTGGACGTGGAGCACCAGGAGCAGAGAGAGGGAGCAGTAGTTTATTTTATTTTATTTTATTCTGTTGAGATATTTTAGCCTGACCATGTTGCTAGGCTAAATCTCTTGGCTAGGGCCAAGAGGTGAAGCTTGTAGCATGATGGGAGATTCTATGCTTTCACTTTAATTTTAATCAGTGAACCGAATTTGATTTTGATTTAATTTTATTCGGGGAATGTTTTTAGTCTTTAATGGTCTGTTGTGACTGCAATTACAATGGGTCTGCGATGGCTTTGAGCATGTTCTTCTCCCTTTTATGTTTATGACGTTAGGAAGCCCTGTTGTTCACCATCGTCTCCTGGGCATGGTCGGATGACGGTACCCTTTCCTAACTTTTATGGCATGTTGATTGGTTGGTAATTAGTTTAATTCTGTTGTTTGCTTTGTCTCTTGGACATGGTTTGGTGATGGAATCCATTCTAATTCATATACCTTTCATCTCTTGAAAATCATATCAAAGTCAGTTCAGTTAATGTCCTTGATTTTTAATCCAGGCATAAGATCTCCCTGATCTCTACAAGTGGATCCTCTGAATCCCTAGTTTCCCTTCTCTGAATTCTCTAAATTTTAGATAAATATTTCACCATTATTCCTCAAAAATTTACCTGATTTAGATTTTTTCTTATTCTAGTTCTAGATCTGGTTATTTTCAGATAACGTACAGGTTTCAATCCCTGTGGATTCGACCTCGATCTTACCGAGTTTTTACTACATCACAACCCTATACTTGGGGAGTGAACATTTTGGGATTTGAGAATAGGTTTAGGTTAAGGTTATAAGTTTAGGTTTAAGAAACTGGGTTCGGGTTCGGGTTTGGGTTTTCAAGTTTAGGTTTAGGTTTAGGTTAGGGAGTTGAGATTAGGATTAGGTGTAGGTTTAGGTTTAGGAATTTGAGAATACGTTAAGGTTTAGGTTTAGGAAATTGGGTTCGGGTTCGAGATTGGGTTTACGTTTGGGTTTTAGGTTTAGGTTTAGGTTATAGGTTATAAGTGTAGGTTTAGGTTTAGGTTTTAGGTTATAGGTTTAGGTTATAGGTTTAGGTTTAGGTTATAGATTTTGGGATTTGAGAATAGGTTTAGGTTATAAGAATAGGTTTAGGTTATAAGTATAGGTTTATGTTTAGATTTTATGTTTAGGTTAAGGTTATAGGTTTAGGTTTAAGTTATAAGTATAGGTTACAGGTTTAGGTTTAGGTTAGGTTATAGGTTAAGGTTTAGGGAATTGAGTTTAGGTTATAGGTTAGGTTTAGGTTAAGGTTATAGGTTTAGGTTATAAGTGTAGGTTATAGGTTTAGGTTTAGGTTATAGGTTATACCTTTAGGGAATTGAGAATAGGTTAAGGTTTAGGTTTAGGAAATCGGGTTCAGGTTCGGGATCGGGTTTAAGTTTGGGTTTTCAAGTTTAGGTTTAGGTTTAGGTTAGGGAATTGAGATTATGATTAAGTGTAGTATTATCTAGTATTATCTACTATTGAATCTAGTATTATCTACTAAAGTGACTTGGACTAAGCCACTGTACCTAGTATTATCTACGAAAGTTAATTTCGTCGGTAAAAGTTTACTTTTACCTACGAAAATAAATTTCGTCGGTAAAAGTCGTCTTTACCTACGAAAATTATTTTCGTCGGTAAAAACCATATTTCTTGTACAAGGGCGGCTCAAAGGGGCAGGCAGGTGAGGCAATCGCCTAAGGCCCCCTAATTATGAAGGCCCTATATTATAGCAAAATTAAAATTTCTTAATTATGAAAGTCCTGTATTATAGTAAAATTAATATTAAGAAGAAGAAAAAAAAACCTAAATTTTTTGAAATAAAACTTATTGAAAGGCCTACAAAATAGGAACATCTAAAAATTAGTTTACAAATTTGAAATTGAAAATAAAAAACAAATCCTAGAAAGTAGCACTATTGATAATAACAATCTAACTCTATCATCTCTTTTTAAAATAATAGCATCATTCCCAATAAATTCTTCTCCTAAAACCTAGGACTACAACTACCTACTTTATTGCTAATTAAATTCTCAAAAAAATAAATTCTAACATCATTTTTATGAGGCTTTTTATTTTTCAAACTAAAAGCCTCATTTTTATTAATTACTTGCCTAAGGCCCCCAAAAATGTTGAGCCGCCCCTGTTCTTGTAGTGCACCTACCTTTGCTAGTGCCCTTAAAACCGTTTGAACTAGGAATTCCTTTTGTTTTGAGTAGCGGCAATGCGTTTCCCATATTCTCGATTACTGTCAAGCTCCCTCCCTCAAATCTCAGCCATCAAACCTCTCTCATCCAACAACTATCATCACTCTAGCATTCTTTGTTTCGAGTAGCCAATCAAAAGACACTAAAGTGTCATATTTTCATCTCCTTCTTTACAATAGAGTATCGTAACCAAACTTTCCAATCTTATAACCCACCAACCAAAATGCTTTCAAACTCTGATATGAGGCTTCCATGAGTTACTACAACTAATCCAAATCGTCCAGTAGCGTTTGTTTGTAAAAATACTCCCTTCGTTGAATTTTTCCATTGAAACCGACCATTCTTCTTCGCCGTGAAGTACCGCCATTGATCCTGGTGTAGCATCGATTCAACAATCCAAACCATTCGTCATGTGGCCCTCCTGATGCATATTAGATCATCATAATCGATCTAAGATCGGGTTCTCAGAACTCCACTGCCAAGCTATTTAGTTTGACCCACTGGACTTAACCGGGTTAGGGTAGTCAAGACTCTTGCTGGATGTCTCTGAAAGTAGAAGAAAAGAAGAAGAAGAAAAAGAAGAAGAAGAAGAAAAAGAAGAAGAAAAGAAAGAAGGAAGAAAGAGAAGCAGACAGTTTCATTGAGTTGACTTGGCGAGCCAACTCGATGACCTACTGGTCTGATCATCCGAGCTGATTCCAGATTCCGATTTTGAGCCATTTTTAGCTAAGTTTCTATTCTCCATCCTTTAATTCCGTTAAAGTAGCCTGGAGTCCAGTTGACTTACTAAGTCAACTCAGTGATTTGACGTGTTGTTTTCTTATATTTTAATATTAGAGAATCAGAAACGTTAGTGTATGACATAATAAATCAGCATGTATGATATTTGTGTAGGGATGCCATCATTTTTCGTTGAAAAAATTTACCGAGTGCTACTAGTTTAAGTACGTCAAGCTGAGTTTAAGTGAAACCGTGCTTGAACCATCTACACGTAGAATCCATCATCACGTCAAGCCTATCACTCTGATAGCAGGTAGGTAATCTTTCTGGTTGAAATCCCTACGGTTACAATGTAACTTTGCGTTAACATGTGGATTTATATTCTTTCATAGTGCATCATTGTGTAGAATAAATTCATTTAATGGTATTTTACTTGTTGTAAATATAATTTGTTTAACTATTATTACGTGTAGATTGAATTTAATTAATTATAATCATGTGTTTTGAACTGGATTTATTATTGTTGTTGCATATTATATCTTGAAATTATTTCGTATTTGTTACATTTTGTAAATTAAATTTAGTTGTTTCCTGTTACATGTTGGAGAATAAATTCATTTGATAATTATTGTCTATTTAAGTTATGGGTGCTCTGCCTTGAAAGGATCGTTGTATTTTTATGGGTGCTCTGCAGAGGGTTATTCTCAAAAGGATTGACACGGTACAAGGCTCTGCCAAAAGTCATTTCTAAAAGGATCAACACGGATGCTCTGCCCTGGGTGATTCCTTAAAAGATATGCACACATGAGTGCTCTGCCCTGGGTATTACCCAAAGTTTATTCACCGGTGCTCCGTCAAGGGTTATTACCTAAAAGGATCGATACCGGTGCTTTGCCGATGGTCATTCCCTAAAAGGATCAACACACACGAGTGCTCTGCTCTGGATTGAAGCAAAAAGGATTTTGGATAAGTGCCTTATCTTTTTTTATTATTAAATATACTAAATTGTTATTATATATTGTCATGTAAAATGTCGATTCAATACTTGTAATTAATCCTATAAATTTTAATTAGATATATTGGTATTATCGTAGAATTTTCAATTTTGGGAATGATGTGACCCTACGAGCCGTCGCGCTTACACCCGTATAGATTGTTTTATAGGGTATATGTATGAAGAGCCAGATGGAAAAGATTGAAGACTTTTCCTCTTATTTATTCAATATATTTTATATTAATGTAATTAAGACTTGATGATAATTTTGTGGAATATTTGTTTATGAAAATGATATTAGTTTACCCTCTCTTAGTTGCTTTGTTTGTCTTGAAAATACATGAGAATTATATGGATTGCAATGTATAATTTGTTTATATACAACTCATAGTCTTGGAATTCGAGTTTGTGTCTGGCCAACTCGAGTATCGAATTTTGGGGTGTGATAGCTATACTCTCGGTAATTATAAAAATTGCTCCTCTTGCAGAGTAAGGCCATCAAAGCACATGGCCAGAGTAAGGACTCCTCTCTTTCCATATCTTATATGAGCGGATTACGTGTTACCCAAACAACACCTTAGTGGGTGTTACCCTTACCTCATCCTATGAAACAAACCCATTCATATCTTATATGGGGCCCATTGGACTGTCTCGAAGTAAATCCATTATATCTACATCTAAAGGGTTTTAATTTCATGTTAGCCCAAGTTTGAAAGAAAAACTCATCACAAATAGACCGCACCAGAGGAAACCATTCATAATTAATACACAACATTAGTGTAGTACTTATAGGCCATAATGAGCTTCAATTAGAAAACTGGAAAAATTTGTCTATGGGTTTATGACTGTTCGATTAAAATGAACGGATTAGATTGGTAAAGAGATGGACAAAATAGTTTTTTTATTTTTATTTTTATTTTTATTTTTATTTTTAATTTTTTTGTGGGCTTACGCCTCAATTTCAAAAAACCTCTCCTTCAAGACAAAAGCAGCAAATGAACATTTGGTCCTCACAAAAATGAAAAAAAATATATTCTGTGGCTAAAAAACTTAAGTTTTAAAAACATGAGCTATGTGAAGAACACCTTATAGCACACGGCTATTGTGCCCATGCGTACAAATGGAAACATGTTCCGCATCCGGACCGTTTATCCGATAGGCCTTCCTCTAGATGTGGATGCTACAAAAGTATTCAACATTAGAAAATACATTCTATCAAATCTTGGACGTTATCTATTTCCATATCCTTGCTGTACGGAATCCTCCATCCATGTTTTTTAAAAATTTTATTTTTATTATTATTATTATTATTTTTTATTTTTTAACACACGCACACACACCCCACACACTAACGCTAGTGGAATTTCGACCGGTTGTTGAAACTCCAGAGAGTCTACCACCCGAGCAAGAGTAAGGATCCTCCTCCATCCATGTTAATTCCTCTCAGAGAACGATCTAGGATCTAGATTGCCATCATGGTCCCACCTGTATGGACAGGAAACATCCATACATCGTTCCCACCGGGATGCATCGGACATGATGTATGGGTTGGATCCAATGGTCAAGCAGGGGCTCTGTGGGGCCCATCGTTATGTATTGGTCTTATCCGCACCGTCCATTCATTTTTCCAGATCATTTTAGGCTATGATCCCAAATGTGAAGCAGATCCAAGACTCAAGGGGACCACACCACAGGAAGCGGCAGTGATAACGACGCTCACCGATAAAACCTTCCTAGTGTCCACCGTGACGTTTAGTTGCCATCCAAGCTGTTCATAAGGTCAAACAGACCTGGATGAAGGAAGAACATAACTGTCAGATTGATGGACGGTGTGGATAAATCCCATACACCACGGTGGTCCCACATATGCCGTGAGTCCGTAATGCAGGACACAATCCGCTTCCATCGGACACAATCATTCCTCTTTCCACGGTCCCCACGTTTGGGTGAAAAGCAATTCCATCGATGAAGAAAAGAAAGAGTGAGAATAAAGGGAATTCAACACATCTGGTCCACTCAAGAATACATTCTCTCTTTGGCCTCTTTGAAACAGTGAAGACATTTCGATTCTTAAGTTTTTTGGAAAGAGATTTGCGAACATACGTTGTTATATGATACTGCCACTATAGCCGTTCGATCTGGGTCATTGGTTCAGCTACTGGAACCCGTTTATCTGATGCAACTTATCATTTATCTGATTACAAATAAAATAAAATTTCTCGAGCTCTTGATCGTTTGATCTTTTGACTCTCTTCCTTTGAGCGTGGACTGTCTTTCTTAAACCATGGAAGTTGAGGATATTCCAACCTTGTAGATTACCTCATCAGATCAATGGTTTGGATCACCGAACCAACCGCAGGTCAAACTGCTATGGTCAAACCTCTCAAGGAAATGATGTGGGACCAAAATTGCAAAGACTCCAGCTGAAAATGGGGCGCGAATTGCCTACAATGCAGCAATGAATCTATCTTGGACCACCCTGATGTGTTTGTGACATTCATTTTATTCATCATTTACAGCAGCTCATGCTAAGATGTGGAAAAAATAAAATCAGGTCGATCGAAATTTCTTGTGAGCCACACCACAAGGAAAAAGTAGGAATGGAAATGCCGGTCACTGAAGGACTCGGATTCGGTATGACCCCTCCACAACGGAGATCTTACTAAACGGTGCTGTGAGCCCCACCATGATGTATGTGTTTTATCCACTCCCGGCCATCCATTTTATCAGCTCGTTTTAGGGTATGTGCCTAAAAATTAGACAGATCTAAATATCAGGTGGACCACACTATACGAAACAGTGGTTATTGCATGCTTACCATTAAAAATTTCTTCAGGCCCACTGTGATGTTTATGTGCCATCGAACTTGTTGATTAGGTCACACAGTCATGCTTGAAGGAGAGGAAAAACAAATATCAGCTTGATTCATAACTTTTAAGGCATCCAATAAGTTTTTAATGGTTGACATTCAATCATCACTGTTTCATGTGTGTAGTCCACCTGAGATTTGGATCTGCCTCATTTCTAGGTTCATTTCCTAGGATGAGCTGGAAAAATGGATGGACAGCAGGGATAAAACAAATACATGACGTGGCCCACAAAGCTTTTCTAGCACCTACGTTATCGACCAGGTTAACGGAGGGGTCATCGGTCTGATTTTTGGGCTAATGTCCTAACACCCGGTCAAAGGTTAGTGTATCCAGAGGTGTGAAATCCCGTTACGGCGTGTGTGGGGTGTGTGTGCGTGTGTTAAAAAAAAAAAAAAAAGCTCGGTGCAGATGGAAACGGATTGGCTACTCCGTGGGTCCCACCATGATGTATGTGTTTCATCCATGCCGTTCATATATTTTTTTAGATCATTTTATGATATGAGACCAAAAATTATATATATTCCAATCTCAAGTGGAACGTCAACCATTAAAAACTTTTTGGGGTCCATAAAAATTTTGGATCAAGCTGATCTTTGTTTTTTCCCTTCATCTGGGTCTGTATGACCTAATCAACATATTCGATCTTAAATAAATAGTAAAGTGGGCCTTAGGAGGATTTTAATGGTGGATATCCAATCACTATTGTTTTCCTGTGGTGTGGTCCAGTGATTTAAATCCCTCTCGTTTTCGGGATCAAAACATAACATGATTTTTAAAAATGGATGAAAAACATACATCATGGTGGGGCCCACAGAGAACCGACCATCAGCCACCGGGCTGGTGACAAGGGGAGTAGCCAATCCGTTTCCGGCGCAGATGATGGGCTGATCCAACATCCAAGGTGGGCCCCACAGGAACTTTTGTTGCACGGGCTCCCTATAGGAAATTCGGGTCCCACACCATGTGGGATAATAGAATTGCCACCTTATTCTCCATCGGATGTGGGGCCCACCTTATACTCCATTTACACAAGAACCTCTAGCCTTGCGCTCATCCAAGGAGGAATCTCTCTCTCTCTCCTCTCTCTCTCTCTCCTCTCTCTCTCTCTCTCTCTCTCTCTCTCTCTCTCTATATATATATATATATATATATATATGATCGTTTGCTTACATGCAAATATTCATCCTCCGATTTTAACACTCATCACCACCCTCCCGGCATGTATTCTTCTCTGAAAATCCTTGAATTCCTTCAATTCATAGAAAACATGAAGAAGCTTCCATCAAAGGTGCTCTCACGGGCCTCCTCTAGCAAAAGCCGGATACCATCGAATCTATCAAGGAGGTACATTCCAAATGCTGACGAGATGAAAGAGGTTTTCAAAATGATCGACAAGGACAAAGACAATAAGATCTCTGTGAACGATCTCCAGCAGGTGCTGACAGCATTAAGAGGCAAGGACATGGCGGAAGAGGCAGAGAAGATGGTGAACGAGGCCGACTCGGACGGCGACGGGTGTATGAATTTTAAGGAGTTCATGGAAGTGCACAACAGCGGAGGAGGGATTAGGCTTCTTGAAATAGAGACTGCGTTTTCCATGTGTGATTTGGACGGTGATAGGAGGATTAACGCAAAGGATCTGGAGGGGTTGCTGAAGAGGTTGGGTAAAGAGAGGAGTCCAGAGGATTGCGAGAGGATGGTTTGTAATGTGGCCAGGGATGGGAAAGGGGAGGTGGACATGGATGATTTCATTATCATGATGACTAAGACCATGAACCTGCTGTCTGGGTGAAAATTCTAGGAAGATGATACGGGGAGAACGAAAATGGTTGACCCATCTCTCTACGGTGTGTTTGGTAGGGTGAAGTATCGATCGGGGCTGTTCATCTGGTGGGTCCATTTGTGGATGGATTAAATTTCTAAGATCAAACCTATTAGACAATCTTGTCCATTGCTTTTGAAGGTCACTGATCTGATGGCTGCAGGGATCCTCGATCTACAAACCATTTGCAATCCCCATCATGGGTAACTAGACGTACCGTCCTGAATGATCAATTACCTTGCCACGTGGATGGCTCTGCTGTATTTCGGACCTTTGGGCTTCACCGTATCATCGTCTCTCGCTCCCTTAATTAGTATTCATGGATTTGTATTATTACTTTGTGTTGGGTAATAAATAAAAATGTTATATTTCTATTTGTGTGGCTGACTGGAGTATACTGATATAGTCCGTTCATCTGGTGGGCTCCACATTGAGGGGTGACCTACAAATTGGTGGTCCAAATAAAATATAAATGCCAGCGAGGCATTTCGGTAGACATTGATTTTCATTATGTGGCGATATAAGACTCTATTGCTGATATCTTCACTAAAGTCTTTTTGCTAGGTGCAGGGATCTCAAAGACAAGTTCATGGTCGGGGATCAACGCATCAGCTTACATAGACAGGACCACCATTTCACGAAGGACCCACTTCAGATTCTCTTAATCTTAGTCCTACGGGATCTTTAATATACAAATTAGCAGAGCTGCTCCATTCTTTTCAAACTTTCTGTTCCAACCGATCTTGCCTTAAGAGATGTAAACCATTCTAATTTTTATTTTTCATATGGTTGATGTTATGGGGAATGTGGTCGGATCACTCTCAACTCGGCTCGGCAATATTACCTCTGGTTGAAGTAATGTATGGTCGACATCCGACTCCTCAAGAACAGTTTCGAGCAATACGTAATACCGAGCTCCTATTCGGAGTCACCTGTCAAAGGCCAGGTGGCTCCTCGGATAATCTCGAGCCGACTAGCAAAGCTGAACCTATTCTAGTAACGCACGATGGGATTAACTGTTTTATGCATGATTATAGAATAAGCCCACACACTTCTCACCCAATGGCGGAGATCGTGCCTAGATTAATGGACCTCCATGTTCCGTTGATACTATAAATAAGGAACCCATCTACATGGACAGGTACGCAAAATCTCTCACCCAGAACCCCTATATGCTACTAGACCCATATTCCTAGCCTGAGTTTGGCATCGGAGGGTCCCCTGCTCTAGCTGGGGTCTCCTTTGTTTTTCGCCTATGCAGGTGCTTGGAGCTCGGCAAGGGTGAACCAATTTTTGTATCAACAATTAATATGAAAATCTCCATAATTCATTCCTAGAAGTAATCAAATAGCAACATTGAAATTTTTATTGATAATGAAACCTAAAAGATTAGGACGTAATAACTTGGTCTCCAAACGAATCAAGAGTAATGCAGAAAATTAGTCCTTTATATCAAAAAGACCTATGGAGTTGACTACAATTACTGATGATAGAGTGCAAGCAGTAACATACCTTTACCGTTGAAACCTTCCTAGGGGGCCAGGATGATGTTTATTTGTCATCCACACGTCAATGAGGTCACATAGACCTAGACGAAGGAAAACCACAAATATCAGCTTCATTCAAAACTTCTATGAGCCCCAAAAAGTTCTCATATATTGGTGTACAATCCCCACTTTTTCTTGTGGTGTGGTCTACTTGAGCTTTGGCTCTGCCTGATTTTTATTATCATGCCCTGAAATGAGCTGGCAAAATGAATGTGGATAAAACACATACGAGCAGGTCACCAGGGATACTAGGTAACCGGGCAATCGGGCCTTGTTCTCACATACATGGAGGGCTGTCAATGGGCCTGGTGGTCAGTCTGGCTTTTGGGCCTCGACTGCATCAAGCTGGATTTGGGCTGAAATATCAGGCCCGAGGGCTGGGCTTGGCTTAAGATTCAAGCCCGTTTTTCAACTGTACAATAACCTAACCCCTCCCCTCCCACCTCTCTCCACGGAAACCCGCACCTCTTTTTCTCTTTTGGGCTGGGGCTCAGGCTGGACTTAGGTTTGAACTCAGCATAAACATTTCAGGTTGTACTATTACCCATCATAGGCCCGAGTTGGGTTTGGGCCTATTTTGAACAGTGCAGGCCGGGTTTAGTCCAGCCCATTGATACCCTACCACTCACGCATTGTGCAGTTCTGTGCTAAACTGATAAAATAATTGCTATCAACAAGGCTACATGCTCTCCATCCGGATCGAATACCACGATCCTCGATCCTCATATGAAACTTTGGTCTTCATGGAATTCCAATCAATGAAGAATGATGCATTGAATTTTCACCCCATTTTTCTTTGTTAGTGGGCCACACATGATTTAAGTAAAAAACAGAGGTTTAAAAGATTAACCAACCGTTCAGATTCAATACAGGAGTCCAGTTGATGGTCAGAGCTATCTAACTTTTGATCCTCATGAATTGAGTCGGCCTAAGTGTTGCATGCATACAGGGTTCTTGTAATTCTATTTTAGGGGTATTTTAGGATCTGCAGGACGCGTTACCCAATTTGGGCCCAAATCATATGGAATGTCCGGTGAAGTTCCTCGTGACTATCAATCCATTTCTCATTTAAGTACTAAGATATTGACTAATGTGCACACGGAAAATGCATATGAAAATTGGCATTGTTTGTCTAGTGGGCCACCGATGCATGAACCCTAGACTCAAAACCCAGGTAATCAGACAATCCTATCCATCTGGTTTTGAGTTTATTTGGTTGGGATTATTTCTTATTTTTTGCTCAAATTTAGGTTACCTGTCCATGTGCAGCCCATTGAGACCATAGCCCATCAACCTGGTGGTTGGGTCACTAGGTTGATGCTCCTTGTTACTGTGCATGTGCCATCTGTACAGGGGCTTGGTGGTTTTTTTTTTTTCCTTCTTTAATTGCACTCTGTAGCCATGCTCTCAGTAATTATAAAAAATGCTCCTCTTGCAGAATAACGCCATCCAATATGCCCGCACACGGTCACCGTCTGCATGGCTGCTCTGCGTATCTTGTCGTCTGGCTAGTTTACTGGAGTAGATCTCATGGTAATTATTGCATATTCCCACGTCAATGATACGGTATTTACAAATACCTACGTAAAAGTTTACAAATAACTGCATTATTAATTTGCTGTTATTGTAAATACCCACGTTTCCTTAGTATTGTTATAAATATATTGATTTAAAAAATATTTTAATAATATATTATAATAATAATATTTGAAAAGATGTTTGAAAAAATACATTTTTCAAGTTTTGGGAATAGTCCCACATGGGAAAAAGAGAGAAGGAAAATGTGCGGGAATTAAATGAAATTAGTCCGTGAGACTATAAATGAAACTGAGACGTGTTCCGGAGTGCGAAGCACTGGAACACGCGCGGCGGCGGGCTCGGGGGACTCGGTCTGGACCGCGCGACTTGACCTCGGGGCGATGGGCTTGCGTGGCGATGGCGAGTGAGGCGGGTGTGGGGCTCGGTGCTGGGTGGGCGGTGCTCCTTGGCGGGGCGGTGGGCGTGTGCACAGTGCTAGTGGCAGAGCGGTAGTGGCGCACTTTGCACTTCGCACGTGCGCAGTGTTGCAGAGGGTCGCTCCCTTCGCGAACCGGGCGAGACAGGTGGACTAGTGGCTAGGAAGATGGTTGGACGAAAATCAAGTGGACTGAATGAGAGTCCCTCTGATTATATAGAGGCTGGAAATATAGCTGTTGCACAATGTGTAACAGCTATGGAGTTAATACAGAAACTGTTGCTAACAGTCATAAAACGGCTAGCCCAAAGCTATAAAATGACTAGCCAGCTCTCTCAACAGCCATATAACGGCTAGCTTCTCCAACAGCTAGAAAACGGTCATGGAATTTAATTCCCTGGACCATAAACCCCAACCATCATAGCCTATAAAAAGAGGGTCTAGATGGGTTTCCAAACCATCTCAACTCACTCCAGCAAATCCATACGAATTTTCAGCAACAAAGCAAGGCTTGAACCTTAGCTTGAAGAATAGACCAGAGGTGTGGTCTAGGACTGTTCAATTGAACCAGTGGCTGACGAATTGAACTGACCAGTGCAGTGGTCAAACTCCTTTTTTCTCTTTCTTCTCTTTCTTTGGGATTTTTCTTTTATATTGTAATATTGCCAGATAGTGTGTAAAAGAGTTCCATTTGGTGGGCCTTCGTGTTTGCTGAACGCAGACCCACACCAGGCTTGTCGTATCCTAGAAGCAATTTGCCTGTAACCTATCAGCATACTCAATACACTTGAGTAGGGGCAAATAACGCTTTAAGGACAGCGTTTCAGACGTGCTTCAGCCTGTCCTTAGTTCTGACCGAAGTGATTCTTGGTTTCCATATTATACAGATATTACATTAATCTGTATAAAATTCTCAACAATCTTAAAGCGTTATTTCTGTAATGGAAGCCGACAGTGTTTCATCCATCAAGCTGATGAATCAGGACTTGATACGTCTTGATCGGTTCGATGGAACCAATTTTACAAGATGACAAGACAAGCTGAAATTTCTCCTAACGGCGCTAAGGATCTACTACATACTAGATCCAAATTTGCAAGCGCTACCTGAAGCAACCGACGACGACACACCTGAATAGGTGGCCGCCCGCACCAAACGAGCCGAAGATGAACTCTTGTGTCGAGGACACATTCTGAACGCTCTCTCCGACCGACTATACGATCTGTACCAACAGACGTCATCAGCAAAGGAGATCTGGACTGCTCTGGAGTTCAAATACAAAGCTGAAGAAGAAGGTACCAACAAGTTTCTCATCGCCAGGTATTTTGACTTCAACATGGTAGATAACAAACCGCTGCTACCCCAAATCCAAGAATTGCAGCTAATAGTAAACAAAATCAAAGCGATAAAGATAGATCTTCCTGAATCATTCCAAGTCGGGGCTATAATTGTCAAATTGCCACCGATGTGGAAAGACTATAGAAAGAAGTTGCTGCATAAAACTGAGGACTACACACTGGAACAAATCCAGAAACATCTCAGAATTGAGGAAGAATCCCGTAACGCGACAGAAAGAATGATAACGGGAATGCCTCGTCCAAGGTTCATGCAGTAGAGAACTCTAATAACAAACATCCCGAGAAGGACAATTCCCTGAAACCCAATAAAGGGAAATTCAAGAAAAACACCCAAAAGAAGAACGGAAAGTTCAAAGCCCCATGCCATGTCTGTGGAAAAACCGGGCACTATGCTCGAGTATGCCGATATCGCAAGTCTAAATAAGAGGCAAGTGCAGTAGAAGAAGGCGATATAGTGGCTATGATCATGAGGTGAATACCATCCAAGGCAAAGTTCCAGGTTGGTGGTATGATACTGCCGCTACAGTACATGTGTGCTACGACAAATCAGCCTTCAAAACCTATGAGGAATTGACCGATGGTCAAGAAGTCCAAATGGGCAATGAAGTCCGATCAAAGGTCGTCGGCAAAGGAACTGTCGAACTGATATTCACATCTGGGAAGAAAGTGATTCTGACCAATGTACTGCACGTTCCAGACATGAGGCGAAACTTAGTTTCTGGGGACCTTCTGGGTAAACCAGGCATAAGGGTGGTGTACGAGTCAGGAAAACTGATCTTGTCCAAGAATGGAAAATTTGTCGGGAAGGGATATGCTTGTAACGGAATGGTTAAGTTTTCTCTGAATGAAAGTAGCACTTCTGCGTATATGGTTGAATCCTCTGGACTGTGGCATGATAGACTAGCCCATATAGGGTATAGTACCTTGAAGTTCATGGCTAAGAATGGTTTAATCTCATACACAGATAATGAAACCGAAAAATGTGAAGTGTGCATATGATCCAAAATGACGAAGAAACCTTTTCCAAGCGTTGAAAGATCGTCTCAAATATTGGATCTTGTGCACAGTGATATCTGTGAGTTAAACGGCATTCTTACTCGTGGAGGTAAACGGTACTTCATAACCTTTATAGATGATTGCTCTAGATATGTGTATGTGTACCTATTGAAGAGCAAAGATGAAGCATTGAACATGTTTAAAGTATATAAAGCAGAAGTAGAGAATCAACTAAATAAGAAGATTAAAATTCTCCGTAGCGATAGAGGAGGAGAATACTTCTCCAATGAATTCGATAACTTCTGTGAAGAACATGGACTGATACATCAATGTACAGCGCCATACACACCTCAACAAAACGGAATAGCTGAAAGAAAGAATAGAACATTAGTAGAAATGGTCAACTCAATGCTGATAAGAGCAAAGTTGCCACTAAATCTATGGGGTGAGGCACTGCTTGCAGCATGCCATATTATAAACAGAATTCCGTCTAAAAAATATAGAATATCTCCATATGAAACATGGAGAGGAAGAAAACCTAACCTAGGATATCTTAAAGTGTGGGGGTGTCTTGCATATTGTAGAACCCTGACCCAAAAAGAACTAAGTTAGGACCAAGAGCTATTAAGTGTGCCTTCGTAGGGTATGCACAAAACAGTAAAGCTTATAGACTTCTAGACATGGAGTCTAATACAATAATAGAATCAAGAGACGTTGAGTTTCTTGAGAACTCACTATCCTTGGAGACTAAGGATAATGACATCCAATCTCCTAATAGAGAACAAGATAGCATAGCCCCACAGATAGTAGAAGCTCCTATTGAACCTCGTAGGAGTCAAAGAACAAGAATAGAGAAGAGTCTAAGAGATGACTACATAGACTCACAACGTATCATTTTTCATCTAGTAGAAGCAGATAGAGAAAATGTTATAAGACAAATACCTATAGTGATGAATATAGAAGATGATCCTAAATCATATAAAGAGGCTATATCTTCTAGAGACTCAGCTTTCTGGAAAGAAGCTATAAACGATGAAATGGAATCCATACTATCAAATCAAACATGGGAACTAGTAAACTTACCTCCAGGTTCTAGACCCATAGGTTGCAAGTGGGTATTTAGGAAGAAATATCAAACTGATGGGACTATCCAAACCTTTAAAGCTCGACTAGTAGCTAAGGGTTTTAGACAAAAAGAAGGGATAGATTATTTTGACACATACTCACCTGTAGCTAGGATAACATCCATTAGGATATTATTTGCGCTAGCTTCTATACATCATCTTCACATCCATCAAATGGATGTAAAGACTGCTTTCCTGAATGGTGACCTCAATGAGGAGGTATACATAGAACAACTTAAAGGGTTCATTCTACCAGGAAATGAAAACAAAGTATGTAGATTAGTCAAATCATTGTATGGATTAAAACAAGCACCAAAACAGTGGCATGAGAAGTTTGATTCCAAAATACTATCTCATGGTTTCATGCATAATGTAGCTGACAAATGCATATACTCTAAAGTAGATGGTAGTTATATCGTTATTATTTGTCTATATGTAGATGACATGTTAATAATAAGTAACAAAATGGAAGGTGTGACTGAAACAAAAAGGTTTCTATCTTCTGTATTCAAAATGAAGGATCTTGGACAAGTTGATACCATTCTAGGTATCAAAGTTAAAAAACATTGTGGAGGTTATGCTTTGTGTCAATCTCATTATATTGAGAAGATACTAAACAAGTTTAACCATCTAAATATAAAGGAAGCAAAAACCCCATTTGATCCAAGTATCAAGCTAAAAGAAAATACTGGAAGAACAGTTGCACAATTAGAATATGCAAGTGCTATAGGAAGTCTAATGTATGCTATGCAATGCACTAGACCAGATATCGCATATGCTGTGAGTAAACTTAGTAGGTTTACTAGTAACCCCAGTACTGAACACTGGAATGCAATCAGTAGAGTCCTTGGTTACTTAAAAGCAACCAAAGATTTAGGACTATTCTATTCAGAGTTCCTGCCGTATTGGAAGGATATACCGATGCGAGCTGGATATCGAGTGCAGGGGACAACAAGTCTACTACAGGGTGGGTATTCACCCTAGGAGGTGCAGCTGTATCTTGGGGATCCAAGAAACAGACTTGCATAACGCATTCGACTATGGAGTCTGAATTCATAGCCTTGGCTGCAACAGGCAAAGAGGCTGAGTGGCTAAGGGATCTTCTATTAGAAATCCCTTTCTGTGTAAAGCCTATATCGGCTGTGTCACTACATTGTGATAGTGAAGCCACATTAGCTAGAGCCTATAGTGGCACTTATAATGGTAAATCTAGACATATCAGTCTTCGACATGATTATGTCAGACAATTGATTCGAGATGGAATCATTGCTATTTCCTATGTGAAATCAAGCAACAACTTGGCAGATCCTTTTACTAAACCTCTACCGAGAGAGGTAGTAAAGGCTACATCTAGAGGGATGGGGTTGAAACTCTTCAACCAAAGTTCCACCAGTGATGGTAACCCAACCTAAAGTCAGAAAATCTCTATTTTTGGGTTTAATGGGTAAGAACAAGTCACTGATATGTGGAAAGTTTTCAGCACTGAATAATATAACCTCATCCATAATAGATAAGTGCTGAGCGTTACGATAGAGGGTTGAGTCTTAAGAACTCTTAATGAAATCCAGTCTATAGGACAAGTGTTTTAAAGTAACGGAGACACTGGAAGGATTTCACCTATATGAACGTAGAGATGGTGCCGTCTCTCATGAGAGTTGGAGTTTTCTCTCGGGATCGTTCACGAATTAGGATAAGCACATGGCCATTAAATGTGCTGAGCAAGATTGTGGGAACTCTAATAAACACATAGCGAATATGTGTGTGGTTTCTCCAACTCTGTTATCTAGGAATAACTGGTTCAAAGCTGCGGCTACCAGTAATTCGATAGAGTTTTGAGATACTTACACTAAGGGAAGATTAAAATCGAAAGATATCTTTCTTTATGCATATAAGCTAATTATTCTGGCAATATTGTTTAAACCGAGAAAATATTTTTATAAAATCAAGTGGGGGATTGTTATAAATATATTGATTTAAAAATATATTTTATAATATATTATAATAATAATATTTGAAAAGATGTTTGAAAAAATACATTTTTCAAGTTTTGGGAATAGTCCCACATGGGAAAGAGAAGAGAAGGAAATCGGGTTTAAATGAAAAATGCGGAGTATATATATTATATTAACCTTGGTAGTCCGTGGACTATTGACCTTGCGTGTTCCAGTGCGAAGCACTGGAACACCGCGCGCGCTCGCGCGCGCTCGCGCTCGCGCTCGCGCTCGGCTCGGGCTCGGGCACGGGCACGGGCACGGGCTCGGTCTCGGTCTCGGTCTCGGGCTTGGGCTTGGGCTCGGTGCGAGGGCGTGGGCATGTGAGGCAGTGTGGCTGTAGAGGCGCTAGTGGCGCACTTTGCACTTCGCACGTGCGCATCGTGTTCGCAGAGGGTCGCTCCCTTCGCGAACCGGAGCGAGACAGGTGCGAGTCGTGGTGCGACTAGTGGCTAAGGCAGATGGTTGGACGAAAATCAAGTGGACTGAATGAGAGTCCCTCTGATTATATAGAGGCTGGAATATAGCTGTTGCACAAATGTGTAACAGCTATGGAGTTAATTACAGAAACTGTTGCTAACAGTCATAAAACGGCTAGCCCAACAGCTATAAAATGGCTAGCCAGCTCTCTCACAACAGCCATATAACGGCTAGCTTCTCCAACAGCTAGAAAACGGTTATGGAATTTAATTCCCTGGACCATAAACCCCAGCCATCATAGCCTATAAAAAGAGGGTCTAGATGGGTTTCCAAACCATCTCAACTCACTCCAGCAAATCCATACGAATTTTCAGCAACAAAGCAAGGCTTGAACCTTAGCTTGAAGAATAGACCAGAGGTGTGGTCTAGGACTGTTCAATTGAACCAGTGGCTGACGAATTGAACTGACCAGTGCAGTGGTCAAACTCCTTTTTTCTCTTTCTTCTCTTTCTTTGGGATTTTTCTTTTATATTGTATATTGCCAGATAGTGTGTAAAAGAGTTCCATTTGGTGGGCCTTCGTGTTTGCTGAACGCAGACCCACACCAGGCTTGTCGTATCCTAGAAGCAATTTGCCTGTAACCTATCAGCATACTCAATACACTTGAGTAGGGGCAAATAACGCTTTAAGGACAGCGTTTCAGACGTGCTTCAGCCTGTCCTTAGTTCTGACCGAAGTGATTCTTGGTTTCCATATTATACAGATATTACATTAATCTGTATAAAATCTCAACAAGTTTTTCATAAGGAACAACTGCTGTTAGAAAATGATGAAAATGAGGCATTATCTATGGAAATATAAATCCTATGAAGTGTCACACTCAACCTTAAACAATTTGTCGAAATTAGGAAGCACCAAGATCGGTGTTGTAGACAAACGATGCTTGATCTCATGAAAGCTCTTGTCAGCTTTATCGGTCCACTAGAACGATCCTTTTTTCATGCAATCTGTTATAGGCGTGACTATGGTGCTAAAATCTTGCACAAATCGATGATAAAAAGTCACCAACCCGTGAAAACTCCTAACCTCATGAACGTTTGTCGGGATCGGCCATTCCCTAATGGCTCACACCTTTTCATCGTCTATACGGATGCCTGTGGACGTTACAACAAATCCTAGAAACAACAGGCTGTCAGTTAAAAAACTATACTTGTTCAAGTTGAGGTACAGCTTGTTAATTTGTAGAACCTGCAGCTCTTGCCTAAGATGTTTCCTGTGCTTCGTCTCATCCTGGTTATATATTAATATGTCATCAAAATATATTATCATAAATCGGCCAGTGAACGGTTTTAAACTTCATTTATCAAACGCATAAAAGTACTTGGTGCGTTTGATAGGCTGAAGGGCATGACCAGCCACTCATACAACCCTTTATTAGTCTTGAATGCCGTTTTTAACTCATCACCGGGTCGA
This sequence comes from Magnolia officinalis, assembly GCA_021015155.1. Lineage (NCBI taxonomy): Eukaryota > Viridiplantae > Streptophyta > Magnoliopsida > Magnoliales > Magnoliaceae > Magnolia > Magnolia officinalis. The sequence goes on along the minus strand of JAJHSJ010000004.1, from coordinate 13,513,331 downwards.
ATACGAATTTGATGGTACCCGCTCCTTAGATATAGTTTAAAGAACACCTTGGCCCCTTCTAGCATATCAAGCATGTCTTCCAACCATGGTATTAAGAACCGATATTTGATGGTAATTTTGTTGATTGCCCGGCTGTCGACACACATGTGCAAGCTTCCATCTTTTTTTTTTTTTGGCGTTAATAATGCTGGTACGACACATGGGCTTATGCTCTCTCTCAAGAGACTCTTACGGATCAATTCCTCCACTTGCCCCCTAAAGTATCTCACACTCATTTGGACTCATCCGATAATGAAGGCAGTTGGGCAGGCTAGCCCCTAGGATGAGGTCTATGTGACATTGGATTTCCCTCAATGAAGGCAATCCATCAGGTAAATCTTTAGGCCAGACTTCTTTGAATTCGTTCAATAACAGTCTTAAACTTGGAGGGATGTTTGAGGGTTCCTCTTCCTTGTCCTTCACCACTACGGCGTATACCTCGCTGGTTTCCTTGGATTCCTCTATGAAATCGCGAATGGTCAAGAGGGAACTCCCCTCCACTTTAGAGGCTTCAAGGTGGTTCTCTGGTGCCATAGGGACAATGATTATTTTTCGACTATCCTCGACGAATATGTAGACATTGTCTCGTCCCCGATGGGTCGCATCACGGTCCGACTGCCAGGGTTGACCGGGTAACATATGGCAAGCTTCCATGTCGACCACGTCACAAAGTATCTAATCCTTATAATTTTTACCAATTGAAAACGAGATAATGCATTGTTCAATTACCTTGGTCTCATTCACTTTTTTTTATCCAGCCAATTGATTACGGGGAAGAATGTTTCATCGTTGGTAGCTGCAACTTGTCCACCATCACTCTTGAGATGATGTTCTCGCTACTACCACTGTCTATGATCACATCACAGACCTTTCTGTTGACAGTGCACTGAGTACGAAATATATTGTGTCGCTGTGGATGTAATTCCTTTCGTGGGGTATACAGTAATCACCTCACAACTAGAAATTTGCCACGATCTTCGCTCGTCACTTCATCGCCACCTGCTATTTTTCAGTGGGTTGTTCATATTCATCAAAGCCATGGTCTTCTTCTATGGCCTCATCTTCAGTGCCACCTTCAGTTTTAGTTAAGTGTGCTAAGGGACGTTGAGGACAAGTGTTTGATAAGTGGCCTGGTTGGCCATAGCGGTAACAATTGTTCGACCTTGGTAGAGCATAAGGATTTGGAATCCTACTCGGGCCCGCTGTTGTGGGTGCTGCACGTTGAGGTTTTGATGAACCGCTCCCCGTATCACGGTTTGCAGTTGTAGGAGGTTGAGGACGTTCTTTTACTGGATCTTTTCCTCGTGCCAGCACTGGATCCTGCGTGGGACCCGTTATGGGGGGTTGAGTTGAAGGATAGGGACGAGCAAGAGCTCTTGTAAGTTGTGTTTCTGCCCTACCCACCAATTGAACTACTTCATCTACGGTCCCGACTGGGTACATCTGAACTCGGTCGTGAATTGTCTGTTGCAACCCAGTTATAAATCGTGCCACTTTCTGTGACTCAGATTCTGACAGATCGTTTCGTGTAGCCAACCGCTGAAATTCTTCAGTGTAATCTGCGACGGTTCGATTTCCTTGTCGGTAATTTTAGTAATGCTGGAATAATATCTGCTCATAATCACTGGGGAGAAATCGTGATCGAAGAAGACGTCTCATCCGTGGCCATGATGAGATGGGCACCTTGTTCTGGCGGGCTCGTGAGAGTTGTAATTGTTCCCACCATGCAGAAGCACCAAATTTTAATTTAAATGCTACCAATTTTACCCTTTTATGATCTGACACGTACATATAATCAGAATACCTCTCTACTTCGGCTAGCCCATTGAGGAAATCTTTTATACGTAATAAACCATTAAAACTAGGAAGTTCAGCTTTACCTCAATAGTCTCTTTCAGCACGATCTAAATGATCACCTCCATGGATTGGTCGTCGGGCAAAACCTTCATTAAGGTCCTCGTTGCTAAAACTCAAATAATCTGGTGTAGCCCTACGGTTTACCATTGGTAGTGCTCTACGAAAATTGGGGTTGTGTCGTACAACAACTACGGGTGGTGGAGCACCGCCTAGGGCTTGGGGTGGAAGTAGCGCATCCACAAGACGGTTGAGGGTACTTGCAGCCCTTGCATGGTCAACTGACTCTCCCGATAGAAAGCTTCCATTCTTTTCGAAAGATAACGAATCCCTGGATCACCGTCCACAAGATTTTGATTCATACCTTCATTGTTTGCCATTGGCTCGGGGGGAATCCTCGCTTTGATGAAATAAACGAGTTCACAACCCTTTAAGCAATGAAAGAGAAATCAGAAGCAAACTACAACTAAAACTCCTAAAATTCGCAACTTACCATAAATAGTAAACTTACTATTTATAGACGGTCGTGATGTCTACTAGTGTGCAAGGTTTTCGGCCAAAAATAGTAAGTGTCCTATTTGGCTTCACCAAACCGTTCTCCTAATTATTCTAAGCTCTTTTCACGTTGGGCACAACTCCTGAAACCCGATGGATGAAGAGTTATAATCAAACTAAAACTTACTATTTAATTATAGTAAAAACGAAATTAAACAGGAAAACGACTGTCGATCCAGGGGTATTTCGCAATTCCGGGTTGCGCGACCTAGCATAGAGGGGTTGGTTGGCTAAAGTATCTCGTTCTACCCCAAAATCATATATTTTAAGCTCGACAACTCATTCCGGATTGTGAGATACGCCCGATCTAAGGTCCGACAGTCTGGATCAGTTCTGTTGTCGACCGGGCCTTTTTTGGTCCATCTTGGCCATTAAACTGTCCACGACCCGCTCTACATCAATTTTTATTTTTTTGAATTGGAGAGAGAGAGAGAGAGAGAGAGAGAGAGATTTTAGGGTAGAGGTAGTTTCCTCATAGTATCAAAATATACGGAAAAGGTCACAAATATTGTTAGTAAAAACCAACCAAGAGGATATTTGTAATAACAATAAATCAATGATGTGGTTATTTGCAAACATAGTATTTTTAAATGGATATTTGCAAATACGCTATTGTTTAGGAAGCTATGTACAAATTAAACCCCTGTCTTAGAGAGTAGTTCAATTGGACTATTCTAATCTTTTACTAGAGAGTATTTGTTTCACCATTCATTCAAAAGCCTCAAATGACAAACTATGATTACATTTTTAGTAGGCCCCACCAAATGGATGATCAAGATTACCACCTTTGCGGCAAATGAGAGGGATTGGAAATTGAAGGTTGAGCCCCACAAGATGCAGTCCATGCATATAATAGAAGACCGAACCATTAAAACTAATGCTTGACAGTCAATCGAGATGTTTGTGTGTCATTTCTATGTGAATTTGATTTACATATGTTATTCAGATTTGCACCTATATAAAAGTTTTCACACTTTCCCAATTAAATAAACAAAAATATTTGGGTTGGATAGTGTTATTGGGAGTACCAGTGGACTTCATTCAGTTGTGATTCATCTAAAATCATGTGAGAGGTGGTGCGGCGCAATTATATGATCCTTCAATTCTACAAATATCAGTTTTACATAATATGAATCATTCATTTTGCAAACCAATAGTCAAAAGGCTATATCATTGTATCAAAGTTATTTGCAAGGGATTGGCAATCAAAAGATGGGCTCTGATGGGCAATTCACATTAATGCTTAGACCTATTTATTATACTTAATATGAATGGTTTATTTCCAAAATTACTAATTTAATAGTTAAGCTCATCTCATCAAAATGATTTGAGAGGGATGGATAATTAGTTATGGATCCCATATGATGGATGGTCCAAATCAATTCATATACCTCTTTAGCATACTTAATATGGACATTTTATTTTCCAAAATACTAATCTATTAATTATAATCATTTGATGAAAGTGATTTGAGAATGATGAGCAACCATAATTGTTCCCACATGATGGATAGTCCAATAGTTAGGTTCATTTGATCAAAATGATTTAGGAGGGATGGGCAATCCAAGGCCCCCACACGATGACTGATCAACATTGGTGCTTTAACCTATTTGATATAATCAATAAGGATAATCCATTTCACTATATTGTAAATTTGATACTTTGGATCATCCAATCAAAGTGATTTGAGAGGGATGAGCAATCAAAAGTAGGTACTATTCTATAAAAAAAAATCCATATAAATACTCAGGCCTCTCTAGTATGCTTAAAATGGACTGTCTATTTCCTAAACCATCAATCATTGCAAATTTGATACTTAGATCATCCTATTAAAATGATTTGAGAGGAATGAGCAACCAAAGGTAGACCTTACCCTACAAGAAATCCATATAAATGCTTAGACCTCTCTAGTATGCTTAAAATGGATTGTCCATTTTCCAAACCATCCATCAAATGGTTAAATCAAATGATCAAAGTGATTTGAGAGTATGGACAATAAAAGGTGGGTCCCACATGATGGATGGTCAACATCAATGCTTAGACCTTTCTAGTATATATATTTAGTAATATGGACCATTTATTTCCCAAACCATTAATTGTATGGTTAAATCATCTGATCAAAGTGATTTGAGAGTGTGGACAATAAAAGGCGGGTCCCACAATCAGGAGGGTCTTGATTATATCATATTTCCTGCCACTTGCATGGTGTAGAGGGTCTCTGTCATCTTCCACTTTACAAACAGGTTCTTCAAAGATCATTTTTTTTTTTTTTTTTGTGGGGGTACGTAACAGAATATTCATGATAAAGATGGGTCTTTTTGGATCCAATGGGTCCCACTCAACTCACTTTTTCAAAGTGCCCAAACGGTGATGATTCTTAGTCATGTGGTGGGTAAGATGCTTGAGGTGATAACCCAACAACTTTTTAAAGAAAAATTTCAAGTGTGGATCGACTGCCTCAGAGCAAGGTTTTGAGACTCATGCTCGATCGACTTGGTCCACCTGCACAATCTGACTCAAGACGCTTGAGATGATGACTAGGAGGGGCCTTTTTTTCTCTGTCAGGTGATGAATCCAATTAGTACAATTTGTCTATTCCACACTATTCAGATTCCAAGACAAAAAACCTAGCATGTATCATTTGGCAGGTTACACATATTGACATAGACCATTGGAAATACTTTGCAGCTATCCATTTCTTTTGTGCATGTGTGGCTCATCTGAATAAACCGGCTCAACTTTTGGCACAATTAATTAATCTAGAAGGTCGGCCTCACTTGATGCATGGTTAATTTGAATCTTTGTGTTTGCATATGTAGAAGGTAAGACTATTAGACATTGGATAAAGTAGTATATTATAGAAAAAACAAAAGAAAACTGAGATAAAAATATTATATTTTAAGTTCAAATTTTGATTTGAATAGTTAATATCTTAATATAAATTTGCAATTCTTTTCTAAATATTCTAAAATATGTAAAAGAAGGAAAATATCAATTTGTTTTCATATATAATGAACTTATAAATCCATAATTCAACATGCAAAATTTGTACCTCTAAGCATTGAATAGTTCTTAAAGTGTTGATACCAACATGCCTTACAAAAATATTTTCAGTAAGGTAGAGATGACAATATAGGGCAATAAAATGGCTTGATTAGAGAATGTTGGTCTTTTATTTAGATTATAATATTTAGGATATATAGTTCTTATAGGGACATGGTAGTGTCTTCCCTATCTTCCCTGAAGAGACTATTCTGCCTCTTCAGGATATCCACACACACCTTTCATACACAATAACCATTTTATTATGAATTGACATTACTTTTTTAGTGGCAGTTATTTTTGTTTATTTTAGATAAAGACAATTATACAACAATAAAAAATTATTACTCCCAAACGGCATAAATAACTCCCCCTATATGATGTAGAGCAGGTCGCGGACAATTTCATGGCCAAGATGGATCAGAAAAGGCCCGGTCGACGAGAAGTGATCCGGACCGTCAGACCTTAAATTGGGCATATCTCGCAATTCAAAATGAGCTATTAGACGTACCATATATGATTTTGGGTGTAGGATGAGCTACTTTAGCCACCCAACCCAGCTATGCTAGGTTGCCCACGCCGAATTTACGAAATACCATCAGATCAACGGTCATTTCCCTACTTTAATTCTATTTTTACTATAAATAGTAAGTTTTAGTTTGATTATAACTCTTCATCCGTTGGACTTTAGGAGTTGCGCCCAACGTGAAAAGTGCTTAGAATAATTAGGAGAACAGCGTGGTGAAGCCAAATAGGACACTTACTATTTTTGGCTGAAAACCTTGCGCACTATTGGAAATCATGACCGTTTATAAATAGTAAGTTTACTATTTATAATAAGTTACGAATTCTAGGAGTTTTAGTTGTAGTTTGATTCTGAAACTTCTCTCATGGCTTAATATCCCTATTTAAAGGATTGTGAACTTGTTTATTTCATTCATCAATCAAATTACGAATTTTATAAAATTTATTTCTATTTTTCTTGCTTTTTTCCTTGTGAATTCAAGAAGTTTCTATGAGAAGTCCAGAGGTGCTCCGTGAATCAAGGTGTTACAAACACATTCCTCCAAATACGTTGGAGATGGCCGCGGTTGAACGATGTGGCTAGCACAAGGTTTCAACTGCCATGAATGGAGGTGGATCTAGAGAAATCAAAGTTCTCAGACAGCGCTAATGGAAGATTCAATCATTCATGGTTGCCTCCACCAATTCATAGGTATGAGTATACAAATCCCTAATAGACTGGATTCTAAATTCAGGGATTCGAAACTCCCTAATATTGGATTTGGGATTTGGAAAACCCCAATGGCCATTTGGATTAGAAATCCCCAATGAGATTCAAAAATCCCTAATTGTTAACTGGATTAGAGGTTTCAAAAATTTCGAAAATCCCAAATTAATTTAGGGTCCGAAAACCCTAATCAATATCTGGATTTGGGTTATCTGAATCCAAAATCCCTAATTGGTTGTAGGTTTCGATTGGAAACCTTAATTACCCGATTTGGGGTTTCGAATCCAAAATCCCTATTTGGCTTGATTTCTGAATTCAGGGATTCGAAAATCCTTAATTAATTCATTTAGGGATTCCGAATTCAAAACCCTAATTTACTCGATTTAGGGTTTCGAATAATCCCTAATTAATATATGGATTTGGGGATTTGAATTTGAACTCCCTTAATACTGGAAGCGAGGATGAAAATCCCTAATCAGATTCGAAATTCGAAATCCCAATTTACCTGATTTGGAAATTCGAAAATCGGATATGGAATTTGAATCCCTAGAGGATGAATCAGAATATGAATCAGTAATAGATGAATCTGATCATCCATGCCTTTGCACAGTGTCTCTGATACCAACTGTAAGAATTTCTGGATGCGGAAATCCCAGAGATTTGCTGTGCATAGAACATGGAGATCAAGGGTTCGGATGGCTTACCTAAGTGGGACGCCATTGCTGAGAATAATAGAATATCAAGCTGTAGTCTTCTTCTCCTTCACACCAATACACAGAATAGTAGATGAGACTTAGGTTTTGATGTTGTGTAGGATTGGGGACCCAGCTATTCTCTCTCCCTGCTCCACATTGCTGTGTCCTAGCTCAACTCAAACAGCCCTGCGTATCCTTGCGTAAGGCTATAACATTCCAGCCCTAATACGTGCAATCAGAGTTGTGCAGCGGATCACCTGAAGTGGGGCCCACTGGTTTACTTAATCACATAGTCCACTGATATGACAATCTAGGCCGTTGATGAATAAGGCCCACCACATAGAGTTCTTACATGGTTATGTGTATGATAGATGTCACTAATGATACATGTATAATCAGTCATATGTTAGGCACACCCAAACACCTTGATGGCCTAAATATTGCACACTGGCTAAAATGATTTTAAACCCAATAACAAAAAGATAAGGCTGTTTAGGCTCCTCATCTCAATTCATATGTGCAAATTACGCATGATAAAGTGCCAACTTGATGTAGTGTATGGACCGTAGTCTTTAAACTTATTAAGAGATAAGGCTGTTTAGACTCCTTATCAATTCATATGTACAAAGTAATTCATGTCGTGCATGGGACTATAGTCTTATTTTTTTTATTTTTATTTTTATTTTTTTGCCTGGATGTTACATGTGGCCCATCTAGGACCAGATCTTGTGGATGAATGGTTTAGTGGCAGCATATTTGCAGACATATTAGGCAAGACTCCCGGAGCTAGCCTTGTTAGCAATTCTCCGTTTCACGATAATGGACTGGGCTATCTGCTGAGAGAGGGAACTGATAAAGTGGAGCAGATGGAGATGAAATATTGTAAAAACCCCTTTCTTATATGATCAGGAAAAGGGCTGTATATGAATCTGAACTGTCCATCTAGTGGACCATAGTATGGATGGTCCACATCTATGGAATCAGACCAGTTGTGAGATCCTTGCCATCCTATCAGAGGCCTTGAATCCAAGTAGAAAACAAAAATGATTAACAGACAACACTCAACAGAAATACATACAGAGAAGTTAGAGAAATAATCACGAAATCTAAATCTCGTGGGCCATCCGTGAGCGGATTAGGTGTTACACGGGCAACACCTTAGCGGGTGTTACCGTTACTGTGGGGCCCACATCGATAAATTGTTGTGTATCCACGCAGTCCATCTGTTTCTCCAGACCATTTTAGGATGGGCCATTCCAAATATCATGCAGATACAAATCTCAGGTGGACTACAACACAGGAAACAGCGGTGATTAAGTCCCTCACCATTAAAAATTCCAAGGAGCCCGTGTAATATTTTTATAATGTTTATTTGCAATCCAACCTGTTGATAATGTCAAGAAGATCTGGATGAAGGGAAAATGCAAAGATCAGCTTGATCCAATGGCCCACAAATTATATTTTTTTAATGGTCATTCATTACTGTTTCTAGTGGTGTGGTCCACCTGAGATTTGGATTATCTTAATTAAGGTTTGGGATCGCATCTTAAAATGAGATGGAAAAACAGATGGATAGGGTGGATTTTTTTTACTATTATTTATTTTTAAAACATCAAGGTGGACCCCCACACAGTTAGGGTAACACCCACTAAGCTGTTCCTCGAGTAACAGCTAGCTAATCCACCCCCGGGCCATCCAAGGCAGGGTCAACAATCAGAAGAGTCCAGATTAGTATCTGCTACTTGTACGGTGAAGAGGGTCCCTATCGTGCTCCTGTCTATCAGCTCTACATCGAATCCCACCGTGGTTACAGAATATATCCGTTTTCCAGGTTCTGGGATAAGAACGAATAAAGTATGAGAGAATTTCCGTACGCAGTCTGGCATAGGGCGATGGATGAAAAGCATTAAGCAGGCACTTTGAGATTACTAAAACTGTATACGTGTCTTCCAACTTATACAAATTAAATAATTTAAGTTGTGACATAATTTAGATGCACCATGGACCTAAAGTAAGGCTTATTTGACTATCTAGCCATCTGATTGGTGGACACCTATTGGACGGTTAAAAATAAAAAAAAATGCAAGTCTTTTTTCAACAAATAAGTCTCCATTAATCAGAGATTAGAAGTTTTTTTAACAGGTTGGATTTTGAGACCGTCACTTGGCAGCAGTGGACTTTGCAAAGCAGTCAGTTTAATTTGAGTTGATGTATGGCATGTATAAAATCTCTAAGTGCCTGCGTACCGAGCATCCCATGCCGCCAGAGTATCAAATAACTTCCCAAAAAGTAGGGAAATAAAGAGGGATGTTCATGGGTTCCGGTACGACTAGGAATTGGACCACCCAATCCAGTATGCTCTGGGTCTGATTTGGTATAGCCTCCAGGCCCATGATTTGGATCTGGACCCGAGTTTTAGGACTGATAACTAACTGGGCTGAACATGGACTGAGTGTTTGGATGGTGGGCCCGGGCAGATTGATCTGATTTTGGGCTGGGCCCAGGTTGGTTGCTGATCTCATAAGCTGGTTGAACATGCTATAGCCCGGCAAGATCAGGCCCATTTGCATCCTAAGATAGGTTCTCCTCCTGATGTGTATCCCAGGACGTTTGTAATGTGACATCCCTATCTGAATGGACTGTGATGAACACATGGCGGTTCCAAAGGATCAGATGCTCCAGTACTTGAGCATTGATCCCCTCGTTAACCACCTTTTGCTAAGGTTCCAATTTCTAACACTGTTGATTCTCAATCATGTGGGGTCGATAAAAATGGAATCCCGTGATATGTTTCCTTTCTTGGGACCTTAAATGCTTTGGTTTTAAGACTTGGACAAGTCCTGTGTGACTCGTATGAGTCGACTTGGACTCAGTCGGACCTGATCCGGTTCAACACCATGAGTCACTCTGACACAGGTGAGTCTTCGGCCCCACCGTGGCTGAGTTGTGACTTGACTCAGGGCCGAACGAGTCAAGTATGGCCGCATACTCGTTTTAAGTTAACATGGTGTAGCACACAGCTACTGTGTGCTACTAGAATATATCTGTGGGCCTTACCATGATGTATGTGTTTTATCCATGCCGTTTATGCATTTTTCCAGCTCATTTTGGAGCATGATCCCAAAAATGAAGCAGATTCAAATCTCAGGTGGACCACACCATTGGAAACAATGATGATTGACCATTAAAAACTTTTTGTGGGCCACAAAAGTTTTTAATCATGCTGATATTTGTGTTTTCCCCTCGTTCACGTCTGTGTGACCTTATCAACAGGTTAGATGGAAAATAAACATTGTAGTGGGCCTTAGGAAGTTTCTAATGGTGGTATTGAGTCACCGCTCTTTCCTGTAGTCTGGTTGGCAATATAGATTCCTTGACCGAGGGAGGGACGTGATGAGGTCGATCACCATCTTCCTTGTATAGATTTATCGAATGCGCTCAAATTTAAGATGGAGTTTTAGACTCAAACTCCAACTCAAACACCCTAAAAACTGGACTTACTATAAATAGTAAACTCGTGATTTATATACGGTCTCTATTCCCATTAAACTTCATGGTTTTTGGCAAAAAAAGAAAAAGAAAAAGTAAGTGTGCCTAGCTATGTTGTTCTCCTAACTTTTCTAAGCCCATTTTCACGTTGGGCATGACTCCAATAACTCAAAGAATTGAAAGTCATACTCGAACTAAAATATACTATTTCTAGTAAAAGCCAAAGTAAAAGGGTCTTTAGACAGCCGATTAATGAAATTTTATAAATCCAACATGGGCAACCTAGCGGTTGCCAGGTTAGTTGGCTAAAGTAACTTCTCTGACACCAAAATCATATATGATATGTGGAAAACTCATCTCAGTTTGTGAAATACAATTATTTGAAGTTTATGATGGCCCAAATCATTTTTGCCTTTGATGGGGCCTTCTTTGATCTATCTTTGCCATGAAAGTGTCTGCAACCCACTCTACATCAATTCCCTGGACCCAAGAATGGACTGTGTGCTAATATGCGTGGTGGCTACTGACCACCCTTTTCATGTACATGTTGTTGGGTTTAAAACCCCACTTTCGTCTAACATCTGGCTGCAGCTACCATGAAACAAAAAATAAAAATTGAAAGAGAGAGAACTGTTTTGCTGAACTTTTGAATAAATAAAATCGATTACAATGATGCCTTTTTATAGGCTTTCTCCTTATGTGAAATGACTAAAATATCCCTCTCTAGATAGTTCCTAGTGGTAGCTAAACATAGACAAAATCTAAGAAAGAAATCTATTGCTATCTTACACAGCTAGCACACTAAACATAGAAAAAATCTAAATGCACAGCTAGCATAGACGGTTTTTACATGGTTTTGGATTTGCAAGAATCCACCACCGTTTCCAACACTCCCATTCAAACCAAAACCGGCTTCATTCCGAGCATTGATCTAAGTTTCCTGAATGTGTTAGTCGGTAATGCTTTGGTAAAGATGTCTGCTACTTTTTCAATGGTGTGACAATATTTCAGCTTTACCGATTTTAGCTTTACTTGATCTCTAAGAAGGTGATATCTTGTGTCGATGTGCTTTCTCCTTCCATGTTAAACTGGATGTTTGGCAAGTTCGATTGCCGACCTGTTGTCCACGTATATAACAGTGGATTCTTCCTGTGGATGCTTCAGCTCCTTTAACAGATTCTTAGCCAGATCGCTTCACATACAGTGGATGAAGCTGCTATGTACTCAGCTTCACATGTGGACAGGGCGACCACATTCTGCTTCTTTGAATTTCATGTGAATGCCGTCGACCCAAGATAGAAAGCATAGCCTGTGGTGCTTTTTCTTTCATCTTGGTCACCACCCCAATCACTATCAGAGTATCCATACGGCATCGCCTCATCATCATATGGATAAAAGAGACCGAATTCAATAGTCCCTTTGATATACATCAGTACTCGTTTTGTAGCTAGCCAGTGTGACTCTTTTGGGGCTTTCATATACCGGCTTAGAAGCCCAACACTGTAAAATATATCTGACCTAGTGATTGTGAGGTATCTTAAGCTTCTGATTAGGCTCTTGAATAGGATTGAGTCGACGTTTCTTCCTTTTTTCCATCTTTTGTGAGCTTCAGGCTTGTTGTAACAGTGTATATACGGTTTTACAGTCGACCATCTGAAACTTCTCAAGAAGTTCCTTTGTGTACTTCTTCTGGGATATATAAATGCTGTCGACATTTTGCTTCACTTCAATGCCCAAGAAGAAGGACATCAATCCACCATCAGTCATCTCGAACTCTTTGAACATAGACTGCTTGAATTCTTCAAACATTGCTTGGCTATTCCCAGTGAACGACAAATCATCAACATATAAACAATTTATAAGCATATCACCACAGACATTTTTCTTGTGTAGACGACATGCTCATACGGACATTTGACGAAACCATTCTCTTGAAGATAGCCGTCGATCCATGTATTCCAAGCACGGGGAGTTTGTTTCAACCCATACAGGGCTTTCTTCAGCCGATACACCTTGTGTTCCTCCCCTTGCATGACAAAGCCTTCAGGCTGGTCAACGTAGACTTCTTCTTCGAGTACTCCATTTAAGAATGCGGATTTCACATCCAATTGGTAGATCATCCAACTGTGATGAGCTGCAAGGGAGATAATCATTCTTACAGTGTGAAGGCGAGCAACTGGGGCGAAAACTTCTTCATAGGCTACCCCATATTTCTGTTTGTAACCTTTTGCTACGAGCCTTGCCTTATATCGTTCGATCTTACCATCGGCATTCCGCTTGATATTATACACCCATTTGAGACCAACGGTCTTCTGGCCTTTAGGGAGTGAGGTCAGTTCCAATGTTCGATTCTTCTTGATGGCATGAATTTCTTCTTCCATAGCCTTTCTCTAACATTCTTCATTCACAGCCTCCTCGAATGTGAGAGGCTCGTGGTCCGCATACAGGCAAAACAAATTCACTTTCCTTAGTTTCTGCGTAGATGTTGTTGAGGCTTCTCATTTTAATAGAAGCCAAGGGTGTAGGAGAATTGGATGAAGATGTGCTGGCTGATTTCTGATTTGATGAAATGCTTCCACGGGAGATGGAACATACTCCTGGACTTCTGCGATTCGAAGGGGGTGATGTGGGTGTTTGCTCCTGATTCACATGCCTCTCTTCTTCATATTCTTCGGCCTCGACTTGATTTTCTTTGGCCGAATCTTCCTAATTCCACTTCCAGGATTCTTCCTTACAGAACACTACATTTATACTTACCACCACCTTACTGGTTAGTGAAATGGCCAAGCTATATGTCCTATGGGGGAGGGGGAATAGGACTATGCCAAATTAAAATAAAATCAGTGGAATAAAGATAAATAGATAGCCTTATAATTATAGATCAATTTACAATGCTTAAATTAATTCAACCTCAATAAATAAGAGTTGAGAGATTGATACAAATTCAGTTCTAAGGACAACCTTACACCATAATAAACAAGGGCTTATGGTAGGACAACCTTATTTCTAGAACGTCTTTTGAATCAATAACTCAAGCTGAATAGAAATAAATGAATAGCAAGGAATTGAAATAAAGTGCAGAAATAAAGATCTAAGTTATTACAACAATCCCCACACTTGCTTGAAATGTAAATTGTTACAACATTCATATCCACACGTACATTCACAAAATTGATGATAAATGATATGAAATTTAAGCAATCATTCAATTCACAAGACAAAGTAATCTCACTCATGTTCAATGCACTAATACCGACAACATTCAATCATCATTCATTTTATTGCATAAGTGATGCGTTGGAACTCAGGAGTTGAGTTTATGCTCGACCCCCGATTTTAGGGTGTCACACAAAGAGTTATAGTGGTTCGCCTGTGTGTACACCAACGTCTTTCAACAACCACACAGAATGCTACTCCACTCCTAATATCCTCACACAGGGGGATTAACTTTCACTATCAAATAGGTTTTCATATGTTCACCCAAAACCTTTACAATTGTGTCTTTTTAACTTGGGCTTACACAATTCAAAAACCCACACTTCTGAGTTTCTGGCTCTCCTTAGATAACCACACAAATTGAGATTTTTCTGGCGAATCCCAAACAAAAATCAAAATAGAATAGAATTTACAAAATTGTAAAATACCTGAATTCTCCTCTTGTAGCTGCCCGGAAGAACCAATTGGAGTAGACGTTCGAATATGGAAGTTCAATGTCCAAAACTCACTTTACAATGGTTCTAAGTTCTAATTAATTTTAAGTTTAATCAACTTAGGACTAGCTGTATTTGATTTTGATTCCGTGAAGGAATTAAGAATTTCCCCTTTTTTTAATCAGATTGAAATGCAAATCAAAATCAAATAAAAATTAGCTAACAAAAGGAAATAGATTTATGCACAATATAACTTAAAAACAAACACAGACATATCTCAGAGTGGAGCCTTGAATTCACTAAATTTTCAATGAAAAACTCTGAAATTCGTGTGCTATTTATAGCTGAAGAAATTCGTCTTTGACTGGTCCTAAGGTCACTACGACTGGTCTTGGAATAAACAGATTTTTGAATTTTTGAGCGCGATCGCATTAGACCGTTATACGACCGGTCGTAGGCAGTCCACGACTGGTTGAAGGCAGTCCACGACTGGTCGAGACCCCATTACGACTGGTTGTGCGACACTTGATTTAGTCGCTGGAGTTTGTGTCGAAGCCTTACGACTGGTCGAAGGTCGAGTCGAGACACATCTCACGACCGGTCGAGCAGATTCCAGGACTGGTCGTAGCCGAACTAGAAAAATTTGATAAATTGCAACAATTCTAGGACTGGTCTTGGAACTTCTTAGACTGGTCGAGACAGTGCTAGGACTGGTCGAACAAAGTATAGGACTGGTCTTAGAAAAGACCAAAATCATGTAATAGAATTCTAATGAATTATGTATCCAAAGTGACTTACCCTAAGGTCAATCTAAGGTTTATCATACCTGAGACATGAGGTATGGACATTGAACACTTCATTTGCTTAGACTTTGATCATTACAAAGCTTGAGTCTTGAGCTTGAGTTCTTCTTCATGTAACTTGACTTCTTCACAAGCTTTGAAGTTAATGTCACTTGCACTTGAGTCCCGTATTATATGAATCTTGAACTTCCACTTGCACTTGAATTTAAACCTTGACACTGAGCTCATCTTCAATATCTTCTACATTGTAGCTTGAACTCTCATGAAGCTTGAAGAATTCTTTGAACTAGACTTCAAGTGTTGACGTGGTGTCTCGTACAGATTTATTAAGATATAAACACAAGACATATAAAGAAGTTTTGACACACAAAATTTGACAAACAAAGAGGAATCAAATCATAGCACTTACAGTTAGTGGGTTATAGAGCTTGTACGCTTTCAATTCTTCACTGTAGCCGATGAAGATATACAATAATGGATTCTTCCTATGGATGCTTCAGCTCCTTCAGCAGATTCCTTAGCCAGATCGCTTCACATATATACAGTGGATGAAGCTGCTACGTACTCAGCTTCACATGTGGACAGGGCGACACACTCTGCTTTGCTACCACTTTGTTGGGTTTAAAACCCGACTTTCGTCTAACATGTGGCTGCAACCACCATGAAACAAAAAATAAAAACTGAAAGAGAAAGAGAACTGTTTTGCTGAACTTTTGAATAAATAAAACCGATTACAATGATGCCTTTTTATAGGCTTTCTCCTTATGTGAAATGACTAAAATATCCCTATCTAGATGGTTCCTAGGGGCAGCTAAACATAGACAAAATCCAAGAAAGAAATCTATTGCTATCTTAACACAGCTAGCAGAAAAAAAATCTAAATGCATAGCTAGCATACACGATATCTACAAATGGTTTTGGATTTGCAAGAATCCACCACCGTTTCCAACACATGCAACCACAAGAAAAGCAGGCTAGCCTGATATTTAGTCAAGAAAGTCTTCACAGTTGGCCCACCTGATGGAACGCTTAGATCCCACAGGGTTGGCAGCGATAAGAAGGAATAAATGGGGAGAAGGGCTCACCTTGTGATATAAATAGGCCATCTTAGGGTATAGGTTTGATCATAAATCTATAGTGTTTCTTCAGAAAAGTAGGTGTTGCACCATGCCTCACCATCATCATCCTCCAGCACCTGAAGCATCGCTTGAAGAAGCTAAGGCCTGACTCGAAAGTATAATTTTCATATATAATGAACTTATAAATCCCTAATTCAACATGAAAATTTGTACCTCTAATCATTGAATAGTTCCCAACATGCCTTACAAAAATATTTTCAATAAGGTAGAGATGACAATATAGGGCAATAAAATGGCTTAATTAGAGAATGTTGGTCTTTTATTTAGATTATAATATATTTAGGATATATAGTTCGTATAGGGACATAGTAGTGTCTTCCCTATCTTCCCTTAAGAGACTACTCCGCCTCTTCAGGGTATCCACATACACCTTTCATATACAATAACCATTTTATTATGAATTGACATTACTTTTTTAGTGGCGGTTATTTTTGTTTATTTTTGATAAAGATAATTATACAACAATAAAAAATTATTACTCCCTATTCGCATAAATAACTCCCCCTATATGATGTAGAGTGGGTCGCGGACAGTTTCATGGCCAAGATGGATCAGAAAAGGCCCGATCGACGATAGAAGTGATCCGAATCGTCAGACCTTAAATTGGGCGTATCTTGCAATTTAGAATGAGCTATTAGACGTACCATATATGATTTTGGGGTAGGATGGATAGCTACTTTAGCCCACCCAACCCTGCTATACCGGGTTGCCCACACTGAATTTATGAAATACCATCAGATCAAGGGTCGTTTCCCTACTTTAATTCTATTTTTATAAATAGTAATTTTTAGTTTGATTATAATTCTTCATCCGTTGGACTTTAAGAGTTGCGCCCAAACGTGAAAAGTGCTTAGAATAATTAGGAGAACAACGTGGTGAAGCCAAATAGGACACTTACTATTTTTGGCCGAAAACCTTGCGCACTGGTGGAAACCATGACCATTTATAAATAGTAAGTTTACTTTATATTAAGTTGGGAATTCTAGGAGTTTTGGTTGTAGTTTGATTGTGAAACTTCTCTCATGGCTTAATATCCCTATTTAAAGGATCGTGAACTTGTTTATTTCATTTATCAATCAAATTACGAATTTTATAAAATTTATTTATATTTTTCTTGTTTTTTTCCTTGTGAATTCAAGAAGTCTCTGTGAGGAGTCTAGAGACGCTCCGTGAATTTGAAGTAGTTATCCCTGAGGAAGACAGTGATCGACCTCATCACGTTCATCCCTGCATTACTATATCTTAATCAGCCCAACCATGGTTATGTGTATGATATATGTCACTAATGACACTCGTATAATCAGTCACAGTCATATGTTAGGCACACCCAAACACCTTGATGGCCTAAATATTGCACCATGGCTAAAATGATTTTAAACCCAATAACAAAAAGATAAGGCGGTTTAGGCTCCTCATCTCAATTCGTATGTGCAAATTACGCATAATAAAGTGCCAACTTGATGTAGTGTATGGACCGTAGTCTTTAAACTTTTTAAAAGATAAGGCTGTTTAGACTCCTTATCACAGTTCATATGTACAAAGTAATTCATGTCGTGCAAGGGACTGTTGTCTTATTTTTTTATTTTTATTTTTTTTGCCTGGATGTTACATGTGGTCCATCTAGGACCAGATCTTGTGGATGAATGGTTTGGATAATTATATAGTGGCAGCATATTTGCAAACATATTAGGCAAGACTCCCGGAGCTAGCCTTGTTAGCAACTCTCCGTTTCACGATAATGGACTGGGCTATCTGCTGAGAGAGGGAACTGATAAAGTGGGGCAGATGGAGATGAAATATTGTAAAAACCCCTTTCTTATATGATCAGGAAAAGGGCTGTATATGAATCTGAACTGTCCATCTAGTGGACCATAGTATGGATGGTCCACATCTATGGAATCAGACCAGTTGTGAGATCCTTGCCATCCTATCAGAGGCCTTGAATCCAAGTAGAAAACAAAAATGATTAACAGACAACACTCAAACAGAAATATATACAGAGAAGTTAGAGAAATAATCACGAAATCTAATCTCCTTTTTTAACCGTAGCCGTAGGCCATCCGTGAGCGGATTAGGTGTTACCGGTTTGTAACGCGTTAGTGGGTGTTACCCGTACGGTGGGGCCCACATTGATGAATTGTTGTGTATCCACGTAGTCCATCTGTTTCTTCAGCCCATTTTAGGATGGGATTCCAAATACCATGCAGATCCAAATCTCATGTGTACTACACCACAGGAAGAAGCGGTGATTAAGTCCCTCACCATTAAAAATTCCAAAGAGCCCATCGTAAGATTTCTGTAATGTTTATTTGTAATCCAACCTGTTGGTAATGTCAAGAAGATCTGGATGAAGGGAAAATGCAAAGATCAGCTTGATCCAATGGCCCACAAAATTTTTTTAACGGTCATTCATTACTGTTTCTAGTGGTATGGTCCACCTGAGATTTGGATATTCTTAATTAAGGTTTGGGATCACATCTTAAAATGAGATAGAAAAACAGATGTATAGGGTGGATATACAAAAAATAAATAAATAAAAAAAATAAAAAATAAAAAATCAAGGTGGCCCCCACACAGTTAGGGTAACACCCAGTAAGCTGTTCCTCGAGTAACAGCTAGCTAATCCACCCCCGGGCCATCCAAGGCAGGGTCAACAATCAGAAGAGTCCAGATTAGTATCTGCTACTTGTACGGTGAAGAGGGTCCCTATCATGCTCTTCCCACCGTGGTTACAGAATATTTTCGTTTTCCAGGTTCTGGGATAAGAACGAATAAAGTATGAGAGAATTTCCGTACTCTGGCATAGGGCGATGGATGATAAGCAGGCACTTTGAGATTACTAAAACTGTATACTTGTCTTCCAACTTATACAAATTAAATAATTTAAGTTGTGACATAATTTAGATGTACCATGGACCTAAAGTAAGGCTTATTTGATTATCTAGCCATCTGATTGGTGGACACTTATTGGACGGTTAAAAATAAAAAAATGCAAGTCTTTTTTCAACAAACAAGTCTCCATTAATCAGAGATTAGAATTTTTTTAACAGGTTGGATTTCGAGACCGTCACTTGGCAGCAGTGGACTTTGCAAAGCAGTCAGTTTAATTCGAGTTGATGTATGGCATGTATATATAAAATCTCTAAGTGCCTGCGTACCGAGCATCATATGCCGCCAGAGTATCAAATAACTTCCCAAAAACGTAGGGAAATAAAGAGGGATGTTCATGGGTTCCGGTACGACTAGGAATTGGACCACCCAATCCAGTATGCTCTGGGTCTGATTTGGTATAGCCTCAGGCCCATGATTTGGATCTGGACCCGAGTTTTAGGACTGATAACTAACTGGGTTGAACATGGAATGAATGTTTGGATGGTGGGCCCGGGCAGATTGATCTGATTTGGGGCTGGGCTGGGCGGGGGCCAGGCTTGGTTGCTGATCTCATAAGCTGGTTGAACATGCTATAGCCCGGCAAGATCAGGCCCATTTGCATCCTAAGACAGGTTCTCCTCCTGATGTGTATCCCAGGACGTTTGCAATGTGACATCCCTATCTGAATGGAATGTGATGAACACATGGCGGTTCCAATGGATCAGATGCTCCAGTACTTGAGAATTGATCCCCTCCTTGACTACCTTTTGCGAAGGTTCCAATTTCTAACACTGTTGATTCTCAATCATGTGGGGTGGATAAAAATGGAATCACGGGATATGTTTCCTTTCTTGGAACCTTAAATGCTTTGGTTTTAAGACTCGGACAAGTCCTGTGTGACTCGTATGAGTCGACTTGGACTCAGTCGGACCTGATCCGGTTCAACACCGAGTCACTCTGACACAGGTGAGTCTTCGGCCCCACCGTGGCTGAGTTGTGACTCGACTCAGGGCCGAACGAGTCAAGTATGGCCGCATAAGCGTTTTAAGTTAACATGGTGTAGCACACAGCTACTGTGTGCTACTAGAATAGATCTGTGGGCCTTACCATGATGTATGTGTTTTATTCATGCCGTTTATGCATTTTTCCAGCTCATTTTGGAGCATGATCCCAAAAGTGAAGCAGATTCAAATCTCAGGTGGACCATACCATTGGAAACAATGATGATTGACCATTAAAACTTTTTGCGGGCCACAAAAGTTTTTAATCAAGCTGATATTTGTGTTTTTCTTTCGTCCACGTCCGTGTGACCTTATCAACAGGTTAGATGGAAAATAAACATTGCCGTGGGCCTTAGGAAGTTTCTAATGGTGGTATTGAGTCACCCCTCTTTCCTGTAGTCTGGTTGGCAATATAGATTCCTTGACCCCGAGGGAGGGACGTGATGCGGTCGATCACCATCTTCCTCGTATAGCTTTATCGAATGCACGAGGAATAAAAGTATAAATAATTTCTAATAAATTCAAAATAAAATTGATTGATGATAAAAATGATATTATAATTCTTTAAATAATGAGCTCAAACTTAGGATGAAGTTTTAGACTCAAACTCCAACTCAAACACCCTAAAAACTTGACTTACTATAAATAGTAAACTCGTGATTTATATACGGTCTCTATTCCAATTAAACTTCATGGTTTTTGGCAAAAAAGAAAAAGAAAAAGTAAGTGTGCCTAACCATGTTGAGTGGAGATACCTCGTTTCAACACTTGAGGTCTTGGTATCGATCCCTAGTGGGGTGGCTAACATGGGTGTGTACTAACAAGCTAACCCAAAAAAAAAAAAAAAAAAACCATGTTGTTCTCCTAACTTTTCTAAGCCCATTTTCACGTTGAGCATGACTCCAAAAACTCAAAGAATTGAAAGTCATACTCGAACTAAAACATACTATTTATAGTAAAAGCCAAAGTAAAATGGTCTTTGGACAGCCGATATGATGGAATTTTATAAATCCAGCATGGGCAACCTAGCGGTTGCTAGGTTAGTTGGCTAAAGTAGCTTCTCGGACACCAAAATCATATATGATATGTAGAAATTAAACTCATCTCAGTTTGCGAAATACAATTGTTTTAAGTTTATGATGGTCCAAATCATTTTTGCCTTTGATGGGGCCTTCTTTGATCCATCTTTGCCATGAAAGTGTCTGCGGCCCACTCTACATCAATTCCCTGGACCCAAGAATGGACTGTGTGCTAATATACGTGGTGGCTACTGACCACCCTTTTCATGTACATGCTGTTGGGTTTAAAACCCCACCTTCGTCTAATGTCTGGCTGTAGCCACCATGAAACAGAAAATAAAAATTGAAAGAGAAAGAGAACTGTTTTGCTGAACTTTTGAATAAATAAAACCGATTACAATGATGCCTTTTTATAGGCTTTCTCTTTATGTGAAATGACTAAAATATCCCTATCTAGATGGTTCCTAGTGGCAGCTAAACATAGACAAAATCTAAGAAAGAAATCTATTGCTATCTTAACACCGCTAGCACACTAAACATAGAAAAAATCTAAATGCACAGCTAGCATACACGGTTTCTACACAGTTTTGGATTTGCAAGAATCCACCACCGTTTCCAACACTCCCCTTCAAAACAAAACCGGCTTTATTTCGAGCATTGATCTAAGTCTCCTGAATGTGTCAATCGGCAATGCTTTGGTGAAGATGTCTGCCACTTGTTCAATGGTGTGACAGTATTTCAGCTTTACCAATTTCAGCTTTACTTGATCTTTAAGAAAGTGATATCTTTTGTCGATGTGCTTTCTCCTTCCATGCTAAACTGGACGTTTGGCAAGTTCGATTGCCGACTTGTTGTCCACGTATATAACAGTGGATTCTTCTTGTGGATGCTTCAGCTCCTTTAGCAGATTCCTTAGCCAGATCGCTTCACATATAGTGGATGAAGCTGCTACATGCTCAGCTTCACATGTGGACAAGGCGATCATACTCTGCTTCTTTGAATTCCATGTGAATGTCGTCGACCTAAGATAGAAAGCATAGCCTGGGGTGCTTTTTCTTTCATCTTGGTCACCACCCCAATCACTATCAAAGTATCCATACAACATCGCCTCATCATCGTATGTATAATAGAGACCGAATTCAATAGTCCATTTGATATACCTCAGTACTCGTTTTGCAGCTAGCCAGTGTGACTCTTTTAGGGCTTCTATATACCGGCTTAGAAGCTCAACACTGTAGACTATATCGGGCCTAGTGATTATGAGGTACTTTAAGCTTCCGATTAGGTTATTGAATAGGGTTGAGTTGATGTTTCTTCCTTCTCCATCTTTTGTAAGCTTCAGGACTGTTGTAACAGTGTACTTACGACTTTATAGTCGACCATCTGAAACTTCTCAAGAAGTTCCTTTGTGTACTTCTTTTGGGATATATAAATGCCGCCGACATGTTGCTTCACTTCAATGCCCAAGAAGAAAGACATCAATCCACCATCAGTCATCTCGAACTCTTTGAACATAGCCTGATTGAATTCTTCAAACATCGTTTGGCTGTTCCTAGTGAATGATAGATCATCAACATATAAACAATCTATAAGCATATCACCACGGGCATTTTTCTTTGTGTAGACGACATGCTCATACGAACATTTGACGAAACCATTCTCTTGAAGATAGTCGTCGATCCGCGTATTTCAAGCACGGGGAGCTTGTTTCAACCCATACAGGGCTTTCTTCAGACGATACACTGTGTGTTCCTCCCCTTGCATGACAAAACCTTCAGGCTGGTCAACGTAGACTTCTTCTTCGAGTACTCCATTTAAGAGATTTCACATCCAATTGGTAGATCATCAAATTGTGATGAGCTGCAAGGGAGATAATCATTCTTATAGTGTCAAGGCAAGCAACTGGGGCAAAAACTTCTTCATAGGCTATCTCATATTTTTGTTTGTAACCTTTTGCTACGAGCCTTGCCTTATATCGTTCGATCTTACCATTGGCATTCCGCTTGATTTTATACATCCATTTGAGACCAATGGTCTTCTAGCCTTTAGGGAGTGAGGTCAGTTCCCATGTTCGATTCTTCTTGATGGCATGAATTTCTTCTTACATAGCCTTTCTCCAACATTCTTCATTCACAGCCTCCTCGAATGTGAGAGGCTCGTGGTCCGCATACAGGCAAAACAAATTCACTTCCTTAGTTTCTGCGTAGATGCCGTTGAGGCTTTTCATTTTAATAGGAGCCAAGGGTGAAGGAGAATTGGATGAAGATGTGCTAGCTAATTTTTGATTTGATGAAGTACTTCCAGGAGAGATGGAACGTACTCCTGGACTTCTGCGATACGAAGGGGGTGATGTGGGTGTTTGCTCCTGATTCACATGCCTCTATTCTTCATATTCTTCGGCCTCGACCTGATTTTCTTTGGCTGAATCTTCCTGGTTCCACTTCTAAGATTCTTCCTCGCAGAACACTACATCTATACTTACCACTACCTTATTGGTTAGTGGGTTATAGAGCTTGTACGCTTTCGATTCTTCACTGTAACCGATGAAGATATATAACAGTAGATTCTTCCTGTGAATGCTTTAGCTCCTTTAGTAGATTTCTTAGCTAGATTGCTTCACATACAATGGATGAAGCTGCTACATACTTAGCTTCACATGTAGACTAGGCGACCACACTCTGCTTTGCTACCACTTTGTTGGGTTTAAAACCCCACTTTCGTCTAATGTGCGGCTGCAACCACCATGAAACGAAAAATAAAAACTAAAAGAGAAAGAGAATTGTTTTGCTGAACTTTTGAATAAATAAAACCAATTACAATTAATGACACCTTTTTATAGGCTTTCTCCTTATGTGAAATGATTAAAATATCCCTATCTAGATGGTTCCTAGGGGTAGCTAAACATAAACAAAATCCAAGAAAGAAATCTATTGCTATCTTAACAAAGCTAGCAGAAAAAATCTAAATGCACAGCTAGCATACACGGTATCTACAAACGTTTTGGATTTGCAAGAATCCACCACCGTTTCCAACACATGCAACCACAAGAAAAGCAGGCTAGCCTGATATTTAGTCAAGAAAGTCTTCACAGCTGGGCCCACCTGATGGAACGCTTAGATCCCTCAGGGTTGGCAGCGATTAGAAGGAATAAATGGGGATAAGGGCTCACCTCTTGATATAAATAGGCCATCTTAGGGTATATGTTTGATCACAAATCTGTAGTGTTTCTTCAGAAAAGCAAGTGTTGCACCATGCCTCACCACTCTCATCATCATACAGCCGACGCTTGTCATCCTCCAGCAGCTGAAGTATCGCTCGAAGAAGCTAAGGCCTGGCTCGAAAGTATAGACACCAACAAGGATGGTGTGATATCCAAGCAAGAACTGGTGGCTGCTCTCCAAAAACATAACGTGTGGTTTTCCGGTTTCAGGAGCTCGCGGGCCATCAAAAATGCTGATTTTGATGGCAATGGTTCAATCAATACCGAAAAAGAGCGGGCCCAACTTTTGCGCTTTGTACAGAGTCGCTGGGGCCATATCATCCATGCAGCTTAGATGAAACTGCTCAGTTAATTACTACTTATGGTTTGTATGGTGTTTATACTCTGTTTACGATGAGTACAATGGCTTGTACTCGTTTGTGATGTAGCATTTTGTCAGCTGTCTAAGATATAAAAGAAAAAAAAAAAAAAAAATCTATAACTATATTTTCCGAAAAAATCTTGAACCATCTATTGACTATGGGCAATAATCTATTTGGGATTTCTGTCTGATAACAGTCATGTTTCTTGACTCGGTGACTCGTAGTGAGTCGAGTCAGGGTACCAACCTTTTGGTGGTCCCAATTGAAATTGACTCCAGTGCAACTCAGACGAGTTGGTAATCCATCCTAACAATGGACAGCGAAGAGAGGGGCTGATATGCAAACTGCTCCATCGTGTGTAGAAATGAATGTACAGGACTCGTGCTCTTCTCTATAAACTGTCATTTGTGATAATAGAAATGTATATCAGATTAAAATCGGCACCGTTTGGTTATAAGAAAATAAGGCTATCAACGGCCTGGGTTAGGTATGGGTCAAAGGTAATAGGGTGTAAGCTCGAGTATTTAGGTTAAAGACTGAGAGCGGCTAGACCTGAACACAAACCAAGGCAGATTAATCTAATAGGGGGCCGAATTGATTCAGCCATTGAAAGGGCTACTAGAAAACCGTGGCTAATGTTGCATGCATGTTCCTAAGCCAAGGAGTAGATGGTCCATATGCTCAATTGAATGCTACATAAGGACTTGTTTGGGCTACAAAATCCAGTTTTCCATGAAACCCATTTTATTTATTATTTATTATTATTATTTTTTAAAAAAAGTTTTTGCCTGACAACAAGCTAATGGTGATAAATGTGGACGGTTCCTCCCTGATCAGCCCTCTCCTTCTCTATTGTCAAATGGGTCAAGCCCAGACAAAGATTTTTCAAGCTAAATGTGGACGGTTCCTCTCTCTCTAATCCAGGTCTGGCTGACAGAGGGGGCATTTTTCGTGATCATCTCAGTAACCCAATCATTGCTTTTACCTCTGGGTACGGGGAAACTTCCAACAATTCGGCTGAATTGCGGGCAGTCCTTGATAGCTTAAAAGTTCTGTTTGTCTCACAGCCTATTCAGAGTCCATGTGGAATCTGATTCCAGCTGGGTGGTGTCCTGCCTTATGAAAGATTCCATTCCCTCCTGGAAATGGTCCTACTGGCTCTCTAGGATCAAGCTGCTCTCCTCTCAGGAAAATTTTCGCATTGCGCATGTCCTTAGAGAAGCTAACAACCCGGCAAATAGCTTGGCCAAAATCGGCAGCAAATCGCAAACTAATAGGCTTTTCCAAGATCTCTTTTCCCTTCCTCGTCTGGTTAAGGGCCAGGTTCTCCTGGACAAATCAGGCCTAGGCTACATTAGGGAGCACTCGGGTAACCAGTCTGTTTGAGCCTTTTTGTTTGGCAGTCCAGGCAGATGTTCTGATTTTCTTCTGCCCATTCTGGCTATCTTGTAATATCTTCTATGAAAAAAAAATAGCTCTTCTTTTTTTAAAAAAAAAGAAAAAAAAAAAAAAGCTAATGGTGATGAATGATTCAAATCATTGCGTACATCCAAGTACAGATGGATTTTCTTTTTTCGGTAAAAGGTGAGTGCCATGTGACGGATGGTCCAAATTGATGACTGGGGATTTTTTGTATACTTGATATTGACTGTCTACGTTATTGCCCCTTTGTTGGATGGCTAAGATTAGAAAAAAAATACTAAAATGTTGTCTAAGATGTGCATCGCCAGTTTAAACCAGAGAGACTTGCTCCACGCCCACCACCTGATGGCACATGTGTCTGAAATCCGGTCCATTGTGACAATGTGTAAGTGCAAAATGCCTAATAAAGCATCAATGAGATGCATGGAACCGTTGTCCCTAATTTTGTTTACGTGGATGCTTAAATCTCCAATGACTCGGACATCTTCCATGGAGCCCATACACGACCAGATTTTATAGATGAACAGTCTGGATCATCACACAGTGGCAAAGCAGGGGCAAACATATTAAGTGAGCCTCCGGGAAGGAACCTTGTTAGCATTTCTCCGTTTCACCGGAGTGGACGGGGCCATCTCCTAGAGAGGGAACTGATATAAGTAGAGTACGTAGAATTGAAACATTGTAAAGACCCCTTTCTCATATGCACCAAGAAAGTGGTATGTATGAATTTGAACTGTCCATCTAGTGGACCCTAGTTTGGGGTGTACACGAGTCGAACCAAGTCGAGCTTGGCACGGGTTGACTTGGCTTGGCCACTACCTGACCCCAGCTCGAACTCGGCTTGGCTTGGTCCTCGAGCCTGACTAGCTAGCTCGATCGGCTCAGTTCAGTTAGCAGCTCGGGCAGTTCGAGCCGAATTTGAGCCAAGATCGAGCCTCTACGACATTTTCACAAACACATGGAGTGCACTTTCAATTTCTCACTGCATGTAAAATCACCACCAGCTGTTTAAGGTATTTCATCAAACACCTTGTAGGTAACATTAAAATCAAGAAAAAATAGTATTTGTTTCATATACGTACCTTCCTTGCCACTAGCCAACACTTGTTGAGTCATTTTGTCAAACACTTGGTAAGCAACATCAATATCAAAGTAGCTAAGTCACTGAACTGGTTCGATTCGAGTTCGATTCAAGTTGGGGTTCGATCCGAGTCGAGTCGAACTCAAGCAAGCTTGAACTCGGTTCAAATTTTTTTTGAGCTCAAAAAATTATCTCAACTTGACGCGAACTTAACTTCAAACTAAGTCGAATCAAGCTTTTTCGAGTTGAGTCGAGCGAGCTAACTCGATTCGTGTACACCCCTAACCCTAGTATGGATGGTCCACATCTATGGAAGCAGACCAGTTGTGAGATCCTTGACATCTTATCAGAGGCCTCAAATCCTAGTAGAAAACAAAAAACGGTTAATAGACAAATTCAATGAGGATATATTGTTGGTCTTCAAATTCAGTCGTGCGGAACATATACGAGGGGTGTGAGCATGTCAGAATCGATTGGGTTTGACTCAAACCGTGAGTTGAGAACATACACGAGGGGTGTGAGTATGTTAGAATTGATTGGGTCTGATTCAAACCGTGACTATCAACTCTTATCATTGAGATAGAGTGTAGTTAAGTTGTGGCTTGACCGTTTGTCTAGTTGATTAACTATCAGGCGTTCCTTACTTAGGTGATTGGGTGATATTGAGGCTCTTCCTCCAAATAAAATCTTCTTTGCCTTAGAAATCCAGTAACTTATGAATTTGTAATAAAATTTTTTGGTCAAAATGGACAAAAAGAAAGGAATAGTCAAAGTGAACAAAGAGATGAGATGAATGCGGTTAAGAAAAAGGTGAATAAATTAGTACGATGGGGAATCACCTGCCTGACTAAGACCAACATGGTGCTTTTGAGAGTGATGTGCTGATGAGCGAAACAAAGGCAATGCCGGATATTATAACTATAGTTGGCACAGATGAAACGAAATTAAAACTACTAGCTACAACCTAAATCGGTCCGATGCAAGCATAGGGACGGACTGCTCCTAACACTTCACAAAGGGTCAGCTACTGCTAAGCAGGAAAAGACTAAACTAAACCTAAATACACATAGCATTGCGCTAGCTTGATATATAGTGTTCTTATTGAGGATCCAAAGATATTTTCTTCCAATTTGCTCATTGTATTTATAGGCAAGATAATAACTATCAATCAATGTGTCTTCATCATGTGCAACCAATTGGAAATAAACGGTTGCTCTTTATCTACTATGATTTACCATATAAACGTACACCTTGAAGCTAACATGGATGGGGTGATCCACTTATCCTCAGCTGATAAGACTAAAATACAAAAAAATCGGGGGCGAGTGGCCTGCTCTTTTCAAATATCTTTGACACTACATGGCAACATCAATATCATTTATATGATCAGCACGAATTTTGGTACAAATAGATATATAGAGAAGTTAACCAAATAATCATCAAATCTAATCTCATCAAAATGGTCTAGATTGGAACATCTCTGCCACTTGTAAGGTGAAGAGGATCTCTAGACGCTCTACCGTGCTTCCGTCTTGCAGGCTCTACGTAGAATCGCCCTGTGGTGGTGGTTACAGAATATTCTCTTCAAAGGCAGTTATAGAGGTTGTCCATGTTCCTGGGATAAGAACGAATAAAGTTGGAGAAAAATTCGAACAGAGAGCGATGCCTGATACACAGGCACTTTGAAATTACAATGAAATTGGCTAAGTGCCATACAAGTATTTCAAATGAAATCATCCAAGCTGTGATCTAATTTAGATGTACGATGAACCATGATTATCTAGCCATCTGATTGGTGGACACCTATTGAACGGTTAAAAATGAAAAAGAAGGCAATAGTCTTTAATTACTTCAACAAACGAGTGTCCATTAATCAGAGTCCAGAGACTAGAATTGTTCCACCGATCTGATATTGGGACTGTTACTTGGCAACTGTGGATTTCGCAATTTAGTCACTTTAATTTATGTTAATGTATGCTATATAAAAATTCTAAGCACCTGCGCATCAAGCTTCATATGATGCCAGAGTATCAAATAATTACCCGTTAAGTAGGAAAATCGAGAGGGATGTTCATGGTCTCTCGGCTTGGATTGACCACCCAATCCAGTATGATTAATTTGGGCCTGGGAAGGGCTGACCTGACTTTGGGTTAGGTCGGGCTGGGCTGATCTCATGAACTAGTCGAACATGCTCTGGCCCAGCATGTCCGGCCCATTTGCCACTCTAGAGGCATCACAAGAAGGGTTCTCCACCTAACGTGGATCCCATAACGTTGGTAATGTGATATGATCACCATCCGACTGGAATGTGATGAGGTAGTTCCAATGGCTCAGATGTTCCAGTTGAGCATTGGTCCTCCTTGACTACCTTTTGTAAAGATTCCAACTTCCAACACTTTTGATTCTCAATCATGTGGTGGATATATAAATGGAATCATGTGATATGTTTCCAACACTTGGACGAATCTGGTGTGACTCGTTTGAGTAGACTTGGACTCAGTCAGAGTCGATTCAGTTCAACACCACGAATCACCCTGACATAGGAGAGTCTTTAACCCCACCGTGGCTGAGTTGTGACTCAACTCAGGGCTGAACAAGTCAGCGTTGGTCACATACTCCTTTTAACACCGTGTAGCACACAACACCGACTTTGGCATTGTGTGCTACTGGACGAGATCTGTGGGCCCCACCATAATGTATGTGTTTTGTCCACGTTGTTCATGTGTTTTTCAGCTCGCCTTTTTTAGGGTATGATCCAAAAAATGAAGCAGATCCAAATCTCAGATGGACCACCCCATATGAAACAATGGTGATTTTTTTATTATTATTATTTTTTTTGAGTTAGCTTGTTAGTACACACCCATGTCAGTACACACACTCCATGTTAGCCACCCCTGCTAGGGATCGATACCAAGACCTCAGGTGTTGAAACGAGGTATCTCCACTCAGTCTGCCATATGAAACAATGGTGATTGACCATTGAAAACTTACCGTAGGTCACATAAGTTTTGAATTAAGTTGATATTTTTATTTTCCCTTCATCCATGTATGTTTGACCTTATCAACAAGTTGGATAGGAAATAAACACTTCGGTAGGCCCTAGAACGTCTCTAATAATAGGTCTTCCATAGTCTGGTCCACTTGAGATTTTGGTCTGCTGCATTTTTGGGATCACACCCTAAAATGAGCTGACGTAATGGATGGACAGCATGGTATGAGACACATACATCTTAGTGGGCCTCACAGTTAGGGATCCACTAAAATTGCATCCAAATTGGGTCAGCCAAGTGTCATATGGGGGCGTTGTTTTTAATCTCAAAGCGGGAAAAACCTGACTTGACATGCGCTTAGGGGACAACCATAAATCATTATAAATGAGTGATGAGTATTCACTTCTCTCATTGTGTGGTGACATCACTAATGTTTTACTGCAATGGTGATTTGGCTATATTATTTGTTTAACCTATAAATCACCATAGGAATTATAGTTTTATAATGTGAAACCTATTTAAATAAACACCAAGAAATAATAATGATGACTCATTTACTTTGCATTTTATAGGAAACTGGAAAACTAAACAGGGCATAACTATTAAGAAATGCTATATGCGAATACAATTTGCAACCTACTAGTGTTCTGGTCTCAGCACGAGCCAAGGGGCAAGATCTGCACCACTCATCAGGTGGGTGTGGCAATTTAGAACCCCTGGGATGATAATAGACCGTGTGCTCATATGCAGTGGATACACGGCTAATCTTGATGGAAATGGTTCGATCCACACCGAAAAAGAGCGGATGGAACTTATTAAACCCTATTAAAAATGTAAGCCATTTCGAAATCAACACTGCTGGATTAGTAATGGAGCTGTCAATGGCCCGGGTTAAAGTTAGGCCTTGCTAGGCTTGTGTCGAAGTCTGCAGTGGGACCTAAGCCCAATTAAATATGCTGAAGCTTGAACCTGAAATAAAATAGAGCACAAGACCAAGCCAGATAAACCTCATAAGCCCAAGCTAATAGTCCTTGGTAGAGTAGAATGAAGGAATATAATTCATGTAGCTGACCTCAATTAATTGAGATAAATCTTTCATGATAATGATGAGTTAGGTGGACTTTGGTTTGATTATTTATATTCATTTTCTTTAAAGATATGCTTGACTTGAGCGGGGCTGAGATTAGGACTCCCAGCAATCTGGATGCCCCAAATTCAGATGGCCAGAGTGTTAAAGAGGCAAATTCTGGTATCCATTGGTAAATTGTTCCACCTTTGGCAAGGTGTTCGGATTAAATTGGTTATTTCAAAATGCGCGCACACACACACACACACACACACACCACACACACACACACACACACATATATATATATATATATATATATATATATATATATATATATATAAACAGGCATTTGCACTTATTTGAAAAGGAACTCCAAAATGGTTTGGCTTTGCAATTGAGCCCTTGACAAGTACAACTTTTTGAAAAAGTCAAAGGGAAAATAGTTTTCATATATCGTGACAATTTAAATACAAGTTTCGTAAGTCATCACCAACAAGGCCGAGTCAGGTTAATTCACCTACTCAAGTGAGTCTCGAATTGACTTGAGAGGAGCTGAGTTGGCCCTGATCGCCTTGCCAGTCATAGGCTTAATACACTATTAAGTAACTCCCAATAAAATAGGAAAAATAAAAAAGAGTTGGACGGCTCTACAAGGTCTGATAATTAATTAGGCTGGACATGGACCGACTATTTAGTTGGTGGGATGAGTATTTTGATGGTGGGCCTGGCTCTAATTGATCCCAACTCTGAGATGGACTGGTTGCCTGTCTCTTTACCTGTGTTTGTAAATGATGGTCCCGGAGCAAATGGGCCCATTTATCATTCCAGAGGCATCCTTAGGAAAGATAGTGGCAGGTGCTCCACCTGACGTCGGCAATGTGATCTCACTACCCAAATGGAGTATGATGATGAACATCTTATAGATCTAATGGCTCATATGGCTCCACTTAAGCATAGGTTCTGCTCAACTCTCTTTTGCAAAGGTTCCCAAACAAGACGATTCTCAAACATATGGTGGAGGAGATATACCTTTAACAAAGAAAAATCTCAAAGAACATAGAATCATGTTCCGTTCCTGAAACTTGATAAGTTTTTATAATCAACTTTCATTAGTTAAAAAGAGTAAAAATTTCATTCAAAGAAATGAAAGTGTAAAAAAATAATAATAATAAAAAATAATAAAAAAAGAAAAATGAAAAGTTTGGATTTCATACAATCTTGACTGGGAAAAAAGTTTAAATAAAAAACAGCTATATATATATGTGTGTGTGTGTGTGTATGTGTGTGTGTGTGTGTGTGTATTAAAAGGCATCAAAAACTTTGATTAAAATAATTAGAACTTCAGTATGATTGAGCAATAATGTCTATAGGCAATAAAATGACGTTCTTTGCTTTGCTTGTATCTTTCCTGTTCAAGAAATTCCCATGTAAAAGGATCTCTTTTTACTAAAATTTTTCACCTTATACTCAATTTTATCAATGGGTGGCCACAACCAATTTCTATATATTTAAGTGGGAATTATATAATCATCTTCTATATATGGAGTCTTTGTCCCCAGGCCCTCTAACTTCTTTAGACATTTCCTCATTTTAAGGGTTCGTGTAAATGTTTGTAATTGGAATATGCTAGAATCCTAACCACATAGTAAATGGAATCGATGTGAATTGAAATTCCCTATTGCATTTGGATGCTTGTAATTAGAATACATTGGAATCCAAAAATTATGTTTTTGAATGACTACAATTGGAAAGCATTAAGTAATAATTTTTTTGTAATACCCAAAAATTAGTCTATGCGATATTTCACATAATAATTATAATAAACCCATTCAAATATACATTTTGGCAACAAGGAAATTTTGATCCTCGGGTGGGCCATAAAAAATTACCTACATTTAAAAATCTGACTGTTTCTAGCATTTGCATTTGGTTCTCAATCTTTTGAGAAGATTCCAATTCACATGATATTGTCGTATTCTATTTCACATTGATTCAATTACCATTGTTTACCATCAATCAACTAACCTCTTCCCCAATATACCTCTATTAAATCCTTGAAACCACAGCACAACGTGACAAATGATCAGTATGAAAGCAGAAATTACAAAAGTTTAGAGAATACCTGATTCGAACAAGCCTCGAATCATGACGCAGGGGAGGACGTGAGGTCGAGCACCGTCTTCCTCAAGAGGATAACTATTCGAATCCACGGAACTTCTCTGGACTCCTCACAGAGACTTCTCGAATCCACGAGAAAAGAGAGTAGAAAATAGAAATAAATTCTAAATAAATTCGAAATAGCTTAATTAATCCATAAAATGAGTTCACAACCCTTTAAATAAGGGTACTAAGCAATGAGAAAGAAATCAGAATCAAACTACAACTAGGACTCCTAGAATTCGCGACTTACTATAAATAGTAAACTTACTATTTATAGACGGTCGTGATGTCTACTAGTGCGCAAGGTTTTTGGCCAAAAATAGTAAGTGTCCTATTTAGCTTCACCAACCTGCTCTCCTAATTATTCTAAGCTCTTTTCACGTTGGGCGCAACTCCTAAAGCCCGACGGATGAAGAGTTATAAGCAAACTAAAACTTACTATTTATAGTAAAAACGAAATTGAAACAGGGAAACGACCGTCAAATCAGGGGTTTCTCGCAATTCCGAGCGTCGCAACCCAGCACAACTGGGTTGGTTGGCTAAGTAGCTCGTTCTACCCCAAAATCATATATTTTTCATCCGCTAACTCATCCCCGATTGCGAGATACGCCTAATTTAAGGTCTGATGGTCCAGATCACTTCTGTCGCCGACCGGGCCTTTTCTGATCCATCTTTGCCATGTAATTGTCCGCGACCCGCTCTACATCAGTCTCCTCCACTTCAAAAGAACTCGTCCTCGAGTTATCATTATGTGCTGGTTCATGATACTCAGTCAGGTCCGCAACATTGAAAGTTCGTGAGATCGCCATATCATCTAGAAGATCAACAACATAAGCGTTGTCATTGATCTTTCGGATGATTGGTACCGGTCCAATCTTTTTATTCTTCAACTTGTTGTATGTTCCGGTCGGAAATCTTTCTTTGCGCAGATGGCTCATTACTTGGTCACCCACCTCGAACACTTTCTGTCACCGATGCTTGTCCGCTTGCTCCTTGTACTTTTCGTTCGAGGCATGTAGCTTGTTCTGTACCTCCGCATGAATGCCCATGATTTTGTCTGCCATATGTTCTGCTGCAATGCTCATGCCTGGGAGCTTGGGCAGAGGGACCAAGTCTAGTGTATGGCGAGGTACTCGTCCGTAAATAACCTGGAACAGGGATTTTCCTGTCGAGCGATTCACCATGTTGTTGAATGCAAACTCCGCTTGAGACAAGGCTAAATCCCACTGCTTTGGTTTTTCTCTTGAAATACATCGAAGGAGGTTTCATAATGTGCGATTCACAACCTCAGTTTGACCGTCAGTCTGTGGGTGGTACGCGCTACTGAACTGAAGGCGTGTATCGAATCGAGTCTACAAAGTCCGCCAAAAGTGGCTTATGAACTTCGTGTCACGGTCAGAAGTAATAGTCTTGGGAACCCCGTGTAGCCGCACAATTTCTCTGAAGAATAAATTCGCCACGTGTGTTGCATCGAGAGTCTTCTTGCATGGAAAAGTGCGCCATCTTGGAAAAACGATCTACTACCACGAACACCGAATCCATGCCGCGTTGTGTTCGTGGGAGACCAAGCACAAAGTCCATAGATAAATCCTCCCAAGGGCCGTCAGGCACGGGTAATGGGGTGTAGAGGCCCGTATTATGAGATTGCCCCTTGGAAGTCTGACAAATATAACAGCGTTGGACTGCCTTTCCCACATCACGTACCAATTGCGGCCAGTAATACCGTTCTTCCACAAGAGCTTGCGTCTTGTCTCCCCCTAGGTGTCCACTGAGGCCATCTCCATGTAGCTCTTAGATTATCTGTTCCCTTAATGAACTCTTTGGGATACATAGTCGATTTTCCTTAAAAAGGAACCCGTCTTGTATATGTAAGTCACCGGGGTGACCTTCTTGACATCTAACCCATGCGTCCTTGAAGTCGTCGTCGTCGGCATATATGTCTTTGAGGCGATCGAACCCGACAACTTCATTGCTCATAGTGACTAACAAAGTTGCACGGCGACTCAGCGCATCGCTACTTTTGTTCTGTTGCCTGACTTATGCTTTAGCACGAATGTGAATTCCTGTAAAAATGAGATCCATCTAGCATGCACACGGTTAATGTTAGCTTGACTATTAATAAACTTGAGGGCTTGATGGTCCGTGTAAAGTATGAATTCTCTTTGAATCAAATAATGTCGCCAGTGTCGCAGTGCTTGGACCACCGCGTACAACTTGATCTCATATGTAGACCACTTCTTGCACGCATCACTAAGTTTCTCACTGTAGAAGGCTACCGGCCTACCTTCTTGAGACAAAACTCCCCCAATCCCGACATATGAGGCATCACATTCGACTTCAAACAGTTTGTCGAAGTTGGGAAGTACAAGAACCGAGGTCGTGGATAATCTGCGCTTGATTTCTGCAAAGCTCCTGTCAGCTTCGTCAGTCCACTGAAACTGCCATTTCTTTATGCAATCTGTGATCGGTGACACAATGCTACTGAAATTTTTCACGAACCGACGATAGAATGTCGCTAGTCCATGGAAACTTCGTACTTCGTGAATATTTTTGGGAACCGGCCATTCTCTAATTGTCTTCACCTTTTCCTCATCCACTCGAATGCCCGTGGATGTAACCACAAAACCCAGAAACAATAGGCTATCAGTCATGAAGCTACACTTTTTTAAATTGAGGTACAGTTTATTTTCAGTGAACAC
The DNA here is from genome assembly GCA_021015155.1 of Magnolia officinalis. Classification (NCBI taxonomy): domain Eukaryota; kingdom Viridiplantae; phylum Streptophyta; class Magnoliopsida; order Magnoliales; family Magnoliaceae; genus Magnolia; species Magnolia officinalis. The sequence goes on along the minus strand of JAJHSJ010000004.1, from coordinate 13,476,940 downwards.
TTGAAGGACCTTCTTGAGGTGCTCCATATGGGTGGTTTCGTCTTGACTGTATATCAAAATATCATCAAAATAAACCACAACGAACCGCCCAATGAAATGTTTCAGAACTTGGTTCATCAACCTCATGAATGTGCTTGGCGCATTAGAAAGACCGAAAGGCATGACCATCCATTCGTACAATCCTTCCTTGGTCTTGAAGGCTGTTTTTCACTCACTCATCACCCGGCCGTATTCGAATCTGATGGTAGCCGCTCCTTAAGTCCAATTAGAGAATAATTTTTGCGCCCTCTAGCATATCCAACATATCATCCAACCGTGCTATAGGAAACCTGTATTTTATGGTGATCTTGTTGATGGCCCGGCTGTCGACACACATGCGCCAACTTCCATCTTTCTTTGGAGTTAGCAGAGCTGGTACAGCACATGGGCTCATGCTTTCTCGAATAAGACCTTTACGGATCAGTTCCTCCACTTGTCCCTGCAGAATCTCGCACTCATTCGGGCTCATTCGGTAATGAGGACGATTAGGTAAACTGGACCCAGGGACAAGGTCGATATGGTGTTGGATATCTCGCATAGGGGGTAACCCATCGGGAAGGTCCTCGGGCCAGATTTCTTGGAATTCATGTAACAAGGGCCTTAGTTTTTCAGGGATGATGGTAGGCTCGAGTTCTTCCCCTTTTACAATTAATGCATAAGTCTGTCCTGTTTCTTTGGATTCTTCCACGAAGTCCCGAATGGTTAAGAGAAAACGACCCCCACTTAAAAGTTTCAGGTGGTCCTTCTGGATCCATAGGGGCCAATATGGTCTTCCGGCAGTCCTTGACGAAGATATATATGTTATCTCGCCCTTTATTGAGTGGCGTCACGGTCAGATTGCCAGGGTCGACCGAGTAGTATGTGACATGCTTCCATGTCAACCACATCGCATACTACTTCATCCTTATAATGTTTGCCAATTGAAAAAGATATGGTGCATTGTTCAGTTATCTTTGTTTCACTGACCTTCTTGATCCAACCGATTGTATATGGAGAGGGATGACGCTCTGTTTCAATTGCAATTTTTCCACCATGCCCCTGGAGACAATGTTCTCGCTGCTTCCTACTGTCAATGATCACGTCACAAACCTTTCGATTCACCGTACACCTAGTGCGGAAGATGTTATGCCGCTGTGGATGCACTTCTTTTCTTGACGCATATAATAGCCGCCTCACGACGAGCGACTCGTCGTGATCTTGCTGAACCCAATCTGAATCATCTACCTCGTCCTCGGCGGTATGCTCCTGTTCTTCAATATCTGGATCTTCATAAGCGTTATCAGCACTACTATCATTAATCGCGAGGTTTGCCACTTTTCGTTGGGGACAAGTATTTGACAGGTGGATGGGCTGGCCACAACGATAGCAGTTGTTGGGCCTTGGACGAGCATAAGGGTTCGGGATTGTACTTGGACCAGCGGCAGTCGATACGCCCCTTTGGGGTCTAGCTTGCCCGCTTCCCTGATCTCGGTTCTCAGACGTAGGAGGTTGAGCGCGTGCTCCTACGGGCTTCTTCCCCTTAGGCTGTGGAGCTCCCTGGGGTGGATCTGCCGCAGTGATCCTCGCAGTAGGATAGGCCCGTGTGTTAGAACGTTCAAGTTGCGCTTCTGCCCGAGTAGCCAACTTGATCGCATCATTCATCGTCCAGACGGACTGCATCTGGACCCGATCCTGGATCGCCATACGCAATCCACCGTTGAATCGGCGATTTGCTGCGATTCAGTCTCGACAAATCGTTGCGCGCCGCTAGGCGGTAAAATTCTTCTGCGTACTCTCTCACCGACCGACTACCCTGTCGACAATTTTGGTATTGTTGGAATAATACCTGATCGTAATCGCTAGGGAGGAATCGGGCACGTAGTAGCTGCTTCATTCGCTGCCATGTGCGGATTGGTGCTTTCATCTGCCTGGTTCGTGCGAGTTGCAGTTGTTCCCACCAAGCTGAAGCTCCTCCTTTCAACTTGTAGGCTACAAGGTTGACCTTCTTTGTTTCAGGGATGTCCATATAGTCAAAAAATCGCTCAACTTCAGAAAGCCAATCGAGAAAATCAATGTGTAGCTGACCATTGAAGTTAGGAATATCAACCCGTATCTTGAAGTCTCGATCTACCCGATCGCCGCCTTGCCTGGGGTGTTGGAAGATCACGTCATCGATCTCCTCTTCACTGGAACCCCCGTCCTCAGGGACGGCCCTTGGATGCACTGCTGGTATTATCCTGCGATCAGGACGATTACGGGTTTCAGCAATTGGTGGTGGAGGATTACCACCAGGAACACGGAGTTGCCCTAGGGTTTCTGCCAAGAGATTCGCTATGCGGTCCATGGAAGCCTACAGCCCTTGCATGACTTGTCGATTCTCTTGCTGCGCTGCTTGAAAAGTTGCCGCCGTTAAAGGAAAATTTCCTGGAGCACCGCCTATGGGATTGTTGCCCGACCCGTCGTTAGAAGCCATCGACCCGAGGAGAAACCTCGCTTTGATACCAAACTGACGCAGGGGAGGACGTGAGGTCGAGCACCGTCTTCCTCAAGAGGATAACTATTCCAAATCCACGGAACTTCTCTGGACTCCTCACAGAGACTTCTCGAATCCACGAGAAAAGAGAGTAGAAAATAGAAATAAATTCTAAATAAATTCGAAATAGCTTAATTAATCCATAAAACGAGTTCACAACCCTTTAAATAAGGGTACTAAGCAATGGGAAAGAAATCAGAATCAAACTACAACTAGGACTCCTAGAATTCGCGACTTACTATAAATAGTAAACTTACTATTTATAGACGGTCGTGATGTCTACTAGTGCGCAAGGTTTTCGGCCAAAAATAGTAAGTGTCCTATTTAGCTTCACCAACCCGTTCTCCTAATTATTCTAAGCTCTTTTCACGTTGGGCGCAACTCCTAAAGCCCGACGGATGAAGAGTTATAAGCAAACTAAAACTTACTATTTATAGTAAAAACGAAATTGAAACAGGGAAACGACCGTCAAATCAAGGGTTTCTCGCAATTCCGAGCGTCGCAACCCGGCATAGCGGGGTTGGTTGGCTAAAGTAGCTCGTTCTACCCCAAAATCATATATTTTTCGTCCGCTAACTCATCCCGGATTGCGAGATACGCCTGATTTAAGGTCTGATGGTCCAGATCACTTCTGTCGTCGACCGGGCCTTTTCTGATCCATCTTTGCCATGTAATTGTCCGCGACCCGCTCTACATCAAATCACCCCAGGCTACACCCTTAAAACCCTAGGAGCAAATTGGAAAGCTCTTGGATACACCCCAATCCCAATTACACCCCTATATATATTTTTAAGAAGAATCACAATCGAAATCGAAAACAAATCCTGTAGATCGCAATTCTGCGTAACTCTGCAATACGTTCAATGACACCTTCGATGAGACTTCGATGTCATTGACAGATCGTCGATGGCATTGAACCTACTTCAATGACATCTAAATAACACTAAAACAGTCTAGAGACAAAACATGAAAAATCAAAATTTTTTCAATTGCACTTTGATGGGTCTCGATGCCATCGAACTTAGTTTTCGATGGCATCGAACAAATACCTGAATAGTCCAACAACCAATTGGAAAAATTATGAATTTCTTCGATGGCATCGACTAATCCTGTTTCTAAATTGATTTAAGACATAAAAAACAACAAGCCAAACACACAATCTGTTTACATGTAAACAGATTATCACTTGAAAGCTAAACAAAATAGCATGTAATACACACTTAAAACTCTTTTCAAGTGTAATGTGTTTACAACAAAAACATTTATAGGCATCCAAACGACTCCTTATAAAACTAAGGTGAGCTAGGCCGGGGCTAAGCCCGGTTAAGAAATTATATGAATGGATGCACTTTGCAAGTGAACTTACTGCGCGTTGGTCCCTGAATTTGCCAAACGGTGAAATCCAAACCACTCATCATGTGGATGACACCATTTAGATTTTAGATTCCCTGAGCTAAGGAAGATGTCGATCTGCTTATATAGTGTGACTACTCAGCCACCTCATGTATCAATTCTTTTTAAACATTCATTTCTTTCGTGAACATGAAACCACCGGATGAGCGGGATAGCGAGAAAGCCTGCACCCAGAGATTCTAAACAGATGGGCCCACATGATGCAAGGCTGAGATCTTTTAGGGTTCCGTAGTGATAAGACCGAATAAAGGAGGAGAAAGGCTGCACCCTCATCTATAAATAGACCACTTTGGATGGTGGTTGTTTCATCGTAGTGAAACCGATTTTTGTGGTGTTTGGTTAGAAACGTTTGAAGTGCAGCATGGGTCACGCTCCTCCACCTGAAGCAACAATCGAAGAAGTGAAGGCCTGGGTCAAAAGAATAGACACCAACAACGACGGTATCATAAGCAAACAGGAATTGGTGGCAGCCATCCGCGGCCTCCACCTTTGGTTTGCAAGATGGAGGGCCCGGTGCGCTGTGAAGGACGCTGACATCAATCGCAATGGTTCCATCGATACCCCTGACGAGTTTCTGGAACTTGAGAGCTTTGTAAAGAGCCACTGGGGCCATCTCATCGGTGCAACTCGCTCCTAGATAAAATTACAACTATGTTAGTACGTGTGACATGGTTTGTGTGGTCTTTTTAAGTTTGTGATGTAGCATTTTGCCTTCTGTGCACCAAATAAATAAATAAAATAGCTTGAGTTATGCAATGTATTGCCTGCACCACTAAGTGCATTTAATATACTGTGTGCCAAAAAAATCCGCACCATCTGAATGGCTCTGGGCAGGTTCGCGAAGAATGTTTATGATGTAGAGCGGGTTGCAGACACTTTCATAGCAAGAGATGGACCAGAAAAGGTCCAATTGAAGACGGAAATGATCTGGATTGTCAAAACCATAAAACAGTTGTATCTTGCAAATTGAGATGAGTTTTTTGACATATTATATATGATTTTAGGGTACTTATGCCAACCAAACTGGCTATGCCTAGTTGCCCATACCGATTTGTGAGATTCCATCAAATCTACGGTCAGAAATCCCATTTATTTTCGTAGATGGTCAAAAGTCCGATTTATTTTCGTTTTTACCATAAATAGTAAGTTTTAGTTCAAGTTGAGTTGAAGTCGAAGTCGTGCCCGACATGAAAAGGGCTTTAAAAAGTTAGGAGAATAATGTGGTTGGGCGAATTGGACACTCACCATTTTTGGTCAAAAACCATGAAGTCTAGTAGGAATGGAAGTCATTTATAAATAGTAAGTTTACTATTGATTTTAAGTCACGTTTTAAGGGTGTTTGAGTTAGAGTTTGAGTCTAAAACTCCATCCTAAGTTTGAGTTCCTTATTTAAATAGTTGTAATTTTTGTTTTTTATTTTTTTAATCATCAATCAAGTTATTTTGAATTTATTAGAAAATAGTTTTATTTTTATCTCTTGTGATTTTGAAGAAGCTCTGTGAGGAGTCTAATGAGCTTGTAGATTCATAGTAGATATCTCCTAAGGATGACGGTGATATCACATCCCTCCCTGCATCAGTTTCACACATTTTCTACCTTTATTCTTTTATTTTTATTTTATTTTTTTGGTTTTAGATTCCTCCATCCAACGATGGTCAAGCTCTATAAATCATAGTGACAAATCTCGTTCTTAGAAATTTCTGCAAAGATTTTCAAGTTTTTGAGATGGCATCTCATATTATAAATTAATAAAAAGTTTAAAATTTTTAATTATAATTAGAAATATATTAATTAAAACTTTTTCATAAATATTAGGATATTTCCACAATAAAACCATGAAAGATTGAAAATGACCAATATTTTGAAAGTTTCGCTATATACTATCAAGATAATATCATTTCCTTAATTTTTTGCTAGAATATACCTAGTTTTTCAAATTCTCGGATCAATCTTATATTTGTGTTTTCCCTTCATTCATGTATGTATGATCTTATGAACAGGTTGGATGACAAATAAACATCACCGTTGGGCTTAGCAAGGTTTCGACAGTGGAAATCATTATCCCCACTGTTTACTGCATGTGTTATGATCCACTTGATATTTGGATCAATTTTAGGCTCAACCCCTTAAATTAGATGGAAAAACAGATGGACGATGTGGATAGACCACATACATACAAGGTGGGCCTAACTGAGTTTACTCAGTGCAATAAAAGCATACTGTACACAGTACGCGATCTGATTTTCAAATGGAAACCGTCTAACGTTTCATTTAGACTTTCGGTAAAATGTAATTTTTAATATATTTAATAAAACTGATGACATGGCACTTACAATGACGTGGACCAATAATAAAGCTGGATTCAGCTGCTCACTGTTTCCACGAAACAGAGACAAAAACGGAATATTGTGATATTTTTCCCTTCTTGGAACCTCAACTGCAATTGAGAAATGGTATGCGCGAATACATTTTGCAACCTACAATGCACTGGCCTCAGCATGAAGCAAAGAGTGAGATCTGCACCGCTCATCAGGTAGGCGCGGAAATTAAGATTCCTCAGGTCCAAGAATGAACGGCGTGCTCATATATATATATGTGGTTGCTACACAGCCACGTCCAACCTTTCTGTGTACATGCATATTCCAAAAGATAAGCAGGATATAGCGTAATTTTTGGTCAAGAGATTCTGAAGAGTTAGGCCCACCTGATGGAAGGCTTGGATCTCTAAGGTTTGATAACAATGGAAAGGAATAAAGGGAGAGAAGGGTCCTACGTCCGTGCAGGAATTGAAGGCCTGGATCCAGAGATTAGACACCAACAAGGATATAGTGTTATAACCAACCAAGAACTGCTGTGTTACTACTTACTTGTACGTCCAATCACAACTATGTCTGCGATGTATGAAACGGTTTGCATGGTGTCTTTAAAAAAAAAAAAAATAATAATAAATAAAATGATATGCTCATGCTCTATAAAATCATAGTGACAAATCTCCTTCTTAGAAATTTCTGCAGAAATTTTCGAGTTTTTGAGTTTTTCTCGGGATACTACTATGACATCTCGCTAAAAGTTAGAAAATAAACGTAATGATTAAAAATTAATAAAAAAATTTAATTTTAAATTATAATAAGAAATTAATTAGTTAAAACTTTAAAAAAAAAAAAAAAAAAATTAAAAGTCACCATGTGAAAAGACACCAATTTGTATATGGTTCAAAAATTAGATATATTGCGCATACGGCTAATTGAAATTAAACTGTCCAATTTATGTATCCCCATTACATGTATCATAAACAAAAATTAGGACTTATTTGTTCATCTGACTATCAGATTGGTGGACATTTAATGTACGCTTAAAAATGGAAAAAATAAAAATAAATAAAAATCCAATGCTCCTATTTCAACAAACAAATGTCCACTAATCAAGGGTTAGGATTGTTCAACCAATCTGATTTTGGGACTGTGACTTAGCTAGGGGAGTTTCACAATTTAGCTTATTTTGAGTTGATTAATGCCATGTATACAATTTCTTAGTTCCTATTTGTGTCAAGCGTCAAGGTTTTAAGACGAACAAGTCCCATGCGATTTCTCTGAGTTGACTCAGACTCGGTTACACCTCATCGATTCAACACTGCCGGGTCACCCCCAACCAGGCCGAGTCAGGATGATTCACCCCGATTCAGGTGAGTCCCAAATCGACTTGAGAGTTATTAAATAATTCCAGATAAAATAAGAAAAAAAGAAAGAATTGTACGGTTCTATAAGGCCTGATGATTAATTAAGCTGGACAAGGGCCGAGTATTTGATTGGTGGGCCGAATATTTTGATGATGGGCATAGCACTAATCAAGCCCAACTCGGAGATGGGTTGGTGTTGGAATCGATTGCTTGTCTCATCATGCTGCGTTCTGGCGTAAATGGGCTCATTTATCATTTGAAGAGGCATCCTTAAGAAAGATGGTGGAAGGTGCTTCACCTGACATGCATACCTTGACGTGGACAAGTGACATCAGTACTCAAATGGAGCATGATGATTAACTCCCTATGTCTATAATGGTTCATATGGCTCCACTTAAGCATGGGTTCTGCTCAACTCTCTTTTGCAAAGGTTCTCAAACAAGGACGTTTCTCAGACATATGATGGTTAAGATAGAATCAGTTGATACCTTCAAAAAAGAAAAAAGCCCAAAAACATAGAACAGTTGATATTATTCCTTCCCTGGAACTTTATAAGCATTTTTTAAAGCAACATTCAATAGTCGGAAAAAAACATAAATAAATAAAAAATTCAGCCCAAGAAACGAAAATGTCCAAAAATTGAGAAATTAAAATTTCGGATGGAAAAAACAAAGTTAGAAAAAACAGCAATTTTATTTATTTATTTATTTATTTTTATTTTTATTTTTTTACACACCCCACACACTCACGCTGGTGGAATTTCACCACCTATGGATACTCAAACCCTTGATCGGGAGTTAAAACTCCTGAGAGTCTACCACCCGGGTGAGAGTAAGGACCCTAGAAAAAAAAACAACATAAAATAAATAGAACTTTTGTATTTATGAGCAATAATGTGTATAGGAAGATCAATTGATGTTCTTTGATCTCTTTTTAGAGTCATTGGGTCAAGTTTAGGAGCCTAAGCCCTGGCCTGTAGAGTGGCCCACCTTGCAGCACAGGGCTTGGGCTCTAATCAAACTTGACCCAACAGCTAGGATGGCTGGGCTTGAAACCTAGGGATGCTAAATGGACTGGGCCCATTGGCCCAATCTAATAATCAAGTGGGTCACAATTACATACAAAATGAATGGAGAATTTGCAGACCCCTGTGAAGTTCTAATTGAAAGTGTAAGTATGTTTTAAAAGATCTTTTCGACCTGGGGCAATATTTCTATGATCAAAACCATCCATGTATCAAAGGGTGAAATCCAAACCACTCGATCTTCTTATATAGTGGGACTCTCAACCACCTTCTCATGGGTCAGCTCTTCTTGTTATTCATTTCTTTTGTGTACATGCAAGCACCAGATGAACGGGCTAGCCAGATATTTTGCCAAGAGATTCTAATTATAAATAGATGGCCCACCTGATGCAAGGCTGAGATCTGTCAGGGTTCGTGGTGATAAGACCGAATAAAGGTGGAGAAAGGGTGCATCCTAATCTATAAATAGGCCACCTTAGGGGTGGTTGTTTCATCGCAGTGAAACCGATTTTTGTGGTGTTTGGTGAGAAACGATTGAAGTGAGCCATGCTTTACATCCCAATTGCTCCTCGGCCTGGAGCAACAGTGGAGGAAGTGAAGGCCTGGATCAAAAGCATAGATACCAACAAGGACGGTATCATAAACAAGGAAGAGCTGGAGACCGCATTACGCGGTCTCGAGCTTTGGTTTTCTGGATGGAGGGCCAGGCGGGCTGTGAAGAAAAATGACCTCAATTGCAATGGTTTCGTCGACACCCCTGAAGAGTTTGTGGAACTTCAGAAATTTGTACAGAGTAAGTGGGGCCATATCATCCCTGCAGCCTAGACGAAGCTGTTGTCTTAATACTACTGGATAGAATCACAACTATGTTGGGATCTGTTTGCATGGCATGGTGTCTTCTATATATATATATATATATATATATATATATATATATATATATATATATATATATATATATATATATATATATAGCATTTTGCCTTCTATGTACCCAAAATAATAATAATAATAATATAATAATATAATAATAATATAATAATCTATAGTTATACAATGTATTGCATGCACCACTAAGTGCATTTAAGATACCGTGTGCCTAAAAAATCCGCATCATCTGATGGTGGTGGACCCGATCAGAGAACGTTTCGCACTTTTTTCTTTTTTAAATCTTTTATCTTTATGATTTTAAAAAAAATGTGGCTCATTTCAAAATCAGCACTGTTGGGTCCCTATAAAATAGGACTATGAAAGAGCCGGCTTAGGGCTAGGTCCGGGCCAGGGATGGGTACATTATAATTTATATTTATGTTTTATTCAGTTATTTTAGATGTGTACTGGGCCCTGAACTAGGCCCGAGCCCCACCTTGTGGGTTCCAATCATTAGGCCTGAGTTGAAGTGGATTAATAACCTTGTTGACAGACCAAGTTGAGAAGCCCAATTCATATACCCAAAAGCCCAGTAGACTAGTTGGACCCATTGAAAACTCGTAGTAGAAAACCGTGGTCATTGATTTGTGTTCCTAAGCTAAGGAGATGATAGTCCATATGAGTCCTGCATGGCCTTGTCTGGGCTCTACAAAACCTGGTTTCTATGAAAACCGGATTCTCAGGGGATAAATGTAAAATACCTTCCCTTTGGTTTCGGACAATTATAATACATCTCCTCTAGTTTGGATTATTGCAAATACCTCCTCTTTGATTTATTTGTTGCGGATTCTCCCACGTTCGAGAACATGAGTACTGTTTTACCTCTCTATTTCATAGGTATATCTAGTTGTTGATGTATGGACCTACTACAGCGCTTATCCAATCTGGTCACTCCAACATGAAAATGTGAAACCCTGATTAGGCTGATGATCCAACCATTAGATGCCTCAAACACTTGAATTTGGAGGTTTTTGGGTGTCTGGACTACCTAATTATTATTTATTTATTTATGTTTTGGCATCCAGTAGTTATGTGGAGTGACCCACTAGCGGGCCCACACATGGGCAAAATGAACTCTTATACATTTGGAGGTTTTTGGGTGTTTTCGTCATTTGGCAGATTCTTCTAACGTTCTAGCAGAGGGCAGGTACTGGCATTAATTGAAACCAAAGTAGAATTGTTTATTGTGGTGGATCACAAGAGAAGTGCTTAAAATTATCCTAAAGTTCAAATCGGAGGGTTTTTTTTTTTTTTTTTCAGTGAAATGTGGCCCTGATTTGTGATTGACCTTTCAAGTGTAATCGATTTGGACTCTTGATTGGATGGTTACTTTGAAAAATAATCTTATATAATTTTGTCGAGGTGTACACCCAAATTTCATTGACTTGGATTATTTAATGGGAAATTGACCGTATTGGCCTCGATGTATGGGCAAATTTTGTGAAGAGGTTCGACCTCTCAAATACTCCGACGGTGGCCTGCTGACAAGCTTCCAAAAATTACTTGGACCAAAATGCCCTTTCTCCTTGGTGCATAGTTGTACAGTTTTTAAGTGAACAAGAAGTTATGTCGTATTTAATGATGTGTACGGAGCCCTTTTTTGGGTGTAGGCAAGGCCCAACTCGTGGGGCCCATACTGATGTATGTGTATAATACATGCCGCCCATCCTTCTTGCCATGTCATTTTAGGGCTACGACCCAAATATCAGCTTGATCCAAAGCCAGTGTGGGCCACATAATAGAAAATAATGGTGATAGTGTCACGCACTGTTGATACTTTTCAAGCTCAGTGCGATATGTTAGTTAGAAGTGGACACCGCACAAGGCGGGACTTTTTGGGCCCACGGCGAGCTGGCCGACAAGGTGAATGGATTAGATCACCCCATTGTGGGCCACATAATATAAAATAATAGTGATTGTCGAAATTTTTCAGTTTCACTGTGATGTTTATTAGAAGTGGACACTGCCCAAGTCAGGGCTTTTTGGGCCCACGGCAAGCTGACCGAAAAGGTAGATGAATCAGATCACCCCATTTTGAGCCTTAAGCTATGGTACCAATGGTTTGGTAGAAGAGGAAGTGAACACGTTGCAAACCATACCCATGCAACATGACAACCACGACCCATATAACATGACAACTACGACCTATGCAAACAATAGCCCATATGGGCCCACATTGATGTATGTGTATAATCCATGCTGCCCATCCTTTTTGCTGTGTCATTTTAGAGGTAGGGCCCAAATGTCAGCCTGATCCAGCACTTGTGTGGCTACACAAAATAGAAAATAGTGGTGACTGTTGAAACGTTCCCGGCTCACTGTGATGTTTGTTATAAGTGGAGACTGCCCAAGTCAGGACTATTTGGGCCCACGACGAGCTGACCGACAAGGTGGAAGGATCAAATCACCCCATTGTAGGCCTTAGGCTATGGTACCAGTGGCTAGGTAGTAAAGGAAGTGAATGTGTTGCAAACCACGATCCATATAAGATGACAACCACGATCCATGTAACATGACAACTACGACTCATGCAAACCACGACCCATATGGGCCCACATTGATGTATGTGTATAATCCATGCCGTCCATCCTTTTTGCCGTGTCATTTTAGGGCTAGGACCCAAGTATCAGCCTGATCCAGTGCTCGTGTGGGCCACATAATAGAAAATAATGGTAACTAGTGAAACTTTTCAGTCTCACTGTGATGTTTGTTAGAAGTGAAAACTACCCAAGCGGGACTTTTTGGACCCACGACAAGCTGGCCGACAAGGTGGATGGATCAGATCACCCCATTGTGAGCCTTAAGCTATGGTACCAATGGTTTGGTAGAAGAGGAAGTGAACACATTGCAAACTACGATCTATTCAACATGACAACCACGACCCATATAACATGGCAACTACGACCCATATGGGCCCACATTGATGTATGTGTCTAATCCATGCTTGTCCATTCTTTTTGCTGTGTCATTTTAGGGGTAGGGCCCAAATATCAGCCTGATCCAGTGCTCGTGTCGGTCACAAAATAGAAAATAATGGTGACTGTTGAAACTTTCTAGGCTCACTGTAATGTTTGTTAGAAGTGGACACTGTCCAAGTCAGGACTTTTTAGGCTCACGACAAGCTGCCCGACAAGGTGGATGGCTCGGATCACCCTATTGTGGGTCTTAAGCTATGGTACCAATGGTTTGGTAAAAAGGAAGTGAACACGTTGAAAACCACGATCCATGCAACATGATAAATATAATATAACAACCACGACCTATGTAACATGACAACTACGACCCATGCAAACCACGACCCATATGGACCCACATTGAATGTATATGTATAATCCATGCTGCTCGTCCTTTTTGTTGTGTCATTTTAGGATTAGGGCCCAAGTATCAACTTGATCCAGTGCTCGTGTGGACCACATAATAGAAAATAATAGTGACTATTGAAACTTTCCAGGTTCATTGTGTTGTTTGTTAGAAGTGGACACTGCCCAAGTCAGAACTTTTTGGCCTCACGACAAGCTAGCCAACAAAGTGGACGAAACAGATCATCCCATATGGGTCGTGGTTGTTGTGTTATATGGATCGTGGTTGTCATGGCCAGGGTCCTGGTTGTTGTGTTATATGGGTCATGGTTTATCATGTTATATGGGTCGTGGTTGTCATGTTATATGGGTCATGGTTGTCATGTTATATGGGTCGTGGTTGTGATGTTATATGGGCTGTGGTTTTTATGGGTTGTGCTTGCAATGCTATATGAGTCGTGGTTGTGATGTTATATGGGTCGTGGCTTAATGTTAAAGATGACCCCACTTACATAATCCACTCTATTCATTGTGTATACCAGCTCGAGAAGGGGCCAATAGGCTTTGACTGGGACTGGTTTGGATGAATAGGGACCCCATTGTGTGCCTAGGAATGTTTTAACATACAAAAATCGTTCCCCATCGTGCGGTCCACTCTAATCTCGAAACAGTCTCATATTTTATCCCATGCACTAAAATGATCTTGAGAAGTTGGTGGATGGATCAGATCAAATATATACATCAAGATGGTCCCACTTGTGAGACCCAAATTTAGTAAGGAATGGGTTACCACCCACGTAAATTTGCTCCGACCAAATTTGGGTCTCACAAGTGGGACCATCTTGATGTATATATTTAATCTGATCCATCCACCAACTTTTACCGATCATTTTAGTGAATGGGATAAAACATGAGGCGGATTCGAGATTAGAGTAGACTGCACGGAGGGGAACGATTTTTGTATGTTAAAACATTCCTAGGCACAATAGGGTCCTGTTCATCCAAACAAGTCCCAGTCACAACCTATTGGCCCCTTCTCAGCTGGCCTACGTGGTGAATAGAGTAGATTATATAAGTGGGGCCATCTTTAACATTATAGCCATGACCCATGACAACCACGACCCATATAACATCACAACCACGACCCATATAAAATTGCAACCACGACCCCATGACAACCACAACTCATCACAACCACGAACCATGATAACCACGACACATATAACATGACAACCACGACCTAGATAACATGACAACCACGACCCATATAATATAACAACCACGACCCATATGGGGTGATCCGTTCTGTCCACCTTGACGGACCAGCTCGCCGTGAGGCCAAAAAGTCCTGACTTGGGCAGTTTGCACTTCTAACAAACATCACAGTGAGCCTAGAAAGTTTCAACAATGACCATTATTTTCTATTTTGTGGCTCACACGAGCACTGGATTAGGCTGATATTTGGGCCCTAGCCCTAAAATGACACGACAAAAAGAATGGGCAACATGGATTATACACATACATCAATGTGGACCCATGTGGGTCATAGTTGCCATGTTATATGGGCCGTGGTTCTCATGTTGCATGGATCGTGGTTTGCAACATGTTCACTTCCTCTTCTACCAAACCATTGGTACCATAGGTTCAGGCCCACAATAGGGTGATACGATCCATCAACCTTGTCGGCCAGCTTGCCGTGGGCCCAAAAAGTCCTGACTTGGGCAGTGTCCACTTCTAACAAACATCACAGTAAGCCTGAAAATTTTCAACAGTCACTATTATTTTCTATTTTGTGGCCCACGTGAGCACTGGATGTAGCTGATATTTGGGCCTTAGACTTAAAATGGACACGACAAAAAGGATGGGCAACATGGATTATACACATACATCCATGTAGGACATATGGGTCGTTGTTTGCATGGTCGTAGTTGCCATGTTATATGGGTCGTGGTTGTTATGTTGCATGGATCGTGGTTTACAATGTGTTCACTTCCTCTTCTACCAAACCATTGGTACTACAGCTTAAGGCCAACAATGGGGTGATCCGATCCATCCACCTTGTCGGCCAGCTTGTCGTGGGCCCAAAAAGTCCTGACATGGGCAGTGTCTACTTTAAACAAACATCACAGTGAGCCTAGAAAGTTTGAACAGTCACCATTATTTTCTATTTTGTGGCCCACACGAGCATCGGATCTGGCTGATATTTGGGCCATAACCCTAAAATGACACGGAAAAAAGGATGGGCGGCATGGATTATACACATACATCAAAGTGGGCTGATATGGGTCATAGTTGTCATGTTACCTGGATCATGGTTGTAATGTTATTTAGATCGTGGTTTTAACATGTTCACTTTCTTTACTACCTAACCATTGGTATCATAGCCTAAGGCCCACAATGGGGTGATCCGATCCATCCACCTTGTCGGCCAGCTCGCTGTGTGCCAGAAAAGTCCTGACTTGGGCAGTGTCCACTTTTAAAAAACATCATAGTGAGCATGAAAAGTTTCAACAGTCACAATTATTTTCTATTTTTTGGCTCACTCGAGCAACGGATCAGGCTGATATTTGGGCCCTACCCCTAAAATGATATATAACAAAATGGATGGGCAGCATGAATTATACACATACATCAATGTGGGCCCATATGAGTCGTTGTTTGCATGGGTCCTAATTGACATGTTATATGGGTCGTGGTTGTCATGTTGCATGGATCGTGGTTTACAATGTGTTCACTTCCTCTTCTACCAAACCATTGGTATCATAGCTTAAGACCCACAATGGGGTGATCTGATCCATCAGCCTTGTGGGCCAACTTGCCGTGGGCCCAAAAAGTCTTAACTTGGGCAATGTTCACTTCTAACAAACATCAAAATGAGCGTGGAGACTTTCAACAGTCACCATTATTTTCTCTTTTGTGGCCCACACGAGCGTTGGATTAAGTTGATATTTGGGTCCTACCCTTAAAATGACACGACAAAAAGGATGCGCGGCATGGATTATACACATACATCAATGTGTTCCCATACGAGTCGTGGTTTGCATGGGTCGTAGTTGTCATGTTATATGGGTCGTGGTTGTTGTGTTGAATGGATAGTGGTTTTCACATGTTCACTTCCTTTACTGACTAGTCATTGGTACCATAGCCTAAGGCCAACAATGGGGTGATGCGATCCATCCACCTTGTCAGCCAGCTCACCGTGGGCCCAAAAGTCCTGACATGGGCAGTGTCCACTTCTAACAAACATCACAGTGAGCCTGAAAAGTTTCAACAGTCACCATTATTTTCTATTATGTGGGCCATACGAGCACTGGATCGAGCTTATATTTGGGCCCTAGCCCTAAAGTGACACAGAAAAAAGGATGGCGGCATGGATTATACACATACATCAATGTGGGCCTCACGAGTTGGGCGTTGCCCACGCCCAAAAAGGGGTTCCGTACACGTCATTAAATACGACGTAACTTCTTATTTACATAAAAACCACCGTACAACTATTGAACCAAGGACAAAGGGCATTTTGGTCCAAGTAATTTTCAGAAGTTTGTCAGAAGGCCACCCTCAGAAGATTTGAATTGTTGAATCTCTTTAGGGAATTTGACCATACATCGAGGTCAGTACGGTCAATTTCCCTTATTTAACAGACCAAAGGGTTTTAATGGCATGCAGCCTTGTAATATGGCAGGGCACGGTTCCCTTTTATCATGGTACATGTGTCAGAGATATAGTCCATGCATCGAGAGCGGATTAGGTGAGACCTTGGCCTCACCAAAGATGGTGCGGCCCTTGCCGTGGGGCTCACCTTGTATTATGTATCTACGCCATTCGTCTAATTTTTCAAATCATTTTAGAAATTTATTCCAAAAATTAAGCAGATCCGATTATCAGGTGGGCTATATCGTAAGAAATAGTGGTAATTAACCATCTTACCATTAAAAACTTTTTAAAGTGCACCTTAATAGTTCATGAGTAGCTTAATGTATCTAATAAACTATACTAGACCTGATATTGCATGTACAATAGGCACGTTAAGTAGATATATACATAATCATGAATATGATCATTATAATGCATTGAATAAAGTTTTAAAATATTTGAAAGGTACTTTTGCATATGGTATTCGTTATACCGATTATCCTCTTGTGTTAGAAGGATATAGTGATGCTAATTGGATCAGTACAAGTGGATATGCTTTCACATTAGGTGTAGGTGCAATATCTTGAAAGTCTATAAAACAGACTTGCATTGTTCAATCAACTATGGAATCAAAGTTTGTCACCTTAGAAAATTTAAGGTCAAAAGCTGAATGACTTAGAAATATGTTAACGAATATACCTCTGTTGCCAAAACCTGTGTCCACTATATCTATTCACTGTGATTGTCAAGCAGCTATTGTAAGGACCAAGAATAAAATATATAATGGTAAAAGTAGACACATTATACACTGATACAATATTGTGAGACACGTGTTAAATGATGACGTCATAATTGTTGATTTTGTTCTTAAAAAAAGAAAGAATCTGATAGATCCTCTGACCAAAGGACTATCTAAATGATTAGTCATAGAAACATTAAAGGGAATAAGGCTAAGCCTAACTAAATGAGCTGCCAGTGTCGACAACCCAACCTATACAAGTGGAGATCCCATGCAATAGGTTCAATAGGTAAACAATAAGATACTTGATGGTGTATCAAGTTGCACTATATACTTGATGGAATTCAGCTTATATGACTGTGGAAGTGAGGCTGCTTCTTATGAGAATATATAAGTCATTTTTTTAGAGCACTCATGAAAATTTAGGTAAATGTGCATGGCCAAAATGCATCAAACTGCAGAACCAATTGTAGCAGGTAAGTTGTATGAGTGGCATGTATAGGCGTTTACACCTAAAGGGTCAGGTTAAAGACCGATAGTCATCTGATTCTTGTAAACCGTCTTGCTTGTTTTAAATGTTGATTAAAGTCAGATAGACATCGATGCTATTAAACAATTCTTCTATCTTGTACTGAATTGTTTTAAATTTGAAACATGTGAGGGATTATTGTATTTTAAAAGGATTTTAAAATAAAGTGTTTCAAAAATTCAAAATTCCCCACTGTTTCTTGTTTTGAAAAGTGTTTTGTTTTAATATTTCTTGTCCTACATTAGAATGGATCAAAGAAAAATCCAAGTATATAATAGAAGAGTTTTGCATGAGGCTTGAGCCCATTCTCAGGGGGTATGTGAATTTGGTCCAATGGGGAGCTATGCCATTAGGCCGAACCTACTCTGGTATATGCATATTATGCGAGAGGTCATCATCCGCCAGACATAGTTGGACCAAGGTTTTCGCTCTCACCCGATTTCTCCTACTCTTTGTCCTTCATAATTTTTGGATGCTTCGTTGCACCAAGGAGTACATGTTGCAGGCCTTGTTGAATTAAAAGGTCTCTCATTTTCACCTTCCATAGTTAAAAGTTATTTTTACTGGTAAACTTTTTCATTTTGTACTTTACGTTCGATCCCTTCATCGATATGTTTTAGATTTAAAATCAGATTCCCAACGTATAGGTCGGATAGTACTTGTTGGGAAGCCACAAAAGCAAACCCTAATACGAATCACATAATGATAAAAGCAAATGCAAACAAAGCATGCATAAATACACATTATTTTTACATGGAAAATACTTGCGAGAAAAAGCCACGGCATGAAGCAACAACAAATCATTATGAAAATGAAAGTATAAGAGATGAAATCACTTACAATGTCAGAAAACCCTTGTTTTCTCCTCTCCAAACCTTAGAAACCTTTAATCCCTGATTGCAATACTCTAATTTCACAATTACACCCATATATGTATATATGTATATATATATATATATATATATATATATATATATATATATATATATATATATATATATATATAATAACACCTATAATAGGAAACTAATTGCACAATTATGTAAAATTAGGCATACCGTCAATCTAAGCATCGATTGATCGACATTGATCGAGCGGTCCTCGATCAATCGAGCACATATGTTTGATTAATCGAATATGCTCAAAAGTGTTTTGAGAGTTTTCACATATTTTTTGAAATTTTTCGATTGATCAATTGACAGTTTGATTGATCGAGACTGTCCAAAAGTGTCCAACGACTAATCTATAAAATTTGAGGCTCACTCAATTAATTGACCAAGGTAGTCGATCAATTAATTCCATATACAGATTGGAGACATCTGACAATATTTAGCATGTATTGCCTAGTTAGTGGCGGAAGAAAGTACGTGGTATGCAGAACGGAAGTGTTTAGCATTGTCATGAAATGGTATAGAGATTTTTACCGTTATTCCTTTGAGTAAATGAGGCGCGGGGTATCCTGTTTGGTAAGCAATATATAATGTGTGGGCCATGGTTGGATTGTCCAATCCATTGATCTGATAGCCTCATCCGGATGAATCATGCCCCAAAAAAATCTCCATTTGGTCAAATCTAGCCCATACATTGGCATGTAAATTCATGGTTAAGATGAGATGCACTAACAGTCTACATTCTACGTTTGATGGAGAAAAGATAAAAGATTTGATAGTTAGGATCTTCCAATTTGAGATATTTTTGGGGAATGTTTCATCCATGATGGAGGAACTTAAATCAATGGCTTGGATAAACCAATTATTATTATTATTATTTTTTCTAAAAGCTGGCTTATTATAACATTAACAAGGGGTTATTTAAGTAAAATAGCCTTAAAAGTAGAGTTATTGTACAAAGTTTTTCCTTTCTAATATAAATTTGTTAAAGGATAAGTATGAATCTGAAATATCCATTGATGGGTCCTTCTATGGACGGTCCATGCCTCTGAAACCACATCAATTATGAGATCCTAGCCGTTCTACCAAAGGCCTAATTAAATCCAACTAGGAAACAAAATATGTCCAATGGGCAGCACTTAATTAATAGGGAAAATGAAGAAATGTTTGAGAAAGGAACATAAAATCTAATCATACTTTGAACCATTGGATCCAAAGGTAGGGTCCACAATCAGGTCCCCATTATTATATTTCCTACGACTTGCATGGTGAAGAGGGTCTCTACCATATTCATCTCCACCGGCTCTTCAAACATTCATTTCTTGGTTGTAGTAGAATATTTTGTCAAAGGCAATTAGACGAGTCTTTCCGGGTCCCATGGGCTGTCCCACTATCAGGATGAATGAAGAAAGGAGACATAGATGAACGTATCCATTCTCTAGTATCATTTGTGTCGGGTCTGGTCCAGGCCTTGAGGCCCATTGGGTTTGGATTAAGTTTTGGGCCAGTTATTAATTTGGTCCACCTTTATTTCATCGATCTAAAGGCCCAACTACTAATTCATCATTTGGAGTTTGCCTCCGTGACTCAGTGGTAGACAGGCTCTATTTCAACATTGAGATGAGTGCCCATGTGGTTTGTGTGTGTGGTCCAGATTAGAAGTACATGTCTCCGACACTTGTACGGTGAAGAGGGTTTCTGCCATACTCCGTCTGTCAACTCAAATGATATCCCTCCATGGTGGCTATCGAATATTTTTGCCAAAAGCAAGCATACGCGTCTTCCAGAATGCTGAGATAAGAAGGAATATAAGAACCAATAAAGTAGGAAAAACATGGCAAGAACCGTTGAACTAGGACAAACATTCCATATTCTTCCAGAGGGTGATGGGTGATAAGCACATACTTTGAAATTACTTAGAAGCTGCATACGTTTCTTACAAGTAATTCAAAGTAAATTAATTGTGCAAGTTGTGACATAATTTAAACCTATCATGAACAAAAAATAATGTTTTTTTTTTATTTTTATTTTTATTTTTATTTTTATTTTTTTTATTATTTTTTTTAAAGCTTGTTAGTACACCCACAGTCGGTTCACACTTCACTGTTAGCCACCCCTACTAGGAAATCGATACCAAGAACTCAGTGTTGAAACGAGGTATCTCTCACTCAGTCTACCACTTGAGCTATAGATCAGGGTGTAACAAAAAATAATGCTTATTTGATTATCTACCCATAGGATTGGTGGACCCGTATTGCACAGTTCGAAATGAAAATAAATGCAATAGTCATATTTCAACAAACAACTGACCAAGTGGAATATGATGAACGACCATTTTAGCCGATGATCAAAAACAGAGAGAGAGGGAGAGAGATTATGAACCACACCACCAGGTGCAGTGGGGATTTGAAGCTTAACCTTGAAAACTACCCGTGGGGCACGGAAGTATTAGATCAAGCTGATGTTTATGTTTTCCTTCAAACAGGTCTATGTAACGTTATAAACAGGTTGGATGTCAGATAACATGACGGTGGGCCTAGTAAGCTTTCAATCCTCACTTCGTCTGGTGGTGTAGTCCACTTGAGCCTTCAATCTCCTTCTTTTTTGGGCTCATATACAAAAATGATATTTCAACATAATGGACAGCGTGAATAAAACATATACATTATGGTGGGCCCCATGGAGTTATTGAGCATCGTGTGTATCATTAGCGAATCTCCCTGGCAGGAGAGTGTGCATAAGGTTAATTACTTTGCGGACGATGCACGTCTAAAAAATTCTCTCTAAACAGATGGGCCCACCTGATATAAGTATGGAATATTTCGGGTTTCGTGGTGAAATAAACGAATAAAGGAGGAATGGTGTGAAACACACACCACCGACCGCACCCCTACTCTATAAACAGGCCAATTTTTGGGTGCTTTGTTTCATCGTGGTGAAACTAATTTCTTTTTGTTTTTTGTTTTAGTTGGCAAACGTTAGAAGTGCAGCATGCCTGTTCATCGCCCAATTGATCATGCTTCTCCGCCTGATCCAACGATCCAAGAAATAAGGGCCTGGATCAAAAGCATAGACACCAACCGAGACGGTATTATAACTAAAGAAGAGCTGACTACCGCACTCCGCGATCGCCAGGTTTGGTTTCCCAACATGAGGGCCTTCGCAGCTATGAGGAACGCCGACCTCAATAACAACGGTTGCATCGACACACCTGCCGAGTTTAAGAAATTTGAGAGTTTTGTAAAGAATAGGTGGGGCCATATCATCGCTTCAAACTCTAGGACGTAATAGTTTTTTGTTTAATACTACCGGATTGAATTACAACTATGTTGGGATGTGTTGTATGGTTTGTATGATGTATATCTTTGTTAGTTTGTAAAGAAAAATATATGGTTATGCAATGTATTGCATGCACCACCAGGTTCATTTACGATACTGTGCCAAAAAAATCGGCTATATACATCTAATGGTGGTGAGCGGGATCAAAGCAAGTCTCTCACCTTTTCTCATCTTTTATTTAATTATTTAATTATTTAATTATTTATTATTATTATTATTAAGGAATTTTAGAAATTAGTCTATGTTGAAGTCATAGGAAAATTCAGTACTGCCGCGGCTTCTCATTAGTCTTCTATCAATTTTTACAAATCATTCTTACTGCATGAGCCCAAAATTTATGTACATCCAAAGATCAAGTAAACCACACCACACAAAGTAGTGGAGATTGATTAACTACAGTAAACCCTTTCTATAGTCTACTGTGAGGTTTATTTGCCATCTAACCTCTTCGTAAGGTCACACAAACTTAGATGATCAGGAAAACACAAATATCAACTTGATCAAAGCCTTATGTGGCCTCAAAAAGTTTTCGACGGAAGGCATCCAATTTTCATGTTTATGTAGTGTGGCCTACTTGAGCCTTGAAGCTGCCTCTATTTTTGTCTCATTTCAAAGTGATATGGATTTGATGCATACATTATGATGGATCCATGGAAGTTCTACATGTCAACACTTTTGGTTTTCTTCTCTCGAACTAAGATGTGCTTTGCACCACGGGAGCGGATTAGGGTGAGACTCTGGCCTCACCCAAGACTGTGTGGCCTTTACTGTGGTGCCAACCTTGATGTGTGTATTTTGTATCGACCCCATCATCCGTTTTTCAGATCATCTTAGGGAATTATCCAAAAAATGAAGCAGATCCAATTATGAAGTGGACCACACCATAGGGAATAGTGGTGATAGATCATTAATGGTCCACAAAAGTTTTTGGATCAAGCTAATATTTGTTTTTTCCTCTTTGTTGAGGCTTATGTGAACTCATCAACATATTGGATGACAAATAAAAGCTACGGATGCATTAAGGTGAGCCCTAAGAATTTTTTAATGGTAGGGTATGTTGTACTTTTTAGAATAAAAATAAATTTTAAAAATAAAAGTTATTTTTAGAAAGTAAATAAATATATTAATTATTTAAACTTTTCATAAATAGTGTGTATAGTTAGTCAGTAAGAGAAGAGGTTTTTGCTTATGCAACCAGGGTTCAAATCTCCTCAAGGACGGTGCAAAGCACCATCCGCGCACGTGCTTTTTGACGCTTTATTAGGCGCACTTAGCACTTCGCACGTGCGCATCGTCGCAAGGAGCTAAGAGAGCCTTAATCTTTTTGGCACTCGGTTCAAATTTTTTGGGCCATGGTACCCTGATATTTTATTAATTTTTTTTGTTGATTGAGAGTAATTGTGACATGATTGTACGTACATGTGATGCCTATGCCATGTGTCGCTTATGTGGATACAGTTTTTCCTGTTGGATAACTGCTCCTATTTAAATGGGTACAGAAATAATTGTCATAGGACAAAGAGTCATGTCCTTTCATGAAAAGGCAATTATTTGTTGTGAATGGGTATGGATTTCTTGAAGAGGCACTTTAGCACCTCTTCAGGAAGAAATCCATAACCCTTCAATTGATATAAATCCTGAATACTATAATTCAGAAGAAAAACTTTTAATCCTTAACATTATATTATCTTCTGTGCAATTATTCTCGATCTAATCTCTTGCTGAGTTTTTTCTGAACGTCTTAAGGCATATCGGTGTCAAAACTGGAGATCTGTTCAACACTTAAATTTGCAAATTTTCGTGTTGAAAATTGGATTGAGAGTTCATTGTATCCTGAAGACAATTTGCAGATTTCCTTCGTTTGCACTTGCTGGAATCTCCAGAAAAAGGGTAGCAAATCTGTCTTGAGAAATCGACTATTCAAGTCGAGCCTTGAACCCGATAGATCTGATCGTTTTCTTCTATCCTCCGTTGTTTATTATTTTCTAACAGGGTATTTAATCACCAGTTTCCTAGAATATGGTCCACCTGATAACTGGATCTTCTTAATTTATTGTACCGGGCCTTGAACTACCGAGCTCAACCTGACGGGTTCCAATCATTAGGCCTGAGTCAAACTCGATTGATAACCTGGCTTTACTTTTTAGAAACGAACAATGTTCGAATGGCTGGGTTGGGCACATTCCATTGAGTCGGATCTTCGGAAGAAGGCACACTATCGATAGAATATTCTGTGGGCAGGCAGACGACTTCAAACATCGTCTGATGGATAGATGGAGCTGGAAAATCCGATACGTGGACCAAGTAAAGAAGTCCCAGTCTCTATGTAGTCCGTCTAATCCAAAAGCCCATTGGGCTGGTTGGACTTGTTGAGAAAAGTCTAATAGAAAACTGTGGTCATTGGTTTGTGTTTCTAAGCTAAGGAAATGAGTCATAACCCGATTTCTATGGGCTCTCAGGAATAAATGTAATCTTTGAAAATTGTAAATACAATCCCTCTAGGTTGCCTTATTGCAAGTACCTCACCTTCTGATTTATTTCTTGCAGATTTTCCCCCGTGATCTTAGCATCGTTAACTTTGCAAAAATGACTGTTTTACCCCTATATCATAGGTATCTAGTAGTTGATGTGTAGGCCTACCATAATGCATATTAAACTCTCTCTCTCTCTCTCTCTCTCTCTCTCTCTCTCTCTTTAGCATGATCTCTCCACCATGAAAATGTCTGACCCCAAAAATTAAATTGAGCCAACTATCAGATGCTGCAGACACTTGAACTTGAAGGCTTTTTGGGTTGTCTGGAGAACCTAATAATTCCATTTGCGTTTTTTTTTTTTTTTTTTGGCATCCAATAGTTAGGTGGATGACCTGCTGGATGGGTTGGATGCCATTTATGTTGAGAGTTCATGTAGTGGTGGTTAAAACAAATAATAAATGCATATGATTTTTTGAATTTAAAATTTAAAAAATAGGTTTTCCCTTAAGAGCTTTTGAAAAGTTTGAAAAAGTAAATTTTCATTTGTATCCTATTACTTAGAGATGATTTTTTTTTTTTTGTAAATTTATTATCTCTTGTGATTAGCGTACTTAGAGGAGAGAGAAAGAAAGATTGGGTATACACGGGCTAGCGCACATGTAAGCAATGAGGCAGTATGCATGGCTGTAAAGGCACTAGTGGCTCATCACGCTTTAATGGCATCATATCTAATACATGCTTCAGTCCGATTCTAATTAATTTTCTAGTTTATTTTTTTAGTATCTAAAATTTTTATTTCGATTTTTCTTTTTAACAATGTATACATAATAATAGGCCCAACATATCAGCAAAATGCACCATAGAACAGAAAACAGAAACTTGAAAGAGGAAGAGAGCTGAACTACTGTATTTTGAATTGAGTAATAAATTAATACAATGGTGCATTTTATAGGCTTTTCTCCTTATGTGAAATAACTAAGATATTCCTATCTAGATGCTTCCTAGGGACAGCAAAACATAGAAAAAATTCAGAAAAAATATCTACTATTATCTTAACCCAGCTAGCACTCTAAACTTAGAAAAAAAAATAAAATAAATCTCAACACATAGCTAGCATACACGGTTCTCACATGGTTTTGGATTTGCACAAATCCACCATCGTGTCCAACACTCCCCTTCAAACCAAAGGCTTCATTCTGAGCATTGATCTAAGTCTCCTGAATGTGTTAGTCAGCAATGCTTTGGTGAAGATGTCTGCCACTTGTTCAGTGGTGTGACAGTACTATTTCAACTTAACCAATTTCTGCTTTACTTGATCTTTAAGAAAGTGATATTTTGTGTCGATGTGCTTGCTCCTTTCATGTTGAACTGGAGGTTTGGGAAGTTCGATTGCCGACTCGTTGTCTACGTATATAACAGTGGATTCCTCCTGTGGATGCTTCAGCTCCTTTAGCAGATTCCTTAGCCAGATCGCCTCACATACAGTGGATGAAGCTGCTACATACTCAGCTTCACATGTGGACAGGGCGACCACACTCTATTTCTTAGAATTTCATGTGAATGTCATCGACCCAAGATAGAAAGCATAGCCTGTAGTGCTTTTTTTTTTTTTCATCTTGATCACCACCTCAATCACTATCAGAGTATCCATACAGCATCACCTCATCATCGTACGAATAAAAGAGACCAAACTCAATAGTCCTTTTGATATACATCAGTACTTGTTTTGTAGCTAGCCAGTATGACTCTTTTGGGGCTTCCATATAATGGCTTAGAAGTCCAACACTGTACACTATATCTGGCTTAGTGATCATTGTGAGGTACCTTAAGCTTCCGATTAGGCTCTTAAATAGGGTTGAGTCGACGTTTCTTCCTTCTCCATCTTTTGTGAGCTTCAGGCCTGTTGTAACAAGTGTATTTACGGCTTTACAGTCGACCATCTAAAACTTCTCAAGAAGTTAATTTCTTTGTGTACTTCTTCTGGGATATGTAAATGCCGCTGACTTGTTGCTTCACTTCAATGCCCAAGAAAAAGGACATCAATCCACCATCAGTCATCTTGAACTCTTTGAACATAGCCTGCTTGAATTCTTCAAATATCGCTTGGTTGTTCCTAGTGAACAGAAGATCATCAACATATATATAAACAAGATATAAGCATATCACCATGGGCATTCTTCTTTGTGTAGACGACATGCTCATATGGACATTTGACGAAACCATTTTCTTGAAGATAGTCGTTGATCCATACATTCCAAGCACGGGGAACTTGCTTCAACCCATACAGGGCTTTCTTCAGCCGATACACCTTGTGTTCCTCCCCTTACATAACAAAGCCTTCAGGCTGGTCAACGTAGACTTCTTATTTGAGTACTCCATTTAGGAATGCGGATTTCACATCTAGTTGGTAGATCATCCAACTGTGATTAGATGCAAGGGAGATAATCATTCTCGCAGTGTCAAGGCAAGCAACCGGGGCGAAAACTTATTCATATTCTACCCCATATTTCTGTTTGTAACCTTTTGCTACGAGCCTTGCCTTATATCGTTCGATCTTACAATCGGCATTCTACTTAATTTTGTACACCCATTTGAGACCAATGGTCTTCTGGCCTTTAGGGAGTGAGGTCAGCTCCCTTGTTCGATTCTTCTCGATGGCTTGAATCTCTTCTTCCATGGCCTTTCTCCAACATTCTTCATTCACAGCCTCTTCAAATGTAAGAGGCTCATGGTCCGCATACAGGCAGAGTAAATTCACTTCCTTAATTTCTGCGTAGATGTCGTTGAGGCTTCTCATTTTTATAGGAGCCAAGGGTGAAGGAGAATTGGATGAAGATGTTCTAGCTGAATTCTAATTTGATGAAGTGCTTTCAGAGGAGATGGAACGTACTCCTAGACTTCTGCAATCCAAATGGGGTGATGTGTGTGTCTGCACCTGATTCACATGCCTCTCTTTTTCATATTCTTCAGCCTCGACTTGACTTTCTTTGGCCGAATCTTCCTGGTTCCACTTCCAGGATTCTTCCTCGCAAAACACTACATATCTACTTACCACCACCTTATTGGTTAGTGGGTTATAAAGCTTGTACGCTTTCGATTATTCACTGTAGCCGATGAAGATGCACTTCTCGTCACGATCATTAAGCTTTTTCTTCTCACTTCTGGAACTTGAGCATAGGCGACACACCCAAAGATCTTAAGGTGCGTCATGCTCGTCTTGTATCCACTCCATGCTTCCTGCGGTGTCTGGAATCTGACACTCTTGTACGGACACCTATTGAGCAGATAGGCAGTACATGCAATTGCCTCTGCTCAGAAATTCTTTGGCAGACTTTACTCCTTCAGCACAAAAAGGAAAGTTCTTTATTTGTAAGAAACACGAAACTCGACTTTTAAGTTCTAACAAAGACTAATTATTATTATTATTATTATTGTTATAGGAAGATCCGAGCCGATTACGATCGGAGGACTCTATAATCCGCTAGTCTGATCGGAGAGTCCGAGCCTCGGCATAATACGAGGAAGGCGGGTTAAGATGGGTGATGCTCCCATTCTCGACCGCCTTCTTTCCAAAGGCAGTCGGTAAGGAATACCTTGAGTTGTACGATCAACTCCGAGCGGACGTCCGTCATAAGGTCGAGAATAAATAGCTGCGTCACTCACGAACGATCATTAGCTCGGAGCGATGCTGTCGCCTCGGTCTGACCGAGCCAAGGTACCTCTGAGGATAAAGGTTCCACGCGTTAAGTGGAGAAACTGCCGTATAGGGATATGTCCTCTTATCTCGCCCGCAGATACGTATGCCGCAATATATGATCTGCGGATTCTGGGCAATATCTTCATGATCCGCAAAATCCCACTGATCGTGCCGAGATTATCGAATGAGGATCAAGAGACGAAGAGGTATAAATGTCACATCATTCCATGACTACAGGTACGCAACAACTAGCACACTCCCTTTCCTCCCCAACTTAGACCCTGATTCCAGTGTCCTGACTTAGGCATCGGAGGGTCCCCCGGCTTAGCCAGGGTCTCCATTGCTCACAGTTTGTGTGCAGGGAACCAGGTTCATCACCCGCCCGAGACACGTGAAAAAGGAAAGAAGGCTGACCAGATTTTGACCTTAACAATAATTATTATTATTTTTGTGAAGAATGGCTTCTTATAATATCAATAGAGGATTATTTAAGTATCCTTAAAAGTATAGTCATTGAACATATTTTTACTTTCTAATATAAATTTGTGAAAGTATAAGTTATAAGAATCTGAATTGTCCATTGGTGGGTCTTTCTATGGACGGTCCACGCCTCTGAAACCACATCAATTGTGGGATCATGGCCATTCTATCACAGGCCTAAAATCCAACTAGGAAGTAAAATATGGCTAACGGGCAATACTTAACAGGAAAAAGGAAGAAAAGTCAGAGAAAGGAACATAGAATCTATCCAAGGTGGGGTCCATAATCAGGACGGTCCCCATAATTAATATTTCCTGCCAATTGCATGGTGAACAGGGTCTCTGACGTATTCATCTATACTGGCTCTTCAAAGATTCGTTTCTTGGTAGGTGTAACAGGATATTTTGGGTAAGGCAGTTAGGTGGGTCTTTAATTCCAAGTCCCACGGGCCGTCCCAGACTCGAATTTGACAGGGAGCCCTCAGTACCGAGGTCTCGTTGTTGGTCGGTGCTGTGGGCCTCACCATGATGTATGTTTTTTGTCCATGCTGTCCACCCATTTTTCCAGCTCATTTTAGGGCGAGAACCCAAAAATGAGGCAGATCCAAATCTAAGGTGGACCACACCACAGGAAGTAGTGGTGATTGAACTCCCACCATTAAAAACTTTCTCGGGCCCACTTAATATATGTTTATTTGCCATCCAACATGTTGAATAGGTCACACGGACCTAGATGATAGGAAACAACAAATGTCAGCTTGATCCAAAACTCGTCCCCCAAGTAGTATTTAATGGTGGGCGTTCAAACACCACCTATGGTGTGGTCCACCTGAAATTTGAATCTGCCTCATCTTTTGCTAATTCCCTAAAATGAGCTATGGACTGCATGAATAAAACACATATATCATTGTGGGGGCCGCAGCACCGACCATACCGACCTCGGTATTGGAGTGGTCACTGCCGAATCCGAATCCGGCCATCGCAAGATAAGTAGGAATAAAGCAAGGATAAGGAGTCCTTTTGGTTGGGACAGGTCCAAGCTTTGAGGCCCATTGAATCTGTATCAAAGTGATGGGCCCAGTTATTAATCATGTCCACTTGAGTTTCATCAAATTAATTAAAGGTCCAACTACTTTTTCATCATTTGTAATCTGAGTATTTGGGTTGAGATTTTCAGCTTGGATTGGTCCAGACAACTGTGGTTAGCTCATAGAGTAGATTGGGACATTCACAAACCTGGCCTGATCCAGCCCATTTGGTAAGCATGGGTCCCACTTAAATCACTTTTTCAAATTCCCAAACAGTGATGATTCTCAATCATGTGGTGGATAAGATGGAATCAATTGATATTTTACATTTTCCATAACCTTAATACCCTTTAACTGGTAATACTCAGAGAAAAATATATAGCCATCCACCACCACCAGAGTAAGGTGTGGAGACTTTGGCTCGACTGACTCGGTCCACCTACACACTTTGACTCGAGCGGGTTAAGATGGTGACTAGGACGGGTTCTGTTCTGTAGAATTGGGGTCCATTTTCACTGTCAAATGATGCATATCTAGTTATTACAATTAGTTCACTTTCATCTACACCGTTAATATTCCCAGGACCAAAAACTCGGCATGTAAGGCTCAATTGGTGGGCTGCACAGCTACTATTGACATGGACGGTTGAAAATAATTTGCAGCATATCACCTGTAATTTTACTGACATAGACCAAAATTGCAGCAAACAAGGGAAAGACAAGGACCAAACCCCCTACAAGAGACCTATACATCATAAGCAATTACCTTTATGGAACCAGACCAGTTGTGAGATCCTTGCCATCCTAAGCCTGAAATCCAAGTAGAAAATAAACTGGTTAACAGACAACACTCAACAGGTATAAAGTTAGAAAAATAATAATCAAATCCAATCTCATTTTTGAACCGTGGGCCATCCAAGGCAGGGTCAACAATCAGAACGGTCCAGATTGGAATGTGATGAACACATGGTGGTTCCAATGGCTCAGATGCTCCACTTGAGCATTGGACCCCTTTACTCCCTTTTTTGTGAGGGTTCCAACTTCCAGCACTGTTGATTCTCAATCATGTGGGTGGATAAAAATGGAATCATGCGACATGTTTCCGTTTTCGGATCCTTAACTGCTACGGTTTTAAGACTCGGACAAGTCTAGTGTGACTCGTCTGAGTCGACTCAGACTCGGTCATCAGATCTGATTCAACACCAAGAGTCACTCCCACACAAGCAAGTAGGGGCTGAATGCCTATTCAGCCATGCTGTGGCCCAGTTGTGACTCGAGTCAGGGTCAAGTGAATCTGGTGGAGTCGCAGAACCTTGTCGTCTACTCGACAAGGGATGCAACTTAGCTGTGATCCTGGATCTAGTCATGTGTCCGTCCATCTATTTTAGCAGCTCATTTTAGGGCATGGGTTCAAAAAATGAAGTAGATCCAACTATCAAGTGGACCACACCACAAAAAAAAGTGGTGTCTGACCATTAAAAACTTTTTTTGGGTTAGAAAAGTTTTAATTAAGCTGATATTTGTGTTTTCCATTTATCCAAATCGTGTGACTTTCTCAACAAGTCGGATGGCAAACAATATTATGACAATGTTATGGTAGACACTAGGAAGGTTTTATTGGTGACCGTTTAATGACTACTATTTCTTATGATACAGTCCACCTGAGATTTAGATCTGCTACATGTTTAGGCCTGTGCTTTAAAATGAACTGGCAAAATTGATGG
This sequence comes from Magnolia officinalis, assembly GCA_021015155.1. Lineage (NCBI taxonomy): Eukaryota > Viridiplantae > Streptophyta > Magnoliopsida > Magnoliales > Magnoliaceae > Magnolia > Magnolia officinalis. The sequence continues at coordinate 13,445,513 of JAJHSJ010000004.1, read as the reverse complement.
ACGGCATATATAGGTATACAATGCATACCTCCAGGTGGCTACACTAGTCAAGGTCGCACCCACATTGCTGGATCCGGGTGGCAGCTAAGTCTCAAGGCTGTTATCATTTTGACAAATAAAACAGAGATTTTGAAAATCCTGTGATATTGCGTAATTTTGACGTAATGAGAGATATTCAAAATTGTTGGGGGCCTTGCACAAAACCTTAGGATATAGCCTCCCGAAACAAACCAGAATTATGGATAATAAAGCAATGAATAAATCAAAGCATAAACTACACACCACACAAGAGATTTTTACGTGGAAAACCCTCAAAGAGGTAAAACCACGGGATCTCATCCAGATTAACAATCTACTATGAAGTAGAACGTTACAACCTTCTTCACTCACGCAGGAATGTATAAACAATAAGAGAAACAAAGAAAATGGAGAGATCTCACCGATTATGAGGATATAGAAGCGCTGAGATATAGATTACGTAGTAGATAACCTCCACGAGCATAATCTCTCTTCTATAAGCTTCCTCTCTCTCTCTCTCTCTCTCTCTCTCTCTCTCTCTCTCTCTCACACACACACCTTTGGTAGCCCTAAACCCTTTAGCAAATACCTTGTAAAGCTTTAGGAAACCCTCTTGTTATCCCTAAAAAGCCCTAGGTACCTCCTATTTAAAGTTTCAGGAAACTCCTTTTCGCATCCCAGTTGCGAAAGGACTTGTGACACGAAATCTGCGCAAAATCGCGAAACGAATCTGCGTAACCTCGACTGGTCGTACCGAGTCCATGACCGGTCGAACGCCACCCACGACCGGTCGAGATCCTCCTTCGACTGGTCGAGCACCCCGGAGAAAAATAGTCCACAGTCGTTAGACTTTGAGTCGTGCCATGACTCGACTCCACGACTGGTCGTGCACCAGCCCTCGACCGATCGAGCGAGGCTCACGGCATGTCGAACACGGGACAAAAAATCCCATAAAAAATTTGGATAGATTTTATCTTTCACAATTTCATTTCGAAATTAAAATTTTAAAGTCAAATCTAAGAATCTCCGGGCAATGGGGGCGTGGGACAGGAAACTGCCACGCGGGACCCGGGCTGGCTCATAAGATGCGCGGGCGCAGGCACGGGTACGGGCACGCGGTTGTGCGGGTTTAGCTGTTGTGCGCCGGGCAGCGAGGCTTGCTGGCCACCGCGCTGGCTGGCTAGACAGTCGTACTAGGGGACTTAAGTCCCATTTTCTTTCTATTCTCCTTGTTACTTTTTTTGATGAGGCTGACGTTGATGGGCACGGGGCCTCGTCTAAGCGGTTTTGTTTGAAGGTATTCCTCACCTGTCGGTAGTTGGAATTAAATAAGGAATTTTATGATGACAATGAGGATTCTGGTGATCGAAACTGGTATTTTGGTGTTGGGCTTGGGATTCCGACAACGGAAATGGGATTCTGGTGACAGAAATAAGGATTTTGGCATGGATTTGAAATAGGCATGACCCGAACTCGATCCGAGTCGGGTCGAGTTGGCACCGAGTCGGATTGAGTTTGGGTCAGGCATATTTCAAAACTGGATCGAGTCGAGTCAGCCTTAACTAGGTCCGACTCGACTCCATGCCCAGCTCAAAATAGGCCCATTTATCATTCAAGAGGCATCCTTAGAAAAGATCGTGGAAGGTGCTCCACCTTGACGTGGCCAATGTGACATCAATATCCAAATGGAACATGATGATGAGCACGACATGGATCTAATGGCTTAACTCACTTTTACAAAGGTTACCAAATAGGGATGATTCTCAGAAGTGTGGTGGAGATTAGATAGAATCAGTTCGTATTTCCTCTTTCCTGGAACTTGATAAGCTTTTTTATGCAGCTTTCAATAGTTAAAAATTCAATCAAAGAAACAAAATATTGATATTTAGAAAAATGAAAATTTTTGAATTAATTAAAATAATTAGAAATTAGGTATCAATATGCAATAATGTGTATAGGTAATCAAATGATATTCTTTGCTTCCCTCAAATTTTTTTTTGTTCAAGTAATCCCCCGCATGAATGGATATCTCTCTATTGAAAATTTTCATGACCTCATACTTGATTTGTTGGAAATTATACAGAATAAAGTATTTCTGTAAAATATGGAAACCAAAAAATTACGATGATCAAAACTAAGGACAGGCTGAAGCACGTCTGAAACGCTATCCTTAAAGCGTTATTTGCCCCTACTCAAATAAATTGAGTATGCTGATAGGTTACAGGCATATTGCTCTTAGGATACGACAAGCCTGGTGTGGGTCTGCGTTCAGCAAACACGAAGGCCTACCAAATGGAACTCTTACACACACTATCTGGCAGAATTACAATATAGAAAAATTTCAAAAAAAGAAAGAAAGAGAAGAATTTTCTTTTGATTTAGACCACTGCACTGGTCAGTACTTCAACCACTGGTTCAGTTAAACTATTCTAGACCACACCGTTGGTCTGTTCTTCTAGTAAAGGTTTAACCCTTACTGTCTTGCTGGAACTACTAGAGTATAACAGAGGAGTAGTGGGTTGTCTCAGTTCGTATGGATCTGCTGGAGTGGGTTTTGAGATGGTTTGGAAACCAATCCAGGCCCTCCTTTTATAGGCTATGGTGGCTGGGGGTTATGGTCCAGGGAAATAAATCCCATGACCGTTTTCTAGCTGTTGGAGAAAACTAGCCGTTTTATGGCCGTTTTCTGACTCTTATGCATGGGCCATTAAGCTGCTGCATGCTGACTGTTGTGAGACAACAGCTAGCAGTTTTCTAACTGTTGGGCTAGCCACGCAGCAGTTGCAGCTGGACCCTGCACTAATGGCACAGCTGTTACAGATCTGCTGCAACAACTCTATTTTTCAGCTCTCTATATATACTGGAGGACTCTCATTTAGTCCTCTAGTTTCCCTTCATCCAGCTATCCGTCTTAGCCACTTAGTCGCACAACGACTCGCACACGTCTCGCTCCGGTTCAAAGTGTAAAGTGGGCCACTAGCGCCTCTACCGCCACATTGCCTCACATGCACACGCCCTCGCACCGAGCCCGAGCCCGAGCCCGAACGCGAGCGCGAACGCGCACGCGGGTGTTCACACAAGGTCCATAGTCCACGGACTAGGTAGGTAAATATTATAATACTCGACTATTATCATTTAAACCACAGATTTTTCTCTTCCATTTCCCATGTGGGACTATTCCCAAAAAACCCACGAAACAGTATTTTTTCAAATAAAATAATATATTATATATATTATTTTTATTATTAAAATATATTTAAAATCAATATTTTTTCAACATGATTTGATTCTCTCAATGGGTGGCCACCAATTTCTATATATTATAGATGGTCCACCTTAAAATAACACTTATCTAAGGCTTTACTTTTCATCCCTTTCTGGCAATTAATGTTGACCGCAAGCCATTGAAGGCCACTTTCCAGATGGCTAAGATCATCCAATCTATACAAGGGCCCACTAGATGGACAGTCCCGATTGAGACATCACTCTGCCACTTGTATGTAGTTAGAAAGTTAGAAACCTATTCCATGATTTGGAATATCATGTGGACAACAATCTTTTGGCAAAGTAAAAAAATGACAAGGAGTTATCATGAAACAAAAGTTAAGCTTATTTAATTGTCTCATATCAGATTGGTGGACATTTACTAGGTGGTTCAAAATGAAAAATATCCAACAGTCCTATTCTCACTAACAAGTGTTCACGAATCATAGGTTTCAATTGTTCAACCAATCTGATGTTGGGATTGTGCCTTGGTGATGGTGTGTTGCACTGTCTAGTTGGGTTTACTCAGAGTTAATTAATATATGTCGTGATGTAAAACATGACACAGATACATTCCTAGCATGGCCGGACCAAAAGAAAGTGGACTGTAAATTGATCATAACTTTTGATCCGGGGGTATCGTTACAGGCGCATAACCTATCAATCTGTAACGGGTCATTCGAGTTGAACCGACCCACAAAGTGGGTCACGTTTGTTCGTTTCGTCAGAAAATGGACACTTTCAGTTCAAAAATAAAATTTTAAGAAAATTTTAATATTTTTAGTAATTTCAAAATTTTTAATATTTTCTTACCTTAAGTGTTTTAGATTTTTCTTCTTTTATAGAAACAACTTGTAATCATGCTAGGACTCTTCTGGCAAAAGTTTATTTGGAATTTTTACTTTTAGAAATTAAGTTTTAATTTTTTTTTTTATTAGAATTAGGATTTTTATTAAAGTTAGAATTTTGCTATTTTTAGTAATTATTAATTTTGAATTTTTTTTCTATATTAATTGTATAACAAAGACATACATATCAAACATCTATCAATCAATTTACTATTTTTTAAGAATTTATTTCTATATTTTCTCATGGATTTGAGAAGTCTCTGTGAAGAGCCCAAAGAAATTCTGTAAACTCAGAGTAGTTATCCTTGAGGAAGATGGTGATCAACCTCATCACATTCATCCCTGCGTCATGTCGCATGTATAATATTTTAATGCTTGCATATAGACCTTATACACCGCCAGAGTATCAAATAACTCTTGAGGAAGATGATGATCAACCTCATCACATTCATCCCTACGTCATGTCGCATGTATAATATTTTAATGCTTGCGTATAGACCTCATACACAGCCAGAGTATCAAATAACTCCTCTCCAAAGCGATCAAACACTTGCTCATGTGTGCCACACCACTGCTACTAAGCGCCGTTTGGATGCCTAGAAGTTCTATTATTAGTTGTTAAGGGTTCACATGTAACTCAATTATATAGGTGGCGTTTGGATAAAAAATTTCACTTAGTGAATTACTAGTCGTCAGTCACTTACAACTTATTAGTTCATTTGATCATTTTTTATTTTATTTTTTATTGGAAGTGATTTCAGCTGCCTGTAAGTCACTTGCACTTGAGCTTTACTTTTTTGTATGATTTATGTACAACTTAAAAAGTTATAAGCATCTGAATGACCTTTAAAACACTTGGGGACCATTTGGTGTTTGCTTTAGCAGCTGTAGAATTAATTTTCAATAAACAATTATCTAAATTCTTGAGAATTGCTCACATGAAATAGTGTATGCTTGGCAAACATGCATAAGAAAAATAATTGCTCCAAAAAGGTTTCAATGGTAGTGACAAATGCCTACTATTTCCTATGGTGTGACCGTTCACACCCCAAGTATAGGGTTGTGATGTAGTAATAAACTCGGTAAGACCGAGATCAAATCCACATATACTGAAACCTGTACGTAATCTGAAAACAACCATAACTAAAACTAGAATAAGATGAAATCTAAATCAAGTGGAATATGAGGGAATACTGGTAAAATATTAATCTAAAACTTGTAAATTTAAAGATAAGGCACTAGGGATTCAGAGGATCCACTTGTAGAGATCAGAGAGATCTATGCTTAATTAATGAACTCAACTGGACTTTGAGTCCCATCTTCATCCAGTTGAAAGATACATCACTAAAGCTCAATCTGAACTTCCTTTGATCTAGTTTTCAAAGAGGTGAAAAATATAAGAATTAAAGTTGATTCCATCACAAAACCATGCCCATGAGACAAAGTAAATAACAGAACTAAACCAATCCACAACCAATCAAAGGTGTATGAATGCTAGGAAGGATTTCGTCATCCAACCATGTCCAAAGGGCAATGGTGAACAATAGAACTTCCTAATTTCACAATAAAAAATAAGGGAAAGGAAATACTCAAAGCCATCACAAATCTATTGTAATTTCAATCACAATAAATCATTAAAAACTGAAAGCATTCCTATTAATCAAACTAAATCGACATCAATTCTGTCTAACACGAATCAAAGCCATAGAATCATTCCCATCACACCACGAGCTTCACCTCTTAGCCCTAGCTAAGAGGTTTAGCTCAACATAATTGGGATGGATCTCTCAAATAAAAAAATAAAACTCTAAAAAACAAACTCTCTATTTCTCTCGGACGTTCTCTGACTTCAAGCATTGGATCGATGCCCCTCTCTCTCTGTCCTTTTTATGGGGAAAACAGTCGGTCAACATAGAGAACCGACTCCACGTTCGCAAGTCAGAAGCGGTGAATAGCTTTACGCAGGGGAATCTTCTGGACTTTTTCTTACGCAGGTCGTTCTTGCGTTGAACCTGATCTTCGCACACAAGTGCGTTTTTGTGAGAGACTGGCGTCCCTGCAGACGGTTTTTGGCTGCCGTTCAGATGAACGGTTCGGATATTCAAGAAGAACTGTCCATGATGGCCCACCTGGAACGTTAGTTCCGGTTGCGAAACAGGGCTCTCGCAACAGAGCCTGCACTGATTGATTGGTGGGACCCATTATTGAAACTACCGGTGAAATCCACTCCGTTCATTGGATGCATGGATAAAAACCAGTCGGGAAAGGCCATTTTTGGCCATCCTTTAATGTGACCCATTGACTCTTTGCTTCCACCGTTCATCCTGCGTTTGACGGTGATTTTAAATGTTTACGTTTGCATGAGTCCAAAAAGAGAGCTTGGCGATGGTCACGCCTCACCTCTGGATGCATTGGACGGTCCAGATTCTTCAAATGGATGATGGGTGGGGTCCACTGTCAAAATCGCAATTCCTCTGTTCAAGTTCGCGGCAGAGGAACGGCTTTGGAAGGACCTGTGTGATATTCGGTGCACAGCAAACGTGCACACTCTATGTGCACCCTGGGATGGTGTAGGCCCCCCTGATGATGTTGTGATAAATCCACTGTCCATCTGCTTTTCCACCTCATTTTAAGAGTTGAGACCAAAATTGAAGCATATCCATACATCAGGTGGGCCCCAAATTGATGATCTGTGGGCTGATTTATCCATTGGGCTACTTCCATAGGGATCCGGAAGTTGAAATTCGACGTGTACGGTTAATTTATAGCTCTCAGACCATATATGAAGTTTTGAGCCGAACGGATGGTGGGAACCCTGTGATCTTGTATTCTGGATGATTTTCAGGCCCGGTTAACGTGAAATACTTAATTTTTTCGAATATCGGGCGTGTAAATTCTTCGATCTTGGTCCCCTGGGGTCCGTCCCTTACCTTGGTGATTTTAGAGCGCCAAATCCACACTTTTAGTACCCTTTCTCAGTCCAAACTCCTAAATTCTCCTTACCACACAAACAAGATTAAAACAAGCCATTATATTCGTAAAATCAAGTAATAACAAGGGTCTAATATACAATATTTGACCCTCAATAGGGACCCACTTAAGTCTTGGACCTAACAAATGCATCTCTTTAAAACACTTGTTGAAGTTTTCTAACTCATCCACCATTTCCAATACTGGGACACCTTATAAGTTGAAAGATTAATTTCAGGGAAAGCATAATCGGACCAACCGTCCTGGACCTACGTGTCAGATGACACATATGTGGATGTATACAGATCTACACGTGTGCAAGTAACAAGCCTTACTACAGGAGAAACCTTCAAAAATTTTAGTGCCTTTTGCAAGTTTGCAGATATGGAACTATATGAGTCATTCTACACGGTGCTACACTTGATCAGATCATCCTTGTGTCAGAAATGTGGCTGCTCATGGTGGTCCGCCTGATGCTTCGATCGGACTGATATTTTCCAAAAGGAGTCTAATTACTAGAGCACATATCAGCTTTTGTAAATTTTGGATTTCAATCATGGATCTGATGGTGAAATTTAAATATTTACACACTGGCAAGGGAACCATAACACATGTTTGGAACACGGTGTGTTTAGATTTTCAGTGTCTAAAACTAGGGCCATATCTTCCTTTAGTGGTCCACCCTGTCTGTTAGCACAAACTGAAAACCTTGATATAAAACTCACAATATTCTTCTGTCATGGATCCTATGATTCTTTGTAGTTTTTAAGAAGCTAATTGATTTTACATCCATTTGATAACATCTACCAAACAACAATGGTAAGCATCATTTTCCTGCCGCACACTAGGCTAAATTATATATAGCAGGCCGCAGACCTATTCTTGGCATAGATGTACTAAAAGAAGCCCGAATGGAAACAAACTTAGTCCGTCACATCTGGGCATAGTCCTACATAGAGCATGACGTAATTGGTCTACAAGTATGTTCAGATTGAAGAAATTCATTCCACATGTGAGAAATTATTGTTCGAAATGCGGACATATCGATATAGGACATGACGTATGAATTTTGATTGGAATAGGTCACCTAAGGCCAACCGACTTGCATAAGTGGATCATGTGCTCCATTTTGGAAGAAAACACTTCCTTCCAAATCAGAATTACAGTTTTAGAAGAAGAAGTAAAAAACTATTATCTTTAATAAGTTTTAAGTTTTAAGTTCGACATATTTCTTTGGTCTTAGAATATTAGTATATGCATTTTTTTTAAAAAAAATAATTTGATTCTAATCATATGAGGAAGCATCTCGCATGATTAAATTAGGGCCATCGATTTTTTTGTAAATTTTAGATTAGTTGAATCAGAACTACTAATTAAGATTTCACTTTATTTAAAAATGTTATAATAGTAAGTCTAAACATTATTATTAATTAATTAAATTTTATTTTTTTTTTAAATAAATTTTTTTTTTTCTATTGTGAATTCAAGAATAATATCATAGGTTTAAAGTTTTTTATACGTAACATAGATGATGATTTTCCTCATCACACCCTTACCTTGGTCACTAAATTAGCCGATACTCACACAACTCTGTCCATTGGATTTCCCTCAACTTGCGTGGCATCAGTCAGGTTCATGTCGGGGAAAGACCGGAATCTCGTTCCCAAGCATTATTTGAAAAGCACCACAAGAATGGCATCTACTCAATTTATTAGGGATTTGGGCCCACAAGCTGCCCTACTCATGGCCCAAGGAATCGTGCACGACGCTGGTATCATTGTAATATATATATTTCAGAATTTTGATTAGATGATATTATCGCCATTCATGAGATTTTCAAAATTTGGGCAGATTTTAATTTTTCACAATTTTATTGCGAAATTAAATTTATAATGTCTGAAATCCCCTAAAAATTCAATTTATATTTTTATGTTCAAAATTTGAAAATATTTAGTAATTTATAATTAATTTATTTTCATTGATATTTTCGCGAGAAAAATGTCAAAAACCTGAAAATATTCCAAACTCTCCCGGAACGAGAAATTGCCGAGAATTCGATTTATCACTATAGCTGTGATTAGCATAGCAGCATCCTAACTCGACCAATGCTAACGTGCGCTAGGTTGGGATTGCAAACCGACCAATGCTCGTGCACTAGGCTATGATTGCAAACTGACCAATGCTAACGTGCGCTAGGGTTAGTATATGGAAAGGGCTTTTAGGAAAGAAGATAAAAAAAAAAAAAAAAAAAAAAAAAAAAAAAAAAAAAAAAAAATGAAGGTCATTTTTCTGATTAGGTGAAGGTAATCTCAGAACAAGGAACCCATTTCTAGAAACTGCTTCCCCTCCCCCAAAAATCCTCCTTAATTTCCTTGCATGTGGCACTGATGTGCTGCCATTCCCACCATCCAAACTGTAGGCTTGTATTATGGATGTATCATATCTCTAAAATCACATCGGCCAAGCAATCCTTACCATCTAACATAGACCCCACCTTTCCTCCAATCTCTCTCTTTTTTATTTTCTTTTCCTTCTCTCCTCTTAATCTTTCTCCCTTTTCTCTGTTTCCACTTGGCTTTGCAATTTGCATGCCTTGATCATGCCATGGACCCTTTAAGGTATGATGTGACTACTCAAAGCTGTAGTCAAAGGCCAACTCTTTCTTTTTCTCTCCCCTCTAAATCTCTCTGTATAACTCATGCAAGCTCACATATGTTACGGCAGGGCTCGGGCTCCTAAAGTCGGCCCAATGGCCAAGCGCACGCACCAAATTTGGGCCTTGTTGTGGATGGATGGGATCATCATCATCATCATCTAAGCCTTGTCCCAGTTAATTCTGATTATGAAAGGATACTTTGAAAAAAAAAAAAAAGGTTTAGACCATTTGAAACCTTTGATAATTTCACCCTTTAACTTGCATGGGTTGGTCCTACCATACTCGGGCATAGCCAGGCCCGGGTCTTTTTAGCTCAATTAGGGCTGAGGTGAGCTATGGTTAGCTAGGCCAGGGTCTAGTCCATTGCCACCTATACATGTCCCCAACCTTGCTGGTACCGGTCAAGAAATGATACGAGCATGCAAATGCACTTGGAGTGAACTTACAGTGCATTGGTCCCTGCGTGTGTCAAAGGGTGAAATCCAAACCACTCATCTGGATTGTACAGCCACCAACTCATTGGTCACCTCTTTTTAGTGTTTCTCTCTTTTGTGTACATCCAACCGCCAGACATTTTGACCAGTCATCTAAACAGATGGACCTACCTGATGCAAGGCTGGGATCTTTCAGGTTCGTGGACCCGGATTGCTGGGGACACCCCTTTGCACGAAAGTTCCTGCGGTTACAAGCTAGGTGGGCCAACCCAGATATTTGTGAGAAATCCACTTCGTTAATCCATTTTGCTAGATCATGTTAAAATATAAGCCCAGATCTGAGGCAGATCCACTACAGGAAACCCTGACGACTGAATGTCCATTGTTGAAATATTCATGGAGTATAGAAGTATTGGATGGGACTAATGTTTTTTGTGTTTTAAGATCAATCTAGGAATGACCTAACGTAAAGGTTAGATGACATATAAACTTCAGTGGAACGAGGAAAGTTTCAACGGTAGGCATTTTTCCATCCACTATTTTTATTGTTGTGCGGCCTACTTGAGTTTTAGATCTGACTCATTTGAGATCATGTTACAAACATTATGGTGAACCGGAAGCGAATTGCGTCCTACCCCCGCCCGGTCCGGGCAGGGCTCTGTGGGGCACACCGTGATGTAAGTATTTTATCCACACCGTTAATTGTTTTTATACTTTTATTTTAAGATAGTAGCCAAAAATTGAGGTAGGTTCAGGGCTTAAGTGGACCACAAATTGCGGATTAAACTTCCACCATTAAAAACTTCCTGAGAACTGGAGAAGTGTCAGATCAAGATGAAATTTTCGTTTTCACTTCATCCAAGTCTGCATGACCTTATTAATAGGTTGGGTGGTAAAAAAAGTCACGGTGGCCCTCAAAAATGTTTCAATGGTGGGTGTCATTATCACTGCAGCTTCCTTTGATGTGGTCCACTGGATCTGTTTATCTGCTTCATTTTTTGTACAACACTTTAAAATAATCATATAAAAACGATTAACGGTGTGGATAAAATAATTACATCACGGTGTGCCCCACAGAGCCCTGTCCGGACTACCGTCCGGTCGAGGGTAGGAAGCAATCCGCGTCCATGGTGAACCCTACTATATTGTGAGTGCGGTAACTTACTGCGACAGGGTATCGCGGGAAATTCGCGCGTCCAGGGTTCAAGGGATAAGAACGAATAAAGGTGCGCGGATTAGACACGGACAGGTCGAGAAGGCAGACTCGCCACTGAAGTGACGTCACCAAATTCCGTGGCAGCATGACGTAGATCGACGCCTTCCATCCCTTTGTAGGGATCATTTGCAGGCAATATATAAAGAATGAGTTAAATCCAAAATTTCAGTGGACCATTCAAACTCAAGTGGACCTAGCACAGAAAATAGTGGGGACAGTGACACCCATCATTAAAAACTTCTAAAGGCCACAAAAGTTTTAGATCAAGCTGTTATTTGTGTTTTCTCTACTTTCATGTCTTTTTTAACTTTTGAAAAGGATGGATTTCAAATAAGCATTATGGTCGGCCTTAGGATAGTTTCAACAATGGGAATCACTCTCCTCATTGTTTTCTTTGGTGAGGTCTACTATAGCTTTTTGTCTACGTCATTCTTTGGCTCATGCTCTAAAATGATATCTCAAAATGGATGGACGGTATGGATACAAGACATACATCATAGTGTGGGCCTATTGTGATGTATGTTCTTTAAATCCACCCTGTCCATCTAATTTGACAGCTCATTTTAGGGCATGATACGAGAAAAAAAAATATCCAAATCTCAAGTGGACCACACCACAGGAAACAATGGTGCTTGAATACCCACCATTAAAAACATCTTGTGGGTAACCAGAATTTTTATTTTCCATCCAACCAGTTGATAATGACCTGGATGAAGGGAACACAAAAATATCAGATTGATTAAAGCTTTTGTGGCCCACAAATTTTTTAATGGTCAATCACTACTATTTCCTATGGTATCCTCTACATGAGTTTTGGATCTGCTTCATTTTTTGGATCATACCTTGAAATGATCTTACAAAACGGATGGACGGCGTGGATGTAAGTAAAATACGTCAAGGAGGAAAAAGGGTGCACCCTAATCTATATAAATAGGCCAGCTCGGTGTGGTTGTTTCATCACAGCCAAACAGATATTCGTAGTGTTTGGTAAAAAAAGTGCACCATGCCTCACAGCCCACCTCATGCTCCTCGTCCTGAAGCAACGATCCGAGAAGTAAAGGCCTGGATCAAAAGCATAGATACCAACAACGACGGTATTATAAGCAAGGAAGAGCTGGCGACCGCGCTCCACGACCTTCGGTTTTGGTTTGCCAACTGGAGGGCCGGTCGGGCTGTGAAGAACGCCGATCTTAATCACAACGGTTGCATCGACACTCCTGAAGAGTTTATAGAACTTGAGAGCTTTGTACAGAGTAAGTGGGGCAAAATCATCCCTGCAGCCTAGACAAAGCTCTTCTGGTACTGTTTTGTTTAACTACTGGATACAATCACAACTATGTTGGGATGTCTACTATGGTTTGCATGATGTCTTTTTTAAGTTTCTGATGTAGCATTTTGCTTTCTGTCTACCAAAAATCAATAAATTATAGTTATGTAATGTATTTCTTGCACCACTAAGTGCATTTAGTATACTGTGTGCCCAAAAAAAAATAAAAATCTGCACCGTCTCAAGGTAGTGGGCGGGATCAAATCACATTTCATTAAGGTGGCTCATTTCAAAAACAGCATTGTTGGGTGCCTACAAAATAGGACTATATATCAAAGAGCCGGGTTATGGCTAGGCCTTGCTCGGGCCAGGCTCAGCACATTTTGCATTATTAAAAACAGAAATTAAACCAAGGTTGTCTACAATATTATAATTTTATATTTATATTTTATTCAGATATTTTAGGTGTGTACTGGGCCCCGAACTTGGGTCGAGCTCAACCTAACGGGACCCAATCATTTGGCTTGAGTCAAACTCAATTTGTAACTGGGCTTGGAGTTTTAGGCACAAACCTTGTTCATGGACCAAGTAAAGAAGCCCAATCCATATCTCGTCCATCCAATTCAAAAGGTGAGTAGGCCTAGTCCTACGCAGGGCATGATGTAACTGGGCTACAAGTATGTTCAGATCGAAGAAATTCATCCCACATAGTGAGAAGTTGTTGTTCCAAATGCGAAAATGCCAATACAGGACATAACATATGAATTTTGATTGGAATAGGTCACCTAAGGCCAACTGACATGCATAAGTGGATCATGTGCTCCATTTTGGAAGAAAACACTTCCTTTCAAATCAAAATTACAGTTTTAGAAGAATTTTTATTTATTTATTTTTTAAATAATTTGATTCTAATCATAATAGGAATCATCTCGCATAATTAAATTAGGGTCATTGATTTTTTTTGTATATTTTAGATTAGTTGCATCAAAACTACTAATTAAGATTTTACTTTTTTTTTAAAAATGATATAATAGTAAGTCTAAACATTATTATTAATTAATTAAATTTTAAAAGTTTATAAAATTTTAAATTTTTTCTGCGAATTCAAGAATAATATCATGGGTTTAAAGTTTTTTATACATAAGGTAAACGATGATCTTCCTCATTGCACCCTTTCCTTGGTCACTAAATTAGCTGAAACTCACACAACCCTGGATTTCCCTCAACTTGCGTGGCATCAGTCAGATTCATGTGGGGAGAAGACTGGGAATCTCGTTCCCAAGCATCATTTGAAAAGCACCACAAGAGTGGCATCTACTCATTTTATTAGGGATTTGGCCCACAAGCTGCCCTACTCATGGCCCAAGGAATCGTGCACGACGCTGGTATCATTGTAATAAATATATTTCGGAATTTTGATTAGATGATATTATCGCCACTCATGACATTTTCAAAATTTGGACAGATTTTAATTTTTCACAATTTTATTGCGAAATTAAATTTATAATGTCTGAAATCCCCTAAAAAATTCAATTTATATTTTTATGTTCGAATTTTCAAATTATTTAGTAATTTATAATTAATTTATTTTCAGTGATATTTTTGCGAGAAAAATGTCAAAAACCTGAAAATATCCCAAACTCTCCCGAAATGACAAATTGCCGAGAATTCGATTTATCACTGACGTAGGAGAGGACATGATGTCGAGCACCGTCTTCCTTAAGAGGATAAGTATTCCGAATCCATGGAACTTCTCTGGACTCCTCATAGAGACTTCTTAAATCCACGAGGAAAGAAAGCATAAAATAGAAATAAATTCTAATAAATTCGAAATTGATTAATGAATGAATAAAAACGAGTTCACAACCCTTTAAATAGGGGTACCAAGCAATGGAAAAGAAATCAGAATCAAACTACAACTAAAACTCCTAGAAATCGCGACTTACTATAAATAGTAAACTTACTATTTATAGACGGTCGTGATGTCTACTAGTGCGCAAGGTTTTCGGCCAAAAATAGTAAGTGTCCTATTTGGCTTCACCAAACCGTTCTCCTAATTATTCTAAGCTCTTTTCACGTTGGGCGCAACTCCTAAAGCCCGACGGATGAAGAGTTATAATCAAACTAAAACTTACTATTTATAGTAAAAATGAAATTAAAACAGGGAAACGACTGTAGATCCAGGGGTTTTTCGCAATTCCGGGTGTCGTAACCCTGCATAGCTGGGTTGGTTGGCTAAAGTAGCTCGTTCTACCCCAAAATCATATATTTTACGTCAGATAACTCATTCCGGATTGTGAGATACGCCCGATTTAAGGTCTGATGGTCTGGATCACTTCTGTCGCCGACCGGGCCTTTTCTGATCCATCTTGGCCATGAAACTGTCTGCGACCTACTCTACATCAATCACTATAGCTGTGATTAGCACAGCAGCATCCTAACTCGACCAATGCTAATGTGCGCTAGGTTAGGATTGCAAACTGACCAAAGCTAACGTGCGTTGGATTAGGATTGCAAACTGACCAATGCTAATATGCGCTAGGGTTAGCATGTAGAAAGAGCTCTTAGGAAAGAAAATAAAATAAAAATAAAAATAAAATTAAAGGTTATTTTTCTAATTTGGTGAAGGTAATATGAGAACAAGGTATAAGATCTGAATTCGCAGTGCAATGGATATGGAGACCTGAAGAAGGAGATGGTTGTCTTCCTTTCCTTTACACCTTTCAGAGAAGATGAGATAGGGATGAAGCTTCTATCGATGGTGTTGGATTGGGGCTGTTTTATACACATGAGGGAAGCTTCTATTGATGGTATTGGATTGGGGTTGCTATATACACGCGAGGGTAGAAGAGTTGAAAACCATCCAAACTCCTCTACCTGAAAGGGTCCACATGAATTGAGAATAGTATCGTAGTAGCACACCACCCCTTGATGAATTTCTGAATATATCACAATTTAGTGGGGTTCATTGGTGCACCCGATTATATTATCCAACCCTTAGGACAATCAAGTCGTTGATCAATAAGGCCTACCTTATAGAGTTCTTACATTAGGAACCTATTTCTAGTAACTGCTCCCCTTCCCCAAAAATCCTCCTTTCCTTGCATGTGGCATTGATGTGCTATTCCCACTGTCCAAACTGTAGGCATGTATTATGGATGTATCATGTCTCCGAAACCACATCGGCCAAGCAATCCTAACCATCTAACATAGACCCCACATTTCCTCTGTTGGGATGCCTTGCACAAACCTTAGGATCTAGCCTCCCGAAACAAACCAGAATTATGGATAATAAAGTAATGAAATAAATCAAAACATTAATCACACACCACACAAGAGATTTATATGTGGAAAACCCTCAAAGAGGTAAAAGCCATGGGACCTCGTCCAGATCAACAATCCACTATGAAGTAGAACGTTACAATCTTCTTCACTCACGCAGGAGTGGATAAACAATAAGAGAAATAGAGAAAACGGAGAGATCTAACCGATTACGAGGACATAGAAGCGCTGAGATATAAATTGCACATTAGAGAGCCTCCACAAGCAGAACCTCCCTTCTATAAGCTTCTTCTCTCTCTTTCTTCTTCTCTCTCACCTTTGATAGCCCTAAACCATTTAGCAAATCCCTTGTAAAGCTTTAGGAAACCCTCTTGCTATACCTAAAAAATCCTAGGCAACCCCTTTTATAGTTTTGGGAAACTCCTTTCCGCATCCCAGTTGAGAAAGGACTCAAATTCGCAGTTTTGCGCAAAATCGCGGAACAAACTGCGTAACCTTCGACTAGTCGAACCTAGTCTTCGACTAGTCGTAAGACCCCTTCGACTAGTCGTAAGACCCCTTCGACTAGTCGAGACATCCCTTCGACTAGTCGATCAGCTCGGACACTAAAATCCCATATCGCTGGACTTTGAGTCGTACAGGCCACGACCAATTGAACTATTCCTTCGACCAGTCGTAGCTCACCTTCGACAAGTCGTAGTTACAGTAAAAAACAGATTTAAAGACTTTCTGACTGGTCAACGATGGGTCAAAAAAACCCCATCAAATCTCCCCCTTTTTGACCCAGGAGGGATTCACCTTCTTCAAGCCAGCCAGGTTTCTACAAACCTCAAATTTACCCTTGAGCAAAGCTTTGGTCATCATGTCTGACCCATTATCGTCCGTGTGGACCTTCTTAAGCTGTAACACCTTTTGTTCCAAAGTATCCCTGATCCAGTGATACCGAATCTCTACGTGCTTTGACTTGGAATGCTGACTTGGATTCTTGCTCAAGTGTATAGCATTCTGACTATCGCAATAGACCACGTGCTTCTCCTGCTTCAGGCTAAGTTCCTGTAGGAACCTCTTCATCCAAAGCATCTCTTTACATGCTTCTGTGATTGCGATGTATTCGGCTTCTGTTGTCGACAATGCTACGACCTTCTGTAGCTTGCTATGCCAAGAAACCGCTCTCCCTGCAAACGTCAACATGAACCCCGATGTAGACTTCCTGAAGTCTATGTCACCTGCCATATCTGCATCTGTGTAGCCCTCTAACATAGGTTTTCAGTCACCATAACATAGGCTCAACCTGGATGAGCTTCTTAGATATCGTAGTATCCATTTCACCGCTGCCCAATTCTCTTTGCCAGAATTGACAAGGTATCGGCTAACAACACCAACCGCATATGCTATGTCTGGGCGTGTACACACCATAGCATACGTCAAACTTCGTACAGCTGACGTGTAGGGTATTTTCTGCATCTCTTCCACCTCTGCCTTCATCTTGGGACACTGCCTGTCGCTCAATCTGAAGTGACCATCCAGTGGAGTACTGACCGGCTTCACTGCATTCATATTGAATCGCTCTAGGACTTTCTCAATATACCGCTCTTGTGACAGCCAAAGTATCCTACTACTTCTGTCACGGGTAATCTCCATTCTTAAGATCTGTCTAGCCGAGCCCAAGTCTTTCATCGCAAAAGACTTGCCCAACTCCTGTTTCAGCCTGTCGATCTTCTTGATGTCTTTTCCCATGATGAGCATGTCATCAACGTATAACAGTATAACTAAGAAATCACCATCTGAGAACTTACGTGTGAACACACAGTGGTCCGACTCCGTTCTGTCATACCCATGTTTCAACATAAACGAGTTAAACTTCTTGTACCATTATCGTGGAGCTTGTTTCAGCCCATACAAGCTCTTCCTCAACCTACACACCATATGCTCATTGCCCTTCACTTCGAACCCCTCTGGTTGGTACATGTATATCTCTTCTTCCAGGTCACCATGGAGAAAAGCAGTTTTAACATCTAACTGCTCTATCTCCAGATCTATGCTAGCCGCTAACCTAAGCAACACCCGTATGGATGTCATCTTCACCACTGGTGAGAATATCTCCTCGAAGTCTATGCCTTTCCTCTGACAAAACCCTTTCACCACAAGTCTGGCCTTAAATCTCGTCTGTGAATTCTTCTGCTCAATCTTCTTTCTGAACACCCACTTGTTGCTCAAAGCTTTCTTGCCCTTAGACAATTTCACCATATCATAGGTGTGGTTCTTACGCAAGGATTTCATCTCCTCTTGCATAGCTTTCAACCACTCCCCTTTATGCTCGTCGGCTAGGGCCTTAGAATAATCTTCTGGCTCTCTCCCATCAGTCAGCATAATATACTCATGTGGCGAGTACCTCTTGGACGGCTGTCTGTCCCTAGATGACCTCCTCACCTGTGGCTCAACAGATGGATCAAGTGGGGGCTGCTCTCCTGGTCCATCTTCTGAAGGAACTCCCTCGTCCTCTGCACCTTGCTGTACTCCCCCGTCATCAGGCACCACGGGAGGAGTAATCGGATCCATGTCCTCTAATTCACCTGAACTAGCTGATTCTTCTTTAGCTTACCAATGTCTTCTATACACTGATCTTCAAAGAAAACCACATCTCTGCTCCTGACGAGCTTCCTCTCGGTCGGATCCCACAATCTGTAACCGAACTTTTCATCACCGTACCGTAAGAACACACACTGTCTGATCTTCATATCGAGCTTGGACCTCTCATCCTTTGGTACGTGAACGGATGCCCTGCATCCAAACACCCTGAGATGACTGTACGATGGATCATGTCCAGTCCACACCTTCTCAGGTACTTCTCCATTCAATGGGGCTGATGGAGACCTATTTATCAAATACACCGTCGTGTGCATTGCTTCTCCCCAGAACGTCTTGGGCAATTTCGCATGGGATAACATGCATCTGATTCTCTCTACAATGGTGCGATTCATTCGTTCAGCTACACCATTATGCTGGGGGGCTTGGGAACCGTCTGTTCATGCCGTATACCCAGGGACTTGCAGTACTCATGAAAGTCGCCAATGTATTCACCACCATTGTCAGTGCGGATGCACTTCAATAATCTACCTGTCTCTCTCTCGACCACAGCATGGAACAATTTAAACACACCAAAGACCTCGTCCTTGGATTTCAAAGCATAAACCCAAACTCTTCTAGATGCATCATCTATAAAAGTGACAAAATACAATGCCCCACCCAAGGTTTTTGTCCTCATAGGACCACAAACATTAGAATAAACCAAATCTAATGTATGCTCTTTATTAACATGAGAAACAGTTTTAATGAATGAAACTCTATGCTGTTTCCTTGATAAACAATCAGGACAAGTTTTGAGAGGTGTACCTGTCACGTCTGGAAGGAGCTGCTTCCTCACTAGTAGCTGAAGCCCTTTTTCACTCATGTGGCCTAGACGCCTGTGCCACATGTCAATAGCTGAATCTTCCGCTGCGTTCAACCCACCCTTGCATATACTGACACTTGCCTTGTAAAGGGTGCAACACTTCTTTTCTCTGCCTATGATCAACGAACCCTTAATGAGCTTCCATCGCCCACCAGCAAACCGGCTTTCATAGCCATCATCATCCAACCTTCCCGTCGACATCAAGTTGAGGAGAAGGTCTGGGATATGCCTCACATCCCTGAGAACCAATGTGCAGCCCACATCGGTCTTCACACAAATATCACCAACTCCCACGATCTTTGATATGCCAGAATTTCTCATCTTCACAGTCTCATAGTCACTTGACTTGTAGCTTGTGAAGAAGTCCCTGCGTGGAGTCGCATGAAAAGAAGCTCCCGAGTCAACCATCCAATCGGTGTCCTGACTCATAGCCGTGAGACATACATCGTGATCTGCTGAAAGAATAACTACAACGTCGCCATCTGAAACGACCGCAGTAGAATCTGATTAATCTTCCTTCCATTTTCCTTTCTTGTCATTTTTCTTACCACGACATTCATACTTGTAGTGATCCTTCTTGCCACAATTCCAGCAATCAACATCTTTCCTGTTACTCAACTTGCCTCTTGATTTATCTCGGGCCTTCCCGCCCTTCCTGTTCTTTCCTCTCCCCCGTTCCTGTGTCACAAGGGCCTCTTGCTGAGTAGACCCCTGAAACTTCCTCCTTGTCTCCTCATTGAAGAGACAACTGGTTACCTGTTCCATGGATATCTTTCCGTCTGGCGCGGAGTTACTTAGAGACACCACCAATGTCTCCCAACTGTCAGGCAATGAACTAAGCAATAGCAAAGCCTACAATTCATCATCCAGGACCATTTTCATAGAGGTGAGTTGCTTCACTATATTGCTGACCACATTCATATGCTTGGCCACAGAACCACCATCCTTGAACTTGAGATTCACAAGTCGCCTTATCAGAAAATCTTATTACCGGCTGTCTTCCTCTCATACAACCCTTGTAATTTCAGCCATAGGCTAGTGGCTAAGGTCTCTATAGACACATGGTGAAACACGGAATCATCCAACCATTGTCTAATAAACCCCACCGCCTTTCGGCCCGTCTTCTTCCAATCATCATCAATCATATCCTTGTATTTTGCTGATATGCTTAAAATTGGAGAATATAGGTCCTTGCAATAAAGCAAGTCCTCCATCTTAGCCTTCCATATGGTCTAGTTAGAACCATTGAGGCTGATCATCCTTAATGAGCCACCTTCCATAATTCAAAACCGATCCTACCCGTTCAATGAACTTAGCTCTGATACCACTTTGTTGGGATGCCTCGCACAAACCTTAGGATCTAGCCTCCCGAAACAAATCAGAATTATGGATAATAAAGCAATGAAATAAATTCAAACATCAATCACACACCACACAAGAGATTTATACGTGGAAAACCCTCAAAGAGGTAAAAACCACGGGACCTCGTCCAGATCAACAATCCACTATGAAGTAGAATGTTACAATCTTCTTCACTCACGCAGGAGTGGATAAACAATAAGAGAAATAGAGAAAACGGAGAGATCTAACCGATTATGAGGACATAGAAGCGCTGAGATATAGATTGCACATTAGAGAGCCTCCACGAGCAGAACCTCCCTTCTATAAGCTTCCTCTCTCTCTTTCTTCTTCTCTCTCACCTTTGATAGCCCTAAACCCTTTAGCAAATTCCTTGTAAAGCTTTAGAAAACCCTCTTGCTGTACCTAGAAAACCCTAGGCAACCCCTTTTATAGTTTTGGAAAACTCCTTTCCGCATCCCAGTTGTGAAAGGACTCAAATCCGCAGTTTCGCGCAAAATCGCGGAACAAACTGCGTAACCTTCGACTAGTCGAACCTAGTCTTCGACTAGTCGTAGGACCCCTTTGACTAATCGAGACATCCCTTCGACTAGTCAAGCAGCTCGGACACCAAAATCCCATATCGCTGGACTTTGAGTCGTACAGGCCACGACCGGTCGAACTATTCCTTCGACCAGTCGTAGCTCACCTTCGACCAGTCATAACTACAGTAAAAAACAGATTTAAAAACTTTCTGACCGGTCGACGATGGGTCAAAAAAACCCCATCATCCTCTACATCTCTCTTCTTTTCTTTTTTCTTTCCTTTTCCTTCTCTCCTCTAAATCTTTCTCCCTTTTCTCTATATCCACTTGGCTTTGCATGCCTTGATCATGCCATGCTCCCTTTCAAGTTCGTGGATGCGGATTGCTGGGACACCCCCTTTGCACGAAGTTCCTGCAGCCACAAGCTAGGTGGGCCTACTCCGATATTTGTCAGAAAGCTACTTTGTTAATCCATTTTGCTAGATCATGTTAAGATATAAGCCCAGAACGGAGGCAGATCCATTAAAAGAAACCGTGAGGATTGAGTATCCATTGTTGAAATATTCATAGGGCACAGAATTTTTCGATCAAGCTAATGTTTTTATTTTAAGATCATCCTATGAATTACAGTGTGTAAAGGTTAGATGGCATATAAACTTAACAGTGGACACATGAAAGTTTCAACGTACGGTGGGTATTTTTTTATACACTTTTTTCATTTTGTGCGGCTCACTTGAGTTTTGGATCTGACTCATTTCATCTCATCTACCAACATTATGGTGGGCCCTACCTATCTTGTGACCGCAGGAACTTATGCGACGACGCAGGAACTTATGCGACAGGGTATCGCAGGCAATCCGCGCGTCCAGGTGTTCGGTGATAAGAAGGAATAAAGGGCAGACAGGATTCGGTGGATCCCTGACTGTGGGGCTCACTGTTATGCATGTTCCTTAAATCCACGCCGTCCATCTATTTTGACAGCTCATTTTAGAGTATGATCCAACAAATGAAGAGATCCAAATCTCAGGTGGACCACACCACGGGAAACAATGGTGACCGAATACTCACCATTAAAAACTTGTGGGTCACCAGAAATTTTTTTTAACCATCCAACCTGTTGATAATGACCTGGATGAAGGGAACACAAAAATATCTACTCGATTCAAAACTTTTGTGGCCCACAAGAAATTTTTAATGGTCAATCACCACTATTTCCTATGTTGTCGTTGACATGGGTTTTGGATCATACCTTAAAATGATCTTGCAAAACGGATAGATGGCGTGGATGTAATTCACATACATCAAGATGGACCCAGAGACAAGGATCCACCGAAGCCGCGTCCGAATAATGGAGGAGAAAGGGTGCACCCTAATCTATAAATAGGCCACCTCAGTGCGGTTATTTCATCACAGCCAACCGATATTTGTAGTGTTTGGTAAAGAAAAGGTTAGGAAGTGCACCATGCCTCACAGCTCACCTCATGCTG
Organism: Magnolia officinalis; assembly: GCA_021015155.1. Taxonomy (NCBI): domain Eukaryota; kingdom Viridiplantae; phylum Streptophyta; class Magnoliopsida; order Magnoliales; family Magnoliaceae; genus Magnolia; species Magnolia officinalis. Next base: position 13,422,738 of record JAJHSJ010000004.1, on the reverse strand, counting down.
GTGCTCCTCCACCTGGGGCAACGATCCAAAAAGTAAGAGCCTGGATCAAAAGCATAGATACCAACAACGACGGTGTTATTAGCAAGGAAGAGCTGGCGACCGCGCTCCATGACCTTCAGTTTTGGTTTGCCAACTGGAGGGCCGGTGGGGCTGTGAAGAACGCCGATCGCAATCACAACGGTTGCATCGACACTCCTGAAGAGTTTATGGAACTTGAGAGCTTTGTACAGAGTAAGTGGGGCAACATCATCCCTGGAGCCTAGATAAAGCAGCTCTTCTGTTACTGTTTTGTTTAAATACTAGATACAATCACAACTATGTTGGGATGTCTACTATGGTTTGATACAATCACAACTATGTTGGGATGTCTACTATAGTTTGCGTGATGTCTTTTTTAAGCTTCTGATGTAGCATTTTGCTTTCTGTCTACCATAAATAAATAAATTATAGTGCATTTAGTATACTGTGTGCCAAAAATTAAAAAAAAAAATAAAAAAATCTGCACCGTCTGATGTTGGTGGGCGGGATCAAATCACATTTCATTACTGTGGCTCATTTCAAAAACAGCACTGTTGGGTGCCTATAAAATAGGACTATATATCAAAGGGCCGGGTTAGGGCTAGGCCTTGCTCGGGCCAGGCTCAGCACATTTTGCATTATTAAAAAAAGAAATTAAACCAAGGTTGTCTACAATATTATAATTATATATTTATATTTTATTCAGATATTTTATGTATGTACTGGGCCCTGAACTTGGGTCGAGCTCAACCTAACGGGACCCAATCATTTGGCCTGAGTCAAACTCGATTTGTAACTGGGCTTGGAGTTTTAGGCATGAACCTTGTTCATGGACCAAGTAAAGAAGCCCAATCCATATCTAGTCCGTCCAATTCAAAAGGTGAGCAGGCTGGTTGGAGCCGTTGAATTGTTTTGGGTTCCTTAGGTAAGAAGATGATAGTCCATACGATCATGCTCTCAAATGAGTCATGCATGACCTTGTTTGGGCTACAAACCCAGTTTCTATGAGAACAGGAGTCTCAGGGAATAAATGTATAAACCTTCCTTATGGTTTATGACAATTGTAAATACATCCGTTCTAGTTTGTATTATTGAAATTTGAAAGTACCTCACCTCTGGTTTATATATTTGTTGCAGATTCTCCCACATGGTTTATATATTTATAGCGTACACTACCTAATGAATGAATTGGATCTCCAACATGTGTGTCATGCATCCAATCTTGCATGAGCTCACGTTCTATCAAAAACCATAGACAAAAAGCCATATTGAAATTTGCTGACATGCTACCCAAACTGTGGAACTGCAACTCTCAATCTAATTTCAATTGGAAGTTATCAAAAAGTATTTGAAACTCAAAAGGTCATTTACCAGAAAATTTTCCAATGATACTTGTATGTATGTTTTGTGCCAGAGGACCGGCCAATCATATGATCGAGTTAAAAGTCATGTGTTAAAAGAAATTGGCCAACTGTCAATATTTAATATGCTGGTGCGGCCCACCTGATGATCAGAACGGCCTAGTTTTTAAGGCACAGCGCATACCAAGTAGGAAATTAAGGCTGGTAAAGAACAGCAGATCTCACAGATAAACAATATCAGTTTTAGGTGCTTTCTTATTATCTCTTGGATCATTTCTCTGAGAACTAGTGGCTCTACTGTCAAACATTCACTTCAACGCCCTGTTTTCACTTTAGATGTGTGCCACATTCACAGTGGAGCCACGTCAGCCAAAGCTACGCGGGTGGTGCTTTTATGAGATCCGCCACATCCATCAAACCTAAAAAATCATGATCATCCAGAGTTCTAGTCCACACCTTAGCTCAACTTTTTTTTTTATTTTTTTTATTTTATTATTTTTTTTTATATAGTAATTTCTCAGTTTTAATAGAAGTAGAAAAAAAATTAAGAGATGGATACATTCTGGTGGTTTGCGGATTAAAAATAAATAAATAAATAAAGTTCAAGCACCTCTAGAACTGCTAGAGACTTTAGTTTTTTTTTTATTTTTTTTATTTTTCACAAAAGGCCGGAGTACATTCGGGCGTGCCCAGAGAAAAATAACTAGGCAAGCCTATCGTGAACCAAAAGGAAAAACAAGCTAATTACAAAGGATTATTCCCTGCCACCGTGTTGGGATGCCTTGCACAAACCTTAGGATCTAGCCTCCCGAAACAAACCAGAATTATGGATAATAAAGCAATGAAATAAATCAAAGCATCAATCACACACCACACAAGAGATTTTTACGTGGAAAACCCTCAAAGAGGTAAAAAACCACGGGACCTCGTCCAGATCAACAATCCACTATGAAGTAGAACGTTACAATCTTCTTCACTCACGCAGGAGTGGATAAACAATAAGAGAAATAGAGAAAACGGAGAGATCTAACCGATTATGAGGACATAGAAGCGCTGAGATGTAGATTGCACAGTAGAGAACCTCCACGAGCAGAACCTCCCTTCTATAAGCTTCCTCTCTCTCTTTCTCCCTCTCTCTCACCTTTGATAGCCCTAAACCCTTTAGCAAATCCCTTGCAAAGCTTTAGGAAACCCTCTTGCATTACCTAGAAAAGCCCTAGGTACCCCTTTTTATAGTTTAGGAAACTTCCTTCCGCATCCTTGTTGCGAAAGGACTCAAATCCGCAGTTTCGCGCAAAATCGCGGAACAAACTGCGTAACCTACGACTAGTCCTGGAAATTTCAGGACTGGTCTTAGCCTCCCGACTGGTCGTAGCTCACCTACGACTGGTCGTAGACCACCTACGACCGGTCGTGGGTCACCTACGACCGGTCGAGAACCCCGGAGAAAAATAGTCCGAACTCGCTGGACTTTGAGTCGAGCTACGACTCGACTCCCACGACTGGTCGACCAGCCCTCGACCGGTCGAGCAGGGCTCACGACTGGTCGAGCACGGGCAAAAAACCCCATCAAATCTCCCCTTTTTGACCCGGGAGGGATCCACCTTCTTCAAGCCAGCCAGGTTTCTACAAACCTCAAACTTGCCCTTGAGCAAAGCCTTGGTCATCATGTCTGACCCATTATCGTCCGTGTGGACCTTCTCAAGCTGTAACACCTTTTGTTCCAAAGTATCCCTGATCCAGTGATACCGAATCTCTATGTGCTTCGACTTGGAATGCTGACTTGGATTCTTGCTCAAGTGTATAGCACTCTGACTATCGCAATAGACCACGTGCTCCTCCTGCTTCAGGCTAAGTTCCTGTAGGAACCTCTTCATCCAAAGCATCTCTTTACATGCCTCTGTGACTGCAATGTACTCGGCCTCTGTCGTCGACAATGCTACGACCTTCTGTAGCTTGCTCTGCCAAGAGACTCGCTCCCCCTGCAAACGTGAACATGAACCCATGTAGACTTCCTGGAGTCTATGTCACCTGCCATATCTGCATCTGTGTAGCCCTCTAACACAGGTTTACCGTCACCATAGCATAGGCTCAACCTGGATGAGCCTCTTAGATACCTCAGTATCCACTTTACCGCTGCCCAATGCTCTTTGCCAGGATTGGCAAGATACCGGCTGACAACACCAACCGCATATGCTATGTCTGGGCGTGTACACACCATAGCATACATCAAACTTCCTACAGCTGACGCGTAGGGTATCTTCTGCATCTCTTCCCCACCTCTGTCTTCGTCTTGGGACACTGTCTGTCGCTCAATCTGAAGTGACCATCCAGTGGAGTACTGACCGGCTTCGCTGCATTCATATTGAACCGCTCTAGGACTTTCTCAATATACCGCTCTTGTGACAGCCAAAGCTTCCTGCTGCTTCTGTCACGGGTTATCTCCATTCCTAGGATCTGTTTAGCCGGGCCCAAGTCTTTCATCGCAAAAGACTTGCCCAACTCCTGTTTCAGCCTGTCGATCTTCTTGATGTCTTTTCCCATGATGAGCATGTCATCAACGTATAACAGCAGAACTAAGAAATCACCATCTGAGAACTTGCGCGTGAACACACAGTGGTCCGACTCCGTTCTGTCATACCCGTTTCAACATAAACGAGTCGAACTTCTTGTACCATTGCCGTGGAGCTTGTTTCAGCCCATACAAGCTCTTACAAGCTCTTCCTCAGCCTACACACCATATGCTCCTTGCCCTTGACTTCGAACCCCTCTGGTTGGTGCATGTAGATCTCTTCTTCCAGGTCACCATGGAGAAAGGCAGTTTTAACATCTAACTGCTCTATCTCCAGATCCATGCTAGCCGCCAACCCAAGCAACACCCGTATGGATGTCATCTTCACCACTGGTGAGAATATCTCCTTGAAGTCTATACCTTTCCTCTGACCGAGCCCTTTCACTACAAGTCTGGCGTTGAACCTCGTCTGTAAATTCTTCTGCTCAATCTTCTTTCTGAACACCCACTTGTTGCTAAGAGCTTTCTTGCCCTTAGGCATTTCACCATGTCATAGGTGTGGTTCTTATGCAAGGATTCCATCTCCTCTTGCATAGCTTTCAACCACTCCCCCTTATGCTCGTCGGTTAGGGCCTCAGAATAATCTTCTAGCTCTCTCCCATCAGTCAGTATAATGTACTCATGCGGCGAGTACCTCTTGGACGGCTGTCTGTCCCTAAATGACCTCCTGACCTGTGGCTCAACCGGTGGATCAAGTGGGGGCTGCTCCCCTGGTCCATCTTCTGAAGGAACTCCCTCGTCCTCTGCACCTTGCTGTACTCCCCCGTCATCAGGCACCACGGGAGGAGTAATCGGATCCATGTCCTCTAGCTCACCTGAACTAGGCTGGTTCTTCTCTGGCTTACCAATGTCTTCGATACACTGATCTTCAAAGAAAACCACATCTCTGCTCCTGACGAGCTTCTTCTCGGTCGGATCCCATAACTGTAACCGAATTTTTCATCACCGTACCCCAAGAACACACACTGCCTGATCTTCATATCGAGCTTGGACCTCTCGTCCTTTGGTACGTGAACGGATGCCCTGCATCCAAACACCCTGAGATGACTGTACGATGGATCCTGTCCAGTCCACACCTTCTCAGGTACTCTTCTCCATTCAACGGGGCTGATGGAGACCTGTTTATCAAATACACCGCCGTGCATTTTGCTTCTCCCCAGAACGTCTTGGGCAACTTCGCATGGGATAACATGCATCTGATTCTCTCAACAATGGTGCGATTCATTCGCTCAGCTACACCATTATGCTGGGGGGTCTTGGGAACCGTCTGTTCATGCCGTATACCCTGGGACTTGCAGTACTCGTGAAAGTCGCCAATGTATTCACCACCATTGTCAGTGCGGATGCACTTCAATGGTCTACCTGTCTCTCTCTCGACCATAGCATGAAACAATTTAAACACACCAAAGACCTCGTCCTTGGATTTCAAAGCATAAACCCAAACCCTCCTAGATGCATCATCTATAAAAGTAACAAAATACAATGCCCCACCCAAGGTTTTTGTCCTCATAGGACCACAAACATCAGAATAAACCAAATCTAATGCATGCACTTTATTAACATGAGAAGCAGTTTTAATAATGAAACTCTATGCTGTTTCCCTGATAAACAATCAAGACAGGTTTTGAGAGGTATACCTGTTACGTCTGGAAGGAGCTGCTTCTTTGCTAGTACCTGAAGCCCTTTTTCACTCATGTGGCCTAGACGCCTGTGCCACATGTCAATAGCTGAATCTTCCGCTGCGTTCAACCCACCCTTGCACACACTGACACTTGCCTTGTAAAGGGTGCAACACTTCTTTCCTCTGGCTACGATCAACGAACCCTTGATGAGCTTCCATCGCCCACCAGCAAACCGGCTTTCATAGCCATCATCATCCACCTTCCCGTCGACATCAAGTTGAGGCGAAGGTCTGGGATATGCCTCACATCCCTGAGAACCAATGTGCAGCCCACATCATTTTCACACAAATATCACCAACTCCCACGATTTTTGATACGCCAGAATTTCCCATCTTCACGTCCCATAGTCACCTGACTTGTAGCTTGTGAAGAAGTCCCTGTGTGGAGTCGCATGAAAAGAAGCTCCCGAGTCTATCACCCAGTCGGTGTCCTGACTCGTAGCCGTGAGACCACATCATGATCTGCTGAAAGAATAATAACAACGTCGCCATCTGAAGCGACCGCAGTGGAATCTGATTCATCTTCCTTCCCTTTTCCTTTCTTGTCGTTCTTACGACATTCATGCTTATAGTGGCCCTTCTTGCCACAATTCCAGCATCAACATCTTTCTGTTGCTCGACTTGCCTCTTGATTTATCTCGGGCCTTCCCGCCCTTCCTGTTCTTTCCTCTCCCCCGTTCCTTTGCGTCACAAGAGCCTCTTGCTGAGTAGACCCCTGAGACTTCCTCCTTGTCTCCTCATTGAAGAGACAACTGTTACCTGTTCCATGGATATCTTTCCGTCTGGCGCGGAGTTACTTAGACACCACCAATGTCTCTCAACTGTCAGGCAATGACTAAGCAATAACAAAGCCTGCAATTCATTATCCAGGACCATATTCATAGAGGAGAGTTGGTTCACTATATTGCTGACCTCATTCATGTGCTCGGCCACAGAACCACCATCCTTGAACTTGAGATTCACAAGTCGCCTTATCAGAAATTTTTTTATTACCGGCTGTCTTTCTCTCATACAACCCTTCTAATTTCAGCCATAGGCTAGCGGCTGAGGTTTCCGTAGACACATGGTGGAACACAGAATCATCCAACCATTGTCTAATAACCCCCCGCCTTTTCGGTCCATCTTCTTCCAATCATCATCAGTCATATCCTTGGATTTTGCTGATATGCCTAAGATTGGAGAATATAGGTCCTTGCAATAAAGCAAGTCCTCCATCTTAGCCTTCCATATGGTCCAGTTAGAACCATTGAGGCTGATCATCCTTGAGCCACCTTCCATAATTCAAAACCGATCCTACCCGTTCAATGAACTTAGCTCTGATACCACTTTGTTGGGATGCCTTGCACAAACCTTAGGATCTAGCCTCCCGAAACAAACCAGAATTATGGATAATAAAGCAATGAAATAAATCAAAGCATCAATCACACACCACACAAGAGATTTTTACGTGGAAAACCCTCAAAGAGGTAAAAACCACGGGACCTCGTCCAGATCAACAATCCACTATGAAGTAGAACGTTACAATCTTCTTCACTCACGCAGGAGTGGATAAACAATAAGAGAAAAGAGAAAACGGAGAGATCTAACCGATTACGAGGACATAGAAGCGCTGAGATATAGATTGCACAGTAGAGAACCTCCACGAGCAGAACCTCCTCCCTTCTATAAGCTTCCTCTCTCTCTTTCTCTCCTCTCTCTCACCTTTGATAGCCCTAAACCCTTTAGCAAATCCCTTGCAAAGCTTTAGGAAACCCTCTTGCATTACCTAGAAAAGCCCTAGGTACCCCCTTTTTATAGTTTAGGAAACTTTCTTCCGCATCCTTGTTGCGAAAGGACTCAAATCCGCAGTTTCGCGCAAAATCGCGGAACAAACTGCGTAACCTACGACTAGTCCTGGAAATTCCAGGACTGGTCTTAGCCTCCTACGACTGGTCGTAGCTCACCTACGACCGGTCGTGGTCACCTACGACCGGTCGAGAACCCCGGAGAAAAATAGTCCGAACTCGCTGGACTTTGAGTCGAGCTACGACTCGACTCCCACGACTGGTCGTACCAGCCCTCGACCGGTCGAGCAGGGCTCACGACTGGTCGAGCACGGGCAAAAAACCCATCACACCGCGGTCTCTAACTGCCCCCAAACCTTCTCTATCTAAGAAGAAAAGACCCCTAACTTGAATCGGCTAACTCTGTCCACAATATAGAAGAAGCTAGAGCGTTGAGATTCAGTGCCCCATCTTGCCAGAGCGTCAGCGGGAAAAAAATTGGCTTCCCGAGATGTGCATCTGATGTGTTTGCGCGCCATCAATCTCTTTATGAATCCTGTTAACCAGAGGTGTCCAATTTCCATCCCGAACAAAAATTGCCGTTCAAATGTCCACGAAGCAACTTCGAGTCAGATTCGATACCACCTTTCAAATCCCCGATGAATAACAGAGGAGATCCCGTTAAGAATGGCCTGAATCTCCGCACACGTGTTTGTGCCATGTCCATAAGCATTGGAAAAGGCGAACAGAAAATCCCCTTTATCGTTTCTGCATATACCTCCACCACCTAAGGGCTCCGGGTTACCCCTACTAGTCCCGTCCACATTTATCTTAATCCACCCCAAGCACGGCTTAATCCAGCGCACCACCATTGAGTGAGGATGTACCTGAATAGAGGAAGCCGGGTCTGGGCTTCTACTAGAGACAGCTGAGGACTGATGAGGAATAGAGGTGCCGTCACTCCGAGCAGCGACATACGAGATCCACCAATTTAACTGGGCCAACATGGTTGGAAGAAAAATCTTTTTGTTGTCAAACCGAGCTGCATTGCGGGATTTCCACACCACCCAGCAGAGCAGGAAAGGGACCAGACGCTGCGTTTCAGATTTCCTCCCCGACACAAGGCTAGCATTCATCCATTGCGTGATGCTAAGCCTGAAAGAGGGCGCTGGCAAAATATTAATGCAGAAGATATCCCCAATGTGATGCCAGAGAGCCTTTGTGACGCGACTTTGGAGAAAGAGGTGCGGAATTGTCTTGACAGAAGTTGAGCCCAGAATTTCAAAATCACAATAGACGCAAGCAGACGCCAGCTGCACACCCCGGGACTGAATGACAGCATCAACCGGGACAGCCCTCTGCAGGATCCTCCACGCCAACAAAGAGATTTTTGGAGGTACCCCTTTGCTCCACAAGAAACTACCCCACTCCATATGTGGGGAGGGGGATCTGCAAATATTTCTAACCGAACTCACTGAGAACTTACCTGAAGGATGCAACGGCCAGAAGGAGGTGTCAGGACCAGCGGAGACCCTGAAACCCCCTCGAAAAATGTAGTCAATTATCCTCTGGGGAAGGAAATTGAAGATTGATAAAGGAGGCAGGGGGCCGCACGTTCCCAGAAAATCTCTGACTTGCATTTCCCTCATAGCTTCTGGAATGGGAATAACGGTGAGATCCGTAAGCGGTCCCAAACCAGACCAGTTCTCCGACCACAACATACAGGAACCCTCTCCTAATCGACGCTACACAAAAGAGGCCAGAAGAGGGAACTGGGACTGAATCCGATTCCATATAGGGGATGCAAATCCACGTCTCCTGGGAGTTGCAAGATGCTGCACAGAAGGTTTGTATTTAGCCGACATGAAGAGTCCCCATAAGCTGTCGTGGTGCGCATAAACAATGTTCCACACCATCTTCAACTGGAAGGCTTGCATAACCTCGTGCAACCTTCTAAAACCTAAGCCACCTTCCTCAAAAGGCACCGCCAACTTTTTCCAATTCAGCCAATGAATCTTGCTTTTACCCTGGGATCATCCCCAGAAGAAATTACAAAAGCACTTCTCTAAGGAGAGCAAAACCTGTTGAGGAATATGTACCGCTGCCAATGTATGGATGGGGACACTTCCCAAAACATGCTTGATAAGGACCATTCTACCCGCCTGGGAGAGAATCCTAGCCTGCCAGCCCTGGATCCGCCCATTAATCCTATCCAAAAGCGGCTGAAACATACTTGAATTAACTCTTCCGGCCGTGATGGGGACTCTTAGATAAGAAAACGTGGAAAAGGCCCTGGCAATTCCGAGCACCTCTTCAATCGCTCTAACCCGGGCTGTCGACATCTTTGGATCGCAAACAAAGTAACTTTTGTGGAGGTTGATGCTTTGACCCAAGGCCTCCTGGTACTTGTAGAGAAAATCTCTCATGATCCGAAGAGAAGAAGCTACCCCCCCCCCCCCCCCCCCCCCCCCCCCCCCCATTAAGGAATAAAAGGGTGTCGTCGGCGTAAAAGAGGTGGGACACCCATGGGCAGCCTCTGCGAGTTTTAAAAGGAACGCACCGGCCTTGGTCCAGCAAGGATCTAAGGCCCCGGCTAAGAGCCTCCACCGCGTTAATAAAAAGCGCAGGGGAGATAGGATCCCCTTGCCGAAGACCTATGGAAGATTGGAAGAATCCGGTCGGCTCCCCATTCACTAACATCGAGAACCAATTATTACTCCAGCAATTTTCGACCAAATCCACCCATCTAGAACCGAAACTGAAATAGGCTAGGACCTGCTTAAGAAAATTCCATTCGACTCTATCATACGCTTTTTCCATATCCAACTTGAGAATGATGTTTCCACATCGGACCTTCCTGGCAATGTCCCTGAAAAGCTCCTGACTGAGAGCGATGTTTTCTGAAATGAGACGGCCCAGAATGAACGCCCCTTGCTCTGAGGAGATGATCGAGGGCAGAATGGAGTTCAATCTAGCTACCACAATATTGGCAAAGATCTTGTAAATGCAGTTACAGAGACTTATAGGTCTGTAGTCAGAGAACTTCTTAGGGGATTGCATCTTAGGGATTAAGCAAATGAGAGTAGAAGTGATGGACCTTGGCAAATTACCACCTTGAAATAGAAAGATGATAGCGTTCTGGATATCGCGGCCCACCACATCCCAACAAGCCGAAAGAAGGCACTGGAGAAGCTGTCAGGCCTCGGCGCTGCATTAGTGGGGATAGCGTCGACAGCTTTTTTAACTTCCATAAGCGTCGGCAGGCTCATCAAGTCGTGATTCTACTGCTGTGAAATGATGTGCGGGATGACCTGAAGGATGTGGTTGGCGTCAGAGGTAGGAGAGGAAGTAAACTGACGCTGAAAGAAATTCAGCACTTCAGCTTTGATCCCGTCAAAGTCTTCAAACTACTGGCTCGATTCTGAAATAATCTTGCGAATACGGGAGCGACGGTGCTTTGCGACTACGGAAGCATGGAAAAACTTAGTATTCCTGTCACCCTCTGCTAACCAATCAATTCGAGCCTTTTGCTTCCAATAAATTTCCTGCATTAATTCTAGCCTGTTAAGCTTGTCCGCAGCTAATTTGATATCATTGAGGAGCTGCAGAGAGGGGCCGATGGAAGGATCAGCGGATTGGATGCTGGCCTCAAGCTCGCCTAGCTCCCTTTCAGCCTGGCGCACTTGATCAAATATATTGCGAAGACGGTAAGCTCGCTTAGCTCACTTTAATGTTTATATGTCATCTCCATTCATCTACGTGCTTTACTGGTATGAAACAATTGTGCGTCATACCAGGTGAATTTGGAGGTTCTTAGGGCCATTATGTGGGATTAAATGGTATGGAATTGTATTAGATGGGATTAACACTATTATTATATAATGATTGCAAATACCATAATATTTTGGCCATCTAATTTCCTTGTATGAGAAAATATTCTTGCTCTGGAAAAAACATTGAACTAAGCAACTCCGTTTGGTGGATTATGGACTTGCAATCAATGAACCAAATTCATATATATATAACACATGCATCAATGTGGGACCCACATGTTTAGTGGATTTCAAAATCCACTGAAAATCCCACACGGGACCAAATGAAATTCCATCCCACATGATCTCAATCCTTTCCGTCCTCCACAAATGGCTAAATAGAATTTGCACATAATCACATGCAATTACATCCCAATTAATCCCATCTAAGCCCACGTACCAAACAGGTTCTTAAGTACAATTTTATGGGTGGCGAATTAACTTGACTTTCCTAATCAATACCCCTGCCGAAAAAAAAAAGAAAAAAAAAGTGGTGATCTACCTAATCTACTGATGGATTTGATTCACATAAAGTGATATCGTGGATTTGATTCACATAAAGTGATTTCCCCATGTGAGAGAGTAAACCCGGTCGGTACCTATGGACGGTAAGAGCATTCCTACAATGTATACAATTTCCACACGTGAGAGAGTAACCCAGCCGGTGGGGACCTACGGATGGAGGCACGTTCCATACAAACGATTCTCAACTAGGAGACCTTTTTTCACGTGCATGTGCCAAACAAGATTCTCATCTTAAGACCTTTTTGTAAAGCCTTTATGCTGTTTTCATTTTTTATTTTATTTTATTATTTTTTAAAAAAAAAAAATTTTAGGGATGCTATGGCAGATCGTAATAAAATCCCACAATTTTGCTGTTCGATATCTTATTTTTTAGTATTTATAGCATCTAAATATTCCTTACTATTTCCATAAGTTTTAATTTACATTTATCAATTATTGAGTCCAGCCAGGATGAGCCTTCAAACGACCTAGATGAATATCGAGTCCGGTCAGGTTTTCAGGTTTTTAAATTATGTATAATGCGAATAGTTTCAGCTATTTTTAACTTAACACATATTAGCTATAAGAGAGGGTAAATGTGTCACCAAAAACTGTAGCTGCTTGGTTGGAAAAGGTTGGGATTTTATTGCACAAGGAATGCATAGATTTCACTGGCTTCCTTTCAATTCTTTTAATGCATGTAGGCTGCACCCACCTTCTTTTCTCTATTATTAGCATGATGTTTCATGCAACAATGGCTCTATGTGCCTACATAGATGATTGTCTGTTAGCTTATGTTAGGAATTTGGTCCAAACATCAAGTGGGGTGAGGATTTAAGTGGGCCACAGCAAGAAACAGTAAGGATGAGTTTTCCATAATTCCCCTCTTTTTCTCTGTATAGTATACACTTAACCGTACCCCAATCTTTCTTTTCTCATAAAATCTAATCACACTTTGAACCTTTGGATCCAAGGTAGGGTCCACAATCGGGACAGTTGTGATTATTATATCTCCTGCCACTTGCATGGTGAAGACGGTCTCTGGGATATTCCTCTCCACCGGCTCTTCAAAAATTCGTTTCTTGGTGGGTGTAACAGAATATTTTTTCCAAGGCAGTTAGACGGGTATTTCTGGGTCCCATGGTTCATCCCACGATCAGGACGAATAAAACGTGGAGACGGAGTTGAACGCATCTGTACTCCAGTATCCTTCAGGTTGAGTCTGGTCGAAGCCTTGATTTTATGCTTGGGTGGACCCAGACACATGTGGTTAGCTCATAGGCCTTATCCAACCCATTTTCGACTTTGGGTAAGGTTTCCTTGACGTGGTTAATGGGACATCACTCTACAAAACACATGATAAGCATGGTCCCATTCAACTCACTTTTTTAAAAAGTTCCCTAATAATGATGATATTTCTCTCTTATCATGTGGTGATTAAGATGGAATCAATTAATATTTTAACTTTTCAATAACCAAATAGCAATTGACTGGTAATTTTTGAGCAAGGTTTTGGGACTTCGTCTCCACTCGGGTCCACATACATGATTGGATTCAAACGGATTAAGATGGTGACTGGAAAGGCAGATCAGTGGCAAACATATTAGGTAAGCCTGGGTCCTTACTCTTGCTCGACTCTCAGTAGTTTCAACACCTGGTCAAGGGTTCGACTACCCATTGGTGGTGAAATCCCGCTACGGCGCGAGTGTGTGTAAGTGTGTTAATAATAATAATAATAATAATAATAATAATAATAATAATAATAATAATAATTAGGCAAGCCTTATTAGCATTTCTCCACCTCTTGAGAGAGGGAACTAATAAAGTGTAGCAGGTGGAACTGAACCATTGTAAAGACCCCTTTCTCATATACACGAGGAAAGGGGTATGTATGAATGTGAACTGTCCATCTATTGGACCCTAGTATGGAGGGTCCACATCTATGGAACTAAACCAGTTTTGATCTTTGCCAGGCCTGAAATCAAATAGAAAACAAAATCCTTTATCAGACAATACTCAACAGGTACACACACACAGAGAGAAGTACTAGAAATAATCATCAAATCTATTCTCATTTTTTAACTGTTAGCCATCCATGGCAGGGTCAACAATCAGAACGGTCCAGATTAGATCATGTCTCTGCCACTTGTATGGTGAAGTGGGTCTCTACCATGCTTCTTCTGTCCACCAGCTCTGCACAGAATCGCTCCGTGGTGGTTAACAGAATATTTTCGTCAAAGGCCGTTATAAAGGGTCTTCCAGGGTCTAAGATAAGAACGAATAAAGCAAGGGGAAAATTCCGTACTCTGGAAGGCTATGGCTGATGAGCCGGCACTTTGAAATTACTTTGAAATTGCATCCATGTCTCACAAGTAATTCAAATTAAATTGTTTAAGCTGTGGCGTAATTTAGATGTATCATGAGCAAAAAATTATGCTTATTTGATTATCTAGCCATCAGATTGGTGGACACTTATTGGACTGTTAAAAATGAAAAAATAAAAAATGCAATAGTCTTATTTTCAACAAACAAGGGTCCACTAATCAGAAACTAGAAATTTTCAACTAATGTGATTTTGAGACTGTGACTAGGCGACAGTGGATTTTGCAATTTAGTTAAGTTAATGTATAACGTGTATACAATCTCTAAGCAATCTCCAAGCGCCTGTGTATCAAGCATCATATGCTGCCAGACTATCAAATAACTCCCCATAAAGTAACAAAGTGGCAGCCGATCGATAAGTATTCTTTGGGCTTGGTTTGCTATTAGCCTTCAAGCCCATGGATTGGAACTGGACCCGAGTTTTATGCCTGATAATTAATTGGGCTTGACATGGAATGAGTATTTGGATGGTGGGCCATGGACAGACTGAGCTGACTCTGGGTTGGGCCTAGACTGAGATGGTTGAACACGTTCTGGCCTGGCATGATCAGGCCCATTCCCCAACTCTAGAAGCATCCCAAGAAGGGTTGTGTACCTGATGTGTATCCCATGACGTTGGTAATGTGACATCACTGTCAGATTGGAATATGATGAGCAAACGATAATTCCAATGGCTCATATACTCCATTTGAGCACTGGTCCCCCTTACCTCATTTTTTTTTTTTTTTTGCCAAGGTTCCAACTTCCAACACCATTGATTCTCAATCATGTAGGGGATAAATATGTAATCATATGGCATATTTCCTTTCTTGGAACCTTAACTACCATGGTTTTAATACTCGGACAATTCTGGTGTGACTCACCTGAATCGACTCGGACTGATAATTGATTGGGCTCGACATGGACTGAGTATTTGAATGGTGGAACCGGGGCTGACTGAGCTGATTCTGGGCTGCGCCAAAACTCAGCTGCTGATCTCATGAGCTGGTTGAGCATGCTCTGGCCCATCATGAACACACGGTGGTTCCAATGGCTCAGATTCTCCACTTTAGCATTGGTCCCCCTTTAACTTCCTTTTGCAAAGGTTACAACTTCCAACGCTGTTGATTCTCAATCGCGTGGTCGATAAAAAGTGGAATCATGTGATAATTTTCCTTTCTTGGAACATTAACTGCCATGGTTTTAACACGGGGACAATTCTGCTTAGACTCATCTGAGTCGACTCGGACTCAGTCAGACCCGATCTGATTCAACATCGTGAGTCCCCCCAAAACGGGCGAGTCAGGCATATTCAGCCTTGCTTTAGCCATTTTGACCGGACTCAGGGCCAAAGGAAATGGTTGGAGGTGTAGAGTCCTTTTAACCATGTCCACTACTTGACAAGTAGCATTTTGAGGTTTAGTGGTAAACTCAAGGGAGTTTCAACACAAGGTCATGTGTTCGAGTGCCCATTATAGTGAAATTTCACTGTATGGTGTGAGTGTGTGGGTGTGAGTGCGTGTGTAAAAACAATAATTTAAAAAAAAAAATAAAAAAAAGTAGCATTTTGAGGCACAACTAACATGGGAGCAGATGCATGCGTTGCCTCCCTCACAGCTAATCGCTGGATCTCTAACATGGGTTCCATCCCCTCACATTAGTGGATATTTTAGATGGGCCTGTTTGGTGTGCAGGATTAAATATTATTAAATTGCATTAGGTAGAATTAATACCATTATTACAAGATGATTATATGTTTGGAAACACCATGTATTTTGACCTTTTAAGCTCACATTTGAGATCAAATTCTTCTATTGAAAAAAACACTTTCTTAAGTAAAACCTACATAATGATTTACCAATGACTTGTAATCAACTAACCGAATTTCACAACTGATATGCCATAAACTATATGTATATGCAACTTCATTGTCACACATTTTACACGCATATGAATGGACGGGCCCGGTTAAAACATGTGCAGTAGTATTAGGCCCACAAATGCACTTGAATTTGAAATTTACCAGAAAACAGACCAGATCACCTGTTGGGACTGGATGATGGGACTGTGCATGGTGGAAAAAAGTGGAAATTGATAAATTATTTTTCTAAAATTGATCAAGTGGCTAACCGTGCAAACACACTTCAAGCCTGAAATGTGATTTTCAAATTATTTTTCTTCTTCTTCTTCTTCTTCTTCTTTTTTTTTGTTTAAAAAAAAAAAAAAGAAAAAAAAAAAAGAAAAAAAAAAAAGAAAAAAAAGAAAACTAGCAAAACCAAACTAGCTAGTTATGCAGGTATGCTCTGAAATTCAAAGGGATCGCATACCACTATATATGTTATTCTACATGGTGCTACACATGATCAGATCATCCTTTTGTTAGAAATGTGGCTGCTCATGGTGGCCCACCTGATGATTAGACGGGACGACTGACACTTTGCAAAAGGTGTCTAATGGCTTTCATAGTGTTTGGATTTTAATCATGGGTCTTAGTGTGAAATTTAGATACTTATACTCTATCCAAATAAGGAACCATGGCATATATGTTTGGAAAATGATGCATTTGATTTTCAGTTACTAAAACTAGGCCATAGTTTTAGTGGTCCACACCATCTGTTTGTTGGCACAAACAGAAAACCTTGGTATACAACTCACATTCTCCTGTCATGGATCCTATGATTGCTTGTATATATTTTTAAAGAAGCTTAATTGATTTCGCATCCATTTGATAAATTGTCCACCGACCAAGCAACAATGGCAAGCATCATTTGCCCTGGAAGGTATCTTTATGATTAGGCGATTTTGGCTGATTTCCCTGAACTTGTACGTAAACAGTGAGATTCATATCATGGGAAGACTAGAATCTCCTTCCCACGCATCATTGGAAAAGCACCACAAAAATGGCATCTACTCATTTAACTCACGAACCAAAGTCACGTGGGTGGGGAACTTTCAGGTGGTCTGCACCTTATGAAAAAGTTGGGATGGACGGCCACCATTAGTTTTGTGTAGGGCCCACCGTTGTGTATACATGCCATCTCCACTTATCTCATGTGACTCTGATGTAGAGTGGGTCGCGGACAGTTTCATGGCTAAGATGGATCAGAAAAGGCCCAGTCGACGACAGAAGTGATCCGGACCGTCAGACTGTAGATCAAGTGTATCTCACAATTCGGAATGAGTTATCGGGCGTAAAATATATGATTTTGGGGTAGAACGAGCTACTTTAGCTAACCAACTCTGTTATGCCGGGTTGCGCAAGCTGGATTTGCGAAATACCCTTGGATCAACGGTCATTTTCCTGTTTTAATTTCGTTTTTACAATAAATAGTAAGTTTTAGTTTGATTATAACTCTTCATCCGTCGGACTTTAGGAATTGCGTCCAACATGAAAAGAGCTTAGAATAATTAGGAGAACGGTTTGGTGAAGCCAAATAGGACACTTACAATTTTTGGCTGAAAACCTGGCGCACTAGTAAACATTACGACCGTCTATAAATAGTAAGTTAATTTACTATTTATGGTAAGTCACGAATTCTATGAGTTTTAGTTGTAGTTTACTTCTGATTTCTCTCCTGGTATCCCTATTTAAAGGGTTGTGAACTCATTTAATGAGATTCATTAAATCAATTTCGAATTTATTAGAATTTATTTATATTTTTTGTTTTCTTTCCTCGTGGATTCGAGAAGTGTATGTGAGGAGTCCAGAGAAGCTCTGTGGATTCGGAGTAGTTATCCTCTTGAGGAAGACGGTGATCGACCACATCATGTTTATCCCTGCGTCAGACTTGTCCAAAAATGAGTGTCACGGGACTCATGTGTGCCATGGCACGTGAATTTAGAGGTTATTAGGTATAATTTTGTGAGGTGGCCCAACTGAATGTTGAATCAAACTGACTTATGGTAATAAGAACAAAAGAGTGGTTATCTACCTGTTGGACGGGGTGGATTTGGTTCACCTAAAGTGGTTTCTCCACGAGAGAAAGTTACCCTGGCAGGTACCTATGTGACGTCAGCACGAGCATTGCCACAAGCTGTACTTTTTGTACACGTTCCACACGAACGAATTTCCTATCGGGACCCTTTATTCAACCACACGTTCCAGTAAGTGATTGGCATCTCAAGACCTTTTTCAGGACGCGGACTGCGGATGCGGTTTGGCTAGTGACGCCAACATCAACCAGCTGGCTAGTGTCAAAGCTCTGTGGCCCCACTATGATGTAGGTGTTTTATCCACGCCGTCTATCCATTTTTAGAGCTCCTTTTAGCTCATGAACTGAAAAATATAAAATCTAAATCTTAGGTGTACCACATGATAAAAGCATTGATTCAGCGACTACCATTAAAAACTTCATGAGATGTACTGTAATGTTTATTTGCCATCCGACATGTTGTTTAGGTCACTCAGGCTAGTGACCCCAACATCAACCAGCTAGCTTCTTCGTGAATTTTGGATCCTTACTCTTGCTCTAGTGGTAGACTCTCAAGAGTTTCCACACCAGGTCAAGGGTTCAAGTATCCATAGGTGGTGAAATTCCACTACGCATTGAGGGCTTGGCGGGAGGTGGAGGGATCTATAGAGGGTAGAAAGGCAAGCTTATGTTCACTTTCGCCGTTGGCTATGGGTTGAGATCCAACAATATTGCAGAGCTTAGGGCAATATGGGACAGTTTGGTCATGTGCTTTTGAAGAGGGGGCTTAGCAAGGTTCAAGTAGAATCGAACTCCAAAATGACTGTGGACTTGTTGAATGGTAAGATTCAGGGGGCTACACACTGGTGCTAATGGTTTTCTCAGCCTTCTGTCATATTTCAAGGGAAGGGAACGCCACAGTGGATGGTCTGGCCAAGTTGAGAAGTATTCAACAGTCCTTTTCTACATTCACGTAGGCATATGAGCTTCCTCATCGTATTCGGGGACTAGCCCTGCTTGATAGAGTAGGGCTGGGTTCCATTAGGCTGTGCCTGAGGGGGTAGTAGAGGCTGCTTGTGGCCTTTCGTTAGAGGTTTTTTGGGTCAGGCTATCCTGTTCTGTTTTTTCCTTTCCTCATGATAGGCCCCTCTTGGTCTTTTTTCCGAAAGGGTGCCCGAAGTCCTCTCTATTGTAAAGTCTTTTCATACATATGGATTTCTTTTTGGAAAAAAAAAAAAAACCAGCTAGCTGGTGTCAAAGCTCTGTGGCCACGCCATGATGTATGTGTTTTATTCACATTCACACCGTTTATCCATTTTTCAGGCTCATTTTTAGTCGTGAGCTGAAAATTGAGGCAAATCCAAATGTCAGGCATACCGCATGAAAAAAGCATTGATTGGGTGACTATCATTAAAAACTTCCTAAGACTTACTATAATGTTTATCTGCCATCCAACTTGTTGATAAGGTCACACAAGCCATATTAATTAAAGAAAAACATAAATATCAGCTTGCTCCGAAACTCCCATGGCCCTCCAAAACTTTCAAAGCTAAGAATTCAATCCACACTATTTCTTGTAATGTAATCCACCTAAGATTTAGATTTGCATCATTTTTTCAGCTCATGCCCTAAATTGAGCTAACAAAGTAGATTGATACATGGATAAAATACACATCATAGTGGGGCTCACAGAGGTTTAACACCAGTTTGCTGGCTGGTGTTGGAGTCGCCAGCCTAACCGTGTTCGTGGACTGCCCATGGCTACTGGATGTAGCTATGTGCGCCCCACCATTTTTTCAAGCAAGGGATTCCCTGGCACAAGCTCCCAATCAACAAGCCATGCGCAACTTTTTTATGCACTATCTAATTTTGTAGTATTTATAGCATTTAAATATTCCTTATTATTTCTACAAATTTTAAATTACATCTATCAACTGTTGAGTCCAGTGAGGTTGAGCCTTTGAGTCAACCCAATCCAGGTGAATATTTCAGGGTTTTTTTTTTTTAATCTTTGTAATTAGTTTTCACGATACCTCTGTTGGTCAATAGAGATTAAATGCATCACAAAAATGTTGCCACTTAGTGGGAGAGGTTGAGATTTTATTATACAAATCTTCCTTTCACTTCTTTTAATGTATGTTGCCAGTGAGGTTGACCATATTTGCCTTTCACAGAAGCCACGGGCTTTCAACGAACATGATAGCGAAGGCCCAAGCCATGCTAGACGGCATCTCTATTTGCTATAAGTTGGGCCTCTCCAACATTATTGTAGAAACCGATTCGAAGACCATTGCTTCTGCAGTAGTCGAGCCCCAGGCTAACATGGCATGCATGGAACATCTGGTACAAGGTAGGCACCATACAACTTCTGAGCAAGAAAATTAATCTCAAGTTCAATCTCATCTTTTGGGATGGGAACGCAGTAGCAGACGCTTTGGCGAGACTAACAAGCGATGGTTGTCCAAACCGAATCTATGGTTCCCGGGTGGACCTTCCTAGAATCGTGAGGGGTGCTCTTTCTATGGATAACGCCGGCATTGGGACCATCAGACACTCTTGAGAGGGATGGCCCCCTCTTCCCTTGTGTTGGTCGGCGGGGTGTATTGTGCTAGTGGTGGCCTCTTTCGGTCCTAGTCCCTTGCCTCCTTCTTGTTGAGAAAAGTCTTAAATCTAAAGGTTTTGAGGTCATTCGACGGTCGTGTGAAGCTTCGACTGGTCGTAGGAGACGCTCGACCGGTCGTAGGTTCGAGCCCTTGTACGACTCAAAGTCCAGCAAGTTTTTTGTTGTTTTTTACTGTAGCTACTACTGGTCGAAGTCATCTACGACTGGTCGAAGATGGACCAGTCGAAGACTGGCTACGACTAGTCGAAGGTTACGCAGTTTGTTCAGCGCGATTTTGCGTGAAACTGCGGATTTGAGTCCTTTCGCAACTGGGATGCGGAAGGAAGTTTCCTAAACTATAAATAGGTATTCCTAGGGTTTTTCTAGGTAATTGTGATGAATGCTAAGGGTTTCTAAAAGGGTTCCAGGGTTTCTAAAGGGTGGAGCAAGGGTGAGATTCGAGGTTGTTCGAATCGGGTAAGTCCTTTCTCTTTGTAATTGATGCTTTCATAGTGGTGATCTATCGCTTTGTGCCGTGGTTTTTTCCCGCAAGGGTTTTCCACGTTAAATCTGTGTGTTCTCTTTTCTTGTGTGTGCTTGGTGCCATTGGATTACCATCCTAGATCTAGATCTGTGTGATTCCACATGCCAAAAATCCCAACAAGTGGTATCAAAGCAATCGGTTGGGACACAGATCTGAATCTGAGGGATTAGTAATAATGGCGAGCGCCAGGTATGATATTGAGAAGTATTCAGGGAAAAATAATTTTGAGTTATGGAAGATCAAGATGATGAGTTCCTTAATCAAGCAAGGTGAAGATGGTGCTCTTGAGGAGCGGAAGTCCACCATGAAAGATGATGATTGGTATACTCTTGATAAGAAAGCCTTATCATCGATCCGTTTATGTCTCACGGATGAGGTTCTCTACAACGTCATGAGGGAGAAAACTGCGGCTAATTTATGGGCGAAGTTGGAGGATGTTTATGCGGAGAAATCCTCTGAAAATCGTCTGCACTTGAAGTGGTAGTGGTATAACTTCAAGATGGCAGAGGGTGGAGATCTGGAGGCTCACATCAGCAATTTTAATAAATTGGTTTGCAAATTGTTAGATATGGATGAAGTGATGAAAGATGAAGAACAAGCATGTATGTTGCTGAATTCTCTCCCTGCATCCTATGAGTCATTCAAGGATACTATGTGCAGCATGAACAAAGACACTGTTATCTCAGCCCTTCAAGGGAAGGCTATGAGACAGCTAGACAGCAACATGGGGACATCTTCTGATGCACTGTTTATAGTGGGTAGGAATTCTGAACAAGGTACAGGTTCTAGATCCAAATCCAAGGGCAAGGACAAAGGAAAGGTGAAGTGCTGGAATTGTGGGAAGGAAGGACATGTGAAAAGAGATTGTGAAAATCCTAAATCTAAGAGGGAAAATTCTGAGGCTTCATGCAGGGAGGCTAACACTGCCACGTCAGATGAATCGAGTGGATGTGATGGTGATGTTTTGTCTGTGTCTTCGCTCAGACGGTCATACGATGATCGTAAGGATGAGTGGATGCTAGACACAGGGGCATCTTTTCACATAACTCCTCATCGGAGTTGGTTCACCAGCTATAGGGAGTGCAATGGTGGACAGGTATTTATGGGCAATGACATTGCCTGTAATGTTGTGGCTATTGGTACGGTACGCATCAGGATGTTTGATGGGGTGGAGCGTACCTTGACTGATGTCAAGCACGTTCCTGATTTGAAACAGAATCTGATTTCTCTTGGTGTGCTTGAGGCAAAGGGATGCAAGTACACAGGTATTGATGGTGCTCTTATGGTATCCAAGGGGGCACGGGTAGTCATGATAGCGCAACGACTCGATCATGTTTACAGGTTGATCGAGAGCACTTCAAAATGTGGAGCTACAGTGGATGTAGCGAATTCCACCTCTGCACGTGTATGGCATGATAGGCATGGCCACATGAGCGGGTAGGGCAGGAAGGCTGAGACGTACGGACAGGGATACAAAGCAGGTGGAACAGCCACCTGTGAGAAGAACCACATGGCATGATTGCAGAATATCGACAAGGTACATGGACGACTCCAATATTGCAGGGGATTCATCTTCTATTCTGATGGCTCTAGGTGAGCCTGGTGCTGAGAAGTGGAAGGTGACTATGGGCGATGTGATGGATTCGTTGTACCAGACCGACATATGGGAGCTGGTGGAGCTTCCAGTGGGCCAGTGAGCGGTTGGATGCAGGTGGATCTTCAGGAGGATACGGCATAGATACAGGGCGAGGTTGGTAGCAAAGGGTTATGCTCAGAGAGAATGGATCGGCTTCTCAGAGATATTCGTGCCGACGGTATAACAGGTATCTATCAGATTTGTGATTGGCACTAGTTGGCTAATGTGATCTTGAGCTATGATGTGAAGCAGAGATAAGAGAAGTCAAGGAGCTACACGGTTGAAGATTGAAGACTTGGTGGAGATTGTTGAGAAAAGTCTTAAATCTAAAGGTTTTGAGGTCGTTCGACCGGTCGTGGGAAGCTTCGACTGGTCGTAGGAGACGCTCGACCGGTCGTAGGTTCGAGCCCTTGTACGACTCAAAGTCCAGCAAGTTTTTTGCTGTTTTTTACTCTAGCTACTACTGGTCGAAGTCATCTACGACTGGTCGAAGGTGGACCAGTCGAAGACTGGCTACGACTAGTCGAAGGTTACGCAGTTTGTTCCGCGATTTTGCGTGAAACTACGGATTTGAGTCCTTTCGCAACCGAGATGCGGAAGGGAAGTTTCCTAAACTATAAATAGGTATTCCTAGGGTTTTTCTAAGTAGTTGTGATGAATGCTAAGGGTTTCTAAAAGGGTTCCAGGGTTTCTAAAGGGTGGAGCAAGGGTGAGATTCGAGGTTGTTCGAATCGGGTAAGTCCTTTCTCTTTGTAATTGATGCTTTCATAGTGGTGATCTGTCGCTTTGTGCCGTGGTTTTTTCCCGCAAGGGTTTTCCACGTTAAATCTGTGTGTTCTCTTTTCTTTTCTGTGCTTGGTGCCATTGGATACCATCCTAGATCTAGATCTGTGTGATTCCGCAGGCCAAAAATCCCAACACTTCTACCTCTTTTTCTGTTCCTTTTAGGCTTTGTGCTTTCTCGAGGAGCGAGGTCCAGAACCTTTTTGTCGGGACCCGCACTATGCTATATAGTTTTTTTGAGATCAATGATAGTTCCGTGGCATTAGTCCATTCTCCAAAAAAAAAAAAAAAAAAAAAAAAAAAAAAAGAAAAGGATAAAGAAGAAGAAAATGTATTAGGCCGCACCCACCTCCTCCACCAGTAGCATCAAGTATTGTATAACAAAGGCTTTTGTGTGCCCACAATGATGTCTGTATGTCAACTCATGTTGTTAGGATGTCGCTGCAAACATTAAGCAGACCGAGGATTCAAGTGGGCCACAATAAGAAAACAGCGAAGATGGATTGTCCATTGTTTCCCTCTTTTTTACCCCATGCACCACTTTTCCCGAGTCTTTGATCTTTTTTCTGGGTCTGCTTATATTTCTTTCTTTTCACTCTCTATCCCCTCCTCATTCTATGTTCACCGCAAGTGTCATACCCGATGGTAAGATACGGCTATCCAATGCCACCAACAGCCAAGAAATGTGCATGTGACCTTGTCTTGCTAGCAACGGTCAAGAAAATGCCATGCGCTTCGCAAGTGAACTTAGTGTACTGGCCTGTATGAGCCAAAGTGTAAAATCCAAGCCACTCATTGGACAGGCATGACGCAGGAAGCACGTGTTTAGGTCGAGCACTGTATTCCTCAGGAAGATAACTATTCTGAATCCAATTCTCTGGACTCCTTACAGATATGCCTCAAATCCATGATGAGAGATAGAAAATAGAAAATAATTCTAATAAAATTCGTAATAATTTGATTGATGATGAAAAACGAGCTTACAACCTCTTAAATAATAACATAAATCTTAGGAAGAAATTTCGGAATTAAATTACAACTAAAATTCTTAGAAATCGTAACTTGCTATAAATAGTAAACTTACTATTTATAGACATTAATGATTTCCACTAGTGCGCAAGGTTTTCGGCCAAAAATAGCAAGTGTCCTATTTGGCTCAACTGTGTGATTCTCATAATTATTCTAAGCACTTTTCATGTTGGGCGCAAACTAAGACTTACTATAAATAGTAAAAACAGGAATTCGACTGTCGTTCTGATGGTATTTTGTAAAATCAGCGTGCACAAGTGACTAAAGTAGTTTGTCCTCAAAATCATATATGGCACGTTGGATAACTCATTCCAGTTTGCGAAATACATCCATTTTAAGTTCTGATGACTCGGATCACATCTGTCTCCAATCGGGCCTTTTATGGTCCATCTTGGCTATGAAATTATCTGCAACCCGCTCTACATCAAGGCACCACCATTTCGATCCCCCGTGCCAAGAAAGATGTTCTGCTTGTATGGTGGGACTACTCATGCCACATTTTCATTGGTCACATTTTTCCCTATTCATTTCATTTATGTACATGCAACCACAGGACAAGCAGGCTAGCTTGCATACTTTGCCTAGAGATTCTAAACAAATGGGCCCACCTGATGCAAGGTTGGGATTTTTCACGGTTCGTTTTGATAAGAAGGAATAAAGGAGGAGAAAGGGCTCACCCTAAATCTATAAATAGGCTACCTTAGTGTGCTTGTTTCATCACAGTCAAACCGAATTTTCTAGTGTTTGGTTATAAACATTCTGCAGTGCATCATGCCTCACACCCCACCTCATGATCCTCGTCCTGATGCAACGATCCAGGAAATAAAGGCCTGGGTCAAAAGCTTAGACAACAACAACGACGGTGTTATAAGCAAAGAAGAGCTGGTGGCTGGGTTACGCGGCCTTCATGTCTGGTTTGCCAGATGGAATGGACGGCGGACCATGAACAACGCTGATCTCAATGGCAATGGTATCATCGACACCGATGCTGAGTTTCTGGAACTTGAGAGCTTTGTACAGAGTCACTGGGGCCATCGCATCCGTGCATAGCTAAAATCACAACTATGTTGGGAAGTATGTAGTCTCATGGTGTCTTTTTAAGTCTGTGATGTAGCATTTTGCCTTTTGTTTATCAATAATAAAATAAAAATATCTATGTAGTTATGGAATGGATTGCATGCACTACTAGCTACATGAGATATTGTCACAAAGAAATCCACACCGTCCGTTGGTGGTTGGTGGGAAACTCAAAACATTTAGCACCTTATTTTTCTTTATTCCTTATTTATTTATTTTTTATTATTATTATTTTATTTTTATTTTTTTGAGATTTCTGCTTGCAGAAAATGGACAGCGAAGACAGCCCAGTCATGATTTATAAACTATCAGTGACAAATCTCATTCTCTACAAATTTCAAGGTTTTTCTCAGGATATTTTTGGAAATGTCACCAAAAATTAAAATTTAAAGATTAAGTATTATAAATTTATAAACAATTTAACAGTTTTTAATATATAATTAGTAATGAATCGGTTAAAATTTTAAATAATTTTATATAAATATCAGGATATTTCCGTTGTATGTGAAGAGGCCTTTAACACTCTTAGATTTAAGTGGGACACAAGGAAGGACTTGGAAATGAAAAAGCTCACTTGTATTGGATATTCTTCACTTGTTGTATTACAATGAAGACCCCTACATGTATATATATGCCCTTAGGGTCCATTCTAAACAATTCTTTACATTTAATGAGATTCTATCTACTCCAACTACCTATGTCATTCTCCATACGAATTTAAATTATGAAACTTCTAGATAACTCTCTTGAAGTTTCTAAAGTTTCTCCATTTCTTCATAATTGATTTACAATAACCAATACTCTTGAAAAATAATCCGAGATTAATTCCGACTCCTTCAAACTCACCTCTAAGAGTTTGGAGATGTACCTTCTTCACTTTATCAATTCCTTTGAATAAGTTTTGTAAGATGCTCCATGCTTGCTTTGAGATAGTGGCACACGCGATCTTCTCAAAAGTACCCCCATCCATTCCTTGATAGATGAGGAAGAGAGCCTTCTTGTCTCTCTTTTTTGCATCTCATAGAGTTCCTTTTTTATTTTGGGGCAACGTGGCTTCATCTTGTGGCTCAACATACCCTTTTTCAATGATCTCCCATACATCTTGAGAGCCAAGCAATGCCTTCATTCGAATATACAAATTTTCGTAGTTGCCTTTGGTGAGTCGAGGAACTTCAAACAACATCATCCCATTCGCCATCTACGAACATTTAGCTCTGATACCACTATGTTGTATGTGAAGAGGCCTAACACTCTTAGTTTGCTAAACAATCTAGAAGTGGGACAAGAGGAAGGACTTAGAGATGAAAAGGGTCACTTGTATTGGATATTCTTCACTTGTTGTGTTACAATGAAGACCCCTACAGTATATATAATCTAGAAGCTTCATATTCTTCACTTGTTGTGTTACAATAAAGACCCCTACAGTATATATAGGTCTCTTCTACACAATTCTTTACATTTAATGATATTATATCTACTCCTACTACCTATGTCATTTTCCATACGAATTTAAATTATGAAGCTTCTAGATAACTCTCTTGAAGTTTCTAGGTGGCTCTCTTGAAGCTTCTACTCTTACACTATTAGTTTACCACACCATAATAGTTGTACAAAATTTATATTTATTTCTCAACAATTTCTGTACTAAAATTGAAAAAGATTTTTTAAAAAATGAAAATAGTCATGTTTTGAAAATTTTATATAAATATCAGGATATTTCTATCCATCCATTTGGTCAACTCATCTCAGGACATTAACACGAACATGGAGTGAGATCCAACACAGGAAATAATAGGCATGGAGACACCCACCATTGAAACCTTCCTAAGGCTCAAAATGATATTTAGATGTCATCCAACCTGTTCATAATGTGATTCCCACTTTCAAGAAGGGAAAACACAAAAATATTACCCTCATTCAAAACATCTGTGACTTCAACTAAGGTTTCAATGGTGGGTGTCTCCATGCCATCCAACCTGTTCATAATGGCCACGGATTTTTGGAAGCCTTAAGTTCTATAGCTACCGATTTAACCCGTAGTGTTTGACCATTTTCTGAAAAACTTACCATTTAGGGGTGTCCAGCACAATAGCTGGTAAAGGTCCTAATTGCCGGTAAAGCCTTTACCGACGCTACTTTTAGCAGCGCTTAACTGACCGCCGCTAAATATTTTAGCGGCAGTTTTTTGGGCCTTTACCGGCGCCAGTTTTCTTGTAGTAAGAGAGGGAACTAATGAAGTGGAGCAAGTGAAACTGAACCATTGTAAATACCCCTTTTTACATACACGTGGAAAGGGGTATGTATGAATGTGAACCATCCATCTAGTGAACCCAAATATGGACGGTCCACATCTACGGAAGAAGACCAGTTTTGAGACCCTTGCCATCCTATCAGAGGCCTGAAATCAACGCTGAAAACAAAAACAGTTAACAGACAACACTCAACAGGGATATATACAGAGAAGCAAGAGAAATAATCATCAAATGTATTCTCATTTTTTAACCATAGGCCATCCATGGCAGGATCAACAATCAGAACGGTCCAGATTAGAACATGTCTTGCCACGTGTAGATTGAAGTGGGTCTCTACCATGCTTCTGGCTATCAGCTCTGCATAGAATCGCTCCGTAGTGGACCTAATGGTTACAGAATATTTTCGTCAAAGGCCGTTATAAGGGTCTTCCAGGGTCTGAGATAAGAACGAATAAAGCAGGGGGGAATTTCTGAGGTCACCCACCTGAGTGTTGAATCAAACTGACTTATGGTAATAAGACCAAAAAAGTGGTGATCTACCTGATGGACGGGGTGGATTTCGTTCACCTAAAGTGGTTTCTCCATTAGAGAAAGTTACCCCGGCATGCAGGTACCTATGGGACGTCAGCACGAGCATTCCCACGAGCTGTAATTTTTGTGCACGTTCCGCACGAACGAATCTTCTCTTTGGGACCCTTTTTTCAACCACACGTTTCCACGTGAGCGATTGGCATCTTAAGATCTTTTTCAGGACGCGGACTGCGAATGCGGTTTGGCCAGTGACCCCAATATCAACCAGCTATCTGGTGGCAAAGCTGTGTGGACCCACCATGATGTATGTGTTTTATCCACGCCGTCTATCCATTTTAGAGCTCATTTTAGGTCATAAAAATTCCAAATCTTAGGTATACCACATGAAAAAAGCATTGATTGAGCGACTACTATTAAAAACTTCCTATGACGTATTGTAATGTTTATTTGCCATCCGATCTGTTGATAAGGTCACACAGACTAGTGACCCCAACATCAACCAACTAGCTGGTGTCAAAGCTCTGTAGCCCACCATGATGTATGTGTTTTATTCATGCGGTCTATCCATTTTTCGAGCTCTTTTCAAGTCATGAGCTGAAAAATGAAGTAAATCGAAACCTCATGTGTACCTCATGAAAAAAAAGCATTGATTGAGTGACTACCATTAAAAACTTCCTAAGATTTGATCTAATGTTTATTTGCTAGCCCACCTGCTGATAAGGTTACACAGGCATGATGAAGGGAAAACATAAATATCAGCTTGATCCAAAACTCCCATGGCCTCAAAAACCTTTTCAAAGGTAAGCATTCAATCCTCACTGTTTCTTGTAGCGTAATCCACTTAGGATTCGATCTGCCTCATTTTTTATTTTTTTGGAATTATGCTCTAAAATGAGCTGACAAAATAGATTGATGCATGGATGGATAAAACACACATCATGGCTGCTGTTGGAGTCACCACCCCCACCATGTTCGCGGATTGCCCATGGCTACTGGAAGGTGCTATGTGGGCCCCTCCATTTTTTTGCGGATTCCCTAGCACAAGCTCCCAATCAACAAGCCATGCGCAACTTTTTTATATGCAATATCTTATTTTATAGTATTTATAGCATCTAAATATTCCTTACCATTTCTACAAGTTTTAAATAACATCTATCAACTGTTGAGTCCATTGAGGTTGAGTCTTTGAGTCAACCCAAGCCAGGTGAATATTTCTGATTTTTTACCTTTGTAATTAGTTTTCATGATATCTCTGTTGGTCAATACAGAGTAAATGCATCACTAAAATGTTTTTGCATACTAAAATAGTGGGGCTTAGTTGCATACTTTGCCCAGAGATTCTAAACAGATGGGCCCACCTGATGCAAGGTTGGGATCTTTCAGGGTTCGTTTTGATAAGAAGGAATAAAGGAGGAGAAAGGGGTCACCTTAAATCTATAAATAGGCCACCTTAGCTAGTGTGCTTGTTTCATCACAATCAAACCAATTTTTCTAGTGTTTGGTTATAAACATTCTGCAGTGCACCATGCTATCTAATGCTCCTCCTCCTGATGCAACGATCCGGGAAGTAAGGGCCTGGGTCAAAAGTTTAGACAACAACAACGACGGTGTTATAAGCAAAGAAGAACTGGTGGCTGGGTTGCGCGGCCTTCATGTCTGGTTTGCCAGATGGAATGCACGGCAGCCCGTGAAGAACGCTGATCTCAATGGCAATGGTATCATCGACACTGATGCCGAGTTTGAGAAACTTGCGAGCTTTGTACAAAGTCACTGGGGCCATCGCTTCCATGCATAGCTAAAATCGCAACTATGTTGGGAAGTATGTAATGGTTTCATGGTGTCTTTTTAAGCCTGTGATATAGTATTTTGCCTTTTTTTTTTTTTTAATCAATAATAAAATAAAAATATCTATGTAGTTATGGAATGGATTGCATGCACCACTGGCTACATAGGATATTGTCACAAAGAAATCCACACCGTCCGTTGGTAGTCTGTGGGAAACTCAAAACATTTAGTACCTTACTTTTCTTTATTCCTTATTAATTTATTAATTATTTTGAGATCTCAGCCTGCCGAAGATGGACAGCGAAGACGGTCCGCCCATTCATTCTTTATAAACCATCAGTGACAAATCTCGTTCTTTACAAATTTCAAGGTTTTTCACGTTGAAACCTCCCTGAAGCCCACCATGATATTTAGATGCCATCCAACCCGTACGTTCATAAGGTGATTCCCACTTCCAAGAAGGGAAAACACACAAATATTACACTCATCCAAAACTTCTGTGACTCCACTAAGGTTACAAATGTGGGCATTTAATCGTCACTTGTGGGGCCCACTTGAGTTTTGAATCACCCAGATGTTTAGGTTAATGTCCTAAATTGAACTTAGGAGAGGGATGAACGGACAAGATATAACACGAACAACGTGGTGGGCTGCTTCAGGGGAGCCATGTCACGGCAAGTCATTTCGGGAAGCGGATTGCATACTGAGTAACTCAGTGAGCTACAGAACATTGACTAAATTTTGTGGAGCCCACCAGTGATGTATGAGTCTCATCCACGCAGTTCATCCGTTTTCCCAGCACATTTTAGCTTATGATCTCAAAATTGAAGTACATTTAAATCTCAAGTATACCATATCACAGGAAACAGTGGGGATAATGATACAGCAAACTCATAAATTCATAATTCAACACGAAAATTTATAATTCTAAGTATTGTACAAATCTCCAAGTATTAATATTAATATGCCTCACAATATATATATATAAAGAGAACAATATTGCACAAGAACGGATATGGAGTACAAGGCAATGGATGGCTTTATCCGAAAATGTTGGTTTTTTATGTGGACCATAATGTTTAGGTTATATAGATTTTCTAAGGACATGGTGTCCTTTTTTAGGGGATGCCGTTCTACCTCTTTAAGATATCCATACATCTTTTAATATACAACAACTATTTTACCATGAATGAACATAACTTTATTCTGACAATCATTTCTGTTTATTTTAAACAGAGAACTAAATAAAAAATAAAAAAATGGCCAACACATATAACTACCACCAATATCCTAGTCAGCCCAACTACCATCATGCACCATTTAAATAAATAAATTAAAAATAAAAATAAAATAAAATAAATAAAATTAAAAAAAACCAATCGATCTTCTTTCGTTTCATCAATATAAGAAATATACACATGGACGGCTTATCCGGGCTACCCAATAGGAACCTTGCCCAGGGGCAGCCCATCAAAAAAACAAAAAGCCTCAAAGACTATACACAACCTTGCCCCTACCTACTCCTTCTGGATTCCCTAATCGTCCAACCACACTTTAGCAAGGAAGATTAGACCCCCGATGGATGAGGGGAGGTCCACAACCTGCATGACAACGGAATTAGACTGAAGATCACTACCCAGGAGAACCAAGCCGTTTGCCGGGGCATTCCCTTTTCTTGGGATATGGTGAAAAACAAGGAGCCCCACATGATTCATTTTCCTAATTCTATTTGACTAGTGCCTCCAGTTGGCCGACTGGCCGGGTGTTGGCATTCAAAATATCCACCACGAATTTAGAATTTGTTTCCACCTCCACCTTATTAAGCCCAAGGGAACGACACAACAATAGCCCGTCCCACACCGCCCTCAACTTTGCTATGTTATTAGATCCCACCCCGTTGTCCACTGAGAATGCAAAGAGGAATGATCCCTTGTTGCCTCTACATATACCTCCTCCTTCAGAGAGGCCAGGGTTAGCCTGAGCCAACCCGTCAATGTCCAGCTCAGCCCATCCAGTTGGCGGAGTGGACCACTTCACTAGCTGGTATTGGACTAGACGTTGCCCCTGTTCCAACGCCCCCCTCGTCCTAAGCGTACTGAAAAACCATCCGATGAAGAATGCACCTGTAAAACCATCCGAGCCTGCCGCGCCATCGATTGGGAGGGAGAAGGTTGCTTGTTTGGTTTCCACGAAGGTTGGCATGCTCATCAAGAAGGAATTGTCGGCATTAGACACCAGATGAGGGATTGCTGAAAGAAAAGATGGATTGGCGACCGTGACCTCTTCCTTGAATGCAGCTTCGAAGTGCTTCACTGCCTCATATTAATTTAAACCCTCAAGGTCAACAACAAATTGCTCCTAGTCTAGCTCAATCTCCTTAATTTCAGCCTCCGATAATTGCTTGTTGTCACGGCATGAAAGTATTTGGTATTTCTGTCGCCCACCTTGAGCCAGTTATTTCTGGCTTTTTGTTTCCAAAAGGCCTCCTTTGCTAAATTGGACTTAGCTGCTAGAAAGTCCTGCTGCAAAGACTCCTCTGAACTTGTATGAGATGCTGGATCTTGCATCTGACTTTCAATATCCGGTAGCGTTTTTACCGCTATCTTGACGTGTTTAAAAACATTCCCAAAAACTACTATGTGGCAAACATACTAGCAAGACTTATTAACTTCCCTTTTCTTTTCTTTTTTTCTTTTTTCTTTTTTAAAGAGAGAGGAAACTAATAAAGTGGAGCAAGTGGAACTGTGGAACTGAACTATCGTATATACCCTTTTTTTACAACACGTGGAAAGGGGTATTTATGAATGTGAACCATCCATCTAGTGGACCCGAATATGGACGGTCCACATCTATGGAAGGAGACCAGTTTTGAGACCCTTGCCATCCTATCAGAGGCCTGAAATCAAAGCTGAAAACAAAAACAGTTAACAGACAACACTCAACAGGGATTTATACAGAGAAGTAAGAGAAATAATCATCAAATCTATTCTCATTTTCTAGCCATAGGCCATCCATGGCAGGATCAACAATCAGAACGGTCCAGATTAGAACATGCTCTGCCACGTGTACATTGAAGTGGGTCTCTACCATGCTTCTGGCTATCATCTCTACATAGAATCGCTCCGTATTGGTTACAGAATATTTTCGTCAAAGGCCGTTATAAGGGTCTTCCAGGGTCTTGGATAAGAACGAATAAAGTAGGGGGAAAATTCCATGCTCGGGAAGAGGGCGATGGCTGATAAGCAGGCACATTGAAATTATTTAGAAATTGCATCCATGTCTCACAACTAATTCAAATTAAATCATCTAAGTTGCGGCCTAATTTAGATGTATCATGAATAATATATTAAAAAAATGCCCTTATTTGATTATCTAACCATCAGATTAGTGGACAGTACTTATTGGACCGTTAAAAATGAAAAATAAAATAAAATGCAGTAATCTTATTTTAAACAAGCAAGGGTCTACTAATCAGAAACTAGAAATTTTCAACTACTCTGATTTCCGCGGATTTTGCAATTTAATTGAGTTAATGTATAACGTGTATACAATCTCTAAGCAATATCCAGGCGCCTGTGTATCAAGCATCACTTGCTGCCAGACTATCAAATAACTCCCCATAAAGTAGGAAAATGGCAGCCGGTATGACTCGGATCTAAGTATTCTTTGGGCCTCGCCTCCAGGCCTATGGATTGAAATTGGGCTCAAGTTTTAGGCCTGATAATTAATTGGGCTTGACATGGAATGAGTATTTGGATGGTGGGCCATGGACAGACTGGGCTGCTGATCTCATGAACTGGTTGAACATGCTCTGGCCTGGCATGACCGGGCCCATTCGCCAACCTTAGAGGTATTCCAAGAAGGGTTCTCTACCTGATGTCTATCCCATGACGTTGGCAATGTGACATCATTATCAGATTGGAATATGATGAACAAACAGTAATTCCAATGGCTCAGGTGCTCCACTTGAGCATTGATCGCCCCCTTATCTACCTTTTGCAAAGGTTACAACTTCCAACGTTGTTGATTCTCAATCAAAGTGGTGGATAAAAATGGAATCATGTGATATTTTTCCTTTCTTGGAACCTTAATTGCCTTGGTCTTGACACTCAGACAATTCTGTTTCAACTCATCTGAGTCGACTCGTTTATATTTTTAAAGAAGCTAATTGACTTTAAGTTGCTTAAGATAAGCTACTTATCTTCACTTGTACTTATTAAGAAGATGAGTCTGTTTGGCAAACAACATACTTATCAGCTTCTCCTCTTTCATCCGTCTCTCCTGATGTCTCTCTTCAGCTGAGGTATACAACTTACATTCCATTGTCATGGATCTTATGATTATTTGTATTTTTAAAGAAGCTAATTGATTTTCATCCATTTGATAAACTGTTCACCGACCAAGCAACAACGGCACGCATCGTTTGCCTAGGAAGATAGCTTTAATGCTGGATCATACAACACACTAAGCTAGATTGGCTGAAACTAACACAATCCTGCCCATTGGATTTCCCTTAACTTGCGTGTCAACAGTGAGATTCATGCCATGGGAAGACCGGAATCTCATTCAAACGCATCATTGGAAAAGCACCACAAAAATGGCATCTACTCATTTGAGTAAGATCTCGGTCCACAAGCTGGCCACCTTATGGCCCAAGGAATCTTGCACGAGGCTGTGATCAGGCCGAGATTTTCAAAATCCTGAAATATTGCCAATTTTTTTATTAAATGATATTATCACAACTCAGTGAGATTTTCAAATTTGGGTATATTTTAATTTTTGACAATTTTATTGTGAATTTATAAGTAAAAAAATCTCCTAAAAATCCAATTTTACTTTTATATTCAAATTTTAAAATTATTTAGTAATTTATAATTAATATTTTTAAATATTTAATTTTCAGTGATACTTTCTCTGTTAGATGTGCAATTCATAATCGATTTTTAATTGGTATGTTGTCAAACTAAAATGTCATTTATCAAAATTGTATCCTAATGATACCTTTTAAGCCCATAATCGTATGACATGAGAAGTGATGCTAGAAATAGTACCGCTTTGTCTTATTCTTTTGTTGTCTCTCTGAGCCTTACTAACTCACTATGCATTTTTGTAAATGTGCTCATATGCTCTAGAAAATCTGATCATTCCTTTAATTTCAGCCCGTATAATTGTTTCTTCACAAGCAACTTATTTGTTAGTGACTTCAACATGTATAAGTCTTTTAGTTTCCTCCACATCTCTAGGTGAGATTCCTCATCTAGAACATTGTATATTACCTCATCCGATAGACATATACAGATGGTGCTCATAACCTCTTACCCGAGATCGCTCTAGTCATCATCCGACATCTTTTCTGGTTTGGTATTCAATAACGTCTTCCTTAACCCTTGTGATGCTAGAATATCCTTGACCTACCGCTACCACAAATTAAAATTGCTCTTCCTATTAAATTTTTATATATCAAATTTCGATTCTAACATCTTCGCTAAATTCCTAACTGTCCTTAAACATGTCTCTTTGTTGGGATTCAGACCCCTAATAAATCTATATCAACCATAAGTATTAGAAATTCGAATCTAACACGACCTTCAATCTATACGCTTTGCGGAAGCACGTACAACAAATATAGAATAATTGAATAAAATAAAATAAAAAACCAAAAAAGTAATCACATATAAAACATAACAATATTTTTACGTGAAAAACCTTACAAAAAAAAAAAATTAAAAAAAATCACAGCACAAAGACAAAGATCCACTGTAATCAAAATTTTTGAGTTCACGGACTCACGTTCATCGATTATATATGTACCCGATCTCCTCTTGATATGCGAACTCCTCGAAAAATCATTCCCAAGCCCTTGCAAGTGTTGGAAACCCTTCTCATCTCGCAAAAATCCTTGATCGCCTTTAAAGAGAACCCTCATAATTGTGATAATCTCAAGCCCTAATCACACTTAGGACTTAAATAGCAAAATTTTTTCAAATCTGCGAAATAGATCTTCTCAGAGTGAACATACCCTTCTGTCAGACCAAATCGACGGATGCACTTTTCTATCAAACCGAGAAAGTGTAAAATATCACAGCCCGTAGCCTAGCAATCCACCAATTTTGAGTAAAACTGAAAATACTCTAGGTCGAACCAAGACAGGACTACTCTGCACGGTAGAAATTTTGAGTAAAACTGAAACTACTCTAGGTCGAACCAAGGCAGGACTACTCTGCACGGTAGATTGACAAAATCTGGCAGAATTCAAGACATCCAACACAATAATAGTTCTGTTCTTAGCAACAGTAAGAAAATTCCGTACACTTTGCTACTGAACTTACAATGTACTGTCCCTGCATGAGCCAAAGTCTGAAATCCAAGCTGCTCATTGGACAGGCTCCACAATTTAAATTCCCTATCCAAAGAAAGAGGTTGTTCTGCTTGTACAGTGGAACTACACGTTCACTTTTTCATTGATCACATTTTTCCCTCATTTCTTTTGTGTACATGCAACCACCAAATGAGCAAGCTTGCCTAGACTTCGCCCAGAGATTCTAAACAGATGGGCCCACCTGATGTAAGGCTTGGATCTTTCAAGGTTCGTTGAGATAAGAACGAATAAAGGAGAAAGGGTGCACTCTATAAATAAGCCACCTTAGGGTGCTTGTTTCAACACAGTCAAACCGATTTTTATAGCGTTTGGTCACAAACATTCAAGGTGCGCCATGCCTCTCAACTGGCTTCCTCATCTTTCATCTGACGCAACGATCCAGGAAGTGAAGGTCTGGGTCAAAAGCTTAGACAAAAACAACGACGGCGCTATAAGCAAAGAAGAGCTGGCGGCCGGGCTGCGCAGCCTCAATTTCTGGTTTACCAGAATGAGGGGCGGGTGGGCCGTGAAGAACGCCGATCGAAATGGCAACGGTATCATCGACACTGATGCCGAGTTTCTGGAACTTGAGAGCTATGTTCAGAGTCATTGGGGCCATAGCATCCATGCAAAATAATAGATAAAATTACAAACTATGTTAGGACGTGTAATGGTTCCATAGCGTCTTTTTTAAGTTGGTGATGTAGAATATCGCCCTATTTACTAATAATAAAAGAAAAATATCTATGTAATTATGGAAAGGATTGCATGCACCATTAGCGACGTCAGATACTCTGCCAAAGAATTCTGCATCATCTGTTAGTGGTTAGCGGGAAACTGGAATTTAGCTTCTTTTTTTTCCTTTTTATTTATTTATTTATTTAGAGATTTCCGCCTGCCAATGAGATGGACAGCCAAGTAAGCCCAGTCATGCTTTATAAACCGTAAGGGACAAATCTCATTCTAAGCAAAATTTGAGGTTTTTCTCACGATATTTTTGGAAAAATCTCCAAAACTTGTTTATAAATTAATAAACAATTTTTAAATTTTTAAAACTTGCAATAATGTCGTCTCCTTAATTATCAGGATATTTTCGCATTAAAATTGTGAAAATGTGAAAATTGTCAACATTTTGAAAATCTTGAGATAATGTCACCTCATTAATTATTAAGCGAGATTATGATGAGTTATTCAAAATCTTTACAATATTTGTTTCACTGTTTGATGTTCAAAGGGGATTTTTTTTTTTTTCATGTAAACTACAAGAAAAAATCTCTCCCGTCAGCCAAAACCACAGGTAAAAGGCAAAAAGCCGCAGGCTAAACCTTCCCCAGCTGAAAAAGGCGCCTTCGGTAAAAGACTTACCAGCGATCAGTAACATTTCCCAGCACTTTTGTCGACTGCCGGTATAGAATAATTTTTTTCAGCACTTTTCCTGGCAAGCATTAGAAAAGGCTTGTTTAAATGCCAGATCAGATCTGAAAAGTGATGAGAAAAATATTAGAAGCGATAGGATAGGTCTGCAGAAATGCTGGAAAAAACTAATTCGAGACACCGAATAGTGATGTCGAAGTGCTGGTAGAAGCCTAACAAAGTGTTGGTAGAAGGGCCACCGAGGAGCTAAAGGAACTTGTATATTGTCTTTTTAATATATATTTGAAATTACCTAAAGAATGTTGTAAAACGCAATAAAAATGAACATTAAATAAAATTTGTATTACATTATGAGAAAAGAATATATAATATTTACAACAATAAATTCAAAATATTCTAAATACATTATTAAAAAAAAAAAAAAGCACCATCTGCCTGCACCTCAGGTTGGACTATCCAGCCCTCATCCATCTCTACCAACAGTCAGCAAAATAAAATAACAAAAAGAAATTAATTACATTCCAAATAATATTTAAAAAAAAAAAAAAAAAAAAAATTCCAAAATTCTATAACAAACTTTGCTCTAGCTAAACTACAATAATCTATATTTAAAAAAGCCTCTTTTATGTGGTATGAACATCTGGAAAGGATTATCAATCAGGATTAACTTGAAAAATTGGATTCTTGAATTAAATAAAAAACATACCTCCAGAAAAATCAGTGTGCAAAATCTTGAAACGTAGCAGGGAAATGTTGTTTTCCCTTGCGGCTTTCAGCATTTTTCTTCTACCTGCATAAATTTGGCGACGAGCAATCCAGTCAGCATCTACATCATTTCAAACAAGATGGCAACACACTATAAAATCATCAAGATATATGGACTCTGGTCTAAATGGCAAATTTTGCTGGTTTCTTCTATTTGAATAAATGAACTTGATTAGCAATACATGTGGTATGATTTTAGTACAACCAATTTTGAAAATATTTAATAACGACCAAACAAGAAAAGAATTTGAACAAATTGAAATTATAATCTTACATAATAATCTTATTCAGAATTTAGTAGATTTTTCATTTATAAATATTAATAAAATAATATATTATATATAATAGCTTCAAAACTTGTATCCAAATGGGGCCCTTGTTGGTGTCCCATACATGGCACCGAAATGGAAACGATTTGGGGGGCCAAACCGATTTCCTTTGGCTAATTGGCTGTGGTATTTTCTTCTCACAAGCTTGATATGGCTACCTTATGATAAAGCCAACACGGGACATCTGTGTGAAATCTGGGCCATTCATCAGGGGCGCACTGTTGAGTGTGGCAGCCCCAAAAATAGGGCTGCCGAGCCATAAGGCGGGCTGCAATTGCATTACAATCATCCAAATTTTCCAAACATTTGGGGAGAGGTTTGGGCCATGGCAAATAAATGGTAGGGTCCATAGGGACCACCGGATGAATGGCCCAGATCTAGCACACACCTCATTAAAATGTTTTGAATTAGCAAAGTGCTGGGCTATGAAATTTTGTACTCTCCTTGACGAACGGATGGAAGTTGATAACAGATACAGACATCAAAGGATTGAAATATCAAGAGATAATGTGATGCGGGACAATTAACCACTTGCTCTAAAAGTTCGAACTGATAGAGCATAGTGAATTTTCCTTATCTCATAGCATAGGCTCCACATTCCATGGGTTAGGACCTCGGCCGAACACCCCTCGTGGACCCCACTTCAAATGGATTCCACTTCACATGGGCCACCCACCAAATAAAGGTGGGGGCCGCCTCACACAAGTCACCCACCCCAAGTGTACCCTTGCATCTCATAGGCGACCCCACTCAAGCCCGGTATGAAAATGTCCCTGCATTACAGTGCCCAGAAGAAGAAAAAATAAAAATCAAAAATCAAAATCAAAATCAAACATAAACAAGCTAGAAAAATCTGAACTTTTTCTTTCTAATAATAATACCAGTGATGTAGACGCAGATCCTGTGATGTAGATGTGTCACCTCAAAAACATCCAGAGCCTAAAAATCATACTGATCGAAAACTCAGAGGGCCACAACACAAGAATAATATTACGAGAGAACGCCCACCATTGATTAGCATGGGGGAACCACCATGTTGTGTGGTGTGTATATATATATATATTATATATATATATATATATATATATATATAATATATATATAATATATATATATATATATTATATCTAATCAAGCTATTCAGACACCACATCCAGTCCAGATGAACAGTCATGACAGATTC